>JAEVLN010000009.1:1693801-2293801 GCA_018350325.1 Globodera rostochiensis | reverse complement strand
CGGGGACGGGGACGGGGGGGACGTGGACAATCATTGCCGCCGACGCTTGGGGGGACGAAGAAGAAGAGCAGGAGGGATTGATTGCTGCTGTGGCCGAGTTGTGCACGCCGCCGGAGGGGACGACGACGGCGGCGGCGGATGAGCTGCTGCTGTTTCTGCTGCTGTTTTTGGCCGACATCGATGGCTGCCGACAAAATTGGATGAATGTGAACGAATGTTTTTGTTCGATGTTTGGGGGGGGGGGGAACTCTCTGATCGAATAAATTGACGATGGATGAACGAGTCGACGATTTTGAATTAATTCCTTCTGCTGCTGCTGCTGCTGCTGCTGCTGATGATTGGGACGACGACAACGACGACAGTCATCCGATGATGGCAGTAGCGGGCGGTGGTGACGCGGGGTTTTAAAGTGTTCACAAAATAAATTCCTGGAAATTTTTTTACAATTATTATGGAAATGTTTATTATTTATTAATGGATGATTTAATTTACATATGTTTATGCCGACAGAGGCCTAATTTCTTGGGGGAAATAGGGTTAGAACTTGGATGGCCCGAAAATGTTGGACATTTTTTTTGTTTGGAAAATTTCGACCCTGACAATTCGGACACTAATTTTTGTAGAAAATGAGAAAAAAATAGTGAAATGAAATGACATTAAATTATTTTTTGATATTTTTGAAAAATGATTAGGTACATATTTAATTTTGCAAAAATTTTTATTCTCCCTTAATTTACATTTCTTTGAAATATATAATTCTTTAGAAAAAGATTACACAACTTTTGCAAAAATAGATGCAAAAAACAAATTATATTTACGTGATTATTATGTAAAAGGGTGCAGAAAAAAAGTTTGACGAGTTTATGCCGCTGAAAACGTTGCGATTTGGGGGAAATCAATTTTATTTTTTTGTTGGGAGGGTTTAGAGGAAAATAAATAAAAATAATAAATATGTACGTCTAAGAACTGATAAAGCACAACACATAAATTGTTGTGGGGGGGGGCACTTTAATGCCCGGCAAAAGATAAGGACGAAAAATATGCCGTTAATGCATTAAAATTGCTGTTTTGTACATGGATTATAATTTATATAAAAAATATTCTTTGGGCCCCCCTGGTCTGGGATCCAACGAGTCGACAAAATGCCGGAATAGTCAATAAGCTCGACGATTTCAACAACAAAAAATTAAGAAAAACCAAAAATATTAAAAACCAAAAATATTTTATATATTTATTTGAGTCTGAATTTTTTTTTGACTCCCGTCGAGAGCAAAAATAATTGGTTTTTAAACGATCAAATTGATCGGAGGAGGAGTTTGGGTACCGAAATGTTGAGAGGGATGGAAAGACAAATTGGGAGTTGTTTTAAAAAAGTACAATTTACTTTCCAATACGTATTTAGATTTAAAAATACATAAAAATTCTGTGTTAAAAAAATTCTTGGGATAAAAAGACAAAACGCCAATTTTTTTTTAAAATTTCCACTAATTTGTAAACCATACATATTTTGGCACATGCTGGGAGCATCCAATTTTAAACCCCTTCTTTGCCTCCATCAATCAGGCAAATCATGGCATGTGCCCCGTTCGTTGATTAGCCCCCATCCAATTTTTGGGTGCCATGTCCAATTTGGCACATTCATTCAATCATTTAAATCATTTATTTAAGGGGTTACGCGCGATGTTTTGGGGGAGGGGGGGGGGCACAATTTGTCTGCGCGAATAACCCATTTATATGCGCACAAATTTTGTAAGCACAAAATTGGATGGCAGGTGCCTTTTTGTGGTGGGATTACCCGGATTAATTCTTGGCCAACATCAGCCTTGCCGCGATGCCATTCCCTTTTATAAAAAAAAAATAGTGCCAACGCATAAAAATAAACCGAAACATTTGACAAGAAAAAAAAGAATAATTTGAATTTTACAAATTTTCATTTAGGCTACTCCAAAATTTTTTAAATTTTCACGCATCAAAAATTATATACATTTTTTAAAACTATAAAAACAGAAGCGTCCAAACACAAAAAAAATTCCAATCAGACAAATTTTCTACAATTTAAAAGGTCACTAAAGCATTGGCATAAAATTAGAAATTTAAGCTTCAAAAAAGGGGAATTTGTTGGTTGGTGTTGGTATATGGCCGAATGCCAAAAATAGGGCCCGCTAAGGATGCCTTCCTGCTGGACTGGACGGCCAGATTGGAATTGGATCCACGGGAGGGAGGGGGGGGGGGGGGGGGGGGGGGGGGGGGGGAGAAACGGCAAAATATTTATGTAACACAAATATTAAATGTACAAAGCAATAAAAAATTTGGAGAAGATGAGAAGAAGAAGACGAAGAAAAAGAAACATCGATTTGGGGAGAAGCTCCGAATTATGGCCCTTTTTATAGCATCGGAAAAGCATTTGAGAAAAGGCCTTTAATATTTGCCGGGATTCTCGGGTCAAGCAAAAAAAGGGCACGAACACTGACACAAAAGCCCATTTTTGGGGCAATGCTAGTGATCTCGGCCGGCAGTTTTCTTAAATTGTATGGTGAATTAAAACTAAAATTGTTTTTAAATTTAAATTAAATGACCAAAAGCAATAATTATTATTTTAGCTGCCAGATTTGACTTCTTAAACAGAGCTAAAATTAGGACAAAAGTGTGGCATTCCATCTCGGAATTTGGAGAAAAATACGGGGGACTTTACGCTTAAAGGACGATTTGATGAGTTTGTGTAGCTGCGGAAGGCAGCAGATGAACAAATATGGCATGGCCTAAACGGGCATAAAGCAACAAATTCCTCAAAAGTCGACAAATTTTACTAAATTTATAAAAATTCAAACTGAATTTAGGGAACCCGAAACATTTTTAGGCTTGTTTTTTAAAGGTAATTGAAATTGATAATAACTTTTAAACGGTCTAATATCAAATTATGCGCTTATAAACAAAATTTGTACGTTTTTAAATACTGTAAAATTTGCAAGGCGTCAAAAGGAATAAATTTTGTAAAATTTTAAAAGTTTTTCAGAAAATTTCGGCACGGAAAAGCCTTGAAAAATGTTGCAGCATCAATGGGAGGAGGAAAATGATGCGCGTGATCGATGATTATTGTCTCTGTGTTTTTTCGGGGATTGTGACCGGCTTCCAACCCCCCCCCCCCATCACCCATCGCCCGGGGGGAGGGAGTCATCGCACATTCCCCAAAACAGTAAGTGGGGGAACAGGTTCCATTTTGGAATGGAATTTCCCATTGTTTTCAACACCGGAGGGGAGGGGGGGGGGCGACTAAGCCTCGGCCAAGCGCCCTCATTTCCACGAAAATTTTTCAAATTTTCTTTGTCAAAAATTCAAAATTCAAAGATCATTTTGAGCGCGCGCTTCGGCAAGATGAATTTGTTTTGTCTGCTGGTGGTAATTTGAAAAAGTGATGACAATTTTGGTTGGGACCTAAATACAAAAGCGAAAAATTTTTAAAGTTTTAAGAATTTCTAGAGGAGTTAGACAAGTAGGGAATTCTTTAAAAACAAAAAATGTAAATGACTATTAAAAACAAAATTTAAATAAAATTTTTAAAGGTGGTTAAAAAGGCCAAATCAAAGGATAAAAAAAATCCAAAGAAATCAAATATTTCAAAAAATAATAATTAAAATACTAACGACCCAATTTTAAGAAATATTATTGAAATTTAAAAGTCTTATTGATGATCCTTGAGAAATCTTTTTCTTTTTATTCATTCATATTTCTGCGAAAAACTTTTTCCCGCCCTTTCATCATCCAATTTTCCGCCACAATTATGCGTACCCCTCGGGGGACGGACGGACGGATGCGAGATGATGATGAGTGGCGGCTTTGGGGAATGGGCTGATCAATTAGGCACGACAAAAGGTGTGCTCTCAGCAGAGGCAATGGGTCAGACAGATCAAAAGAGGAGAGAGTTAAGCCTAGAAATTTTTGAAATTTAGAGAGGGTTTTTGGAGAGGGTTAAGCCCAGAAATTTCAAAAATTTAGAGAAGATTTTTGGAGAGGGTTAAGCACAGAAATTTCTAAAATTTAGAGAGGGTTAAGCCCAGAAAATTTAAAATAGAGAGGGTTAAGCCCAAAATTTCGAAAATTTAGAGAGGGTTAAGCGGAGAAATTCAAGAATTAGAGAGGGTTAAGTCCACAAGAATTTAGAGAGGGTTAAGCCCAGAAAATCTTCGAAAATTTAGAGAGGGTTAAGCCCAGAAATTTCAAGAATTAGAGAGGGTTAAGCCCAGAAATTCATGAATTTAGAGAGGGTTAAGTCCACAAGAATTTAGAGAGGGTTAAGCCCAAAAATTTCAATTAAGCCCAGAAATTTCAAGAATTTAGAGAGGGTTAAGCCTAGAAATTTCAAGTAGAGAGGGTTAAGCCCAGAAAATTTCGAAAATTTAGAGAGGGTTAAGCCCAAAAATTTCGAAAATTTAGAGAGGAAATTTTGAGAATTGGAGAGGGTTAAGCCCAGAAATTTCGAAAATTTAGAGAGGGTTAAGCGGAGAAATTCAAGAATTAGAGAGGGTTAAGTCCACAAGAATTTAGAGAGGGTTAAGCCCAGAAAATCTTCGAAAATTTAGAGAGGGTTAAGCCCAGAAATTTCGAAAATTTAGAGAGGAAATTTTGAGAATTGGAGAGGGTTAAGCCCAGAAATTTCGAAAATTTGGCAGGGTTGAACCCGACTTTTGATTTTTTTAAATTAGGGTTTGAAATTTGTTGGCCAGACCCAAAAAAAGTATCCATTCTTCCTAATCCAGGCCCTAAATAATCGGCAAAAATTAGAAATGGGAAATTGATAGTGCTCTAAATGCCAAGAATCTCGATCTGGACACTTCTTGGACGAGTGGACAAAAATGCCAGAATTCCTCAGTCTTATGGACTTGGTGGTTAAAGCCATTTGCCAACAAAATTGCATGTGTGCCAATGGCGCAATCAATCCGATTTATAGCCTGCCAGCAATTTTCCCATGCGCCCATCAATTATCGCCTCGGGGGCCAGGGGTGCGCAAAATAAAACAGACATTTTAGAGAAAATAAAAAAGAAATCGAAAAATGATTAAACACTTTCTTAAATACTAAAAAGGTTTATTAACGGCTGAAATTTGTCTGAAAAAAATCGAAAATATTAATTTTAACTTAAGCGTTATAAATATATTCCATGCCGTCCGTCCACACCATTTGTCGCCTCTGGGGAAAAGGCGCTTAAATGGGGGGGGGGGGGGCGTCAAATTGGTAGAATATATAAATGGCTGTCGGGGAAACAAATGTGCGCAAATGTTGCGAGCATTTGCACTTGTTTTAATAATTCCCATTTCCCCTCGGGGGAAACGGGGGATTTTTCAGCTCTAAAAACTTCCAAAAGCAGCAGCAGCAACGGGACTTGAGCAAACATCGACGAAAACAACAATTTACAACGACTGGAGGAGACTCAAGCACAGCGGGAGGGGAGACCCGGGGGGGGGGGGGGAATTTGCGGTTTTGAAGAGTGTGACAAAAATTTACCGTTTTCATCAAGTTTTCGATTAGAAAGATATGTAAGATGAATATGGCTATGAATTATTTTTACAGGAAAATTTTTGCATCAAAAAGTTTCTGATCAACACGCCATAAACATATTAATTTAACAAATTTTTTGGTCATGACGACAGTTTTTGATTAGAAAAGTCATGAAAAAGACCCGAAAAACCTACCCAAATCCATTTATTTATATTAGGGGAAGTCGGGGGTCAGGGAGGTCGGGGGTCAAGAGTGAAGCCTAAAAATGTCGGGGATCAGGGCGGGGGGTGAAGCCCAAAAATGCCGAGGGTCAGGGCGGGGGTAAAGCCTAAAAATGTCGGGATTCGGGGACGGCGTGTCGGGGGAATGCTGAAAATTCAAAAGCCAGCTTTGTTCAGTACAATTCAATTTTTTTAAATTGGCGGAACGTTGTGATAAGATCAATGGCCAAACAACAAAAGAACTTTGCTTTTTAAATGAATGAATGAATGAATGAAAAGGCACACTTTCGCCAACGGATGAAAGGCCAAAACCGGTGACCAACCGACCGACGACCATTCGGAGCAGAAAACATTGTGAACAAAAAAAATTCTTTGTTTTGTGGGCCAACGACGGACGGACAATCTCCGGTGTGCGGCGGGCGGGTGGGTGTAACTTTTCCACCACCACACATTTTGAAATATACCATTCGTGCACAAAATCCAAACAGCGCCCCCAAGGGGCAGAGGGGGAGGGGGGGGGGAGGGAAATGGAAAATATTTTCGTAGAAAAACCCCTCGGGGGGAGGCAAAACAACACACATTGACAGAGAGCGTCAGGCCAATCAAAAAGGTCATTTCTTCCCCCCCCCCCCACTTTTTTTTGGCTACCGCCGATGTTTGTTTGAACAGTGGCCGAAGAGCAGGTGGTTGGTGAATGTGGAAAATTTAAAGATTTTATCAATTTTTTCTAATGATTTCAAAGGTTACGGAGGATGCCGCCATTGATTGTTTGAACGTATTAAAGTTTTTTTTGAATTTTCTAAAATTAAACAAAGCTTTTCGAAACTGTTTATGTACTCAAATGAACTCAAGGTCTTAGATTTTCTTGAGTGGTTCAGATTAGTGATCAGTGATCAGAATTTTCCGATAAAAGCAAGAGCTGAGAACCAGGAAATCCCTGAAACTCTTAACGGACCAAAAGCCCCATTCTCTTATCAAGCTTAAACCATTCCGCTCTCTAGTTCAAGATAGCACATAAAGTCGATTTTTGTTTTGTTTTAAAATCCGCCAAAGGCGGCGGCACATCTCTTCAACAGCAATTGAAATTGGCGCAATTGCTTTGCAGCACATTGTTTGCCGTTTGCCGCCGAGAGGAGGGGATAATTTGGGCATTTGCCCTGAGGGGATAATTTTGGGTTGAGCATCGGACACAAAAGTAACGACCCCTGACGAGTGTTGGGGGAGGGTGGAGGGGGGGGGCGGAGGGTGGAATGGATTTTGTGGGTGGAGAATGTGTTGTGGGATTTGCGCGATTTGGGATGGAAGAAAAGGCGCACAGCAGCAGCAGCAGCAGCAGTAGCAGATGTAAATAAATGTACACACACGCCTTCATTCATTCATTCATTGATGGGAGGAAATCGAAATTTGTTGGGGGCGGGGGGGGGCTAAGGGGGAAAATTGGGGGGGGGGGGGAAAGACGAATTGGAGTATTGGGGAGATGCAGGGAGGGTTGGGACCCAAATAATTCAAGAAAATTGTGCAAGAAAAAGGGGGGGGGGGAATGGAGCTTGGCTTTAGGACTTGTGGCTTGAGAATTGTTAAAGACGACCTTTTTGGAGGTTCAAAAATTTCTCATTTTTCTTAAGGCTTTTTCATAAGGCTTGAGGCTAAAAGAAAAAATGAATTCAAATTTTTAATATAAAGTTTGAACAAGCTGTGGGCATGGATTAGACAAGATTATTTGCAAATTAAAAGGATTTAAATTTTTTTTAAATGTTATTAAAGAATAAAGGAATCATAATTTTAAAATTAAATTTTGCTGGTCAACAAGGCATTCCCGGATATAAACTAGAGTAGATAGGCATCCGGAGTTTAATATAAACCTGGAATCGGGGTTAGGATTAAGCCAGAATTTTAATCAAAAAACAAGGGACTAACGGACAAAAATAAAGATTTTTAAATTTTGAAAAAACCCCCGGGGCCGTACAAAAGTGGGAATTTCAGTCCCCAACACGGCCTTCGATGATCAAACTGCACAAATTAGTAGGAAAACACACAAGGCATTTGGGGGGCGTCAACGATGATTGTGCTGCGCGTGGAACGCCTAGAGGGTGTATTTAAGGGACGAATGCCCAGCGGGGGCATTCCGTCTCATCAACAACACAAAAAAAGAGCGCACCAAAACAACGCAAATTTGTTGCAACATAACCGCCGGCGGGCGCAAAACTGTGCAAGCGCACAGTTCGCCTAATTCGATCAGTGAATTGGTCAATCAAAGAAGCCGCACACAAACAAACACACAACGCGGACGGGGGGGGGGGCACTTTTGTGTTTGAACTTAAATTGATTGCAATTAGCGCATTTTTAAATGTTTTGAAATGGACACCAAAATTATTGGCAAAACGCCAATATGACAAACGCCAAATTAAATTAACAAAAAATGTAGTCTTTATAAACATTTTTTGAAACTTTTGAATTTCAGCACCTAAAAACAGACTCATTGCCATGGGCCTCACTCTCGACCCCCGGCATTTTTGGGCCTCACTCTCGACCTCCGACATTTTTGGGCCTCACTCTCGACCTCCGACATTTTTGGGCCTCATTCTCGACCCCCGGCACGCTACCCCTAAAGAATCCTGACAGCCCCGGACCTTCCCATCCCCGAAAGATCGGGGAGCAACCCCATAGAATAAACTAATCAAAATTTACTATTCTCAGCATGGGTCGACAAGCGGAGCGGTGCTCTTTTTGTGTTAAAAGCCGCAACCCCCGAGGGGAAAATTGATGGACGAATGACAGGGAAAGAGGGAGACGAGATGGATTAGCCTCATCATCCCCACGGTGGATTTGCTTCATCCCAACGAATCACCGGTCCGCGGCTTTCATCCCCTCCGGTGCATATTGGGAAGCACGCGGATCCGCTTCCATGTGCATTTTTGGGGCGTACCAAATCCCCGTTTTTGGTAAAAACAATGAAAAATTGCAAAAACAAATTCCCGTGGATTTGACCGCAGCGAATAAAAGCATTCCGGATTGAGTTTGGATTTGAAAAACCCCAAACTTCTATTAGTGGGAAGCCATCGACACCCCCTGGGGTACGGTAGTAGAAAATTTGCCAAATTTCTATTTGAATATTATTTGAACAAAAAAATTAGTTAAAATTTAAAAATAAAATCCAATCCGCCAAATTTCTATTTGAATATTATATTTGAACAAAAAAATGAGTCAAAATAAAAAGAAAATCCAATCCGACAAATTTTATTTGAATATTATTTGAACAAAAAAAGAGTCAAAATTTAAAAAGAAAATCCAATTGATGACAATGTTTGACAAGCACCCGAAATCCCGCATAATGTATTAGGTATGGGAATATTGAAAATTGTGCAGGCTCCCGGATATAAAAAAAAAATCCAAAAAAGGTTCAATTTTCGGGAAATCCAATTCTAAATCCCTCGGGATTTCAAGAAAACGGAATAGAAGAAGCAAGGGGGAAGGGGCGAGCATGAACAGCAGCAGCAGCGGCAACAGAAAGAGCAGCTTTGCTGCTGACCTTCGGTCCGCGCCGTCCGCCCATCGTTTTACGATCGGTCGACAGAACGTTCAGCGCCCGGGGGGAGGGGGTCACAAAATGGACGGCTATCTATCGAGACTCTTGACAACAAAGATGGATGGCTTGGGGCGCGCGGGATATGCGATACGGACGAACGGACGGCGGATTAAGCGGATTAGGCACGTCCATTGATTTGTTATTTGATTTTGTTGAGTCAATTTCCTTCAGACAGAAGCGCAATTAGTTAATTACATACCTACCTATTTATTTTGTTTAAATGTAAAATTAAAAAAAAATATATTAAAATAATTAATTTTATAATCAGAAATTCAGCGGTAATTTGGCATAATTTCCCAAACTTAGTTTTTTTTTATTGATTAACCGATTCGGAACAATTTTTGTTTATATTTTTTTTATCGCAAAAGTGTCGAAAATGGATGGGCGCAAATGTGCCGAGGCGAATAATATTCCCCCGAGACATTCCATGAGAGAGATGGGGCAAAGATAGGCCCGGCGGCGGCGGCGAAGAATTGCTTATGTGCCAGAAGGGTCTGCCGAATAATTGTTTGGGCCTTTCCCCGTCCCCCGAGGGGAAAGAGTGTCCGTTCATGAATTGCTTTTGGGGGGGGGGGGTGAGAATGCCCCCACAAACAATTCGCCCGCCCTCTTTCTTCAGCAGATTGTCCCGCCAATGTTGTGCACTGACAACAGACCCAACAATGGGGCAAAATGGGGAAGAAAACGCCGCTGGAGGAGCAATCGGGACACGTTTTTTTTTAATGAAAAACACAAATAACAGAATTATTATTATTATGTTTTGGGGCGCTTGATACAAAAAGTGCCGGAATTGTGCACAATTTGGAGAAAAGTTCGGCATTCTCGAAAATGATTTCCTTTAATTTCCGGAAATGAAATTTGCAGCGTGGATTAATTCTCGAGACCGAAGCGTATCGATGGCACACTTTATGCCAAAAATAAGATCGATGGCATTTTTGTGCCACGATCAATAAGTAATCGAGTAGTTTATGCCAAAAATGAGATCGATGGCATTTTTGTGCCAAAAATAAGTAAATCGTGCACTTTATGCCGAAAATGAGATCGATGGCATTTTTGTGCCAAAAATAAGTAAATCGTGCACTTTATGCCGAAAACGAGATCGATGGCATTTTTGTGCCAAAAATAAGTAAATCGTGCACTTTATGCCGAAAACGAGATCGATGGCATTTTTGAGCTACGGGATGAATAAATTGATGATTTTCGCTCCCAAAAATGAGCAAACAAAATTGAGACATATAGCTTTTTTGTGTCACTAATGAGTAAAAGGGGGATGGCATTTTTGTGCCACGAAACGATTGATTCCAATTTAGATAATGGCAACAGATTTTGCAACTATTTTTCTGCCGATGGTTTGTTGCCTTGCCTATATTATATACCTAAATAAATAAATGGTGGAGGAGGTGCGATAGATTTTAATTGGCGATAAGCCCATCACCAGCAACAGTGCCAGGCCATGCGGAAAATGGCCGGGACGACGCTGGGGGCTGGGGGGGGGGGGATTGGGGATGGGCCCCGGAGGGGTCGTTGATGGATTTGGCGGGGATTGACTCTTCCGACCGCGCATTTGGCTTGGCTCTGCTCTGCCGGATTAATGGCACCCACTCGCGCAGATTATGATGATGATGGCGCTGGATTTTTGACCGAATTGAGCCGGGGGGATGGGGGGGGGGGGGGAGTAGTCAAAATTGAAATGGACTCCGGTGATGGGGCAACGCAACGCGACGGATTATTTAACAAAAAAATTGGAAAACAAAAATTGCATCGAAATAAATATATTAAAATGATGCGCAAGTTTATCGATTTAATAAATGATTGCACACCAGCAGCAACGATCAAATTACCCACTTTTTATGATCAGCAGAATTGGTGATCGCAATTTGAGTTTAATCGGGGATCCCGATCGATGTTTGCCGATGAACGTATGCGATTAATTGTTTGATCGGGAATTGGAACCCCCATATCGGTATTGCCGATGCCGAAAACCAAAAATCGGGATCCCGATTGATCTTTGCCGGTAAACGGTTGGATTCAATATTGTTCGATCGGGAATCGGAATCCCATTATTGGTAGTGCCAATGCCGAAACCGAAAACATTTGAAAGTGCCTGATCACATTCAGAGATGCAATAAAATCCCTTTTTTGTTTTGGATCAATGCCATTCAGAAAATAATTTGTGTGCTGACAGTTGACAGTGAACAGAGGAGCTCAATTAAATCGATGATGCCTTTTTGGCGCCAACATCAAAGGGAGTGCCGCCGCTCTTTTTAGTTGATGCCCTCGGGGGCGGGGGGCATGCTGACGGGGATTGTTCATATTCCACCGAATTCGGGGAGGGCATTAATCACGCGCGCGGGCACATAAAGGAGGGTGGAAGACAGAGAATATGCCCTGGAGCGAGATGGGCACAGATATCGCCGGAGGGGGGGGCGGCGCAGAGCACAAAATATGCAAATGTGGCACAACAATAACAACAAATATGGTGGGGAGCAAAAATGATGGGCAAAGGATGGACAGAAAATGATGCCCAAATTTTTTTGGGTTAATTCCAATCAATTTTTGGCCAATAAAAGGCAAAATAATGTCAAAATATTTCAAAATTTCAATGTTGATTATTAAGCGGGGGAGGGGGGGGATGCATGCCTAAATAAAAAAATTTAAAAATTTTTGCCGAAAATTCAAATTTGAAATTCTGACACTTATTGTTAAGAGTTCTCACTAGCTCATTTAATACACACTTAAGAGATGCATTAACAGGAATGTGGGCTGTTTGGACAAGAAAATGGCGAGGGGGGGGGGCAAAAAATGCACCGCTCCCATCATTCTGACACCTTCGCCCTTCCGTGGTCATTAAAAATTCGGTTGTCCCCGGAGGGGGGGGGCTGTAAATGTGCAGCCCCCCCCCTGTCACCTCATTGCGTCTTGAAATTACAGGAAACTGCAAAAACATCGACCAAAAAAGGACAATTTTACGACATTTACAAATACTACAATTTGCATTAATTATGGACAAAAAAAATGTTGGCATCGCCGCAGTGTTTCAGTAATCTTCAAAATTTTCAATCAAAATGCTCTCTCTGTATGTGCCTGATCGGAGTTGTTGGGTTATTCGATTTTATGGCCTTTGTTGGAAAAATTTAAAAATGAGAAAAATGAATTTTTCAAGTTTAAAAACTTGATTATTTTGAAAAATTAAAATTAGAGCTTTTTGTTTTTATTTTTAGGAGAAAAAATGGCATAATGCCACATCTGCTGGACATAGAAAATTAGATGAGAATGCGTAAACATCCAAAAATGGTCCCCCAGAGCCATCAAATTTTTGATGGATAAAATTTCGTAGGGCGTTAAAATTTGCATAAATTATAGGGAGGGGGGGGGGGGGGGGGGGGGATCCACTCCGTTTTTTTTTTCTAAAACAAAGTAAAACTTATTTATTTCCAATTATAAAACAAAAATAATACTCAATATTAGTCCAAAAATTGTAAAAAAAAATTGTTGTGTTATCAGTGAATTTTAAGAGAATCATTTGCAATGAATAAAATGTTCGGAAATTTTATTTAAAAACTACGAATTTAGAGTGAACAAATTTGTACAATTCACGACAATAATTATTGTCCGGCTTGCTCTTTTATTTTTAAAAAAATTTAAGTGAAAAGGCCCGGCGTGGCTGGCGATAGGCGCCGTATAGAAAATTTAAGAAATTCTCAAAATTAGCTTTAAAAATGTTCGAAATTCGATGAAATTAGGAGGCGACTTTTTACGACGATGGACTTTTGGGGCTTTTAGCACTTAAAAATATTTATATTTTTGAAATGTGCAAATGCCAGAGTTATTGAATTGTTAGTTGGTTTTGATTTTTTTGACCAATTAATCATTTTTGTTAAGCGAAAGGGCCATTAAAAAATTTTATTTTATTTAATTTGTAAATTTAATTAATATATATATTATGGAATTTTAAATTTTTTCCCATTTTAATATTTTGAGGTTTATAGCACCTATTTAGGTGTTCAAACTGAATTTTTAACACCTTAATGATCAAATATAGTAAAAAAAAAAAGAAAAAAAAGCAAAATGAAGTGCACAAAACTCCGTCCGGAATGGACACATTGGCCACGCACGAATGGACCTAACTGACTGACCATAATGGCTCATGCAAATGAATTATGGAGTGCACTTTTTCGGCAAAATTTGTCGCTTCAGAATTTCAAATTTCGTTGTTGCCAGCCGCCGCCGACGGCTGGCCGATTGTTGTGTCCGCTGATGGCGCCAAAATGTGTGAAAATTTGTTGGTGGGTGCTGCTTCTTTGCTGAATGGTGTGGACGCGGGCCGCCGGCACTGTGCCGTCGACAGTCGACGGACGGTGCCGGTCAACCAATTCAGTACCGCCCACCCAATTTAGTACCGCACAGCTAATTCAGTACCGCCCAAATTTGGCAGGCAGCTTTTCCCTGCCTCAGCTAAATCTGGGCAGCATTTGTAGCTCATTTAAAGAAACGTAGAGATGCTTTATCAAGCAAAGACTAGCTTTTATCAACAATGCGTTTGGAATGGCCACCAAAATCGCCAAATTTGGTTGGGTTCGGCACTAATATCCGCCCAAATTTGGTGGCACTGAAACGGCCAGCTCGAATTGTCCTCTCCCACCCACGCCCGCAGGGTATGGACCTTTGTGCGCCGGGGGGGGGGGGGGGGGGAGGAACTTTATCCGCTTAACAACGGGCCGAAAATCCAATTTTGTTGCCCTGTCAGTGGCCTCAGACAAATTTTATGGCCAAAAGCCGAAGTGTCACTGGGCCCTTGACAGCTTTGGCACGAACAAAAAGTTGTCAGACCAAATTAGTGATGAAGTTCTGTTTGCGTTAACCCCCGAGGCGACAAATACGCGTTGAATTGATTTGCGCCGGTTGGATGAAAAACATTTTTTTAACAATTGAACTCGCTGAGTTTTGATTTTTGTAATGATTCTAATTCAATTTCATTGTTCTTGAAAAAATTTAATCGAAAATCATTGGTGAAATTAAGAAAAATACTAAAAATTTTTGCGATTTCGGTCAAAATTTGTGCAAAATCCTGTATTCCCGGGATTCTTCTTGTTCCTCTGGCATTTTTACGGTGGGTATAGTTAGCTGCTTTATGGAAAATTGCATTCAAACAATTTGTTATTTGCACTAGGGTTGAGCCCCGACCTTTCGGGGGTCGGGATCGGGGTTGGCCATGTCGGGGTCGAAGCGTTCATTCAATTAGTCAAAACGGGCAAAATGTGCCTGGTGGCAAAAGGCATCAGCGGGAAAAACGATATAATTAAATTCGAATTATTTTTTCTATTGCAATTTCAATTCATCAAAAGTAGAAAAAGTTTCAAATATAGGTAAATGTAAAACAGATCAAAAAAATTTTAAATTTTTGAACTGGCAACAAAATTGCCAACCCTCTCTCGAGATGGCCCTTTGGCCGGCCAATTCCGCCGTGTTAGCACAAAATTGGGCAAGAAATGGCACACACACTCCAATCCCGCCAAGTGAAGAGAACATTCCCTCCAGTGCCGTAAAGAGATTAACTTGTCCCCCTCCCCCCAACTGCCATCGGCATTAGAGAAGAGGTCAATTTGGCCAAATCCCCTCCTCCCCCCCCCCTCTTCCTCGGCCCCTGAGGGGCTAATCTCGTTTTGTTGGGAGGGGAGGGGACTGTAATCGCCAAGAATGGAGTCAAGTGCCAGCCCCCTCTCGACAAATTGTTTCAGCAGAAAGCAGAAATGAAGCACATTTCAATTGTTATTTTGTTGGCTTAAAACATCAAAAGGAATCGAAAAACAAACATTAAATATCATTAAATTACCTAATGCATTTCCATAAAATGAATTTTTATTAGCGCTGCTTTTCCTACCTGAGGATCATAAGAACTTTAAAAAAATTAATAATCGTCCCGCCCGGATTTGTGCCAGAATCTGGCGGGCGTCCGATTGGCAAATACTCACCCGGGGGGCTAAACCTGGCACTCTTCCGGGGAATATCAGCTCGGTCAAAAAAAACACGCACAAAATGCCGGCCCGGATCCAAGCCAGGGGATGCCATTTTGGCCTGGAAACCGGGCATTTGCCAGGGTTTTAGGTGTCCGTGCCGGGTTTTTGGCATTTTCGAACGTTTTGCCAAACTAAAAAAACCGACAAAATGAATAGAAAACCACAAATTTCCCCATTTGTGAATGATACTCAATATATTTTATAAATTTATGAGAACTTATTAAAAATAGGTCAGCAAAATGGAATCGCCTGAATTTTGAATCACATTACAGAAACGCTCATGAGCTTCACGGCATTAGCACCCAGTTTGATCAGAATGGCACTTTTTCCAAGTAATGCGTGACGACGTCGGCCAAGGCGGGCACAAAAAATGTGACGGAATAGGCAGCAGCGGGCACTAATGCAATGGCAAAAGTGAGCAACAAAATTGTGCGCAACACGTCCAGAATGCCCTCGTATTTGGCGGTGCCTGACAATTGTACTTTGTAGAATTCGCAAAAAAAATTTGCATTTTTGAAAATTGACAAAATTTTTAAAAATTTCAACAAAAATGTTAAAAATTCTAAAAAATTTACTGAAAATTGAACTTTTTTGGAATTTCTAAGAAAAATACAATAAAACCAAAAAATACACACCTAAAATCAACTCTTTTTTTTAGCAAAAAATTGCTTATGAAAGCAATAAAAACGACGGAAAAATGCACCCCTAAGAATCGACTTTTTTTTGGCTTGCCCCACCCCGAAAAATTTTGCTGGGTACGGCTCTGATAGTAAATAATTTTCCAAAATGGGGTACGGTAAGCGTCCAATTACTGACCGAGTCGGGTGGATATGGTAAGTGAAACGGCCAGTGCCGGAAGCAAAATTAGACGCCCCTCAAACAGTTCATCGCGCGCCGATGCTTCGGGCGAGTTGAGGAAAGGTGACAGCTCGACGAGCCTTGAGGGGTTTACAAAAATATATTATATATATATTTCAGGTTTCAATGTCGAGAATTTTGAATGATGAGGTAGAGGAGGTATGCGTTTTTTAACATAAAACTCGTGAACTCCAAAGTTTGTTGAGTCCTTTGTCCATTTTAATTACTTTAATTACGTTTAAACAGATTGTCATAAGTACATATTAAAATATTATAATAAAATGTGCTCTAAATAAAATAATCATTTATCACTCATTTTTATGAAAGAATAAGTCACACCGCCCGAGCATTTTCCGGGTGATTGAGTTTTTTTATAAATTTGTTTTTGTGAAAAGCTATCTTAAATATGTTTAGGTAAATTAAAAGTGCCGTGCCGTGTTTTTTGCCTGGGTTTTGAATAATTTAGTTAGTTTTTGGCTCTCAAAAATGGCTTAGCCTTGACCTTGACTAATTTCTAGAAAATGTCAACCCCAAGCCGACGAATAGACACACCTTTGTCGGCCTAAGAATTAAATGGACGAATAAACTAGAGCCCCGGACTATTGTATGACTGATCGAGAATCTCGATCATCCGGACTCTAGAATAAGCACACTCACCGTATGGACCAGACGAGGAAAAGTCTGAAAATAAATGATATTTAAAATTTAAATTTAATTTCAAAAAAAGGGAAATGAAAGAATCTCACGTCTCAATGGTGCCCAACACAATCAGAGCACTGGCCAAAAAACGCCAAAATGGACAAGCGGCGTGCGGAAAAGCATTCAAAATTCCGCCGGCAATGCATGGCGTTGCGTAAATCCACCAATCGGGCACCGCCGAAAAGTATTGTATTTAAATTTTTTAAATAAAAATTGTGTTAACAATTAAATTAAATATTTCAAGTTTAATTTAAATCATGAAAAGCACACCAAATAAAGACAGAAAGCACTGAAGAGCAGCACAGAGCTGAGCAATAATTGCAGTGAACGCGCGACACCCAATTCCATTTTTTCCTTAAATTTTTTTATAAGAAAATTTTTTGAAATTTTTTTAAAGCGGCTTAAAAAGTTCAAAATTCAAAGAGCACAATGAATGGAAAGTTTCTGATCTGATCAGAGAGATTAGTTAGGCGACCATAAACAGAGAAACTTGGCGACATTATGTCTTTAAAACTGATCGCAAAATTGTGGGGTATTTTAGGTGTTTTGTCATACAAGAATGTCGAAATTTAAATTCATATAATTAGTTATACTTCCCTCAAAAATTGTGTGGGTTTTGAATGATAAATGACATAAATTTTGCCCACTGCCACCAACCACATACATATTTACGAGCAAACGAAGATGAAAAAGTGCCCTCATTCGATTCTTTTGTCCACCTTTTCTCTGTCCAATGCTCTCTCACTCTTCAGCGGTTTCCACCCGTCTGCGCTCTCCACGGCTATTCACGTTCAGATCGATTTGTTTCCTCTCACTCTCAGCCCCCACATTCAAAGTGTACACACACAACATGGCGACTACAAAGTGCAAACTACTACATTTTGCACTCTTTTTGCCCCATCTATTTTGTTGGGAATAAAGCGAAAAAAAAAGAGTTGAATGTTGACACAAAACATTTATAATAATTAAATTTAAATATTTTTGAAAAAATGTATCAAAATTTGCGGGAGATCGAGCGGGTTTTTGAGTGCAAAATCGGAAATGGGATAAAAAATAAATAAAAAACTGGGGGCTGGTAAATTTTTCGAAAATATTTTAACACCGATCGCTGCCGCGGCACAAAAGGTCCGACGGACAAAATGTCCGGTCGCTTGGAAACCGACAAAATGTCCGATTTATATAAAAACATCAAAATTACCGTAGTAAGTTTCTTTTTAAATTACATACTTTTTTATTCGGTAATAAATGTAAAATAATTTTAATAATTATAACAATTTGTAACGGGTGAATAAAAAGAAATGAATAGTGTTCAAAATATAAGTTACCTATAAAATTCTTCAATTCACGGGTGTTTCGTTCCCGCGCATCCGACTCAAATATGACAACAACAAAGTGCAAACTACATTTTGCACTTTTTCCCTTTTTTGGTGAATCGAAAACAACAAAAAAAATTAATTTAAATTGAAAGTTGCACACAAAAAATTTATAATAATTAAATTTAACTATTGTTGAAAAAACATATCAAAACAAAGAGCAAGAGAACGTTTTGAGGACAAATCCCGGTAAACCCCCCACCCCCGGGGACTAATGGACAAAAAGCATGGCTAATTATGTACAGGGCTAAATGAAATTGGAGAAATTTAAAAATGGGCTAAATGTTTTCGTAAAAATGCCTAACAAAAAAATAGTTGTATAAGCTTATCATAATTTTTTTATTCTCAATAACAATGACAGCCCAAATTATTGCTTCCAACTTGGGTAGCACGGGACCGGTACCGGGACGGAGGATTTCCCGGTTAAACCCAAACTCAGGTCCAGGGGACTCAGACCTGGACCCAAAAATCTATGGTGGAATAAACGGTTTTTAAATTTTTCCGTTTTTTTTAAAATATTTTTAGGCGTCATTTCTTGAAATTCATTTTATGGTTGGACGAAATCGCCGATTACTCGGATTTTCTGAATGTCGTACTCTCAAACATTTTTGAATTTCAAATTTTTTTCAAAATTCAAATGGAGGTCAGATCGGCTTCTACGCCTGTAATCGATTGGGATCAAAAGTCCGATAGCGTTCTGTCGCCTTCAGTTCAATTGCCGCAGTTCTAAAGCCAACCAAGGGCATTTTTGCACAAAGTTCTAAACATGGCCAAATGATGGCAAATGTTCCAAATGTATGGCATTTGCCATAAAAATAGGGCAAATGTTCCAAATGTCTGGCATTTGCCATAAAAATAGGGCAAATGTTCCAAATGTATGGCATTTGCCATAAAAATAGGGCAAATGTTCCAAATGTATGGCATTTGCCATAAAAATAGGGCAAATGTTCCAAATGTATGGCATTTGCCATTAAAATAGGGCAAATGTTCCAAATGTATGGCATTTGCCATTAAAATAGGGCAAATGTTCCAAATGTTTGGCATTTGCCATAAAAATAAGGCAAATGTTCCAAATGTCTGGCATTTGCCATAAAAATAGGGCAAATGTTCCAAATGTATGGCATTTGCCATAAAAAGAGGGCATTCCGAGCTCCCTGCATCAGACGGGAGGGCGGTAACGGCCACTCTCGGCCTTCTTGACCACCAAGAATCCACGATAGATGATGGAGTAGAGCCACGCATACAACGGAATACACAAGGCAAAAAAAGCCATCAAGCTGATATTACAACCATTGGGAGAAACCGTACGAAGAAAGACTAAAAAAAAATTAAATAATAATAATAATAAAAATAAACAAAAGTGATAATTATCAATTATCTAAAAATTGTAACTTGTAAATGGGAAATATACCACCCGAGTATCAGGGGGGGCGGCCTTGTTAACTACTCTCTCCCCGTACAAAACGTACAATCGTGCTCCCAGTACTCCGGTGTTTTAACCACACAACTATAAAGCAGATAGGCCATGTACGCGACGCGAGCGACCACTTCAAAGGTCTTAAATTGTAAATATATTGATTACTGTATTTACTCAAATAAAGTCCCCCCCCCCCGGGGGGAGCTCTATTTAAGGAAACACGGTCTATCGTCTTGTAAAGGTATTGGTTACCGTATTTCCTCAATTAGAGTCCCACCCCCCTCGAGGGCTCTACTTAAGGAAATACGGTATGTCGTCTTGAAACGTATTGGTTACGGTATTTCCTCAAATAGAGTCCCACCCCGCGGGGGCTCTATTAAGGCAATACGGTGTGTCGTCTAAAAGGACATTAAGCTTTTCAGGCGTCCAATACTGTCAAATAGTCACTCTCTGCTAGAGACTGTTCGGGATTGAGTCGGGAATCGCGACCAATTCCCGAAAATGGTCGGTCAGAATCCCGACCCAATCCCGACAGAATCCCAATCACGTCCGGTCTCTACTCACTCAATACCCCAGGGGCTATCTCCATGAAAAAGAATTGCACCCCAAGAATCAGGCATGGCATGAACAACCCCGGCTTGCGCTCTATCTGTGCATAAATGACCAGCAAACAAGCGAAGGCGTAGACCATGCTGATCTAAATTAATTAGGTAATATTAAAACTCATTAGGATACATAATGATTTGTTTTCAAAATTTGATAAAGTGCACTTTTTTCTTTTATTTTCTGCCGCAATTATTTTACCATTCCGCCCGCAATTGACTGCTGGGCAAACATGCTTATTGCACTTATTATATCAATCACACAGAGGACACTTGCGACCACATTAGTCCCCTTAATTAAATGAAAATAAATTAAAAACAAAAAATGTTTTTGTTTTAATGTCGTCACCTTCTCAATGCTGACGCAGCCACAACAGCAGGTTACACCACTTCTACTGTTGTCCATTTGATGAAAATTTATTTGCAAAATGTGTTTTTTTTATATATTTAAACAAACTAAAATGGCCATATATCATTTACAATTTCACATTTTGTGAATGTTTTTAGGCAATAAATGAATGCATGGCGTTTTGCGAAATGCACCACTCGGGCACCGCCATTTTGCCCGCTGCCAACACATATTTACGAGAACGCTTTTCTCTGTCCAATGCTTTATCTCTGACACTTTTTCTCTGAAACGAATCATTTTCAGCGTTTCCCACCCGCCTGCGCTCCACCCGGCTATTGACGTTCAGATCAATTTGTTCCCTCTCACTCTTGGCCCCCCCACCCTCCCATATTCAAAGTGTACACACACAACATGACGACAACAAAGAGTCTAAATTTAGCACTCGTTTCCTCATTTTCTTGGGAATAAAGCGAAATAATGTTAAGTTGAAAATTGACACAATTAATATTTTTGAAAAAATACATATTTTCAGATGAATACGGGGGGGGGGGGGGGGGGGGGTCAGTTTGGCCGACATGGACATGCTTGGCTCCATGGCACACATTTACAACATTAAGTCCGTAGATGTTCTCGTTGTTGGAGATTAGGCGATCCATGGTGTTGTAGATGAACAAATAACTACCTAATTGAAATAACGCGATATAACTGTAAATAATTGTATTTATGTCCAAAATTCGGATTATCAAAGTCAAGCAAACTTTGCAACAAAATTTTGGGTTTGCCCGGCATAGAAAATCGCTCAATTTCAGTTAATTAACAAAATGCCAATATCAGCAAAAGGCTCTCCGACCGCCATTGATCAACGGCAACAGCGGATGGGACATCCGTATTTTGGCGTTTTTGAGAATACCTAATCAATATTTCGCCATTTTAGCGTTTTTAGTCCCAATTTTGTCAGGTTTCCCCATTTCTTAAGAAATTCAATAATTTAGGCACTTTTTCAGAAATTTTTTTAAGAAAATGTCTCTTAAAAATCAAAATTTTCTTACCCGAAAATGCACACCTAAAAAGAATTTTTCAAAGATCAAAAATGCACTCTTAAAGATTGAAATTTTCGGGATTTTTTTTATAAATTTTCCAAAATATGGTAAAAAGTAAAATTTACATTTGTGAGAAGGAAACTGATAAATTGACGAATTTTGCCGGTTTTCACGCACAACCGCTGGTCTTTTTCCCCTATGAAATGCTTCCCGACTTTCCCACGATCGGTCCTTCAATTGCTCGCGCATCAATGAAGACCGTAATTATGTAATTATCATGCTTTAATCACAATCATCGTAGATCAGCCATCAGACGGGAGTGCCCGAACGGCCACTCTCGGCCTCCTTGACCGCCGAGAATTCACGCAAGATGATGAAGTTGAAGCACACATACAACAGAATACACATGGCATAAAAGACCAAAAAGAAGATGCAACCATTGCGAGAAAATGTGCGAGTCACTGAACAACAAATTTATGTCTAAGAAAAATGGGTATTTTCGCATTTTGCGACCCCCCCCCCTACCCAATTTTACTGAAAAACATATTGGTTTTCAAGGGTGCTGACAATATTTTTAAGATCTGACTCATCTAAAATTTTGAAAATCTATGATTTTGTTATTTTTTTTACCATCACTCACCCAAAAGCGGGTTTATAGTTCTTAGGTGCTGAAAATGATGGAACAAGCAAAAATTTTAGCGGGCTCGACCTTTAAACCGGTTTTTGAACCAGTTCAAATTTTGAAAAACCATAGGGGGACCTTTTTGGTCAAAAGTTCGTTAGGCTTAGGCCTTGCGCTTTGAATTCGTTAGATCGACAAGTACAGAAAAAATATTTAAAATGTAATTTAAGCATCTGTAAAAAAGGACCCCCAACATTCAAAGAATCCGTCGTGTTTTAGATATTCGGGATTCATGCTTTTTGAATGATTTTAAGGCCAAATTTTTGTTTTGTAAAATTTTGAATTTTCGAAAAAATTCCGAATTCGGGCTAAGGGTCAGAAGATCAAAATGGAAGTTCGATTTGGACTCTACACCCTCGAATAACTGCCCTATAATGCTCTTTCTCCTTTACCCGTACAAAACGTACGTTCAGACTCCGAGTGGGTGTTAAACACGCAGCCATAAAGCACATAGAACATGACCACACAACCGATCACCTCAACGACCTTAAATTGTAAAATACAGGCGTGTGCATGAATATCCGGATATGCGGATATATCCGAATACGGACGGATAATGGATATGGAATTTCGGAAGGTCACGGATACGGACGAATAACGGATATGAAAATCCACTTATCCGGATATATCCGCTGTATATCCGCGGATATCCGGATATTTCCCGTTTTTTACGACAAAACAACGTTATAGACAGGGTAGCCAGATTTGAGGTTTAAGCCTCATTTTGGTGTTTTTCAAGTGTGGAATATGGCAAAAAATACGGCAAATTTCCAAAATGATGGCATCGAGGGGTCGAAAATATGCCATTTTTATGACATCCATTTTTTTGCTTTGATTTATTACTTTTTAAGCCAATAAACATTTTTAAATCAACACACAAATTTCCATGGCATTTGGCCTTAAAAATAAAGCAAATTGGTCTCTCTGACTCACTACTACTAGAGCCCGGACTTGAGGACTGATCGAGATTCGATCGAGAATCTTGAAAAAAACCACCATCGAGATTTGTTCGAGATCACAGAAAATCTCGAAAAAATCTTCTTAAAAGTTTGTCGATCGAGATTTCGCTCAAGAATCTCGTTTGGTCCGTGCTCTACTCACTACACAAACTACTCCATGAAACAGAAAATGTACCCCGAGAATCAAGCATGGCACGAACAAGCCTGGCTTGCGCGTTTATGTGCAAAAATGACCAGTAAAGACACACAGGCGCTGGCGATGTACGACTAAATTTAGTCCATAAAACTCATTAGGATAGGGTTTCGAAATTTGAGTCCATTAAGTTTTGAACGTTGAGTCCATTAGGGTTTGTGATGGAAAAGTGATCATCCAAATGATCACCTCAAAATTCCTTTGATTGTCCCTTCCCTTCCCCTTCGTATGCTTGAATTGGCCGCTGTTGTTCTCCCCTCTCCCCCCATTCTCTCACCCTAACATCTTCTCGTTCTCTCCCTCTCTCCAAATCTGTCTAGCCACCTAACGCCCTCCCCTTTCACCATAGTATTTCCCTCTGATCGGTAGTTTTGATCAAAAGCCCCTCCCCTTCTTGTTGCCTATAAATTGGGAGGTATTCTCTTTGATTCAATTAACCCTATTAGGGTTTCGAAATTTGAGTCCATTAAAACTCATTAGGATAGGGTTTCGAAATTTGAGTCCATTAAAACTCATTAGGATAGGGTTTCGAAATTTGAGTCCATTAAAACTCATTAGGATAGGGTTTCGAAAGTTGCTAATTTGTTTCTAAATGTTTTGCCAATTAATTACATATGCGGTCCCAATGCAGAGCAGAATCAGCATGCTAATTGCACCACATATTATGTCGATCACACGGAGGAGCAGCACGACCAAATCAGTCCCCTTAAATTAATAAAAACAATTAAAAATGTTTTTGAATTCCAATTTCACCGTCTCAATGCTGTGGTTGCCACTGCCACAACCTTTTGTTGTCCATTTTCTGGGCATTTATTTGCAAATTTCGTTTTTTACCTAAAACGGCATGTGATTAGCATGTGAATATTTTTAAGTGATTGGAAACAAAACTATTTAAATATATTTATATATATTTTAATTTCAAAATTTAAATAATGAGGCAGAGGAGGTGTGTGTGTATTGTAGAGCCCGGCGGGAGCGGGACTCCCACGCGATTTTAACGGGATTCCCGCTCCCGGAATTTTGAACACATTGCTCCTCGAAAAGGAGTTCATTTATATTTTTTTTAAATAAAAATTATGTTTAAAATTAAATTAAATTAAATTAAATTAAAATATTCATTTATATATTTTTTAAATAAAAATTATGTTTAAAATTAAATTAAATTAAAATATTCATTTATAACCAACAAAGACAGAAAACAGTGATGAACAGCATAGAGCTGATTTGTGAGCATTAAATGCGGTGAACGCGTGACACCGAATTCCATTTTAAATTTTTTATATGGAAATTTGTGCTGAGATTTGCAGCCAAAATTAAAAAAAAATACGCTGGCGCCATCAATTTGGCTCACTGCCACCATATATTTACGAATGCTTTTCTCTGTCCAATGCTTTACTCTGGCACTTTTTTCTCTGGGATGAATAATTTTCAACTTTTTCACCCGTCTGAGCTCCCCCAGCTATTCACGCTCAGATCGATTTGTTTCCTCTCACTCTTGGCCCTCACATTCACTATCAGTGTACAAACACAACATGGCGGCTTCAAAGTGCAAACTACTATTGCATTTTTCACTTTCAAAACCGAAAAAAAATGGATAAGTTTGGCACAAAACGTTCAGAATTTTAAATATTCTTGAAAAAAGTATCAAAAATTTAAATTTACAAAAAAAAAAATATTTTAACACCGATCGATCAAGAGGGAACCCCCCGGTGCCGCCGCGTGTCGCGTAGTGGGACGGGGGAAGGAATTGTCAAAAAAAAAGGAAAATTTCCGGACAAAAAACGACGGCATAAATTGATCATCGATCATCGGACGGGAAGGGGGCGAAAATGGGCACTTTTGACCGCCAAGAATCCACGTAAAATGATGGAGTAGAACCACACATACAACGGAATACACACGGCATAAAAGACCAAAAAGAAGATGCTACCATTGCGAGAAAAGGTGCGACAAAACACTGAAAAAATAAATTAAGCGAAGAAATAATAATTATTATTAAAAATGTAATTTTAAAAAATTGTAAAAAAAGAACAACATTAAAATTATTTTAGGTATAATTAATTTTATCCGTTCTCTCGCATTAATTGCTTTCAATCACAACAGTGAAACCAGAAAGAAATGGGAAATATGGCGGCATCCCGAGAGTATCAGAGACAGTTGGGGGGGGGGGGGGGGGGGCTTAATTTGATTTTTGTAAAATTTTGAATTTTCGAAAAATGCCCAAATTCGAGTGTTTTTTTTTGGTGTCGAGTCTCCGTAAATTACAAGTCTCGAACGAACCCAATAAATACCCTCCCCGTTCAAAACGTACATTTGTCGTCGTGCTCCGAGAACTCCGCCGATGTTTCAAACACACAGCCATAAAGCATATAGGACATAAAGTAAGAGATAGGCAAAATGGTAGCCCCGGGCAGGAATTGAACCCACGACCTTCGGTGCAGTGATCAGCTTCTCACCCAGAACCAATGCTCTTACCGTCTGAGCTACCGGGGCTTCCCATTAGCCGTCCCTCTTATGGATCTTATACCCCCGCCATAGGCGTTTTAACCGTCCCAGCCAGCTGGACACGCTCGCTTCCTTACAGCTCTTTCCTCCACGGGACCGGTCCCTCGGTCCGATCGATCGATGGTCTGATCAATCACCAGCTGGCGACGGTTGGGCAACCATCCGGTGCTACCAGTAAGAGATAGGCAAAATGGTAGCCCCGGGCAGGAATTGAACCCACGACCTTCGGTGCAGTGATCAGCTTCTCACCCAGAACCAATGCTCTTACCGTCTGAGCTACCGGGGCTTCCCATTAGCCGTCCCTCTTATGGATCTTATGCCCCCGCCATAGGCGTTTTAACCGTCCCAGCCAGCTGGACACGCTCGCTTCCTTACAATAATCACGCAACCGATCACCTCGAGGGCCTTAAATTGTAAAATGTATTTGATTAGCTAAATGAGGTGGGGGATAATTAGAGAGGGCGGGATTAAAGAGAGGTAATTGTCCAAAAATCAATTGAAAAGCGCAAAATTATGGAAGTTTTTCGAAATGTGCGGGGCGTTGGTGGGATCCCGGTCAAAAAGTGGGATCATAACCCTATCCGGTCCCATTTTCCAGACTATATTCTTCATAAAAAGAAATTAATTGCACCCCGATAATCAGGTATGTCACGAACAACCACGGTTTGCGCACTTTCTGTGCATAAATGACCATCAAACAAGCCCAGGCGCTGAGAATGTTGGACTAAATTGAACTTTAGTTAATTAAAACTCATTAGGATATACATAAATAAGCAGGGCTCGCAAATTTGATGCTTTAGCATCATTTTGATGTTTTTTGGAAAGTCAATGATGCTAAAATTTAAAAATGATGCTTTTTGATGTTTTTTGCATTTGTTTTTAACAATTTATTCATCGGAATGTGCATATTTTCGCATGAAATAATTTTTCCAACAAATTTTTAATCGAGCGACGAACATTACACAAAATGCAGGAAGCCGGACGATCAGAGTGCCAATAGCGAAGGAGGGGAGGATGACGTTTAAGGCAAAAAAAAAAAACCGAAATTGTGTTTTAATTTGCTTGACTTTGCTTACTGGTGGGCATTCCCGATGGAATCTTTAAATATAAATATCAAGACATTTTTAAAAAATTTTGGAGGGTTCAACGCGCTTCATCGGTCAAGAGAATCGGTTATGCAAGGGTGTTAAGTGTTCACAATTCCTCCCTCGAGGGGAGGCCTCCATCCTCCAGAAATACTTCAGTTCGATTCGACGACTGAGTATGACCTGATGCGCTATTATTTATACCCGGCGCATCCCTCCATTGACTTTCCGTTTTTGTTCCCCCCGGGGAAGTCTCCTCCACGGGTAATGAAGTCAGAGCTTTTTGTTTGTTTGGGGGGTCACCGCTGTGCACACTAGGGCTGCTCGAGATTCTCGGTCTCGGTTCTCGAGTCGAGAAATTTCTCGGTTTTTTTGGGTCTCGGTCTCGGGTTTTTAGTCTCGGAAAACGAGACTTTTTTGCACTGGTAAAGATTGGGTTTTTGGTGGAATTCATTACAGAATCTGAGCTTGAAAGATTTAAAAAATGCATAATGACAAATCAATTTAAAAAAATCTTTGATTATATATCTTTTGCAAACCATTTGTACTCAGTTGTCGTATGGCTCAGTGGTTAAATTCTGACCGGTAATTTATTTATCGTGAGTTCTATTCCCTTACTTAAAATCCATTTTATTCTTTTAATTTAATAAATACTCCTTTTTATTGATTCTAACAAAATCTTATAAAAATGATGGTTTTTTTGCATTTTAAGCACATTTTCCTAATTGAGAATTCACGAAAACTTTAATTTTTCCCCGGCGGCACCTATCGGAGCCACCCGCCCCCCCTTCCTTTCCTAAAATGCTTGAAAAAATCACCGCATTTTTAAAATTTTGGCTGCAAATCTCTTAACAAATTGAGTTAAAAATTCGAAATTTTCTCGACGGCGCCTATCGGCACCGCCGACCCCCCCCCCCCCCTCCCACTCCTAAATAAAGCAGAATTTGCAAAAATTTGCATTTTTTGAAAATTTCGTAAAAAATGCATTAAAAACCACGAAAATACACTCCTAAATTGAACTTTAAAAATTCTTTTCTCCGGCGGTTACGATGGAATGGATATCGGGCAAAAATTGTTCCAGAAATAAAAATGGAAATTCAAAATTTGCCGCAAATTGGTTGGTAAGATTTTTTTGCAGCCTTGTTCGGTGAATATGCAAGAAAAACATCTTTTTAGTCGGAAAAAATTACACCAAGCCTTCACAATTCAACTAAATTTGAAAAACTTTCCGAACCCGAAAATAAGGACAAATTTTATAAATAAGGACAGTTGGCAGCCCTGAGTGTAAAATAATTTAATGAAAATTTTTGGAGCTTAAAAACAATATTTTTTTAGTGAATTGAAAAAAAAATTAGAAATTTCTCGGTTCTCGGTTCCCGAGTCGAGAAATTTCTCGGTTTTTTTGGGTCTCGTTCTCGGTCTCGAGTCTCGGGGTCATTTCTCGGTCTCGGTCTCGGTTCTCGGTGTCATTTCTCGGTCTCGGTCTCGGTTCTCGATTCTCGGTAAATTTCAATTCCCGAGCAGCCCTAGTGCACACCGCGCTTGGCCTCCGCGCACGCTCACCAATTGGTGCGCTTCCCAACTGAGCTGTTGAACCCACGAACACTCGGGTTCGTGACTGCCCTTTTATATGATGGAGGCATTTGGTTGAACAATTTGTTGATGGTTTCCATTTTAGTAGAGAAAGTGCTCTTCCCAACGCACGATCACTCGTTTACACTCGTTTCTATCTCTTTCCTCCCACATTTACATGAACTATCTCTCGCCAATGCACAGGCAGAGCGATGAGAGTGCACCCATGGTGTGGGGGGAGCAATTGGAAGTTGAGGAGATTTTGTACAAATTTTAAACACATATCAAACATTTTTGATTAGAGCTCAGCAGCACGGACCGGGCCCGGGTAGTTCTGATCCGGGTGATTTTTTTTTGAAAAACCCGGACTAAATCGGATTTTTTGACCCGGGCAAAAATTTGAAATTCTGGTTGAATTTTCAACAGACAAAATTTTTAAATTTTTTTTGACAGAGCCTATCGGCGCCGCCGAATCCACCCGCCCTCACCTTCAAAAAAAAATTTTAATCGCCGCAAAAACAGCACTAAAATTTCGCTCAGAAAACGTACAAACCAGGGATGGGCTCCGGCGACCTCAACATTTTTCGGAACTCGGAACTCGGAATTCCGACCCCAAAAATGTCGGAAATCGGAATTCCGCGCTTAAAAGTGACTTTTTATATTATTTGCTGAAAGCTCCGAATCCGGGTACCCCGGGCCCGGCTTTTTCAATCCAAACTCTAATTTTGATTGCTTAAAATTAATTAATTTTAGCATCCATTAAAAAAAAAAATAATGTAAATGTTCTGAATTTTTAAAAAAAAGGTGGGGACTCAACCGCTTCATCGGCCAAGAAAGCGGCGTTTGCTTTGTGCACTGGGGGATTGTACCCAATTTCCTCCCTCAAGGGGAGGCCTCCTTCCTCCAGACCGACTCAGTCCGGGGACTGAACCGGCCCCGATGCGCTATTGTGCCCGGCGCACCCCTCCATCGACTTCCCCTTTTATTTGCCCCGGGGGGAAGTCTTCCTCCGCGGGCCACACCACAACCACCAGGGCGGTGGAGTGGAGTGTTCGTTATAGAGAGGGTTTTGTTTGTGTTTGTTTGTTTGGTGTGTTTAGTTTGTGGTTTTGTTGGGGGTCCCCGGCCGTGCACAGCCGCTGCTTGGCCTCCGCCCGCCCAACCATTTGCCCGCTCGCTTTCCCAGAGCGTTGTCAGACACTGACAGAACTGAGTCCCGCTTGCCCCTTCACAGCATTCCTTTTTATATGATGGAGGCATTTGGTTGAAAAATTTGTCGATGGGTTGCATTTGAGTAGAGAGAAATCGGTCTTCCAATGTGTACTCTCTCGTTTTACACTCTTTTCTTTTCCTTCCTCCAACATTTACATGCACTCTCTCCACTTCCTCTCTTTAGAGCAGAGAAAGCAGCAACAAGATTGTTGGCATTTTTGCAAAAATGCATAAACAATCCTTTCATCTTTTTTAAATTTTCAAATTTTCTGGAGTTTGTTTTAGAATTGTTGCCCTATTGTAGGCAAATAAATTACTATTTTGCTTGGGGTTATTATCAAATTGCATTTTTTTCCAAAAATTGTGAAATATCTGTAATCAAGCACATAATTATGAAATAATATTTAAAGCATTTTCTGAGGAATACTGGGGGGGGGGGTCAGTTTGTAGTTTCGATATGCTTTGAACAAAAATATCGGATCGATCAAATTCTGCGTTTTTCGTCTTCCATCGCTCAACAAAACAACAACAACAATCATCGGAGTGTCAGTTTCTATAATTCACATTGTTGGTGCAAAATCCGACATGGACGTGCTTGGCTCCATGGCACACATTTACAACATTAAGTCCGTAGATGTTCTGGTTGTTGGAGATTAGACGATACATGGCACGGTACCTGGCATTGTGCCATTGTTTATTTAAATGCCAACTTTAAACAAAAAAAAAATTTTTTATACCCATCAACCGCATCCTGGGGCCAATCGCTCGCAGGGCTGCACACTTGCTGACCAGCTTGTTGACGATTGCAACACTGCAGATCGCGGAATGCATCACAGAAACCTTGCACTTTACTTTTCTGTAAAAACAAAAAAATGTTTTTGGCATAGTGCCCAAAGCGTAAAACATTTAAAAATGCGCGAACCGACACAAAACAGAACGTACGCGATTGTTCGTCCTCATCTGTTTGGGCACTTCGTAATACAAATTGTTGGCCATGTTCTCATTAAAAACAATTTTGCGGCAATTTGAGTTTGGCACTTCGATGCTGATGCCCATGTTGAAGCCCCGGTCGTACCTGACTGCGTAAGAGTGCAAAAAGTTGTTGTCCACGTTGAACATCGCGAGTGAATTTAGAGACGTAAAGTTTTCATAGTTGCACGATGTCTGTGAAAAGAATTGTGTTAATAAAAAATATTTGGTCATACTTTGTTTTTGGGATTGTTCCTCACCCTTCGGGGGCGGGAATGTCGGGAGACGGAGACCCGGGAGTCGGAGACCCTGGCCCCTCGGGGGCGGGAATGTCGGGGTGTCGGAGACCCTGGCCCCTCGGGGGCGGGAATGTCGGGGTGTCGGAGACCCTGACCCCTCGGGGGAGAGGGAATGTCGGGGTGTCGGAGACCCCGACCCCTCGGGGGTTGGAATGTCGGGAGTCGGAGACCCTGACCCCTCGGTGGCGGGAATGTCGAGAGTCAGAGGGCGGAATCTCGGAACTCGGAGACCTTCGGGAGAAGGAATGTCCCAATTTCCCGAGCAGAGGAACAGCCGTTGCCGGAAATATGAGGTCTCGGTGATCACCGCCGCGTTTTAGCGCCCACCAACCTGCTTGCAGTCCGTGTCGGCCCACAGCTGTTGCACACCGTTTGCCAAACTCGTGACACCAACCAACCCGGGCTGCAGGACAATATAGCCTCCGTTCGGATTATTGCCCAAAAAAATGTCATGATTGCACCCATTTTGGACCACAAGCTCCACCGCTGAAAACGTAACACCAATTTTTGTGCATATTGAATAGAGATCGGAATGATCGGCTCGTTCGAATCTTGATCGACGAATTTTTTACTGAGATTTTTTGAAATTTTTTTTTCGAGATTTTTCTGTGATCTCGAACGAATCTTGATCGGTTAATTTTTATCGAGATTTTAGAGATTCTAGATTTTTTGAAATTTTCAATAATTTCGATCGGTCTTCAAGTCTGAACTCTAATATTAAATTTTGTTGGGGATAAGTTAGCAATTTATTTTGTATAAATTTGTTTAAAAATTTACAAATTTGTTCTCCTCATTAATTATAATTAAAGGCTTAGAAAAATTGGATTAAAATAAGGTTAACACTCTATTTAAATTTCTCTATTAAACATTTTCAAGTTTTGATAATGCTTTTAGCATTAATTACAATAATTTTTGTTATTTAACGTTGTATTTAAAATGATAATTTTAAAAATTTTCAGGCTTATTCCTTTGGGCAAATCTAAAGATGAGCTAAAAACTTTGGCATTTTCATTGAATGTGACCACTATAATTTGATCACTTATAATTTTCATTTAATTGTGTCAGATGATCAAACAGACGAGAATTAGATTCAAATCAATCAAAAATTAATATTAATTGGAATTCTTACGCATTGGTCCAAACGGATAACGCGGAAGAGCATTGAGGTGTCTTCCGTGATCGGCTTCAATTGCATCGAACGCCGCCGCATCGATGGACATAAGCGGCAGTTGATCAATCTGATCAGGCCCGATCTCCAGTGTTCTTTCACAAAATAAATAGGAATCCTCGGGTGAACAATGAGCGATAGTCTAAATTTAGACAATTATTTTCATTCCAACATTTTGTTTTATTTTAATTGAATTTTTGTTGCTTATTGGATGATTAAGAAACAAAAAAATTACTTTTATTCAATTTTTACATTTATTTAAATATAAATTATTTGAATTTATTTTGCCTTTATTTTAAAAATTATTTAACCGATTAAAAAATACATTTTAATTTCAATGTTGGCATTCCACCCACCTGTTGTCCCAGCTTTCGATATTTACCACTGCCATCCGTCAACTTGGCCCAAATTTCCATGTTTGGTTGCTGCGCATTCACCTCCATTTTGTCCAGGGCGAACTCGCATTGATTGCCGCCGTCGGGGTGATCGGATGTTTGTTTCAATGGTTGGCACCGAACATATTCCTGCTCGATTGGCACAAAACGATTGTTGTAGCCTAAAATTTATTTTTAAAAAATGATTATTGGACATGATTTTCGATCAGAATAGACCATATCACCCGACCGATCAGATGACAGTGAAAGGACAACGGAACAGATCAAATCGATCAGAACTTTTAAGTCCATATAAATTTTTAGGTACGAACAAGGGTTCTATTTTAATATTTAAGCCATTTCTTTAAAAGCACTTATAACATTTTTTGAAGATTTTATTAAAAAAAGGGTCCTTTTTTAATTAAAAAATTGAATTTTAGGCTTTCAAAGGAGGAAAGAAATGCTGATCGCAAATCCGACATCAAATTGAGCCAAATCGTTGCTTTTTATTTTGATTTATTTTTACTTTTCCTCACCCAATTAACAAAAGAAATAATTTGTCAATATTTAGAATAAATAATAAAAATATAAAATTGCTTACGGATCATCATGTCCTGTGGCACCTGGGGGACGATCAAGTTGACTATCATGAACACGTAGAATCTGTGAAATTCCGTCAATGAGCAACCAGGGGCAAACAATTAGGAGGGTGATCTGACCGTCGGATCAGAATCAGATCATGATCAGACCCGACGTTTGGGGCTTTATGGATTATAAATTTGTTTAAAATTTGTAATTTTAATAACTCTGTCCATTGAAATTATTATTGCAAATTTTCGGTGTTTCTGATCACTTACATGAAAACACCAACTCGTGATAGCCCATTCTTCTCAATTTGTCCCATATTCTTGCTTTTTCTTTTTTGTTGAAACAGCTTTCGTCTACCCACATTTATGCCTCTTTTAGTCGATGACTTTTGCTTTAGATTTTTGAATTTGCGCTCATTCTCAATGGATGATGCTCTTAAAGATTAATTTTATTAAGGAAAGCAAGAATTTAAATAAATATTTATTTTAAAAATAAATATATAAACTTTCACTTTTTTGATTCAAATGAGATCATTGCGGTATCTAAAAAAAGCAAAATTATTTTTAAAACTTTGAATTTCTTTTACCGCCATTTTCTCCCTTAAATGCATGTCGGTCATTCGTTGCCAATTGGCTCAAAAATGAGCTGGAGGCCTGCGAAATTTGTGCCTGTTGTTGTTGCGGGACAGCCGGCACCGAATTTTTGCCCAAATCCATCATTTGGCCAACTGAATTTTAGTATTTAAATTTATTTAAATAATTTATTGTTGTGCCAACCTTCAAATGCGCTCAAAACAAGCAGAAGCATTGTGAAGAGTTCAATCATATTTGAATGAAATAATTTGCTCAATTAATTGTTCAGAAATTCACCAATTTTCAAAAGGTCCCCCAATTGATATGGAATTCAAAACGTTCAGTTAATCAAGAACAGGGACAAAAAATTAAACGAGACCAATAATAATGGGGTTTAGAGCCTTATAAATAGAAAAAAATAATAATGTTTATAATATAAATGTGGGTTTAAATGTAATTATGATTGCTATTTATTATTGATCAGCCCTCGCTGGGATTTGGGTTGGGCATGCCCGCGCACCTCCTCCAAAAAATGGCCCAAAATGATTGGCATTGTGGCCAACTCTCTCTGTTGGCATGAGATGGCGCCGGAAGCTCGTCATCAGCTGGTTAACGCCAAAAACAATTATTGCATTTATCAATTTGTCGATGGAGGACGTGCGGAGGCGTAATTTTTGCATTGGCTATATTTTTTAGGCATTCTGCAAAAAAAAAAATTTTGTGGCATTTTTTAAACTACTCTGCTGCTGATGTGCTCTCAATAAAAAGTGGGCATATCCACATGAAACGGGACTGGAATTGACCAGGCCCGTGAAGGCCGGGATCGGGACCAACATGCCCTGCCTTGCCGGACCGGACGGGATCCGGGATTCAGATTTTCAACAACCGGGAGGTCGGGATCCCGCTCCCGGCGCCAACTCTAGAGCACGAGAGCGATGCGACAAAGTGGAAAGTGGGGGGGGGGGGCTGTGGGAGAAAATAAAAAAGTTGTTGTCCAGAAAAGCCAAAAACATTTTGGCTTTGTGTCAAAAATTGGTAAAAAAAAATGGTTTTAACATTAAAAAGTTTTATATTTTTTTTCAAAAAAATCTTTTTACTCACAAATTGGTTAAATGGAACTTTTTTTTGTTGTTGTTATGCTGAAAAAAGACGCTCGAAGCTCAAAGAAAGAGCTGTATGGCTCCAGTCTCGGGTAAAACATATTTCCTAAAAGAGAATTCCCGAGGATTCTATTTTTCAACCCTCCCCCCCCCTCCCCGGGGGGTAGTTCTCTATTTTAGGAAATACAATGAGCAAAAAAACAGCAGAAAAAATTTCTAATCGGTCGAGTTTTGTTAAATTTTAATCATTAAAAGATGTTTGAAAGAAATTATAAAATTTATTCATTGAACAAATTTAATTGTCATTTTCTTGCTAAGCTTTCAATTCCGATTTAATTTTAATCAGACGATTATCCGCGGACAGATATCCGGATATTGATGCTCCCCCCCCCCCCCACTATTGGTGTTTATTTTTTGGTTTTTTTCCATTTCTATAGCCCGGTGAGAATTAGGCGAGGCATTGAAGGCGGACGGATTCGAAAATTCGTATCCGTGAGCACGCCTGCTGGTTATCTGAAAAAAATTTTCCCGGCTTCTAAAAACATTCACCATTTTTTTACATTATTTGAATCAATCATAGATTTTTATTCATTTTTGAACAACGCGACTGTCATCAAAAATGCATCATATGTATGACTCTACTCTTGATTGAAAAGAATATTTTTAAATGTAGTAATTTGGCGAATTTCAGCAGTTGGAAAGGAAAGGTTAAATTTGATGATGGGGCGAACGACGGCCAATAAAATGTTATTACCTATTCATTAAACAGGGAGCATAAAATGTAAAGATGCTTACTAAAAGCTTACTTTGATCTGTTGATTAAATGATAATTTTCGGCAAATTACAATAAAAAACAAAATAATGATGAATTGGTGTCATACATTTGATTAGAGCAGAGCAAACTTATAAAAGCTCACGCTAATTTCACTAATCTCAAACATTTAATCCCCGAAAATTACAGAAAATCCACCGAAAAACTTCATTTAAACTCCGAAAATTACTGAAAATCTACCGAAAAACTTCATTTAAACTCCGAAAATTACTGAAAATCCACGGAAAAAAAACTTCAACAAAATGACCCCTCTTCGTTTTGTCGCTGTTTTTCTGTTAATTGCTCTGTTTGCTTTGGTTGGGCTGAACAATGCACAAAAAGGCCCAGAAAATGCGGCCGATGCTTTTGGGGAGCCGAACGAGGCCGCCTCGCCCGTCTTCCGCGCTCTCCGTAAGTTTTCGGCTTAGGGCCCTCAATTTTGCCTATTTTTATGGCAAATGCCATTATTTTGGACAATTTGGCATATTTTATTTTGCCATATTTCCACACTTGCTGTAATTTTGCCAATTTTAGAACTTGGAAAATAGTGTTCCTTGTTATACATTTCAAGTTTTTGTTTCAAATCTCTTAACAAATTGAGTAAAAAAATTCAAATTTTCTCAGCGGCGCCTATCGGCACCGCCGACCCTCTCCTCAAGAAGAAGTAAAGCAAAATTCTCAAAAAAAATTGTATTGAAAATTCCTTAAGAAAGTTGTCATAACAATGCCATATTTTGTCGTGGATGAGTTAAGAGCCCCGTTTTGGCTCAAAACTGAAACTGATTAGTACCGATCATTTATTTATACACCTAATTATGTTTAATTCTTATAATTATATTTTCTATTCTGTAGGTGAAGCTGATGGCCATGGTGGGGGACATTGCCACCATTGTCCTTGCCATCGACACGATTGCCGCCATTGTCACCAGTGCCATGGAAAGAAATGAGCGATGAATGTGCCGAAGCTTAAAGTGATCGGCCAAGCTGATTTACACAGCCATAATGAATACAATTTGTTATTCAAAAATTTATTCTGTGTATTTATGAGTAAAGATATTCGAGAGTCTCGATTCGAGAAATTTCTAGCGTTTTTTGGGTCTTGAGGTCAAGTCCCAGTCTTATTTCTTACTCCCGCAAAAATCCGCCACATAGTAATTATACTTAAAATTAGAACGAAAAGTTAATTAAACCATTTAAAAACATAACACAATTTGATATAAATGAAAATAATTAAATTTTAAAAATGGGAATCTGGCGTTTTCATTCGATCACGAGATCAATCAATCAATCAAACCCCCATGTGCAATTGTAGAAAACCCTTCAATATTTTATTTAGAATAAATTGATTCCCGAAAACGTAACACCCACCCCACAAACAATCAGCAGAATGACCACAAGGACGCCCGATTTGAATTGACGCATGCTACGGCTTGCAAATGATAATGCCGTATGATTTTGGAAATCTGTTTAAATTAAGAAATATTTATCATTTTACTTTGGAAATCTGTTTTAAATAATAAATATTTATCATTTAAATTTGGAAATCTATTTGAATTAATAAATATTTATCATTTAAATTATTCGTGTTTTGGATGCACATCCATAATTATATCCGGCCCAATCCGGCATCCAAGATTAACAGGCATTCTAAGCTTCAAAATTGCAAAATTTTTGCTACTTGGGATTTAGGTATACATTTAGGAAATGACGCTTTTTTGTTGGTCCTCGTAACAGCCAAAAACCCCGTAATTTAAGTAATCCGTAACTCGTAATTAAGAGCACCCCTGGCCGGGACTAATCTGGAGAAATTATAATATTTATTCAATTTTGAAGTTTTGATCGAAGTTCTTAATGGATCAAATCATACTTTAAAAGATTTTCTCAACATCATAAATAAACACTGCACGTACCAAACAAATTCGACATAATTTTCTTCAGTGGACTAATTTATAGAAAATTTGCTCAAAATTTTGTGTTTTTAAGAAGACCCGGATATATCGGACAGGCAAATTTTGTGTGCATGATTTTGTTACAAAATCTTTGATTGGAATTAGTTTATAAGAATGAAATAAATTTAAATTTTATTTTGGTTAATAATTAAGACAAAAAACTACCGGACAGACGCATTTGCTTTGGGTGAACATTTGTGTTCTGGATGCCAACGGAGCACAAGCAAGAATCTTTGCCCAACACAAATCCATATTCAGAACTTTTTTTCACACAGATTTTTATGTTTTGCTCCGCTATGCAGCCCCATTCGGTGGCGCGGTTGTTTGGATTTGTCGCTTTAAATAAATTTATTATACAAAAAATGTATTGTGGTGGTACTGTCCCGTTTTGGGGCCACAAATTTAAATGTTGCGTCAATTTTGGATTTTGTTGGGGGGGGGGGGTCCAATCTCCACAAATTTGGTATCAATCGACAGTTCTTGACGAGACAAGACGAGACAAATCGAACTAAGATAAATGTGTGCGCAAGTCGGGAAAACGCGTGAACTTTTTTCATTGTTGCTTTAAAATTTGAATTTGTGACCCCAAATGCATTAGCATGTATATAAAATTATTTTTTAACACCTGAAGAGCAGTTGAACAAATAGCAGAACTGCTCTCCGTTGGGGCATTTTTGTCCAAAAGTTTTATTTTTGTTTGGAGTTTCCACTGCTCGTTTGCAGAAATGCGGAGGCCCCGGCACCGTGGTTGTTGTGGGTGTTGACATCGTCGTCGTTTTGGTGGTTGGTGGTGTTGTTGTTGGTGTTATGGTAGTTGTCGTGCCGGGCTCCCAGTCCAGTGTGGTGGTATTCGTGCCGGGCTCCCAGTCCATGCACTAATTTTTCCAAAAGTGGGACTGACTGTTAGGCATGCCCCCCCCCCCCTTAGAAAATTCGTGGCATAAATTTTGTGTACGTTTTTGGTCAGAATTTTAAAAATTTGTTAAGAAGATGTCCTAATCTGCAGAAATTTTGTCGAAATGTTTCGTTTGGTGATCTGTCGTTCGACCGTTGGAAACTTTTAAATGATGCCTTGACGAAACCTCAATAATGGCCTAATACTCCGGAATTTCCGAAAACAGATTAAAATTTTGTCTCTCCCAAATTCATAAGGAGTTTCGAAAAGTTCAGCACAAATTTGAAACATTTGCCGGGAAACCATTTGAGGAATCATTAGCCCCTTAAAGTACAAATTCGGACCCTTATCTTGCACAATCCGGTGCCATTTTGTCCGATGGATGAAAGAAGGTCCAGTGCCAGAATGCGAAATGCCATTCCATCGAAATCTTTCATAAATGCCCCCAAATGCAGCGTCTTTAGAAAGTCCGTTTCAATCGGTCCAAAATCTTTAAAATATTATTAAAAATGATAAAAACTTTGTCCAAAACCTTTGGAGATGTTCATTGCCTCAATAAAGTCGTTCGGCTTAATGTCGAAAACGGAATTGAATTGTCCATCAAGTCCAAGGCTTAAATTATAAACCGTTTAACAATTTATGCCAAAATACGACTCACCTCGACTGAATCGTAAAGATTCTGTCACTGATTTTGGAGACGTTCAGGGCATGCCATTCATTACGTGCCACAACTCCGGCACAATCAGAAAGAGGCCTTTCATTCACACGCTTTCCCAATCGAAATCGCCCACCAAACTTTGAAGTTCCGGTAGCCAATTTGCCCGCCAATTCGCTTTTGTAGCAAATTTGAAGGCTAAAAGCATTAATTTGTTAATTAATAAAATTATTGAAAACCCCAAAAAATACGTTTTGCATCCTTTTTCGAGCTTAAAAAGGCCGTTTTTCTCCAATTTACATTCACCCCACGTGGCATTCTCCGAAAAATGCCTAAATATTTCATTTATTTAAATATTAATTATTTTAATAATTACCCTCCGGGGACAGCAAAAGCCTTCAAGGCAATTAAATGAAAAAAGACGTTTATTATGAGCAATTTCATTTGCGAAATTTAATTCAATTAATTTATTTAATAATAAATTTTGTGTTAAAGGATTGTCAAATTTTGGATGAATCCGATGGATGGGGGGAAAGTGATTGAATGGACGGACCAATCGGAGGCCGGTTGGTGAAGTCCGATGACAAATGCACAAATTTCCCATCCATTTTGGAAAAACGGAAGGTAGAATCATCCAATCACAGCATTCCGATCACTTTTTTGTCACAGAGATTGTTAGCACTGATATGGCCGGCCGGCCAATGCATCGGCACAAAAAATTCTTTAAAATTATTCAAATTTATTTTTTGTCATTTGTGACCATTCGACGGACAAATTGGTCATCTCCAGCTCGTTCTGCACCGTCTTGCCATGGCGCCACAACTTGACTTTCTTTAATTGCACCAAAACTATGAAGCCTTAAAAATGGCATTTTATTTTTGCCTGAGGGCTAAGCTCAATTAAATTTTGTTGAGCGTTTGATCGAGAATTTCGTCTCGACAAAAGCGCCGCTACTGCCATCATCGGATGACTGTCATCGTCGTTGTTAACCAGAGTGGGACAGGGATGGACGGAATTGTATGCCGTTATTTATTTTTGTCCTTTTTCCTTATTTCATAAAAAAGCATTTTTAGAAAAAAACGAAAAAAATGCAAAATAAAATTTTAGGCAACAATTTTTTTTTATTTACCAAAATTCGAACATTGTTATTCGATTAGTTTTGGTTAATTAGGTTAGGCTTTTCCCATGCCAAATGATTGAAAATTTTTCACAAATTTTCATATGTTCACCAAGAATTTTTGGCCATTTCAGCTGACAATGTCCGTCAAACGGAGCAGCACTTCGTCGCCTAATCAGCTCGTAACGATGGAGATCAGACGACGACAAACGCTACCAGTAGCCAAAACCCCTCAGGCGATGCTTCGTCGACTTTTTCGGCAGTGCCGCTTATCATTTTGGCATTGATCCTGGACACTGATTGGCATCTTCTGGACACTGATTGGCATCTTCTGGACACTGATTGGCATCTTCTGGACACTGATTGGCATCTTCTGGACACTGATTGGCATCTTCTGGACACTGATTGGCATCTTCTGGACACTGATTGGCATCTTCTGGACACTGATTGGCATCTTCTGGACACTGATTGGCATCTTCTGGACACTGATTGGCATCTTCTGGACACTGATTGGCATCTTCTGGACACTGATTGGCATCTTCTGGACACTGATTGGCATCTTCTGGACACTGATTGGCATCTTCTGGACACTGATTGGCATCTTCTGGACACTGATTGGCATCTTCTGGACACTGATTGGCATCTTCTGGACACTGATTGGCATCTTCTGGACACTGATTGGCATCTTCTGGACACTGATTGGCATCTTCTGGACACTGATTGGCATCTTCTGGACACTGATTGGCATCTTCTGGACACTGATTGGCATCTTCTGGACACTGATTGGCATCTTCTGGACACTGATTGGCATCTTCTGGACACTGATTGGCATCTTCTGGACACTGATCAGACGGGCAAGAAAAAGCAGCAGGCTGACACCAATGGCAGGGATCATGCACATGTACTGTTTTAGCAGAAATTGTACTTAAAAAAATTAAATTTTAGTTTAACGTTTATTATTTTATTTTTTTAAATTTTTTGCCCTTTAAAGTCAAAAAGAAATTGCTGACCCATCCATTTGATTTATTGCACAGATAAGCCGAAGGTCCATTATGGGCGGGTTATCACAACACATCAAAGGAACATCTTCAAAAACGTTTGGGCACAAACCCCCACATCAATTGCCGCCTTTTCACAATATAAAATTTTCCTCCAATAAAAATAATTTAATTTAAATAAAAATGGCATTCAAAAAAGTGCCGGTCGAAATGCTTCTGGAAATTGTCCGCTTCATACGATTCCATCGGCGATGGGCCCATGTGCGCGTGTCCAATGCGTTTGATCAGCTGATGCTTGAATCCATGACCGACTTTTTGAAACATGCGCAGGCATTGGTGACCTTCTTAGGGCTAATCGGGGAAAGTTGATCGAGGGAGGGCTGATCGGGGGAAGGGCTGATCGAGGAAGGGCTAATCGGGGGAAGGGCTGATCGAGGAAGAGCTAATCGGGGGAAGGGCTGATCGAGGAAGGGCTAATCGGGGAAAGGACTGATCGGGGGAGGGCTGATCGGGGGAAGGGCTGATCGAGGAAGGGCTAATCGGGGGAAGGGCTGATCGAGTGAGGGCTGATCGGGGGAAGGGCTGATCGAGGAAGGGCTAATCGGGGGAAGGGCTGATCGAGGAAGGGCTAATCGGGGAAAGGACTGATCGGGGGAGGGCTGATCGGGGGAAGGGCTGATCGAGGAAGGGCTAATCGGGGGAAGGGCTGATCGAGGAAGGGCTAATCGGGGAAAGGACTGATCGAGGGAGGGCTGATCGGGGGAAGGGCTGATCGAGGAAGGGCTAATCGGGGAAAGGACTGATCGGGGGAAGGGCTGATCGAGTGAGGGCTAATCGGGGAAAGGACTGATCGGGGGAAGGGCTGATCGATGGAGGGCTGATCGAGGGAGGGCTGATCGAGGGAGGGCTGATCGAGGAAGGGCTAATCGGGGAAAGGACTGATCGGGGGAAGGGCTGATCGAGGAAGGGCTAATCGGGGAAAGGACTGATCGGGGGAAGGGCTGATCGAGGGAGGGCTAATCGGGGAAAGGACTGATCGGGGGAAGGGCTGATCGAGGGAGGGCTAATCGGGGAAAGGACTGATCGGGGGAAGGGCTGATCGAGGGAGGGCTGATCGGGGGAAGGGCTGATCGGGGAAACGACTGATCGGGGAAAGGACTGATCGGAGGATCTAAATTGGACGGCGGATTGGATAGGCATAAAGTCAAAAGCTAGAAATGTTGTTTAAATTTAAAATATTTTATTAAGAACTTTGTAATTTGAACAGGCGCTGGAATGTCTTTCTGCGTTCGGGATATTGGTGATACTTATGCCGCAAATGCCGATTCATCACCGCTCATTTAATCATGTCAGAATGAGTTCCGTTGTACATGGAAGATTTATGTTGATGCGTAATATTTTATTTTAGTCTAATTTGTTATTTCTAATTGAGTTTGTAGGAGTTTTTTACGATTTACTATTTTTGTTTGATAAAATTGGATGGCAAAACAAGAATTAATAATTGTCCAAAAAAACTCAGAGTTGATACATTTTGGACAAAAGGTGGACCCGGGCATTGGACTAATGTACGATTGGCCAAACCCTTATGCAACAAAACACGTATAAAGCATTTTAATTTTTAAAAATTTTTAATTCTTTTTAATTTGCAATAAATTTTTAGATTGAGACCATCTTAAAAAATGCCGAAAAAATTGTCCATCGTTTATTGCGTTCGGATGGCACCACCGTTGCGCATCTGAACTCGATCGTTCGTCGTAAATGCCCCACCCGCCGTTGAAAGTGTTGTTTTTACTTTTTTCAGGCCTAAAACGTTTCATCAAAAACGTCCAATTAATCTTTGAATGGGAAGCTCTAGCTTCAGCTATGGCTGCTCGTCGAGTATTGATGTGCCTCTGATCGAAATAGGGCCCGACTGAAAATGCCTCTGATGCTTTTGATCAAAAAAATATACATTTTTTCTCATTATATGTCCAAAAATTTATTCAAATCAAAATCCGATTATCGATTTGTAAAAGATAGGATAAAAATTTATTCAAATCAAAATCCGATTATCGATTTGTAAAGGATAGGCAAATCAAAACCCGATTATCGATTTGTAAAGGATAGGATAAAAATTCAATCAAATCAAAATCCGATATCGATTTGTAGAAATGCCGATTTAAGTAACACAAAATGCCAATTTCTGTGATTAGAAAAAAACATAATGTATATGAAAGAAGAAAATCCCACAGAGATTGCGATGATGAAAAAATGAGTCCATGCCATTCTTGAAACTTTTTTCAAAAAAAAAATTGCCAAAATTCGAATTTGCAAACTTTTATAATTTCTGTAATTTTTTGAATATGGATGGCATTGCCCATCAATATTCGTGGACAACACAAAATTTGTCCAATTGTCCAGTGACAAAATGCCACTGGACAAATTGCCAAAAAAAAAAGTCCCAAAACGCGCCCCTATCAAGTCGTCGTAACGCCGCCATTTTTCGGTGCCATCCCGTCAGTTCGGTCGCCATTTGCCCTATGGCCCAACATCGGCGTGGTCGAATCGCCTGCAGGCGACGACAAATGGCCCGCGCCGCCTTGCGCTAAAATTTTATGGGAAATTTAATTATTTTCAAACTTTATTAATTTACAAATTCATCCCAGCAAAAGTATTCTAACTTATGAAATTTTTAAAATTCAAAAAAAAAATTTTATGAGTTTTTCCGATGATCTTATTTCACTGATGACAAATTTGGCACACCTTTGCCATTGATGTCAGTGATGGCCAAAAATTAGAATCTATGAAATTTGTGAAAAATTTCAATCATTTGGCATGGAAAAAGCCTAATTAACCAAAACTAAACAAATAAAAATGTTCGACTTTTTTGGGTAAACAAAAACTGTTTTGCTCAAAAATTATTCGTAGTGATGCACATTTTTTGGGTTTCCCTGACAAAATATAGAAAATAAAAAAAACGGCTTACAAATTTTGCTCATTTAAAATCAAAAAAATTGGTTCTTTGGGTTATTAGTTCTAAATTACAAATTTTCACAAATTTAAAAGTTTCATTTTTTTAATTTAGGAAACTAAACAGCCAGAGATTTATATTTAAAAAATTCACCGTGAACATCAACTGCTTGCCCAGCGCATTCTGCTCCAACTTGTGGTCCGTCTTGGTAACCGTGCGATAATTGTCCAGATAATCGAACGCAAACAGTCGCACGTCCTGCAGTTGAACATTCAGCGTGCCCAAAAGAGGGTTCACACTAAATTTGTTATGGAAAAAATTCATTGTACATAAAGTCTAGTTTATTTAATATTATAGAAAATATAAATATATTTAAATTAAATTTTTAAGGTATTTTAAAAATATATTAAACTTGGTATTTTTGTAATTTGTGGGCACAAATATTTGAAATTTACAAAATATTTAGAAAAATTGAAATATTTTTATAAATAGTGAATTTAATTGCAAATCAATTAGAATATAAGAAACAAATTTTACAAATTGATTTCCCATGGACAGATTCCACAATCTCTAACCAGGTTGTCGGACTTCCCTCTTCACATCGCTGCTTCAGCTCGCTTCCAACATCAATTCTGACAGTTCTCTCTAAAAGATTTAATTTTAAATTAATTTTTAATAAATTTTATGTGCACCTTTAAGCGGAATTGTGTACTCGCCGACGTCGTTGGCCTGCGAAATACCGTACATTTTGTCCGAACTGTCGTTGAGACGCGCCCAGCCGGGGAAGCCGGTCGGACTCTCCGCCCGATCATTCCCAACATCCAGTGTGAAAACAGCACCGTACGGCACATGCAACGTCCTTCCCCCAGCGTTTGGTGGTGCTGCATGAACTGCTTGAAGCAGAAGGACGATGATGCTCATCAAAAGCAGGGGCATTCTGTAGCAGTAAATGCGTGTGATCATTAAATTTAAAAGCGTTTCTGATCATTCTACTACAGATCAAATCAAAAACTTAATCAGAATGAGCGAATCGTATCGAGCATTTTTCAAAAATGATCTGACTCTATCTTAAGCCCTCTATATCTGAGCAGATCATAACCGATCAGGATTAATTAATGTTTTTGGTCGTTGAATACATTGGTCTGTGGATGAATGTGGCGGCTGTAGTTGGGAGACGGGAGCAATCTGTCCACTTGCGAGCATCCCGGACGGTGAACTGTTATCGCCGCGAGGCATAATGCTAAAAAATAGAAATTAAAATTAAAATGTATTTTAAAAGTGATCAAAAGGTTATAACTACCAGAGATTTAAAGCACAAACTTAGTTAATCATGATCAGAGATTATGCCAAAAAAAAAGGTAAAACGAAAACAACGCCAGCCTTACCCTTTTGATTTGATCAGAAACTTGCTAATCAGAAATCACATAAACTTGGACCAGATCATGATCAAAAATAATACTCCGACCGTACCATTGATTGATTGTTGCTGTGGCCGAGTTGTGGACGACGCCGGAGGGGACGACGACGGCGGCGGCGGATGAGCTGTTGCTGTTTTTGGCCGACATCGATGGCTGCCGACAAAATTGGATGAATGTGAACGAATGTTTTTGTTCGATGTTTGGGGGGGGGGGGGGGGGAAACTCTCTGATCGAATAAATTGACGATGGATGAAAACGAGTCGACGATTTTGAATTAATTCCTTCTGCTGCTGATAAAAAAAATGAAAAATAAAATTATTATTTTTTATAATATTTACGTGATTATTATTTAAAAGGGTGCAGAAAAATTTTGATGAGTTTTATGCCGCTGAAAACGTTGCGATTTGGGGGAAATCAATTGTTTTTTTTGACTGGAAGGCTTAGAGAGTAAATAAATAATAAAATATGTACATAAAAGACGACACACTAAAAAACTGATAAAATACAACACATAAAACGAATCAAAAAAGTGCATTTTGTTGTGGGTGAGGCGGGCACTTTAATGCTTGGCAAAAAAATAAGAACGAAAATAAAATGGACGACAAAGTGTGGCATTCCATCTCGGGTTTGGCGTCAAATTTTACTAAATTTTATAATAATTCAAGCTGCTTCTAGAAACTCAAAACGTAAATTTGTTTTTAAATGAAAAAAAAATCAAAGTCCATGGAAAGTTAACAAAATGTGTACGTTTTTAAAAAATGATCCAGAAATTTCAAGAATTTAGAGAGGGTTAAGTCCAGAAATTTCAAGAATTTAGAGAGGGTTAAGCCCAGAAATTTCAAGAATTTAGAGAGGGTTAAGTCCAGAAATTTCAAGAATTTAGAGAGGGTTAAGCCCAGAAATTTCAAGAATTTAGAGAGGGTTAAGCCCAAAAATTTCAAGAATTTAGAGAGGGCTAAGCCCAGAAATTTCAAGAATTTAGAGAGAGTCAAGTCCAGAAATTTCAAGAATTTAGAGAGGGTTAAGTCCAGAAATTTCAAGAATTTAGAGAGGGTTAAGCCCAGAAATTTCAAGAATTTAGAGAGGGTTAAGTCCAGAAATTCCGAAAATTTAAAAAGGGTTAAGCCCAGAAATTTCGAAAATTTTAGAGAGGGTTAAGCCCAAAAATTTCTAAAATTTTAGAGAGGGTTAAGCCCAGAAAAATTTCAAAATAGAGTAGGGTTAAGCACAGAAATTTCAAAAATTTAGAGAGAGTTAACCCAAAAAATTTTGAAAATTGGAGAGGGTTAAGCCTCAAAATTTGGCAGGAGTGAACCCGAATTTTGATTTTTTTTTAAATTAGGATTTGAAATTTGTTGGCCAGAGCCCGTTATAAACATTACCCTCGGCAAAAATTAGAAATAGGAAATTGATAGTGCTCTAAAGGTCGAGAATCTTGATCTGGACACTTCTTGGACGAGTGGACAAAAATGCCAGAAAGCAGACGAAATGGGTCAGACAGATCAAGAGAGGAGAGAGTTAAGCCTAGAAATTTTTGAAATTTTTTTAATATGAAGTTTGAACAAGCTGTGGAATAGGATTATACACTGATATTTGCAAATTAAAAGATTTAAAATTTGTTTTTAAAGTTATTAAAAAATAAAGGAATCATAATTTTACAGAAATTTTGCTGGCCAAGGCATTCCCGATATAACTAGAGTAGAGCGGACCCGGTAATGACTGAATTGAAAGAATGAAAGTGAGATGAGTGAATGAAAAGATAAAAGTGATCAGAAGATGCCAATTTAAGTGCAAGCCATAGAAGAAAGGAAGAAATTATCGGAACAGCTTTTGATCCTTTAAATTCAGCTTAAATTGAATTGGGGAAGATTAAAGATCAAAGATTATTGCAAATGCAAAAAACGCTTTAATGTCCACAATGCATTGGCCATTTGAGTCGGTGGGGACTTGCGTAAAATTTACACATCAGCGGAAAACTTTAGTTTTTTTATGCAAAGATTTTTTAAGATTGGTACTTGGGGGTGTGGGAACAGAATAAATGAAAGCCAATGGCAACAACCGATGTTACAAAATATTGGGAGAAATTCAAAAAGCTTCTAAAAAAAGTGTTTCTAAAATAAGCAAAATGTTTTCCATTCCCCCCCCCACCCCCATTCGTGATGAAAAATTGTAACAATGTCCCCCCCCCAACCCCCCCCCCCAACACTTTCCATAGCCAGACCAAAGTCCCAACTCCGATTCCATATTTAAGTCAATCATTTTCACATTTTCGATCATTTCGTCTTGCACATTTTGGATCAGATAAATTGGTATTTCCCATCACTTTCTCTTAATTATTTCTAATCGAACAAAAATTGCTTTTTTGATCAGATAAATTGGCATATTCGATCACTTTCATTCTTTCGATTCAGCCATTTGGCATATTCCGATCATTTCTTGTTTTATTCGATGGCATTTTGATCAGATAAATTGGCATTTTCCCGAGTATTTCATCCTTTTTTATGGGTTTTGGATCAGATAAGTTGGCATTTCCCCGATTTTTTCATCCTTTATATTATGGACATTGGAAAATTGGCATTTTTCAATCACTTTGATTCTTTCGATTCAGCCATTGGCATATTCCGATCATCTTGCTTTATTCGATAGCATTTTGATCAATTGGCATATTCGATCACTTTCATTCTTTCGATTCAGCCATTTGGCATATTCCGATCATTTCTTGTTTTATTCGATGATTGGCATTTTTCAATCACTTTCACCCCGGGTTTGCCAATAATTCCCGCGAATTTATTTAGATGGAAGCTCGTGTTTCTGACCTCAACATGCTTGGTCATTTGCGTTTTGAGCGTGCGCAGATGCTACTTGTATGGGCGGATGGGACAACTGTGCCTGCTTCTTTTGACCACCCCATGTCAAACGACATTGTCCAATTTAAGGAATTGGAAATAAAGTAAGAATAATCAAATTAAACTTGTTGAATTGTTGAATTACTGAACAAATATTACAACTTTTTTATGAATTCCTTATAATAAAGCTTATTTATTTCAGGTATATTGATCAGACAGTGCTGAATTTCCTGCATTACATTCGACGGCTTTTCAACAATTCAATTGTTTTGGACATACGCTCTTTGCCAAATCTTATGACAACTGGCAAGTTTTGAAGCAAATTTGGCGTCTGGTTGTTCACAACGTTGTTGGAATGATAGTGGGCAAAGAGGCTTTTGATGTTTTGCGTCTTCACATTTCACCGGACGTTTTGCGCACCTGCAGAAAACTTCGGATCATCCAAATCACTGGAGTTTCCCGGAGTTTCCAGCCAGCGATCGTGCCAATTCAACAGCTGGGCAGGCCTTGTCAAAATAGCTTCACACGCGACTGAGTGATCAAACGGCAAAAATTTTGAAGTGCACTATTCCCGACATGAGAAGCACAGTGTCTGTGGATTTTATGCTTACGGTAGTCGAAAGTTATTTTATTTTATTATATCAGTTTTAAATTTGTAATATATATTAATTAAGGAATTCATCAATGACAAATCTACTGCGTCTTATGTCATTGGATTGGATCACGTACTGCTCGCGAATGCTGTTGGTTTTTCGGTAACAAATCATCACACGAAAGAGCAAATGGTTCTCCGCTCCATGGGTGATGAGGATGCATGACAGCTTAGGCGGGGTCCGAAGGCTTGGACCTCTGCTGATTGGTCGAATCTGGAATCGGTCGCATCTGACCGAAGCAGATTAGAAGAGACACCTAACAAAATCACGGTCGATGTCCAGGATCGCTCCAGTTTTGGGTAAGGAAATAATTATATCAATAAATAAATTAGATATTTTGGAATTTGTGTTTTTTGAAAATATGTATTTAGTCGGACCCAAATAATATACCTAATATTGGTGTAATTGCTTGTGCTACAACCCCGTGTTCTCAAATTTGTACAAAATGTAGTTGCCATTTCAATCATTTTCAATTTAATTTAGGCCGACTCATGGCGGCGGCAGCGGCGGTGGCGGCGGTGGCCAGGGGTCAAGCTGGATGATTTGATGTGGTGAAGATAGGGCAAGGCAAATTGTTTATGGCTAATTGACGTTCATTTGTTTGGTACTCTAAAACTTATGTTTTTGGCTAATTGACGTTGGCACTCTAATTGACTTTTGTTTTTGGCTAATTGACGTTCATTTTTTGGCACACTAATTGATTTTGGTTGTTTTTTACGGCTATTGGCACACTAATTACTTTTGTTTTTGGCTAATTGACGTTCATTTTTTGGCACACTAATTGATTTTTGTTGTTTTATACGGCTATTGGCACACTAATTGACTTTTGTTTTTGGTTAATTGACGTTGGCACTCTAATTGACTTTTGTTTTTGGCTAATTGACGTTGGCACTCTAATTGACTTTTGTTTTTGGCTAATTGACGTTCATTTTTTGGCACACTAATTGATTTTGGTTGTTTTTTACGGCTATTGGCACACTAATTGACTTTTGTTTTTGGCTAATTGACGTTGGCACTCTAATTGACTTTTGTTTTTGACTAATTTACGCATTTTTTTGGCACACTAAGTGGCTTTCAGTGCCCTTTGAACCAATTTAAGATGGAGCACACAAATGCTTTTTTGGAGTTTTCTTTTTATATAATGAATAATCCGATGGTTTCTGAGAAGGTTCCCTATCCTTTGGGCAGTGGATCCTTTGGGCAGTGGATCGATTGGGCAGTGATCCTTTGGGCAGTGAAATATAATTTAAAAAATTAATTTTTTGAGTACAAGTTGTTTGTAAGTTATAAGTGAAAATTAATGCTTTCTCTCTAAATCGGCGCGGTGCCTATGATTTGCGTTCACAATTCGTCCGAGCTTATATCTATTATCGCCCAGATTGTGCCATTGGCCAATTACATGGATGCGTCCGGGACAATATGAACCAGCAAACCCTCTTTAATAAAAAATAAGTTATAATACTTTAATTAATTAACTTTTGCGCATTTCCAATACTGTATGTTGTCTTCAACTTTGCTGTCCGCTTCAAACTGATAATCGAAGCCTTCTCGAGTTAGAAGGCTTTTGCCTTTTTTTTGAAATGACTTCAAAGAACTCTAAATTGAATTGATGGGGTGCCTCCATTGGATTCTCCTCCTGATCGGAATGAAACTCTCCTTCTTCTGATTCAGAAACGACTTCACCTTCAATAAAGCTTTCCTCTGAGTCACTACTATTCATATCTTAGAATTTAAAAAATAATAAACCAACTAAAAGTTTTTTTATACAAAAAAAATATTTAAAAGTTAATTGACTGATTAATTAATTTTTGCAAAAAAAGTCACTGCCCAAAGGATCACTGCCCAATCGATCCACTGCCCAAAGGATCCACTGCCCAAACGATCGGTCACCTCTGAGAATCGAGTTCTTAAGATTAAACAATTCTCAACTCAAATTTGAAATATAAACCAAAAATTTTACGCTCCATCTTAAGTATTTTTATTGAATTCACTAGCGCTCTTACAAAATGCATTTATTCAAATTTACAAATGTTTAAATAATTTATCGAAAGTGAAGAATAAATGATTCGCATAATATGCTAACTAAATAAAGACATTCCACAAAGTAATCATCTGATTATATGCATTAAAATCATGTGGTAATATTTTTCAAAAAAATTTTCGTGCCTCTCGTTTTCTCCTCACACATGGATGGTATTCATTTTTGATCAATCGTTTAAATTTGTAAAATACTGCTGAAATTCAAAAAATTGTAAATCATTATAAATTGCCAAAAAAATGTTTTACTCAATTTAATCGTCGTAAAATGCCAGAATGAAGTGATTTGGCCTTTCTGAGTTTGGCCAATCGACGATTTCATGTCCATAATAAGGGATTCTCAACATGCCCGAACGACGCCACTTATCGCGCTCAAATGGAAGTCGTTTCAACATCCTTGTCCAGGAATCAGTAGCATGAAATGCCATCATTTCATCAGTTGTGCCATTAGCCAGCATTTTGATCCGTTCTTTGATGCATTTTTCCCCACTCGCTCTCAGTTCAACGACGTACCCCGCAGGGGATGAGGCATTGACAAACGTCTAAAACGGGGTGATATGCGTAAAATCAAAAAGGAAGGAAATTAGCGCCTTCGGGCATTCCGTCAGAATGTTTACCTTTACCATTACATCAAGTGCCGCTTTCCTATTTGGCATCCTCACGTCATCGCTGCAATGCAAAAGCGGCGAATGAAGCCATTTGAAAAGCGCTTGATTGGAAGTGCCAGGCGTATGGGTCCCATCATCGGCCGGTGCCTCGGGGAAATGCTGATGGCACCGAATTGCCTGAAGATTGGCACAGTCGCGCAGAACGGTGGGCGATATGAAATGCAAATTGTCGAGGCCGCCTTCTTGGAGCGCAATTTCGCTTATGCTTCTCGCATTCAGCAAAGGCCAAATGTGCCGTAAAAACACTTCCCAACATTGGTGGCTTGCGGGAATGGCTAAATCCAAAAAGATGTTCACGTTGAACAGACGCTGAACGCGTTGCAGAAACGCAAGCACAGTGTGGTCGATGTAGCTGATGAGAAAAGGGGTTGTTTCCGCCATTGAAAATCCCGATTATTCACGATCCCGACTACCAAATGCCAATGCTTTTAAAGCCGATCAATGTGGCGGGTGGCGATGTTTGTGGAAATGGCACTTTATTGAGCTTGTGGTTCTCTATTTTGAACAATTGGGCACCAGTGCCATTCTATCAACGCAAGTTTTTTAAATCCTTAGGCTTTTTTCGAGTCCTAAAAAATCCCAAATCGGGCCATATTAAAGAATTTTGATAATGAGCGATCTATGGCACTATCAAAACACGAAAATCCTTAGGCTTTATTAGGGCATTTTAGTGCCTATTTTGAGGTTTTTAAGGAACTATTGAACTAACTATTTTGGAGGGTTCCGGGCCCTAATTATGTACAAATATGTAAACAATTTGAACTCAAAGGGAAAAAATTAAAAATAAATATTACAAAATTGGTATTTTAATAATTCAAGATTTTCATGCGTCAAAAAAAAAAGATTAGATTATAAAGCAAGTTATGGGCTCTGGACTAAGGTGCCGATAGACCAAAAACTGCATCGCGTAAAAGCGAAAAATGATTTTAAAAATTAGAAAAAAAAAAATAACTTTTTGAATTTCGAAATGTTCCAAATTCCAATGATCCTGTCCTGTAAACCCAGGGTGCGTAACTAAAATTTTTGAAAATAAGGACAGTGAAGGTCAAAAATAACATTTTGGGGTCAGAAATAAGGACATTTTACAAAATGTTCAAAAATGCAACTCTATTTATTTTTGGCATGAAATGAGTTTTTTAATCATATTTCTCTCCACCAACAATTTTCCTCAACAATTCGGGCTTGGAAATTGCTTCCATGCTTTTCGAAATTTTACCGATTTTCAAAAACGGATTTTTTTTTTGCGAATTCTGTACGGACCGAATGTCGACCGTCCGAATGTCGACCAAGCCAAAATCGGTCCGAATGTCGACCAGTTATAAAAATTCAAACTTTGTGTTGGCTTTAATTAGGTGTTAAGTTTTTTATGTTTTTCAAGGTGTCCGGACATTTCGCCTGCTGGTAACGAATAAACTGATGTTTCGGTACGCTCACATTTGGTCTAGGCGACATTTCGTCAAGTTTTTAAATGCATGTTTTCTAGGGTAAAAGCATGCGTAGATCACGAATCCGAGCTCGAATTTTGCAAATCTCGAATCCTGAACTCGAACACTCGGTCTCGACGGGGGAAATCGATTGGTAGTATTTATTCGGATCTGAAGGCGAGCGATGCCCTAAAAAGCCTAGCGAATCCTAAGCCAGGGTGGCTTAGGCCTAAGCCTAACGAACTTTTGACCAAAAAGGTCCCCCTATGGTTTTACAAAATTTGAACTGTTTCAAAAACCGGTTTAAAGGTCGAGCCGCTAAAATTTTTGCTTACTCAAAATCCTTCTCAAAAAGCACGAATTCGGGTCCGGGATTCAGAATTGGGCAAAATCAATGTTAGATTCGTATTCTATGGCCCAGAAAACCCCTAGAAAACCTATTTTGAATTTTCGAAAAAATGTTCGAATTCGGGTCAGGGGTTCGAAATTGGTATGAATGGAGGTCAGATTCGGATTCTACGCCCCGGAATACTCCTAATAAAAAATTTTTATCGACTTTAAAAAAAAATTTTTTTTTTTTTGACATTTCGTGGTTTTTGGCTGAGTTGACATTTCGTGGCTTTGACATTATGTTGGCGCGCCGCAGATAGGCGCCGTCGAGAAAATTTTGAATTTTTGACTCAATTTGTAATGAAAATTGGTCCAATTCGCTTCGAAATTTCTAATTTTGAATGAAAATCTTCACAAAATTACGGACGCCGACGACATCAAAAAGTTGAGAAAATCAAAATCCACAAATTTCACAAAAATCGTTTCAGCCCATCCTTAAATTTTCTTTTGGCATTAAAATAGTGCAGCAGGAACTAAAAAACGCATTCAAATTCTGACAATTCCTTTTTTTTACCATCGTAACGCACAAATTAACAATAACAACAATAATAGTGTCATACATACAAACGAAGAACGTAATTATGTAATTAACAGAAGATCGTCCTAATTATGCTTTTATCACCAATCATCAATCACATCGATCATCAGACGACGGCAGGGCGCGAACGGCGACTTTTAACCTCCTTGACCGCCATGAATCCACGGAAGATGATGGAGTAGAGCCACACATTCAACACAAAAAACCCGACACCAACAATCACCGTGAGCGTACAATCGTTCACATACTCCGAATATTTCCCCGCCGATTTCTTCAGCTCCGCCAGTGTTTCACGGCTACACACCAAATTCCTAATGATGATGAAGCCGCTGAAGATCATCTCGATGGCCTTAAATTGTAAAATGTATTGCTTTTTTGTCGTCAAAAATGTTAAGTGCAAACAGCAAAATCTGGGATGAAGCCCAGACGATAGATCAGTCGCTACTATCGATCGGATAAACCAATTTTCGGGATTAGTCAGAATTCCGATCCCAATCAACCCGTGGGATACCAACAAAAATTCGGAGGGATCCCAATCTTGTCCGGCCTCGACTCACTACTCAAGATATCGCCATAAAAAAAAGGAAATTGCACCTCGAGAATCAGGCATGGCAAGAACAACCACGGATTGCGCACATTCTGCCCATAAACGACCAGCAAATAAGCGAGGGAGAGGGCTATGCCGAACTAAATTAATTTTGTCATTAAAACTCATTGCCAATTCATTTACCACTCCGTGTAAAAGGTGTACAGTTTGATGATTAAGCAAATTGACAATTGCCACTATCATATAGAGCACACAGCTAACAATTGCGACCACTTTAGTCCCCTTAAAGAATAAAATTAAAACATTTTTTGAATTTCACTTTCACCGTTTCAATGCTGACGCTGCCACAACAGCAGGTTGCCCCACTTTCGTTGTTGTTTGGACCATATTTGTATTGGTTGGTTGGGCCAATTTCGTTGCTGCCGTTGCCACAACAGGTGGTTGCGGGACTTTTGTTGGTTGCGACACTTTTGTCATCCATTTGATACAATTTTATTTGCAAAATTTCGTTTTATCTAAACAAATTAAAATGTCATATCATTAGAATTTCACATTGAAGCTATTTGATGCAGAAGAGCTAAGCAATTGAGTAAATGTCCACAAACGATGGCAATAAACGCCAATTTTTGCAATTCAACATTAAACATTGTTTAAAAAAACGAATTGATTTGATACGTTTGTTTGAGTTCAGACGAAAAAAAGATTTATATCTAAAAACTACGAAAAAGGTAAAAAACAGAAGTTTTTATAAACAAAAATTCTTGAAGTTGTATTACCGCTTAGGTAAATAACCTTTCGCCAAAAGTTTCGACACAAAAACAAAAAAAAAATAAACAATTCAAAAACGGAGCACCACGATTGGGCGCCGGCACGTTCAGTGCCGGCACGATTCGGCGCCCGAAGCAAACCAAACAAAAATGGTATCATACAAAAGCTCTCAGTATGCTGAACCTTTGATCAAGCTAAAGCTAACCGATTCGCCTTTTCAAAAAAAAGTTATAGGTTTAAAACCTGTGAAAATTGCCATTTTTGTCGTGGTGACGGCATAACTTTCTTTGTTTAAGTCGAATCGCTTAGCTTTTGCCTTTGTAAGCTTCTACTTATTACATGCTTCAAATGATACCAAGAATGTTTGGTTTGGTTGACTTTGAACAAAGTTTTAACGAAAAACTTGTCGGCGCCCAGTCGTTCCGCGCCCAATTGGGCGCGCCCAGTCGTGCGCGCCCAATCGTGCGCGCCCAATTGCGGGGTACCGTTCAAAAAACCTTCTAAATGGAGTAGGGGTCGACTCCGTCCCGCCAACTTTGTCCCAGCCAACTCCGTCCCAGCTACAAAAAAGTAACATCTGGTTTATTTGTAAGTCACCCGGCTTGGGGTTCGTTAGGCTTAGGCCTAAGCCACCCTAGTTTGGGGTTTGTTAGGCTTAGGCCTAATCCAATCCGGCTTTGGAGTTACTCAAAAATCGGTGTTTTCTTTAATTTTTAAAATTTTAAACCGGTTCAAAACCCGTTTTAAATGCCCAATTTGGATTTTCAGATTACGAATTCGTAATCAATGCATTTAATAACATATTTCTAAGCTATTAAGAATAAAAACCTTTTTCAAAAATGTTGACCATAAGGGTCCCCCCTATGCTTTTTCGAAATTTGAAAAATAGAGTATCACTCTTTTTAATCTAAAATTTGTAGCTAGCTCGAACGGAGTTGGCTGGGACGGAGTTGGCTCGGGATGGAGTTGACTGGGACGGAGTTGGCTCGGGATGGAGTTGGCTCGGGATGGAGTTGGCTCGGGACGGAGTTGGCTCGGGACGGAGTTGGCTCGGGACGGAGTTGGCTCGGGACAGAGTTGGCTCGGGACGGAGTTGGCTCGGGACGGAGTTGGCTGGGACGGAGTTGGCTGGGACGGAGTTGGCTGGGACGGAGTTGGCTGGGACGGAGTTGGCTGGGACGGAGTTGGCTGGGACGGAGTTGGCTCGGGACGGAGTTGGCTGGGACGGAGTTGGCTGGGACGGAGTTGGCGGGACGGAGTTGGCCCGTTTCGTTCTAGATGGCAGGCAGACAGCGTGTTTTAGCCCGTATAACCTTTGCCAGTGTCTTTTTAAAATTCTGATTCCTAGCAAATACTGTCGAGAAGGCAAATATGTTAGATCTGCAATATTACCTCAGAGTAGAGCCCGGTAAAATAAAATTTCCGGGAAGGGGAACGAGGTTTTCAAACAGTACGGGACGGGAATCCCGTCCTTTTCCCGTTCCCGTAAAAAATGCCGTCCGGCAAAAAAGACGGGATCGGGAGCCCGTACTTTTCCCGCCGGGCTCTACCTCAGCAGAGTGGAATTCTGACCAAGTCCAAATTTCCAGGAAAATTCAAAAACTAATGATGCTTGAAAATTAACAAATTTGGCGGCCGTCTGTCTAAGATTTATGCATAATTTAAACGAAAATTCTTCACAAAGTCCAAAAATTTCAAATAAAACCCCCTAAATAATGTACAAATCTCTAAAAAGAGTACATATGGCACGCACCCCTGCTCGAATTAGAGCCCGGTAAAAAAAAATTTCCGGGAACGGGAACGGGGTTTTCAAAAAGTACGGGACGGGAATCCCGAACGGGAATCCCGTGTTTTTCCCGTTCCCGTAGAAATCCCGTTCAATTTTTAACGGGAATCCCGCGGGAACGGGAAAAATTTTGAAAATTTTTAAACTAAGAATTTTTCGAAATTTTTTTTGGCGGGCACTTTGCGATAAATTTCTGATATACAATTGGAGGGACCGACAACGCCGATAGGCGCCGTCGGAAAATTTTTAAAACATTTTTGTTAAGAAAATTGCTCAAAATTTTCGAATTTTTTCCGATTTGCGAATTTTTCAAAATTCAAATTTTTTGAGAATTTCATTTCCCGAGGTGGAGGGGGGGGGGAGGGTCGGCGGTACCGATAGGCGCCGCCGAAATTTTGCATTTTTTGCTCACTTTGATAAGAGATTTGCTACCAAAATCTTAAAAATACGGTAGTGGAAGAGCTGCCCACGGATTGGGTGGAGGACGTGGGTTCGAGTCCCACCCGGGGCTAACATTTTGCCTATTCTTTACTACATTTTGGGTGGGTTCGGCGGTGCCGATAGGCGCCGCCGTTAAAAAAATTTGAAATTTAAGCATTTTTGTGATGAAAATTGGTCCAAAATTGTTAAATTTTTGAAAACATTTCGCCAAGAAAAATAAACGGGAACGGGAAAAAGACTAAAATAAAATTTCCGGGAACGGGAATGGGAACGGGGTTTTCAAAAAGAACGGGACGGGAATCCCGAACGGAAATCCCGTCTTTTTCCCGTTCCCGTAAAAAATCCCGCTGGGCAAAAAAGACGGGAACGGGACCGGGATTCGCGTACTTTTCCCGCGGGAATCCCGTTCCCGCCGGGCTCTAGCTCGAATGCACAAAATCTTCGTTCTAATCTTGATCACGACAAGGACATATTGTTTTTTAACTCCCGGGAGAGCCCCGAGCATCAAAGCTTTCATTGGTAGCACCGGTCTCTTGAACAGGCAACTTTGCATCGATATTTGATTTGTATTCTGATTAATCAAAATCGATCAAAGAAAATGCCTGCTTAAATTCCAATGCTTAACCTTAATTCTACGAAATCGGCAAAAATAAACAATTGTTGTTGGAAAAAGTTACAAAATGCTCATTAAATGCCCCAAATGTGATTCGGACTGAAATTGATTGAAGCTTCTGATGGCTTATTGATAAAATTCAAGATTGTTCGAGCAAAAAATTGTGATTGGAGAGACCAAGTGCAGTCGATTAGTATTATAATATGTTAGATCTGCTATATTACCTCAGAGTAGAGCCCGGTTTAAACATAATTTTCGTGAACGGGGTATTCCTACCCAATTTTTTTTACAAAAAAATGCAATAAATCCAAAAATACATTCCTAAAATTAAAATGTTTTTCAAAAAAGTCACGGGCCTCGAGTATGGTGGCCGCCACATGTAAACCCCAAAAAGCAGGAATATATTAGGCGTGTGAATGTACGAATTTAATGCCAAAACTTTAGTTCCTGGTCTCGAGTCGAGAAATTTCTCGGTTTTTTTTGGGTCAAGAATCTCGAGTCTCGGGGCATTTCTCGGTCTCGAGTTTGGGTGCATTAAAAAACTTGAAAAATAAAGATTCCGATTTGCTAAGAGAATGCAACCAAATTTTTGAAGTTTTATCTGTATCTCATTTTGAATATTAGATTAAAATTTATGAAAATCATCCGAACCCAATAAATAAGAACATATGCTACCCCTGCACTAAAGTAATTTAAGATCACTTAACTTTGAACAAAGACATAAATTTTTAAACAATTCAGCGAATTTGTCCAACCAACAAAATGAAATTAATTTGTGAATTGTATCTAAAATATTTTTTAAAAAAGCGGAAAATTAAGAGAATTTTATAATATTTACACCACTGTAGATGTTAAGAAAAAGTCGGAAAAAATCATTTACACACTGGGGAATCAGAACTAGGGTTGGCGGTTCCGAACCGAATTGTAGAACCGGGATTTTTTCGGTTCGATTCTCGGTTCCGGTTCGGGTAACCGAAGCATTCCCAGGAACCGCCAACCCTCCCAAAACCACCACCCCCACCAGGGATGGGCAAAATCGAAAAATAAAATCCGAAATCCGAATTCCGAAATTCCGGAAAACCAAAAATCCGAAAGGATTTTAAATCCGAAATCCGAATTCACGAAAATCCCGAAATTTTTCCGGAATCCGAAACCCGAAATCCGAAATTTTTTCAAGTTTTTGCATTTCCGATTAAAAAAAAAGGTTTTTCTATCTTATCTGCGCTTCACTCCGATATGCAATAATTTACCATTCTCCTTCGTCTAATTGGTCAGCAAAAAGGTTTTTGAGAACTTTGCTTTAGATCTGGGGGGAAGGGGTCGGCGGTGCCGATAGGCGCCGTCGAGAAAATTTCGAATTTTTGACTCAATTTGTTAAAAGATTTGCAACAAAATTTTAAAAATACGCAAATTTTTGGGAGGAGTCCGGCGGTGCCGATAGGCGCCGCCGGGAAAATTTTTTGAAAATTTTAACGAATCTTGTTAAGAAAATTGGCTTTTCTGCATTTTATGGCACTAAAGTAATTTACGATCACTCAACTTTGAACAAGGTTATAAATTTTTTAAATATTCAGCTAATTTGTACAATCAAAAAATGAAATGAAAACTTGTGAATTGTCATCTAAAATATTTTTAAAAAATGGGAAATTTAAAAAAATTTTTTTGTTTAGTAGACCGTAAATGTTCAGAGAAAGTCAGAAAAATTTATTAACATAGTCGGGGACCTGAACCCACACCAAAAGTTCAACTGCCCAACCACTCACCACTATACCAACACCATGTTTCAAAAATCCCATTCTTAGGGGTGCAAAATCCGAAAACAGGGGGGGCGGCTTTATTAATACACTCCCCGTGGGCAATCCTTAAGAATGGGGGTCCCTAAATTTTCAAAAAATAAAAACATTTTATACGGTCATTAGAAAATAGTTTTTAGGGCTGTTCTTGGACCGATTTTGCCGGGCTCTAATCACACCCCTGTTTTATACTGAGTAGGCCGGGTTCGGGATTTTTGGTAAAAACCGGGACCGGGATTGACCGGGATCGGGATCAGCATCTCGAACCGGGACCGGGTCGGGATTTCGCTTTTTCAAAAACCGGGATCGGGAATTGACCGGGATCGTGAAAGCCTGTCGATGAAACGCTCCGCTTGGCTGAATCTTAATTGTACCGGAAACGATTTATTATCACAACTTTTTGACCGCCATCGCCCGATGGACCAAAGGGCAATTGCAAAATTTATGGCAGAAGAGAACAAATGAACAAATCTAAAACTGAAATAACGCGATTAAAACTGTAAGTTTTGTATCTTGGGACTAAATTTTCCAAATTTATATTTTTTTAAATTTTAACAAAATAACCGATTTTCCCGGCATTTCAAATCGCGGACGGATCAGTTCATTGCCAGCAATTGAAAGGCCTATAACCGAACTATTACGCATTTTTCGGCAATCCTAAAGAATGAGGGCCCCTAATTGATACTTTGTTATTTAAGCTAAAAATTTATATCCGGGGGGTTTCAGGGGTGCTGATCACGAATCTGACCTTAAATTTTGTCAAATCTTTGATTTTGTCTAAGATTTTTCATCAATTATTTGATTTTGCTAAAGACCTTATTTTCAAAAAATCTATTTTTTTTACAAAAACAAACAAACTCAAACGAATTAATTTGGCTTTTTAGATATCAGATTCAAATTCTACGCATCAGAAAACCCCGGAAACGACCTTTTTCAATATTTATTGCTAAAATTTAGAAAATCGATTTTTTGAAAAATTCGAATTCGGGTTGAAATTGGGCAAAATGGAGGTCAGATTCTGATTCTACGTCCCAGAACAACCCTAAAAACTATTTTCTAACGACTGTATAAAATGTTTTTAAGTCCGCAATGTCGCAAAAGATTGTTTTGGTTGGTTTTTACTTAATATAAATAGTTTAATTAGGAAATGCATCCCCGAATTCCCCCCCCCCGCCCCACCTGTTGCCTTATCTCCCCCACTTTTTGGGCGGCCGTCACAGATTTGACCCATAGATTAAGACTCCCAAATTGGCATTTTAGCCCTAAGCCCAAACTCATCATTTAACCACCAAAAATGTTTAGTATTAAATTTAAAAAAATTCCAAATGAATTGCTTTTCGAATTGGTTGGTTTTGTACATTTTCAACGAAAATGGGCACACACCCGGGTTGCCACAGCCTTTGACCATCTGATGCTTGAGCATATGGCCAAATGGTTGGCACAATTCAGTGCATTGGTAGGCTTGTGAGAAATTGGGGCCAGGGATTTTAGTTTTTAATTGAGAAAATATGAGGAAAATTGCATATTTAGACTTAATTCACGACAAAAAAAAAACCCTAAAATTCTTTAGTCAATTCCTTTTTTTCAGGCTGGAACTTGCGAGGCTATGGCACGTTCAATTCAAAGTCGCATCAAGATGCTTCCGGAGCCTGCGCGAAACTCTGCCACCAAAGCTTTTGTTGGGGTTGTTAAATATTTTAACTAAAATTTCGAAGCCCAATTTGGCAATTGCATTAACTATTATTATTTATTAAATATTTAGGCATTGCTTGAACATGTGCAGAGTAAGCCCAACTTGCCGCAAAGCATGGGCTTTTGGGTTGGGTTGCCGCTTATCGAGAGCAGTGCCAATTATGTTGGTTATTCAAAACTGTTAAATTAATTAATGGAAATCGCTTTCAGGTTGATCAGTCGCTTGCCAAGGCTGTGCAAGTTGTTGAGCGTTGTGGCGACTGGCCTGAGACGATGCCTGCCGATTTGAACGGGTTGATCGACTGTAAGTTCTTCGATCAATAAAGTTCTTTCAGTGTCAATCGGAATTCTTGGCTTCAAACATATTCAATTTTAGGTTTGAGCGGTCTTGCCAATTTCATCAGCATGGAACACAACATTGGCAACTGAATGTGAGACGAAAATGAAATATGGCGTCTGAAGGCAAAACTTTTCGGAAAAATCATCAACAAATTTTCTCTTAACTTTCTGATCGTAGGCAAAAATGTTGAAGCTAAATTATTTGATCATTTCTTGTAAAGCGTCTTTTTCTTTCGATCGTTTACACCTTAACACATGCTTTTTAATTGTTAAACGCCCGATTTTCTTCCTTTTCATGCTAAAAAAATTTTAGCAAAAAGATTTTTCTTATCTAAATTCATGAAAATCAGACGCAACAATACGAACAATCATAACCTTATAATCAAATAATTCTAACAACAACAAAATCAATCAAAAGTGTGCTAAATTATGTTTTTATTAATTTGTGTATCCATTGAGAATGGATAAATAAAATCAGAGGGGGGAGTGGGTCAGCAGTGCCGATAGGCACGCTGAGGAAATTTTTACCAAATTTGTTAAGAAAATTAGTCCAAATCTGCTGAGGTTGGTCAAATTTTTGACTTGGTGCGTGCGTATGGCTTTAGTCCGACGGTGCCGTCGGAAATTTTTTAAATTATCGTGTTCCGAGTACGAAAGAAAAACCTCGAAATTGGAAAGGTTTCGACGTACCCCTGGTCCCATGCATTAATTGGGCAACCAACCAATACAAACATCACAATTTTCATCAAAGTTCATTACGCATGCGCATAAAACACGGCGGCTTAAGGTTTCTGGACCTGTAACATTCATTGTTGGTGCGTAATATGTTCACAATATTGCGTTGTAATTTTATACTTTTTCGTCAATAATTTATTAGAACTTCCATATAGAGATCGGACCAATCGAGATTCTCCGATCGACGAATTTTTAATGAGGTTTTTCGAGTTTCGGGATTTTTACAAAATTTTTCGTGACCTTGAACGAATTTCGATTGCTTAATTTATTTGAAATTTTTTGAGATTCCCGATCGGTACTCAAGTCCGAACTCTATTTTCAAATGCTCTGCAAATTTTTATCTTCCGCCATTTTCTCTCTCTCCCCAATATCAGCTCGCTGTTCCGTTGCCATTTCCCGTTGCAAATGGAAAGTCCAAATGGGCGGCGTGTCCATCAAATTGGCACTTTTTGTCATCGCTAAACGACGAGTGACCATTTGTCCAATCGCCGGCGGCGGCGTTTTGCTCGCGGCCGGGCGCCAATCCATCGACCGACTCGAACAAATCTTGCAAGTGAATGTCGTCGTCGTCGTCGTCCACACCGTTCACCCAATGCTCACCGATCGGTACCACGACAAATGCGGACGACACTTGCGGATAACGACATTTGCGGATTGGACATTTGTGGATCAGGCGACACTTGCGGATGAGTCATGAGAAGACGTCATTTGCGGACTTCTGCGGACTAAAATAAAAAAAATTTAAATAACAAAAAATTCCAATAAATGGGAACGGAATGACTAATTTGGTCAGTTTAGCGAATTTCTTAGTCCATATTTTGCCTTTAAGAGTTTGGTCCATATTTTGGGGGTTTTTAGTCCATATTAATCCGGTTTCTCGTTAAGGCCCGGCGATGTGAGCCATTTCGGCTTCGTTTAGCATCATTCCCTCACTGAGCGATGGCGTCTTAAAATGTAGCGATTAACACCAAATTATTATGGCAAATACACACCGGACGTTTTCTCATTTTTTTAATCTCCGACCCCAACCCCATAAAAGCTTAAAATTTTGTTTTTTTTGGAGGGGGGGGGGGCGTTGTCCCTGGAAGTTTCCATACGTCATGTTGAACTGTCGGCAAAGTCGCGTAAGAGGGCTTTGAAGTTGTTCAGTGTGGTCGGCTGCTGATGTGCCCAAAGTCCAGTCAGTCACCGTGGGCTGCGCAACAGGAAAATTCGGAATGATTGGACTAAAAAAAATTAATCTGAGAATTGATTTTGCTTTTAATGATTCGTAAATAGGGTTGGACAAAACCGGATAATCTGGAACCGGTATGGGACAATTTTGGATAAAAATTATCCGGTCTTGAACGATGATGGCTAAATTATGCTGGATCCGGGACCGGTATCCCACTTCAAACACACACAGTTCAAAATCACTTTTAGCGTTTTTAAAGAATTCGCCTGCGCAATTATTGGGCTCTGTTGCGGTTGATGCTGCTGCTGTTTTCTCGTCGGTTGGGGCGCAATGTTCGCGCGGTGCCAATTGTGGTCCTCGTCCCCGGCGGCAATTGGCATTGTACAACATCAATTTGTTGCATTTGTTGTTGTTTCGATCGTTGTTGAGAATACGATTGGATGCTGTGTTGTAAATGCTGATAAACACGGTAGCCGCCAGCATGAACAGTTTGAACAAAAAGTTTGTAAGCATTTTGATTTTGTAATTGAATTTTCGAAGGCAACAGATAATGGGGGGATTGTGCCGCTATTCCTTAACTAGTAGAAAAGACACTTTTTTCTGTTTGAAGGCCATACTTCATTCAGTTTCTGTCAATTATTAAATGAATACTAATTTTAATGCAATTTGTTAGCATTAAATAAAGCTTTTTATGTTTACAGATAGATATAAAACATGATTATTTTTTGTAAAATTTTTAATATATTAAAGCAGTGGTTCGATAAGTCCATAGCTAAAATAAAGGGCACCATTTAAAAAAATAAAATAACATTTTGATGGACAAATAAAGGACATTAAATTTTTTCCAATTTATTGTCGTGCATATTTTTCGTTTGAAATGATTTTTTGCAACAAACTGAAGAATTGGAATGTGCCCCGCGTCTTTAGTACATTGTTCCTGCTCATCTCCAGTTCGGTCTTAGGCTAAGCCTAAGCTTGGTCTAAGCTATGCTTAGGCTTAGGCTAGCTTAGGCTTAGGCTTAGGCTAGCTTAGGCCTAAGCCCAACAAACCCCAAGCCAGGGTGGCTTAGGCTTAGGCTTAGGCTCATCTTCAGTACGGGACTGAATCTGCCATCGTGGGGTATTCTGATCGGTAGCCAATGAGTCTGCATTTGCCTAAATCCCTTTTTAGGCTTTCAAAAGGACTAAAACCGATTAATGAATTCAAGGGCCTATTGAAAATTTTATTTTCCAATGAATGAGTTACATTGACTAGCAAGAGTATCTAAGCTAAGTTGACGATATAGAAGAATGGGAGAAATTGTTGGAGACTTTCATAAATTATACATTAAAATAAATGCCGGATTTCTTTGGCACTGACATAATGGCATGGGCATACAAAGTCTCTTTGTGGAGAGCAGGCACAATGTGCCGTGCCGTTGTTTGCTTTTGCCACCAATAAAATAAATCATATGTAATGTCCAATCACACATTTTTTGTCATAATGAATAAATTATTAATAAAAAAAGTCGGAAGTTGGTGAATTAAAAATGATCGCGTGGTTGCCGGCCGATCAATTGAAAAACAATTTCCTGGCATTGGCACGCACCGGAAGTGCGTGGTTTGGTTGGCATTAATGACATTACAAATTTGATTATTAAAGCATGGCTAAATACATATTTTTTTTAATTTGTGGCATGTTGTGCCGTTTACAGCAAGCATTATAATCACAATTTAACCATTATTAAATTGTGTAGAGTTTATAAATTCACTGTTTTTGTATTATCAGAGAGGATTTCTGTGATGGGAGCCTTTTGATAGAGAGAGGAGCCCATTTAAATAATTAAAAATTAAATCATTTATTCAATAATAAAATGTTAACAAAAAGGGTCCATTTAATAATTAAAAATTAAATCTTTTATTCAATAATAAAATGTTAACAAAAAGGGTCCATTTAAATAATTAAAATTTAAATCTTTTTTCAATAATAAAATGTCAACAAAAGGGGTTGTACCAACCACTCACTTACTCTGAAGCCGATAGTTAAGCTTTTATGAAATTTTTAAAATATTTAGTGAATTTTCAAATAAAAAAGTAAAATCGCAGGAATTTCAGACTTTAACTCTGATCGATTCACAAAAGATACAGTGCTCTCTCTCGTTTTAGCCATCAAAATTAAACTTTGAATTTTATTATAATTTATTTTTAATAATAATATTTTTAGATGTTTTTAACGCAATGGTTACGCTTAATTATTTTCATAATTTCCATATCAACTTTTGGTGCAGACGATTTGGTAATGCACGGTGTTTTAGCAACCACACATATGTAAGTTGTTGGAATGTACATATTGAAGTCGATGGTGTTCAACTGCGTCTCCCTAATTAAAAATATTTTTTAAGATTGGTATTTTGATCGAGAAACATGAATAAGACCCCCCGCTTTTTGTCAAATTTGAATCAAATTTATTTTAAAAACGGATTTTGGCATATCAAGGATTACGTTTACCCTAATTAAGGGCCGGATTTTATATGAAAAAATAGGCAAAATAGGGTGACAAATGTAAATTTAGTGAAAAAAAAGTCAGAAACATATTTTTTTGTGTTATAAAACTAAAAAAATTAAATTAAATTAAAACAAACAAACAAAAATTTTTTTGAATTTTCATTTTTTTTTTACATGCCTATTTAAGCGCACCATTTGACATCAAATTGCGTTGTCCTGACGAGGCATGTCTGGAAGGAAGTTTTAAGCTCATAAAGAGCACCGAAGCGGAGCACGAATTTACGCTAGACTTGAGACAGCTGGTGATAGCCGAAAAGCCCATAACAAATATTCAAATCCAAATCACTTCCGCCACAACATTGGGAACTCAATTACGGGTAATTAAGTTAATTAATAAATCATCTAACAAACGCCCGGGGCGCTTACCACATAAGGAGGGGGGCGGCGGTATTTAGACCCGCGGGGCGCGGAAAATTCAATTTTAAATTTTGAATAAATTTAAATGTAAGTTTAGTCATAAGCCTACGGAACTTGTCAACTGAGTCGCCAATCTGTGTGTCCATGGCACGTTTAGGGTGTGCCATATTTTGTTTCAAAAAAAACAAAATATTAGATAAATTTGGTCCCAACCGAAAGCCTCTAAATGTTGTAGTAAAATTAATTTCTTTTTCAAATGGACAAAGCATTTCGTTATAAAAATTACAATAAGACCAACATGTTCGGAGTGTTCAAGCAATATTTTTGAACGCTTTTTTCCCATTCCTGGTTTTCAATAGTTTCAATTTTTTGATTTTTTAAGTAAAAATGTGTGGCTCTCTAAACGTGACCATTAAAAACAGATTATGTTTAAAATTAGAGTAATCAAAATGCTAATTTCTTTCGAAAACTGATTCATTCATCGCGCTTTCGTTGTCATTTCGTGCACCAGATCAAATTCAAAATTTGCGCTTTTAATCAAATGTGCTGGTGACCGGAAAATGCGTCAGTGGAAAATGCGTCAGTGATTTATTAAAAGTCGGGAAAAAAGTGTTTTTTTATCGGATTTAGGGGCGTAGACTACGATTCTAACATCCATTTCTGCCAATTTTGGACCTCGAACCAAATTCGAACAATTTTTCAACATCCATTTTGGTCTCAAAATCATTCAAAAAAATGTATTCGACTTTCGTTGTAATATTTTGCTTTTTGAATAATTTTGAGGCCAAATTCGCTTCCGATCCGAAGCCCACTCCAGCCAAAACTTCCCGAATCCCTTGCATTAGGCCTAAGCTAGGCTTAAGCTTAGCTTCAGTACTAGACAGAATCGGCAATCGTGGTTGGCTTCGGACGGGTTAGCCGCCTAACTTGATTTTTGATATTTGATTTTTGGCCAAATCTTCGAATTCTGGTCCCGGGATTCGGAATTGGTTGTAGCAGAGGTCAGAATCGATTCTTCGACCCCAAAATCGTCCAGAAACATGTTTTGCATGACATTCAATAATCACTGACCCATTTCCCACTGACGCATTTTCTGGGAGCCAATGTGCTAGCTTTTTGGGAGGTCGGAATGGAGCTCACCTCGCCATTTGTTTCTGTTTTTTTTTAATTAATTTTTATAAATCTATTTAATTTAAAAACCCTTTTATAGTCAAACAAATGGAATGTTGAAATCTTTGACAGTAACAAATATTACGTGTTTTACCTGGGCGAATTTTCACCGAACAAATCCGAAGATATTCGATTGTTCCTCCGTGGCATATTGACTACCGAACTTCCCGAACTTGAGGACCATTACATGTTGGTTATAAATTAAAAAAAAAAATCCAAAATTATCAAATGCCAAAATATTCAAATTTTTGACTTTACTGCTCCCAGTCCCCTGCTAACCCCACTTTAAGGTATCAAATGACGCTGCGCAAGTGGAAAAGAAGTGTCAAATCGTCACGTGAGCCAATTGCTCAAATTTTTGTGTCAAATCAAAATCGATTGGAGTGGAGCACAAACGGATTTATGCTTACGCTGAACAGTGATGGCGTCCAGTACATACGGCAACGCCGCAGGCCATCAATGCTGCTGGAGATTAGCAAGGTGCCCTTTTCGGAAAGGAAAAGTCCTCGCATTTTTGGAGCCTCGTTTTGGTGTCGAGTCTCGAAAAATCTCAGGTTTTTGGTGTCTCGTCTCGGTCTCGGGTTTTTGGAATCTCGTCTCGGTCTCGAGTATCGGGTTTTTGGAGTCTCGTCTCGGTCTCGAAAAGTCTCGGGTTTCTCGGTCTTAAGTTTCAAAAATCTCGTGTTTTTGAAGTCTCGTCTCGGTCTCGAGTATCGGGTTTTTGGAGTCTCGTCTCGGTCTCGAAAAGTCTCGGGTTTCTCGGTCTTAAGTTTCAAAAATCTCGGGTTTTTGAAGTCTCGTCTCGGTCTCAAGTCTCGGGTTTTTGGAGTCTCGTCTCGGTCTCGAGTATCGGGTTTTTGGAGTCTCGTCTCGGTCTCGAAAAGTCTCGGGTTTCTCGGTCTTGAGTTTCAAAAATCTCGGGTTTTTGAAGTCTCGTCTCGGTCTGAGTCTCGGGTTTTTGGAGTCTCGTCTCGGTTTCGAAAAGTCTCGGGTTTTTGGAGTCCCGAGTCTCAAAAAGTCTCCGCAAAATAACGAACTTGCCATCTAAACAATACCAATGCTTTAGATGACATTAGACGACTGTTCCGTGTGTATGGAACTGTTGGACAAAAATGGTGACCTGCCGAGGCAATTAATAAATTGCGAAGTATGAAAGCCGCGCGAAAATGTTTCTAATTTTGAAAATTTTTAGCATTTTTTTCACAACGACTGCATTTCTCAATGGTAAGCTAATTGATAATTTATTGTAAACAATTATCGGAATAGATTTGAAATAAAAAAAGAATAGAGCAAAAATTAGGCTTAAATTTGAAATTTTTGCAATGGAAACGAATTTTTTTGATTATATTTTTAATTAAATGATTAAATATTAATATATATTTAATTATTTTTAGGCAAAATACTTCAAACGCAGGCTCCAAAACTTGCCCAATCTGTCGCGGTGATCTTCAAGTTGTTCCCGGTAGTGACTTAAAATCTCAACAACCCGCACCATCAATGTGGACATACGCGTTCAACCATTGGCAGCGGTACAGGACACGTGAGCACAAAAAAATGCTTTATGTATTTATAATATAGAGAGCGGATTTAATTAAAAAACGCCAAAATATTGACCAAAAACCCCAAAAAGTGCCAAAATATTGATTAAAAAATGTGGAAAAAAACTGATCATACATATCCAGTCAATTTTGCGTGAAGAACCTTCAAAATTCGTCATTGTTTATTAATTTTCCTTTCAGAATTGTAAATGAACTTATTTTTCACATGTTTTATTGAAAAATTTATAAAGAATATCAAAAATAAATAATTTTTCGGAAAATAAACGATCTTTAGTGGTGCATTTTTGGTCAAAGAAAAAATCATTTTTAGGGGTGCTTTTTTTAGTTTGAAAAAAATGTATTAATTTTAATGGTTCGTTTATCGTTTTTGTTTTGCAAAGAAAAAATGCCTAAAATATTGATTTATTATGGAAAGATGGCAAAATATTGATTTAATTATTTGAAATTTTATTTAAATTCTTTGGCCCTCAGGCGCCAAAGGCCTGTCGATGATGTCACCGGAAGCAAATGCAATCGCCGGCACTTCCAAGTCGCCATCGGCATCGCCAAATTGCCAGCGGCGCCGTCGTCGTCGTCGTCGTCAACAGAATGCCACAGAAATATTTCGCCAACCGAGTTCGCGCCGACTGTTCAAATTCAAAATCCGGAAGCCGGTGCTGCAGAACGGGCAACGCGGTCCCCGGTTCAGCTACGAATTGTTGCTGGACCAGTCAGACGAAACGGGCAAAATGGACTCAACAAGTGCCATTCATAGGCAGACCATGAAAGTCTTGGACTCACGCCAAAGGGTAATTTGGGGTAATTAAAATTTATTCTTTCATCATTAAAAATCCAATTATTAAGTTTTTGATAAAATACTATTCTTTAACACATTTTAAAGCAATTTTTGAATGCTTTCAAAGGTCGGTAATTTATTCTAATTGTTTTGAAAAATTCTCACTTTAATTATGAATCTCATTTACTTGATCATTTAATTAGATAAAATTAAAAATATTATTGAAAATAATTTTAATTTATGTCTTAAACAGATGGCCATTTTGTTTACCGAACGTGACATTGTGTCCCCTGATCCTGATGAAACTGAGAATGCTCAAAATGCGCATTCGCCTCCTCAACAAATTGAGCCTGCAGCGGACGACGTAAACGATACAAGCAGCAGGTTGATAGTTTATGTTTTTATTCTTTGGCATTATGCTCTCTCTACCCTCTAGCTAAATTCAAATTAATCGTACCAAGTAATGATATTTTTGACCTGGATGTTACCGTATTTCTTCGAGAGGAAATACGATATAATGTCTTTTGTTTACAATAGGTATGAGCTCCGAAAATATCGAAATCGAAAGGTTCGACCCACCCCTGATGGGGACGAAATTGCTTTCCCCGCCATCGTTCAGTTGGGAGTTGATCGGAACGAGAATATATTACATACATATCAGGGATGTACCTAACCGGATTCCCGAATTTTCGGGGGAGCCTTTGAAGCTTTTTAAGAACGACAAGGTCCCCGGCGGTGCTGACAGGCACCGCCGGGAAATTTTTTCGAATTTTTTGATGGAATTTGTTAAGAAAATTGGCCAAAATACGCATTATCCTGAAAATCAATACAAAATCAGACACCGAGCTGAGCTGAAATCAGTACATTTCTAGGATACGACCCCTGTTTTATGGCCACCCTGACCCGCTTAGGTACATCCCTGATATTAGGGTGGCACGGGACCAGGACTTTTGGGAAAACCCGGGACCGGGACTAAATTTGGTCGCGGTCAAAAAACCCCAGGACTATGGGACAAAAGATTGGGTACAGAACCCGGGAAAGGAATTTTGAAAAACCGTGGACCAAAATTTCAGTACCAAAATTCTCAACGGTGCGGTCGACCCTGCGGGGGACACTACGGGATTTTTAAGTAAAAATCCCCAAACATTTTGGTGAATAAAAAATTTTTCATTTATTCCTTTTTTATTTTCAGTCGCGCATTTGGCCCAGAAGAGCGCCTTGTGCCGGAAACGATTTATTATCACAACTTTTTGACCGCCATCGCCCGATGGACCAAAGGGCAATTGCAAAATTTATGGCAAAAGAGAGAACAAATCTAACTGAAATAACGCGATAAAACTGTAAATGTAACTTTTGTATTTATGTCTAAAATTCGGCTTAAATTTACATAAAAATTTCAAAGGTAAGTAAACTTCAAAATTTTCATTTTGCCCGGCATTTCAGATCGCTCGATTTTAGTTAATTGGCAAAATGCCAATATCAAAGCTCGTATACCAGGGACGGGCGCCGACGACATCAAAAAATTTGGGAAATCGTGATCCCGAGGCCATAAAATTACTCATTCAGCCCATCCCCTGATTTTTTCTTTTGGCCTTAAAATAATTCAGGAACTAAAAAATGCAGATTTCTGACCAAGTCCTACAAAATCGACACAAACAATACGCATTTTTTTACCATCGTAACGCACAAATTAACAATAACAACAATAAAAGTGTCATACAATCGAAGACCGTAATTATCAGAAGATTGCCCTAATTATGCTTTTATCACCGATCATCAATCACATCGATCATCAGAAGTGAGGGCTCGAACGGCGACGATCAACCTCCCTGATCGCCAACAATCCACGGAGGATGACGGAGTAGAGCCACACATCCAACAGAATAAGCAGGACACTACCAATCACCATGGACGTACATTCGTTCCCATGCTCCGGTCGCAATAGCGACGATTTCTTCAGCTCCGCCAGTGTATCACGGCTACACTCCAAATACACTTTTATGCTGTAGCCGATGAGGATCAGCTCGATGAGCTTAAAATTTGTAAAATGTATAATTAATTTGTGGACAAAAATGTTAAGTGCAAACAGCAAAATGAGGGATGAAGGCAGCCGATGCTGCCACTAGATCCGTTCACTACTTAGAGATTGGCCAACCCAATTTTTTAGGTTCGGGATCACAAACTAATCACGATCCCAATCAACCCATGAAGCTATTATCCATGAAAAAAAAAATGCACCCCGAGAATCAGGCATGGCAGGAACAACCACTGATTGCGCGCATACTGTGCAAAAATGACCAGCAAACAAGCGAAGAAGAGGACTATGCCGAACTAAATTAATTTTGTCATTACAACTCATTAGGATACATAATGAATGAATGATTTGTTTCAAAATTCATTAAGTACACAATTTTTTTCATTTTACTGCAAATTATTTTACCGCTCCCCACCAAATGTTCTCCGTCACATACACGCCAAGGAACTCTAAAATTGCCGATATCATATAGATCACACAGAGAACAATCGCGGCCACATAAGTGCCCTTAATTAAATAAAAACAATTAAAAACAAATTGTTTTTTTTGAATTTCAATTTCACCGTTTCAATACTGACGCAGCAGCAGCAGGTTACATAACTTTTGTTGTAGTATGGACTATATTTGTATAGGTTGGTTGCGCCAATTTCGTTGCTGCCGCTGCCACAACCGGTGGTTGCAGGACTTTTGTTGTTTGCGACACTTGCATTGTTGATTGCGACACTTTCGTTGGTTGCGTCACTTTTGTCGTCCATTTGATGAAAGTTTATTTGCAAAATTTAGTTTTATCTAAACAAATTAAAATGTCATTATCATTAGAATTTCATTGAAGCTATTTGATGCAGAAGAGCTAAGCGATTGAGTAAATGTTAAAACAATGGCAAAAACCCCAATTTTAGCATCAAACGGTTTGAAAAAAGCTCAAAATAATTTTGAAACTTTTGTTTGAGTTCAGACAAAAAAAAAGGTTTATAAATCTAAAAAGTACGCAAATTACGAATAAATTGATAAGTTTTTATAAACCGAAATTTTTATTTTGTATATTAAAAACAAATTTTTTGCACGGAGGTCGCCCCTATTCTTAGCAAGCAAAAAAAAAATGGCAAAAGTTACATTTGCATCCCTTTTGTATGTACTAGAGTGCGGCAAAATCGGATTTGCGGATCCCGCTGCGGGATTACAAATCAAAATCGCGTGCGGGATCGGATTTGCGGGATTAATCCCGCAAATCGTAAAAAATGCGGGATTGCGGCGCGGGATCCCGCAAAATCCCGCGCGGGATCAATCCCGCGCCGCACTCTAGTATGTACCAATTATTTATATCGCAATTTACCGCTTAGGTAACGTTTCGCCAAAAGTAACGAAAACAAAAAAATAATAAAAAATTCAAAAACCACTCTGAATCGGCGCGGCACGATTGGGCGCCGACAAGTTTTTCGTTATAACTTTGTTCAAAGTTCAACCAAACCAAACATTCTTGGTATCATTCAAAAGCATGTAATAAGTAGAAGCTTATAAATTGCAAAAGCTAAGCGATTCGACTTAAACAAAAAAAGTTATGACTCCACCACGAAAAAAATTGCAATTTTCACAGATTTTAAACCTATAACCTTTCTTTGTTTAAGTCGAATCGCTCAGCTTTTGCTTGATCCTCCACCAAGTCCACACACTCTCTCACTCTCTATCTCCCACTCACTCTTCACTCTCTCTCCCTCTTTCTCACAGTCTCCTTAGGCGTGTTATGTCTATTCGGAGGAATAATCCCCTCGGGGGTCATCCATCAAGAAAGGGGGAGGGAGGCCACTTCTCTCATCAGCAGCACTCACTCAGTGGCCCCCACCCGCCGTCATTTTGTACGGAAGAAAAAACATATCCCCTCGAGGGTCATCCAAACTAATTTGTAAGAAAGCAGGGAAAGAAGAAAAGCATTGGATGATGCGCAGAATTGTTTTCAAATAGGTAATAGTTGCATTTTTATAAAATTTGTATAATTTATAATTAATAAATTTAACTTTTTTTAGGGCAAAATTCCCTTAATTTTCATGCATCATTCATTAGTCATTAGTGTTGGGATTTTTAGTTAGTAAACAATTTGTTTGCCCGCCCTCTCTACATATATTTTGAAAAATGCCCACTTTAAATGCATTTTGTAAGAGCGCGAGTGAATTCAATAAAAATACTTAAGATGGAGCGTAAAATTTTTGGTTTATATTTCGAATTTGAGTTGAGTGTTTAATCTTAAGAACTCGATTCTCAGAAACCATCGGATTATTCATTATATAAAAAGAAAACTCCAAAAAAGCATTTATGTGCTCCATCTTAAATTGGTTCAAAGGGCACTGAAAGTCACTTAGAGTAAAGAATAGGCAAAATGTTAGCCCCGGGTGGGACTCGAACCCACGTCCTCCACCCAATCCGTGGGCAGCTCTTCCAACTGAGCTACCGGGGGTCCCATTAGCCTTCTTTATGGATGATCTTTTGCCCCCGCCATAGGCGTTTTAACCGTTCGCTTCCAACCAGCGGAACACTCAAATCCTTACAGCTTCATCCTCAACGGGACCGGTCCCTCGGTCCATCGATCGATCACACATCGATCGCTTCGCTGGCGACGGTTGGGCAACCATCCGGTGCTACCAGTAAAGAATAGGCAAAATGTTAGCCCCGGGTGGGACTCGAACCCACGTCCTCCACCCAATCCGTGGGCAGCTCTTCCAACTGAGCTACCGGGGCGTCCCATTAGCCTTCTTCTTTATGAATGATCTTTTGCCCCCGCCATAGGCGTTTTAACCGTTCGCTTCCAACCAGCGGAACACTCAAATCCTTACATTAGTGTGCCAAAAAATGCGTAAAAAAGTCAAAAACAAAAGTCAATTAGTGTGCCAATAGCCGTAAAAAACAACCAAAATCAATTAGTGTGCCAAAAAATGAACGTCAATTAGCCAAAAACAAAAGTCAATTAGAGTACCAACGTCAATTAGCCAAAAACATAAGTTTTAGAGTGCCAAAAAATGAACGTCAATTAACCAAAAACAAAAATCAATTAGAGTGCCAACGTCAATTAGCCAAAAACATAAGTTTTAGAGTACCAAAAAATGAACGTCAATTAGCCATAAACAATTTGCCTTGCCCTATCTTCACCACATCAAATCATCCAGCTTGACCCCTGCCTACCGCTGCCGCTAGCGCCGCTGCCGCCGCCATGAGTCGGCCTAAATTAAATTGAAAATGATTGAAATGGCAACTACATTTTGTACAAATTTGAGAACACGGGGTTGTACCACAAGCAATTACACCAATATTAGGTATATTATTTGGGTCCGACTAAATACATATTTTCAAAAAACACAAATTCCAAAATATCTAATTTATTTATTGTTATAATTATTTCCTTACCCAAAACTAAGCGATCCTGGACATCGATCGTGATTTTGTTAGGTATTTCTTTTAATCCGCTGCGGTCAGATGCGACCGATCCAGATTCGACCAATCACAGAGGTCCAAGCCTTCGGACCCCGCCTAGCTGCCATGCATCCTCATCACCCATGGCGCGGAGAACCATTTGCTTTTTCGTGTGATGATTTGTTACCGAAAACCAACAGCATTCGCGAGCAGTACGTAATCCAATCCAATGACATAAGACGCAGTCGATCTGTCATTGATGAATTTCTTAATTAATATATATTACAATTTAAAACTGATATATAAAATAAATGAACTTTTGACTACCGTAAGCATAAGATCCACGGACACTGTGCTTCTCATGTCGGGAATAGTGCACTTCAAAATTTCTGCCGTTTGATCACTCAGTCGCGTGTGAAGCCATTTTAACAAGGCCTGTCCAGCGGTTGAATTGGCACGATCGCTGGCTAGAAACTCCGGGAACACTCCAGTGATTTGGATGATCCGAAGTTTTCTGCAGGTGCGCAAAACGTCGGGAGAAATGTGAAGACGCAAAACATCAAAAGCCTCTTTGCCCACTATCATTCTAACAAAGTTGTGAACAACCAGACGACAAATTTGCATCAAAATCCTTAAAGCGGACAATGTCATTTGGCATGGGGTGGTCAAAGGATGCAGGCACAGTTGTCCCATCCGCCCATACAAGGAGCATCTGCGCACGCTCAAAACGCAAATGAGCAAGCATCTTAAGGTCAGAAACACGAGCTTCCATCTAAATAAATTCACGGGAATTATTGGCAAACCCGGGGAATAAAAGCTCAAGTGATCGGAAAATGGCAATTTAAGTAAAACAAAAACCATAGAATAAGAAAATTGAATTCAACATTAGTCTGGACGGAAAAGTGTTGGGGAGGGGTCAATTTGTTACAATTTTCAGCACGAATTGGGGGGGGGATAGAAAACATTTTGCTTATTTTAGAGACACTTTTTTTAGAAGCTTTTTGAATTTCTCCCCGTATTTTGTAACATCGGTTGTTGCCATTGCCTTTCATTCATTCTGTTCCCACACCCCCAAGTACCAATCTTAAAAAATCTTTTCTAAAAAAAAAGTTTTCCGCTGATGTGTAAATTATACGCAGCCCTCCACCGACACAAATGGCCAATACATTGTGGACATCAAACAGCGTTTGCATTAGAGTGCGGCGCAGGACAGGATCCTGCGCAGGATTTTGCAGGATCCTGTCCGCAATCCTGCACTTTTTGGGCTTTTGCAGGATTTGCAGGATTGCAGGATTTTGCAGGATTAATCCTTCAAATCCTGTCCTGCAAAAAATTTTGAATCCCAATCCTGCAACAGGATCCGCAAATTTGACTGCGGATCCTGCAAGTATTAACATAATGCCAATTTCCATACAATAATGTTGTGGTGTAGTGATTAGTGCTATTGGTGAGAAAGGTTTTGGTTGGGGTTCAAATCCCTGACCATGTAAACTATTTTTTAGAACTTTCAGTGAGCATCTATAGCGGAGGAAACAATTTCTAAAAATAATAAAAAATATTTCTGACTTTGTAAAATCAAGTCAAACATGATGAAAACCCACAATATTTTTTTTCACAAATTACAAAATCGCCATTACTCTTAAGGCCAATTTTCTTAACGAATTGCCATCAAAAATCAAAAATTTTTCTCTGCGGCGCCTATCGGCACCGCGGACCCCCCTTAAAAATCGAGCATTTTACGCAAAAATTGCTTAATAAAAATGCAATAAAACGGAAAAATACACCCCTAAGGAATCGACTCTTTGCCCTCCCCCGAAAAAAAATCCTGGCTACGTGCCTGCCCCAACCCGAAAATTTGGACGTCCCCGATCCCCGACATGGCTAACCCCGACCCCCGACTTGCCCGCTCCCGAGGGAACGGGGAGGAATCATAATTTGAGGCAAAAATTGATTTTTGAAAATTTTTGACTCAATCCTGCAATCCTGCGCAGGATCCTGCAAATTCTAAATGCAGGATTTGCAGGATTACCTGGATTTTGCAGGATTAATCCTGCAAATCCTATCCTGCAAAAAATTTTGAATCCCAATCCTGCAACAGGATCCGCAAATTTGATTTTGGTCTTAATCGTACTACCCAATTCAATTGCAGTTGAAATGAAAGGATCAAATGCAGTTCCGATTATTTTTTATATACTATGGTGGTTTTGATCAGATAATTGGCATTTGTTTCGATCACTTTATCCTTTCATTCACTCATATACAAATTGCCTTATTCCGTTCACTTTTATCCTTTCATTCAATCATATACAAATTGCCTCTCAGGGCAAATGCCTAAATTATTCCCTCTCGGCGGCAAACGGCAAACAATGTGCTGCAAAGCATTTGCGCCAATTTCAATTGCTGTAGAAGAGATGTGTGCCGCTTTTGGCGGATTTTGAAACAAACAAAAATCGACTTTATGTGCTATCTGAACTAGAGAGCGGAACGGTTTGGGCTCGGTAAAGAGAATGGGGCTTTTCGTCCGTTAAGAGTTTCTTTCATTGGATAAGGGATTTCCTGGTTCTTAGCCCTTGCTTTTATCGGTAAAAGTTCGTTTGAGTTCATCAAATTTAGAAAACTCAAACAAAAAAATGCTTTTTTAAGTTCGGCAGTCCAAATTTGGCCCTTAAACCTTTGAATCATTAGAAAAAATTGCTCCCCCCCCCCCTCCTGCCCCTTGGGAGCGCTGTTTGGATTTTGTGCACGAATGGTATATTTCAAAATGTGTGGTGGTGGAAAATTTACACCCGCCCGCCGCTTCACAGGAGATAAGTCGTCCGTCGTTGGCCCACAAAACAAAGAATTTTTTTCGTTCACAATGTTTTCTGCTCCGAATGGTCACCGGTTTTGGCCTTTCATCCGTTGGCGAAAGTGTGCCTTTTCATTCATTCATTTAAAAAGCAAAATTTTTTTGTCGTTTGGCCATTGATTTTATCACAACGTTCCGCCAATTTAAAAAAATTGAATTGTACTGAACAAAGCTGGCTTTTGAATTTTCAGCATTCCCCGACACGCCGTCCCCGAATCCCGACATTTTTAGGCTTTACCCCCGCCCTGACCCTCGGCATTTTTGGGCTTCACCCCCCGCCCTGATCCCCGACATTTTTAGGCTTCACTCTTGAGCCCCGACCTCCCTGACCCCCGACTTCCCCTAATATAAATAAATGGATTTGGGAAATTAGGTTTTTCGGGTCTTTTTCATGACTTTTCTGATCAAAAACTGTCGTCATGACCAAAAAATCAAAAAATTTGTTAAATTAATATGTTTATGGCGTGTTGATCAGAAACTTTTTGAAAATAATTCATAGCCCATATTCATCTTACATATCTTTCTAATCGAAAAACTTGATGAAAACGGTCAATTTTTGTCACACTCTTCAAAACCGCAAATTCCCCCCCCCCCGGGTCTCCCCTCCCGCTGTGCTTGAGTCTCCTCCAGTCGTTGTAAATTGTTGTTTTCGATGTTTGCTCAAGTCCCGTTGCTGCTGCTGCTTTTGGAAGTTTTTAGAGCTGAAAAATCCCCCGTTTCCCCCGAGGGGAAATGGGAATTATTAAAACAAGTGCAAATGCTCGCAACATTTGCGCACATTTGTTTCCCCGACAGCCATTTATATATTCTGTCAATTTGACGCCCCCCCCCCCATTTAAGCGCCTTTTCCCCAGAGGCGACAAATGGTGTGGACGGACGGCATGGAATATATTTATAACGCTTAAGTTAAAATTAATATTTTCGATTTTTTTCATACAAATTTCAGCCGTTAATAAACCTTTTTAGTATTTAAGAAAAAAGTGTTTAATCATTTTCAAATATTGTTTTAATTTTTTTCCATTCTTTTTTGTTGGCTTAAATTTTCGATTTCTTTTTCCTTTTTCTATTCTTTAAAATGTCTGTTTTATTTTGCGCACCTCTGGCCCCCGAGGCGATAATTGATGGGCGCATGGGAAAAGGCACGCCGTCCCCGAACAACCCCGACCCCCGACATTTTTGGGCTTCACACCCGACCTCGACTTTCACACGTCGTCCCCAATGAACCCTACCCCGACTTCCCTACCCCGAAGGGTCTAAATAAATAATTGGATTTGGGCTGACTTGTCGTCGTGACAAAAATTTGTTAAATTAATATGTTCATGGCATGTTGATCAGAAACTTTTTGATGCAAAAATTTTCTTGTAAAAATGATATTCATCTTACATATCTTCCACGACCCCGACATTCTTGGGCTTTACTACCCCCGGCCCGGCCCCCGACATTTTTGTAACCCTAAATTAAATAATTGGGTTTGGTCTAACTTTTCTAATCAAAAACTGTCGAAACTAGGGCCCGGATTTATATGTTTTTACATATTTTGGGGGTTAGCAGATAAAATATGTTTTTATAAATATTTTGGCACTTTTTCAAAAAATCCTTAAAAAAATGCAATAAAAAAGAAAATGACATCAAATGGAGGCCATTTTGTCGCCCAATCAGCTCGCCGCCGATGACGATCAGACGACAACGACAAACGTTACCAATAGCCAAAGCCCCTCAGGCGATGCTTCATCGACTTTCTCAATAGTGCCACTGATCATTTTGGTATTGATCTTGGCCATTCTTATGCTGACTGGCATCTTCTGGACACTGATCAGACGGGCAAAGTCGGGCAAGGAAAAGCAGCAGTCCGACACCAATGGCAAAGGTGTGCCGCCAAATTTGGCGTATAATTAATTTGTTGGGATTAATTCGCCGTAATTTAATTTAAAAATTTTTTAAAAATAATTTTCTCTAAAATTTAAGCGCAAGGCGGCGCGGGCCATTTGTCGTCGCCTGCAGGCGATTCGACCACGCCGATGTTGGGCCATAGGGCAAATGGCGAGCGAACTGACGGGATGGCACCGGAAAACGGCGGCGTTACGACGACTTGATAGGGGCGCGCTTTGGGACTTTTTTTGGCAATTTGTCCGGTGGCATTTTGCCACTGGACAATTGGACAAATTTTGTGTTGTCCGCGAATCGAATTCAAAATTGATTAACCTCCACTTTAATGGCGTTTTGAAGCTGTCAATCTTTATTAATTGTAAAACAACATTTTTATATTTATGGGCAATGCCATCCATATTCAAAAATAACAGAAATTATAAATTTAATTAATTCGAATGGCAATTTTGAAAATGTTTCAAGAATGGCATGGACTCACTCATTTTTTCATCATTCAATCTCTGTGGGACTTTTTCATATACATTATTATTTTTTTTAATTTACATTTATTTTCTCCTCTCTCTAATGGCACATTTTTATACCAGGGATGAACCGGATGACAAAAAATGACCGGAATCCGGTATTCTGGCCCAAAAAGTGTCCGGAATCCGGAAAATTCCCGACTTTCTGATTTACCCATGGATTCAATCAAGGCTTTTGATCAAAATAAGTCTCTTTAAACATTTTATTTACATTTTATCTGTCAGGCCCTTCGTTGTGACCAGTCACACATTATAATATTCCTTTTTTTTAAATTGAAATTTCAAATATTTTAAATGTTGTCACTTTTGTACCCATAAAATCACGATTGGGTGGCCAGCCACAGATAGTACTCTATTTTCCGTAACAAAAAAAGCATTTTGAAGAAATAATTGGCCACCTGTCGTAATAAACACTAAAATTTTTTTCTTCCACTAAATTTCCGCCATTTTAATAGTTTTATTTTGACATTTACATAAAAGAAAATACCTAATCCTCATGCCCTCAATAAAGATTGGCACGCACAGAAAGCCCTCAAAACTCGAGAAATTTCGGTTAGGTTAACCGAGACTTGAACAAAAGAAAACATTACTATGATAGCACAAAGCTTAACCAATTGAGGAGCCACTACAAAAGCATTTACAGAAATAGAATCGATTTGTTTGAATTGATTTGAAATATTTAATGCAAAAGCATACAGTAGATCACACACATTCTAGGGGTTATATTTTTGTTGTAAGGGTTGGCATGGACTGCTTCATCACGCCGTTGGTAACATCAATGCTGCCCAGCAGGCGGCCTGGCATTTGCCAAACGCGACGTTGCACGCGAGCAGTGCCGGTGTGCCGTGGCAACCCCGGCGGTGACCGTGCCAAACACTGCGCCTGCAGCCGTGTAGCATGTAACGACCAGTGTTGCGCAACCAGCTTGACAAATGCCCAAAGAACCAATTTTTTTTTGATTTTAAATGGGCATTGGGACAGGGTTAGACGGAAATTTGTATGCCGTTGCCCTAAATTATAAAGCAAGTTATGAGCTCTGGACTAAGGTGCCGATAGGCCAAAAACTGCATCGCGGGAGGAGCGAAAAAATGATTTAAAAAATTTAAAAAAAAACAATTTTTGGGAATTCGAAATGTTCCCGGAAATTTTTTTTTTGGCGTTTGGTCCCGGTTTGCCCGGCAATCGCTCGACAATTAAATGACAAAGTTTCAATGATCCTTTCCTGTAAACCAGTGACGGACGCCGACGACATCAAAAAGTTGAGAAATCAAAATCCCGAGGCCACAAAATTTCTCAAAAATCGTTTCAGCCCATCCCTAAATTTTCTTTTTGGCATTAAAATAGTGGGTAAAATTGTAGTTTATGGGCACGTCACCGAATTTGACTTTTTATAGCTCAATCGACGAGAGCTCCCTGAGCCGTGCACGGTGATTTCGTCAGTGGTTGATTTCGTCAGTGATTGACTTCGTCAGTGATTTATTTTGATTTTATTTAGTAAAATTGATTGAAGTATTTGTATATAAAAGGAATTTAAATTGAATTTAAATGATTTTTATTATAATACAGATATAATATAAATGAATTGAGTTATATATAATAATCCTTAGCTCGAACATTGGTAAAAAAACATTGCCTTTTATCTACCATATGCATGCCCATTCATACGTATTTGACCTCCGCTTTTTGGGAAATGGTCATTTATCTCTGTAGAAACCAACTTTTGATCATTTTTGGTTCTACCCGATTTATGCCAAAACATTACGCACCAGTTTTTGTTTTATACTCTGTCGAAACTCAAATGTTTTTACTTTTTAGAACTAATAATGTATTTTGTCAAAACATGGACAGGCCCCCAACAAATATTGAACAATAAGGAAGTGCTTGAAGCTGATGCCGGGGGTGCCGCGGATGGGTGGATAAGAGATCAGCAGATCATTGCATTAAACTTGGGTTACCTTAATGCAATTTCCTATCTTTTTGTGGAATGTAACCGAGAGAGTTTTTATATTATATCTGTATTATAATAAAAATCATTTAAATTCAATTTTAATTCCTTTTATATACAAATACTTTATTCAATTTTACTAAATAAAATCAAAAATAAATTGCTGACGAATTCAATCACTGACGAAATCAACACTGACGAAATCAACCACTGACGAAATCAACCACTGACGAAATCACATAGCGCCCACTGAGCTGAGCAATATGCAAAAATTAATCGGGGACAAGCACTATGAAGAAAGTTATGAGCCCGGTACTGAAGTGTCTTTTGACTGGGGACTCAGTTGTCCACTGATTAAAAAATGGGCAAAATCACTCATATAGGCTTTCAAAAATCAGGAATGTTAAAAAATCAAAATTCCCGGCACATTTTCTCATTTGTGGCCTTGGAATGTCGACGAAACGCTCCGCTTGGCCATTATATTGCTCTGTGGGTGAAATGGCTAAAGAATGTTTTCAAAAATAAAAATATTTAAAATTTAATTAATTTAATTGTTTTGAAGAATTCTCACTTTAAATTATGAATCTTAATTGTACCGGAAAAGTTTTATTATCACACTTTTGCAATTGCCAAATTTTTTCAGAAGAGAAAAATGGAACGGACCCCAATTCGTTTTTGGCCAATTCGTTTTTTGTCTATATAAACTAGTACAAAATAGAAAGAGCGCAGACAGTAAGAAGGTTAGAGTGTCTATACTTATAACACACAAAAAACGAATTGGGTAAAAAACGAATTGGCCAAAAACGAATTGGGTATTTACCGAAAAATGAACAAATCTAACGGAAATAACGCGATAAATTGTAAATTTTGTATTTCTGGCCACTACCGTCTCAGTACAAAAAGCGCAACTTCCGTCCCACCCACAAATCATTTTTTGGTGCACAAAATTTGATTAAATATAAACCAAAATTAACATTTCGAATTGCATTTGAATGTTTTTTTGCATTTTTTCCTTTGTCTATGCTTTTAAAAAGACATGACTCCATAGTGTCGCCAGGGACGTACATCGTGAAAGGAAGGATTCTGAGTCTGGAAAATTTGAGATTTAAAGCGGTTTTTGAATCGATTGAAATTTTTCCCCAAGCCAAGGTGGTTTAGGCTTAAGCCTAACGAACCCCCTAAGTCTCTAACTTTTGCCCTGTTATTCTATCCGGCTTTGGTGTTACTTAAAAAAATAAGTTGTTTTTTCCTTAATTTTCAAAAATTTAAACCGGTTCAAACCGATTTAAATTCTCAATTTTTATTTTCTATTGACGAATTCGTAATCAGCGTATCAAATAACATATTTTCAGACCATTTTAGAATAAAAATTTTTTCCTTTAAATTTTGACCAGAGGTCCCCCCAATGGTTTTTGCCAACTTTGAGAGGCCCATAACTTTCTTCATTTTGCTGATTCGTACTCAGCTCGACGATACGAATCGATTGGTATTATTTTTATTCGGATTATGAAGCTGGCACCCAAACAATACTCCTTTTTGCGACATCTTAACGCACAAATTAACAATAACAACAATAAAAGTGTCATACAATCGAAGACCGTAATTATGTATTTATCAGAATATTGATCGCCTAATTATGCTTTTATCACCAATTATCAATCACATCGATCATCAGAAGTGAGGGCGACAACGGCGACTTTGAACCTCCTTGACCGCCAAGAATCCACGGAAGATGATGGAGTAGGTCCACACAAAAAACGCAATACCCATGACCAAACCAATCAGCAGGCTCAAACAAGAATTGTGGGCACTTTCTGAATCTGCAAAAAGGGACCCAGCATTTCAAAAGCGCCATAATTATTCGTTATCTCGAATTGTTTTCAATCAAACTAAAAAAACCAAAAAATGGGAACCATGGCACCCCAAGTTTTTTTTTATCAAAGACATGGAGGCTTTATTTAATGCTTCCCCATAAAACGTACAATTCGCCTCCACTCCATACCATGCAGGCAACTTTCTGGCCCGCTCTTTTTGAGTTGCGCACTTAAGAAGGGAAAAGCAGAAGAACAGGCGATCGATCAGATGAATGGCCTTAAATTGGAAAATGTATTGATTATGTGTTCCAGAAGGTTAAGTTTTCGGAAGTGCGGGCTCTCAAAGCGTAATTTTAAAGGTTTTCAGGCGTTCGACGCTGCGCTAAAGTGGTCGGGATCCCGGAAAACCCAATCCCGATCCCGAAATCGCCCAAAAAAATGGTCTGTCGCGATCTCGATAAATCGCACGGGATCTCGAGAAAATCCGGGCAGTTTCCCAATTACGTTCGGTCTCTATCACTACCCTGGCGCTATCTCCATGAAAAAAGAAAATGCACCCCGAGAATCAGGTATGGCAAGAACAACCACGGATTGCACTCTTTCAGTCCAAAAATGATCAGCAAACAAACGCAGGCGATGAGAGTGTAGGCCTAAAATTAATTTTAGCATTAAAACTCATTAGGATACAAAATGATTTGTTTTCAAAATCATTAACTACAAATTTTATTTCATTTTATTGCAAATTATTTACAATTACGTATACAATGCTGTTGTAATACAACGCAAAAAGCGCCAATCCCATATAGAACACACAGCTAACAATTGCGACCACTTTAGTCCCCTTAAATGAGAACAATTAAAACAAAATGTTTTTTTTTGAATTTTCAATTTCACCGTCTCAATGCTGACGTCGCCACAGCAGGTTCTGCCACTTTTGTTGTTGTTTGGACCATATTTGTTGATTGCGCCAATTTCGTTGCTGCCACTTCCACAACCGGTGGTTGTGGGACTTTTGTTGATTGCGACACTTTCGTTGTTGTTTGCGACACTTGCTTTGTTGTTTGCGACACTTGCTTTGTTGGTTGCGACACTTGCTTTGTTGGTTGCGACACTTTTGTTGTCCATTTGATACAAATTTATTTGCTAAATTTCGTTTTATCTAAACAAATTAAAATGTCATATTATTAGAATTTCACATTGAAGCTATTTGTTGCAGGAGAGCTAAGCAATTGAGTAAATGTCCACAAACGATGGGAAATAAACACCAACTCTTGCAATTCAACATTAAACGTTGTTTAAAAAAACTAAAAACTAATTGATTTTTAAAACTTCTGTTTGAGTTCATGTGAAAAAAAGATTTATATCTAAAAACTACGAAAAAGGTGAACAACAGAAGTTTTATTAAACAGAAATTCGTAATTTTGTATATTAAAATAAGAACTTTTATCAATTATTTACATCACAATTTACCGCTTAGGTAACCTTTCGCCAAAAGTTTCGACACGAAAAGAAAAATAATAAACAATTCAAAAAACCCTCTGAATGGCGGGCAGACAGCGTATTTTAGCCCGTATAACCTTTTCCCGTGTCTTTTGAAAATTCCGACCTCAACAAAAAACATTAAAGGCAAAAATGGGGGGGGGGGGGAATGCCATCGGGGAAAAACGGCTGTCAGCTTTTTGATTTGTATTCTGATTAATCAAAATCGATCAAAGAAAAATTCTGTGAAATCGGCAAAAACAAACAATTGTTGTTGGACGAAGTTACAACCCGAACCGGGCCCGGGTCAAAAAATCCGGGTAGTCCGGAAAATCCTGGGGTCCTGGTTTTCCTAAATTCACATGGACAGGACCAACTTTCTCCCGAAATGACATTTATTTTGGCTCTACTTCAGTTGCGTCCAATCAAAGTTTATGTGTCCAAAACTGACTCCAAACATAGCCGATTCATACATTCTTAAAACCATTCGAACGCAAAGAGCTGAATATTGTTAAGCTAATCGATTGGACAAATACCAAAAAAGTTATGATCAAAACTTAAAAAATCCCGATTTTTGGGCTTTAAGCCTCCACTTTTCCCCACATTCAAAAGACATTAAAATGTTTGCATATTTATTTTTGGCTAAACATTTATTTCTTTTAAAGCAAGTTATATTCAGCAAACAAGTATCACTGCCTTCAAAAAAGAAATGAACGAACTTAAACAGGAGGAGAAAGATAAGGTCAATCGTTTGTTGAAAGCCCAAAACAATTTTTTCTAATCTTTTGTGGCCTGGACAATTTACATTTTCTCTGAAATTTTTTTTTCAAAAAAAAAAGCTCAAAAAACGTTTTCCGATGCTTTTCAAAAAAAAAATGGACCAATTAAATTCCATTTTCAGGTCCAGCAATTCGTCTCATTCACGCAGTCCAACGAGTACGCGGCCATCGAATGTCTGAACAATGCATACTGGAACATGGAGATGGCGTGCGACCTGTTCTACGCGAACTCGGCCGCCTACATGGACCAGACGCCCACCGCACAGCAGCAGGGCGGCGACAACCAAAAAATTGACAAATTCTTTGCAAAATATGCAAACGGTTAGCCCCCTGTCACACCAATCAATTAATGAAATTTTGATCATTTTCCTGAAATTTGTTGTATTTTAATTACCAAATTTCTTTCAGATCCAAAGGACAAAGCGCAGAATGTGGAGTCCGACCGGATCGGGCCCAATGGAATGGTGCGTTTGCTGCACGATTTGGACATTGCTCCGACGAGTCGGTCGGCGATGGTGCTGACGTGGAAGATGCAAGCCGAGAAGCCGTGCGAATTTACGCAAAAGGAATTCCGCGACGGGCTGACCGCCTTGAAGTAGGGGCATTTTTCATTTTTTTTTTAGAGTTTTTGGTGAGATTGGCACTGGGAACGGAGTGTTCGGGACAAAAATACTAAATTTTCGGAATCCTTCGCTCGAGATTTTCCGGGATCAAAACTCGAAACATTTTCTGGCATTAGTTCCGTCGGGACCCGGTCAGGCTTTAGTCTACTCCCATTTTTTCTTCGTTTTTCTATGCTTTTCACTGAATAATAATTTATATTTTCACAGGCCTATCGGCACTTTGGACGCAAAAAGCTTTCGCAGCGCATTGATCAAGGCCGAGCAGGAAACGCTTGCCGACCCGGAGAAGTTCAGCGACCTCTACCAATTCGTCTTCAAGTCGGTGCATTTTTTTTTTTGTCAATTTTTCTTAATTGACTTTCTTTAATTAATTGCTTTCTTTTTTAATTGACTGTTTTCAATTAATTGCTTTTGCTTTTTAAGCTATGTGAAGTTGGGCAACGAGTCCAGCCTGGCGTTGGAGACCGCCGTGGCGTGCTGGGAAGTGCTGCTGGAGGACACTGGGGACGTTCGCGGTGGCATTTGGGTGGACTTTTTGCGCGCGCGCAAAGTCAAAGACATCTCATGGTAAGTCAAAAAAAATTTAAAAAATTTTTGTTTCCAGCAAAAATGCCATCGAAGAGTTTGCCATCAAAAATGTTACACACATTTTAGAAGAATTTCAAACAAAATAAAATGTTTTTTGTTTTTGCAGGGAAACTTGGAACTTGTTGTTGAAGTTTTTGGACGAAATTGATTTTAACATGGGCAACTACGATGTGGACGGCGACTACCCGGAGCTGTTCGACCAATTTGTGGAATGGTGTCAAGATAGCAGCCTTCAGAGCAAATGAATTCGGTCGCCGCTGGAGATTCCGTCTGATGATCGATGTGATTGATAAATGGTGGTAAAAGCATAATTAGGCCATCTTCTGATAATTATTACATAATTACGGTCTTCGTTATGACACTTTTATTGTAATTTGTGCGTTATGATGTCGCAAAAAAGGACTGTATTGTTTGTGTTGATTTGTTTTGCACTGGTCTTGGTCAGAATTCCATTTTTGGTCAAAAATGCCTAAATGTTTTAAGATAATATGGGTTCGTATCTTATACATAAGTGAGTCGAAGCGCACCTAAACCGCTAGTTCTGTCAAAAAATCACATTTTATGTTCATTTTTAATTAACATTATGTCAAATATTCAAAAACAGGATTTGCAGTTGAAAAAGCAGGATCGGCCTATGCAAAAAGCAGGAATTTAGCAGGAATATTTTTTAGGCGTGTAAATATACGAATTAAATGCCAAAACTGTTTAATTTTTCTGTTTTACTAAAGATCGGAAGCCTTGGATTTTGTTGTTGGTGGGTCTAACGGCTCCGACAGGCGCCCGGGAAAATTTTGCAATTTTAGACTCAATTTTGTTATGAAATTGCGCATATTTTGAAAATTTTGCCGTTTTGGATTTTTTGAAAAATGCAAAATTTTTTGTTACGAATTCTGCTTTACAGGGGGGGGGGGGGGTCGGCGGTGCCGATAGGCGCCGCCGAGAAAATTTTTGGGATTTTTGACTCAATTTTGTTGAGATTTGCAATTAAAATTTAAATATACGTTAACTTTTTGAAGCTTTTTAGGAATGAGAAAGCAAAATTTTTTTGAAGATTTGAATTTTGTTAAATTTCTAAGCAATTTTCTTAAAAAATAAGTTAAAATTTCGGAATAACTACTTTATATGGGAATGGTTCGGATCCGAATGAAAATAGTACCAATCGATTCCTCTCGTCAAGCTGAGTACGAATAAGCCAGACTCAACTGTCCCTTTCCCAAACAAAACCCTCAAAACCAAAGTTCAAAAAAAAAATCGATCGCGATGTAAATTATTGGATATAAAAAGGAAGTTAACATTTTATAGAATTTTGATTAAAATGCGTAAAAATCCGTCAACATAATTTTTGAATTTAGCGTTTTTTTCTTTACTTTTTTTTCGTGTCAATTAATGACGCGCTGTGATGCTGAAATTGCAAAAATTGGCGTTTATTGCCGTCGTTTTTGGACATTTACTCAATCGCTTGCTTAGCTCTTCTGCAACAAATAGCTTCGCTTCCAATCACATAAAAACATTCACAAAATGTGTAATTCTAATTATATGACATTTTAATTTGTTTAGATTAAACGAAATTTAGCAAACAAATTTTCATCAAATGGACAACGAAAGTGTCACAACCAACAAAAGTCCCGCAACCACCTGTTGTGGCAGCTGCAGCAACAAAAGTATCGTCGCAATCAACAAATACAAATATGGTACAAACAACAACAAAAGTGGCACAACCTGCTGTTGTGGTAGCGTCAGCATTGAGACGGTAAAAAATTGAAATTCAAACAAAAAAAACATTTTGGGATTTTAATTGTTTTCATTTAATTAAGGGCACTTATGTGGCCGCCATTGTTCTCTGTGTGCTCTGTTTGCTAGAAGCAATTGAATGGTTCATTGACTTGCCTTCTCCGCTGTTAATTTGGTTGGGAGCGGTAAAATAATTTTTTTACAATAAAATGAAAGAAATTGGGTAGTTAATGAATTTTGAAAACAAAATCATTAAGTATCCTAATGAGTTTCAATGCCAAAATCAATTTAGTACAGCGTGTTCAAAGCCTGCATTTGTTTGCTGGTCATTTATGGACAGAAAGAGTGCAATCCGTGGTTGTTTGTGCCATACATGATTTTCTGGGTACAATCCATTTTTTCGGTTCTTATGCGTTATGTGTCAACAACAAAAAAATGTATTTAGACAGCAAAAAGGTGATTCTGGGGGTTTTCGGGGTCGTAGAATCCGAAGCGACCTTCATTTTGACCAATTCCGAACACCGAACCCGAATTCGAACAATTTACTGAAATTCTTTTTTTTTCGAATTTTGCCATTAAATCGTCGAAATGACGATGAAATTTTGCAAAAAAATTTTGAATTCATCAACTTTGAGAAAAAAAATATTTTTTTGTTGACACATAACGCATAAGTACATACCATTTTTTCTGCTTGGCGAGTTATGCACGAAAAACATGTTTTTAGTGGGAAATTTTGTCGTTTTAACGCTCCTATTCGGTCCTAAAAATACTTATTTTTGTGGTTTTCGATCCTAAAAATCTAATTTTTTGTTAGCCCTGCTGTTGATCAGGATCGTGTGTTTGCACTTACCCCCCTTTGGACAACCTAATCAATACATTTAAGGTCATGGAAATTTTGGGTCGCGTGCTGTTCGTCCTTGCGGGTTACATCTGCGTGTTTCATAGAACGGCCAAGGATTACGAAGGTACGTTTTGTGCGGGGAGAGTGTTAATAAAGCGGCAATCCTAAAGAATGGGGGTCCCTAATTTATACTTTGATATTTGAGCTAAAAATTTATATCCGGGGGGGGGGGGGGGTTTCGGGGGTGCTGATCACGAATCTGACCTTAGGGGGGGGGGGGGGTTTTCGGGGGTGCTGATCACGAATCTGACCTTAGCTTTTGTCAAATCATTGATTTTATCTAAGAATTTTTATCAAGGACTTGATTAATAGCCCACATTTTCAAAAAAAATTTATTTTTTTACAAAAAGCAAACAATCAAACGAATTAATTTGGCTTTTTAGATATGAGATTCGAATTCTACGCATCAGAAAACCCCGAAAACGACCCTTTTCAATATTTATTGTAAAATTTAGAAAATCGATTTTTGAAAAATTCGAATTTGGGTCCGGGCTTCAAAATCGAGCGAAATGGAGGTCAGAAAAATTAGGGACCCCATTCTTAAGGATTGCCAATAAAGCCCCCCCCCCCCCCTGTCTTATAAAACACGGTTCTTTTGAATGTTGGGTCCTCCTTTTTTACAGATTCTTAAATTACGTTTTTTTAAAATTAGTTTTCTTTATTTTTTTCAGGGTTTACTCGCGAATATAACAAAGAACGTTGTATCTTCTTGTTGGCTTATTATGCCGTGACTTTCCCGTTGTATGTGTGGTTCTACTCCATCATTCTCCGTGGATTCTCGGCGGTCAAGGAGGTTGAAAGTCGCCGTTATCGCCCTCACTTCTGATGATCGATGTGATTGATAATTGGTGATAAAAGTATAATTAGGCGATCTTCTGATAATTATTACATAATTACGGTCTTCATTTGTATGACACTTTTATTGTTAATTTGCGCGTTACGATGGCAAAAAAGTGATATTGTCTGTGCGTGTTTATTTGATTGCGGAGTTCCGGGGCCAGATATGTTGCTTTTTTAAAAGATTTGTTCTTTATTTGGGGTACACGAGTCTTTTTCCGTCCTTTATTTGAGATTTCTTTCATTTTTGAAGAAGTTTTCGTTTAAATTTTGAAAACAGACAGATGGCCAAATTAAGTTAATTTAAGCATTTTCATTACTTTTTGTTTTAAGGACTTGGTCACAGAATTCGGACACGCCCTTTGGGTACAACTCAACTCGTTCCCCCTATATTCGTTCGTTCTTCCGTAGATTTCTTTTAGTTTATTCCAAAAAATGCAAGTTTCAATTTCGAACAACGTTAAAATTTATAATCTCAGCAGTGGAAAAGCGTTGCCCGATGTTTGTTAATTAAATTTAAAAAATCAAAAATTTTTTTTCTACATTTTTAAGTGGATAACGGCAAAAAAGCGGCGAAAATTGGAGAAGCAGGATGTGGACATTCGAAAACGCATTCAATTGGTCTTATAATTGGAAATTCAATTTTTTTTAAACAATGGCATGGCTCTAATTAAGGTCCAAGATTTGGAGATGCCATCGGTCAGTCACACGGTCACATTTTCCCCGGATGGCCATTACTTTTTTGCCACAGGTTTTGTTTTCTTTTTTTTTGAGGATTGGATTGAATTGAGACAGCGATTTTTTGGACAACAATTCATTAAATTTTGGGGTTTTGGGCCCAGAATTTTGTTTGGAATTACGAAAATTGAGGTCTGCCTGGCTGTTCCAACTGCGTTGATATCAACAAAATTGACTTTGTGATAACGTAGCTACAAGCAAAAACATTTTTAGATTTTAAAGTTAGCCAAATTTCAAAAAAAAATTTACAATTTTTGGAGTATGAATTTTGAAAATTTTGCTTATTGTTTTTATGTTTTGTTTAGGCTCATATAAACCGATGGTGAAGTGTTACGATCTGGACGAGTTGACGCTGAAATTTGAGCGCGGTTTGGACGCTGATGTGGTCAAATTTTTGATGCTCAGCGAGGACTATTCCAAGGTTTATTAAAAAAATTTTTTTAATAAAAAAAACATTATTTTTTTAACTTTACCACCAATTTGGATAACAGAGCAATAAAAAGGGGATTCAATTCGTAGCTAAACGCCCCCCTCGGCGCTGTCGTTGAAAAATTTAGACAAATTGTAAATAATTGCCAAATTTTCGTTTTTTCGACAAAATTTTTGTTCAGTTTATACTGCTTGAAGAGGAACGCCATGTTGAGTTCCACACCAATTATGGGCGCTGTTTTCGACTTCGAATACCCAACTTTGGGCGCGACATGGCATTTTGTCGCGAAATCAGCGAAGTGAACATTGTCGGCTGTCAGTGAGTGGTTTTTTTATTTTGCAAAATTTTGAATTTTGAATAAAAAAAATATTAAATGCTTTAAGCTCATAAAAACAATAACAAAAAGCATAAGCCGGAACCGGGATTTTGGTCCGGCATCTCGCTCGGGTTCTTTTTGAAGTTCTGCTTGTCGAGATTCAATTCCCGGGTACTCAGATTGTACCTGTCCATACGAGGGGCCCGAGTCCCCCCCCCCCCCCGTTTCAGAACGTTCCCTGACCATCCCCACCAGGATGTATTCAAAAAGGGGGGATTCGGGAGGGAATAAAACAATTTAAGGGGATAAAATTAGCAATTTTTGTAACAAACATCGTAAAATTTACAAAAAAAAAACAAAAGGTTTTTGCCAGGATAATTTTTTTAAACATTTTTAGTTCTGACATTTTCCGACTGAACCTCGAGTTGGGCCGTTTCCATGAACCGTTACGGTCCGAGGCGGACTCGTTGACGTGCTGCGCGTTCAACGACGAGCACCAACTGTTCGTGTGCGGCACCGGTGACGCGCGCGTGGAGGCATGGGACTACCGGTGCCGTCGACGGGTCGCCATGCTGGACTGTGTGTTGAACAAGGCGATCACGCTGGAGCTGGACATGGACGGCGGGTGAGGGTTTTTTTTTTTAGTTTTTTTTTGGGGTTTTTTTAAACTTGTTTTTTTGTAAAATTTTGCTTTTTTAGGTCTGAAATTGAAGTGTCCAGTCTTTGCTTCAAGGACGCGTTGCATTTGGCCGTCGGACTGAGCAATGGTTATGTGAGTTAAACATCAAAAAAAAAGTTTGGTAGGGGGGGGGGAAGTTTTTTAAGGTGTTCAGCCACCAGCTGTAGCAATAAAATGAATCAAAAATAGTAATAAAGCAACAGATTTTTCTCATTAAGTGGGTTCGCTAACCTCCGCTTTTTGGTTAGGGGGTATAAAAAAAATTTTTTTTTTTTTAATTTCTTCCTTGAAAAAAATGTGGGGAAAAAACGTCCGATTTAATTTGGGGGGGGGGTACTTTGGATTTTAATTTTGTTTAAAATTCAATGTTTTTCTCTCTTTCTGATTATTTTTTTTTGCAGAATTTATGGTGCTAATTTAAATGTTTTGTTTTTAAAAAATATTATTTTTTTAGGTGCTCCTCTACGACCTGCGTTCGTCCCGGCCATACCTGAGCAAAAATCACAATTTTGGCCTTCCAATCACTCGGTTGGAATTTGCAAAGGAGCAAGAACTGGTGCTCAGCATGGACGGAAGGGCGCTTAAAGTAAAAAAAAACGAAAATTGTTTGAAAAAGCACAAATACGCGAAATTTATTGTAATTTAAGATTTTTTTCTCCAAATTTTCCTCCAAAAAATATCCATTTTCTTATTTTTGCCAAATTTTTACAATTTTCATAGGCCTGGAATGAACACAATGGGCAGCCGTTCACCAGCATTGAGCCGGGCACTGACCTGCGCGATTTTTCTCGTTATCCAAATTCAGGTTTTTTTTGTTGTTGTTTTTTTTGCAAAAATTTTCCAAATTGTTGTACCCCCCAAATATATAACAACCAGGGATCATCATGTTCGCCAATGATGACCCGAAAATTCAACAATATTTTGTGCCCGCATTGGGACCGGCACCGCGGTGGTGCACACATTTGGTGGGTTTTCAGAAATAAAATGTAAAAAAAAATTTGGCAAAATCTTTTTTAGGAGTCAATCACCGACGAATTGGAGTCGGAGAAGCCGACGGGTACGTGAATTGTTTTGATTTTGTGGCATCATCAAAATTTTTTGTGTTACAATTTTTAACGCATTTTTTAGAGTAGAGAAATTGGCATTTTTTGCTCTCATAACCCAACCCGTTCCCCGCAGGGGTGTAGAATTTTTTGTTTGGGTTGGGTTGAGTGAATTTCAAAAATTTTCACTAAAAAGTAACAAATTTTCGGTGGGCCCCGGAGGCAATACCTATTTATTTTTTCTTTTTTTTGATCGACAAAATTTTCTTTAAAATTCATTCCATTCAACAGTCAACCAACCAACAAAATTTCAAGCAATTTGTTGGTTAAGTGGTTGTGCTCGTGAATCGGTGATGGTTCGTTCCCGTTTGAGTGCCCTTTTTTCTCTTTAAAAAACGTCCAATTTTGTAGAACTTGCTGGCCCCAATTCTGTTCACAGAAATATATTGGCCGGTAGGTGCGGAAAAATTGGGCATAAAATGTGCTTAAATCCGCCACAGTCGAATGTACTGCTCCAACTCTTCGGGGTTTGAAGCTGGACATGTTGGCTTCCAGATTTGAAGCAACATTTTAAATAATCATCATCCCGTTTTTTTTAAATTTAGAATTCCGCGTACAATTTTCAATAATTGTTTTTTTAGTGTATGACGACTTCAAATTTGTCACCAAATCACAGTTGGAGGAGTTGGGCCTGTCCAAGCTGGTCGGCACCAGCGCGTTGCGCGCCTACATGCACGGCTTTTTCGTCGACATGAGCACGTACAAAAAGGCGCGCAATCAGTGCCAAATCAGTGCGGTCGAAGCGTACCGGGAGAAGAAGGTGGGTGGTGGGTGTGTGATGATGGTTTTTTGAACTTTATGGAAAAGCATGGCCCTCAAAGAAACATTTTTTTGTATCTTTGTTCAGCTTCAACAAAAACTGGAGCAAGAACGTGCGGTGAACTTTGTGAAGCGGCGTGACAATGGCCAACGCAAGTTGCCCAAGGTGAACAAGGAGTTGGCCGCTCGTCTGCAAGCCGAACTGTCCATTGACGCTGCTGCGAGCGATGACGATGGCATTGACGGCAAAGCGTCCGCCTCGACCAGGGCACAGCCGAAGAAAGTGGGCTAATTTTTGTTTTTGGCCTAAATTCCTCGTCCACCATTTTAAGATGGTTTTTTGGGCGGCAAATTTAAGAGAAAAAAGATTTTCTGCGCTTTTCAGAGAATTCAAAAACTGGAGTTGTGTCCGTCCTGCTTGAAAATGATGGAATTTGCTTTTGTTGAATAAACCAAACGGACCATTTTCTCTAATTTTAAGGGAAAAAAGGTTTTCTGCGCGTTTCAGCAAATTCAAAAGTTGTAGTTGAGTCCGTCCTGCTCGAAAATAATGGAATTTCTATAGGAATTTGACTGAACTGACCATCTCCTTTGTTGAATAAAGTTAACGGAACATTTTGTTCAGCATGCGCTGTGTGGCATAATGGATGATGCACGCTTTGAAAGTCTGTTTGTGGATCCGGACATGCAAATTGACGAGGACAGCGAGAAGTACAAGCAGTTGGAATCGTTGATGAACAAGTTGGAGGCGAAGAAGCAACGCATGGAAAGGAATTCATGACCCAAATGAAAAAAATGCCTCTCCCTGCCTTTGATAATTTGGCACTTTTTCCCTTCTTATTTGTAACCCGATAAAAATTTCTCATTATTTAACAAGAAAAAAGAAACTTTGTTGTAACGAGGCCACACTTCTAATTATCAATTGGTATTGGTTAAATTTGGATAAAAAAGTGGAATTTTCTGAGTTTTGGCCCAAAAACCCGGATCCGGGCTCTAGTAAACACTAATTGGGCCCGTCTAGGGGAGTTGACTGATATAAGAATTGTGGCAAAACAAGAAGGTCTGAAAAGCATCCGAAAATTCTGACCAAGTCCAATGCAAAACAAATCAACACAAACAATAACTCCTTTTTTGCGACATAGTAACGCACAAATTACAATAAAAGTGTCATACAAACGAAGACCGATTATGTAATAATTATCAGAAGATGGCCTAATTATGCTTTTATCACCAATTATAATCACATCGATCATCAGACGGTATCTCCAGCGGCGACCGAATTCATTTGCTCTGAAGGCTGCTATCTTGACACCATTCCACAAATTGGTCGAAGATCTCCGGGTAGTCGCCGTCCACATCGTAGTTGCCCATGTTAAAATCAATTTCGTCCAAAAACTTCAACAACAAGTTCCAAGTTTCCCTGCAAAAAAAACATTTTATTTTGTTTGAAATTCTTCTAAAATGTGTGTAACATTTTTGATGGCAAACTCTTCGATGGCATTTTTGCTGGAACAAAAATTTTTTAAATATTTTTTTGACTTACCATGAGATGTCTTTGACTTTGCGCGCACGCAAAAAGTCCACCCAAATGCCACCGCGAACGTCCCCAGTGTCCTCCAGCAGCACTTCCCAGCACGCCACGGCGGTCTCCAACGCCAGGCTGGACTCGTTGCCCAACTTCACATAGCTTAAAAAGCAAAAGCAATTAATTGAAGACAGTTAATTAAGAAAAATTGACAAAAAAAAAATGCACCGACTTGAAGACGAATTGGTAGAGGTCGCTGAACTTCTCCGGGTCGGCAAGCGTTTCCTGCTCGGCCTTGATCAATGCGCTGCGAAAGCTTTTTGCGTCCAAAGTGCCGATAGGCCTGTGAAAATATAAATTATTATTCAGTGAAAAGCATAGAAAAACGAAGAAAAAATGGGAGTAGACTAAAGCCTGACCGGGTCCCGACGGAACTAATGCCAGAAAATGTTTCGAGTTTTGATCCCGGAAAATCTCGAGCGAAGGATTCCGAAAATTTAGTATTTTTGTCCCGAACACTCCGTTCCCAGTGCCAATCTCACCAAAAACTCTAAAAAAAATGAAAAAATGCCCCTACTTCAAGGCGGTCAGCCCGTCGCGGAATTCTTTTTGCGTAAATTCGCACGGCTTCTCGGCTTGCATCTTCCACGTCAGCACCATCGCCGACCGACTCGTCGGAGCAATGTCCAAATCGTGCAGCAAACGCACCATTCCATTGGGCCCGATCCGGTCGGACTCCACATTCTGCGCTTTGTCCTTTGGATCTGAAAGAAATTTGGTAATTAAAATACAACAAATTTCAGGAAAATGATCAAAATTTCATTAATTGATTGGTGTGACAGGGGGCTAACCGTTTGCATATTTTGCAAAGAATTTGTCAATTTTTTGGTTGTCGCCGCCCTGCTGCTGTGCGGTGGGCGTCTGGTCCATGTAGGCGGCCGAGTTCGCGTAGAACAGGTCGCACGCCATCTCCATGTTCCAGTATGCATTGTTCAGACATTCGATGGCCGCGTACTCGTTGGACTGCGTGAATGAGACGAATTGCTGGACCTGAAAATGGAATTTAATTGGTCCATTTTTTTTTTGAAAAGCATCGGAAAACGTTTTTTGAGCTTTTTGGGGGAAAAAAACTTTCAGAGAAAATGTAAATTGTCCAGGCCACAAAAGATTAGAAAAAATTGTTTTGGGCTTTCAACAAACGATTGACCTTATCTTTCTCCTCCTGTTTAAGTTCGTTCATTTCTTTTTTGAAGGCAGTGATACTCGTTTGCTGAATATGCTTTAAAAGAAATAAATGTTTAGCCAAAAATAAATATGCAAACATTTTAATGTCTTTTGAATGTGGGGAAAAGTGGAGGCTTAAAGCCCAAAAATCGGGATTTTTTAAGTTTTGATCATAACTTTTTTGGTATTTGTCCAATCGATTAGCTTAACAATATTCAGCTCTTTGCGTTCGAATGGTTTTAAGAATGTATGAATCGATGAATCGGCTATGTTTGGAGTCAGTTTTGGTGAGCCAAAATAAATGCAACATTTTTGGGTAGAATTAAATGTTTTTTGAATGTGTGGAAAATTGAAAGATTGTAATTTTTTTATTGAATTTTATACGAGAAATGAAAAATGTTTTTGAAAAATTCAAAAAACACATTTGTGGCATTGTATTCGCTTTTCGTACAACAAACGAAGCATTTTGTAACTTTTTTCGGGAGTCGTTCATTTGGGCGCTCACGGTTGGGCGCTCACGGTTGGGCGCTCACGGTTGGGCGCTCACGGTTGGGCGCTCACGGTTGGGCGCTCACGGTTGGGCGCTCACGGTTGGGCGCTCACGGTTGGGCGCTCACGTTTGGGCGCCGGGTACGTTTGGGCGCTCACGGTTGGGCGCCCGTTATAAAAGGATCAGTTGGGCGCCCACATCAAAAAACATTTATTGAACAACTTTAATTTTAAAAATGTTTCTGTTGGGTAATTAGGGAATGCGTGGAGGCTTAAAAAACCCATTTTGGTCGTGAAGCATATGCGCTAATAGGCTGCAACTTGCGGTCCCGGGTGAATTTTTTTTAAATTTAAAATTTTGAAATGCATGTTTCAGGGGTAAAAATATGCGTAGAACACGAACCCAAGCTCGGATTTTGTAACCCTGAACCCGAATTCGAACATTTTTGGATTTAAAATTTTTTCTAAATATTTTAAAAGCACAAAATAACAACGAAAAAGCAAGTAACGACCGAATTCATGCTTTTTGAACAATTTTAAGACGAAAATTGATTTTTGAAATTTTTTGAGTTTTCGAAAAATTGTCCGAATTGAGTTCGGGATTTAGAAATGGTCGAAATGGAGGTCAGAATGCGCTTCTACGCCCCCGAAGACCCCTAGAAACACCTTTTTATCGACTTTTTAAACTTTTTTTTTTTCAAAAAAATTGTAAAGCCTAAGCTAGGTTTATATGAGAGCCTTAAAAAAAATATTGCTTAATAAAACTTTAAAAAATTTTTCAAAAATTTTGACTAGCCTACCTTACATACCGGGCGCCCAACCGTGAGCGCCCAAACGTGAGCGCCCAAACGTACCCGGCGCCCAAACGTGAGCGCCCAACCGTGAGCGCCCAACCGTGAGCGCCCAAACGTACCCAATCGCTTTTTTCAACAACAATTGTTTATTTTTGCCGATTTCACAGAATTAAGCATCGGAAACTTAAGCAGGCATTTTCTTTGATCGATTTTGATTAATCAGAATACAAAATCAAAAAGCTGACAGCCCCGATGACATTCTCGTGTTCCGTCTTTCCCCCTCATTGTTGCCTTTATTGTTGTTTATTGCCATCGTTTTTGGCACTTCTGCTAATAGCTTCGTTTCCAATCAGATAAAAACACTCACAAAATGTGGAAATTTTTTTGTTTAGATAAAACGAAATTTTGCAAATAATTTTCATCAAATGAACAACGAAATTGGCGCAATCAACAAATACAAATATGGTACAAACAACAACAAAAGTGGCACAACCTGCTGTTGTGGCTGCGTCAGCATTGAAACGGTGAAATAGAAATTCTAAAAAAACATTTTGTTTTTAATTGTTTTATTTAATTAAGGGCACTTATGTGGCCGCGATTGTTAGCTGGGTGATCTATATGATATCGGCAATTTTCTTCTTCTTTGGCCCAAAGCACTTTTTGTTCGGAATGGTAAGTTAATTTGCAGTGAAATGCAAGAAAATGTGTACTTATCGAATTTTGAGAACCCAAATGTATCCTAATGAGTTTTTAATGCCAAAATTAATTTAGTTCAACATAGGCTTTGCCTGTCCTTGTTTGCTGGTCATTTTTGCACAGCAAGCGCGCAATCCGTTGTTGTTCGTGCCATACCTGATTGCCGGGGTGCATTTCTTTTACGGATTGATCAGAATCATGATTTGTCAGGATCCCGATCGATTTTTGGGGGGTTTTTCGGGATTGGGTTGGGCTCGAAAATTGGTTTGGCCCGATCTTTGTCAGGGATGGACAAATTTTGTCTATAACATTGTCGCAAAACGGGGGGTAAAATTGATCACAAAATCCTTTAATAAAACGTCGTCTCTTTTGGTATTACCCTTTGGGCGACGCCCAAGCACATCCGAGAAAACTTTCTGTGCTTTCGTTTAAAAAACAAAACTTAATTATACCAATTAACCTTTTGGACACTATAAAAGCAATACATTTTACAAATTTAAGGTCGTTGATGTGATCATTCGCTGGTTTATTTGCTTTGCGTTTTTTAATATGTGTTCGTTGTCCAACTGTACGTTTTGTAACGGGGAGAGCAAACAAATAATAAAAGCATTTTCCCATAATTCGGCATTGGATTTTTTGAATCCCGTTTATGGATAATTAATTATAGTTAAAAGACGGTTTTTTTTGTTCTGGATCCTTTTACAGATTCTTAAAACGAATGATTCATTTAGCTGTTTTCAGCTAATGGTTGTATGATAATCGTGGTTTTCATTGTCGTGACAATTCTTTTTCATTCGTGGTTCTACTCCATTATTGTCCGTGGATTCTTGGCGGCCAGGGAGGTTGAAAGTCGCCGTTATCGCCCTCACTTCTGATGATCGATGTGATTGATGATTGATTGGTGATTAAAGCAAATTAGGACGATCTTCTGATAATTACATAATTTGCTCTTCGTTTGTATGACACTTTTATTGTTAATTTGTGCGTTACGATGTCGCAAAAAAGGATTATTGTTTTGGGTGTTGATCTTTTGATCGCCATTGATCGATGGAAAGCGTAACCATCCGGTGCTACCAATGAAAGCTTTGATGCAGAAGCTTCAATCAATTTCAGTCAAATCACATTTGGGGAATTTGTACGGCTTCCGGTCTGAACCCATCCCCCCCCCATTTTTGCCTTTAATGTTATTTGTTGAGGTCGGAATTTTCAAAAGACACGGGAAAAGGTTATACGGGCTAAAACACGCTGTCTGCCCGCCATTCAGAGGGTTTTTTGAATTGTTTATTATTTTTCTTTTCGTGTCGAAACTTTTGGCGAAAGGTTACCTAAGCGGTAAATTGCGATATAAAAATTGATATAAAAGAACTGTTGCCATTTGTTTTAAGAATTGGCGACCTCCGTTCAAAAAAATTCCTATTTTAATATACAAAATCAAGAATTTTCGTTTTTAAGGATGTATTCGTGATTTGCGTGGTCTTTAGATATAAACCTTTGTTTTGTATGAAACAAAAGTATTGAATCATTAGTTTTTTTAAACAACGTTTTAATGCTAAAATTGCAAGAATTCGTCCCATTGTTTTTGGGCATTTACTCAATCGCTTAGCTCGTTTCTAATCACATAAAAACATTCACAAAATGTGAAATTTTACGATTTATGACATTTTATTTGTTTAGATAAAACGATATTTTGCAAATAAATTTGTTATCAAATGGGCAACAAAAGTGGCGCAACAATCTGTTGTGGCTTCATCAGCGTTGAGACGGTGAAATTGAAAATCAAAAAAAAAACATTTTTGGTTTTTAATTGGTTTCATTTAAGGGGACTTTAGGGGTCTCGATTGTTCTCTGTGTGCTCTTTGGGCTATATACAATTTACTTTGCGTTCGACGAGAAGCAAATTGTGCAAGGAATGGTAAATGAATTGGCAGAAAAATAAAAGAATTTGTGTATTTATCAAATTTTGGAACAAATTATTCATTATGTATCCTAATGAGTTTTAATGCCAAAATTAATTTTAGATCACCGGGGTTTTTGCCTGCGCTTGTTTGCTGGTCATTTATGGACAGCATGCGCGCAATCAGTGGTTGTTCGTTCCATGCCTGATTCTCGGGGTGCAATTTATTTTTCATGGAGATAGCCCCTGGGGTAGTGAGTGAGTGAGTAGAAGTCGGACGTGATTGGGATCAAGGCCGTAGCCAGGGGGGTTCCGTGCTTCCCACCGAAAATGAATTTTTTTAAAAATTTTAAAGTGTGATCTTCATTGTGTTGACAAATGTATTATAAAATTTATAAGAAAGGCATCATTTAAACAAAAAACAAAACAAAAAATACATCCCTAAGAATCGACTTTTTTGATCAGCCCCCTGATTGGGATCCCTCCGGGATTTTCTCGGGATCCGGCGGGATTGATCAGAAGGTTTGGCCGGGTTTTAGTAGTAGTGAATGAACTATTTGCAGCGTCAGCTGACTTCAGTCCCGATTTTGCTGTTTGGGGCGACATAATCAATACATTTTTACAATTTAAGGTCGCTGTGGTGGGCGTATTCGGTTACGAGATCTATGAGAAGGCAAAGTGTCTGGCGGACGGGAACGACTCGGCGAATTTTGCGGAATTTCGTACGTTTTGTACGGGTGGAAGCATTACAAATAAAAGGCCTCCATGTTTCTGATTAAAAAAAAATAACTCGGGTTGCCATATTACTAGGGCTCGGAAAAATATGGATATAAAATCGTGAAATATGGCCATAAAATATGGACATAAATCTTCAAAATATGGACAAATTATGGGCAAAACACCAAAATATTGACATAAAAATTGAAAATATGGACATAAATTTTTTATAAAATTTGAATGAAAAAATAGTAAGAGAAATACAAAATTTTATATGTAAATTAAAAGCATTTCAGAAATTTTTTTAAAAATAAGCAGAATTTTAACAATTTTTATTTTTTGGTGGCAGAATTTTTAGTTGCGAAAAAGTCAATTTTTAGGGGTGCATTTTTTGAAAATTTTTAAAAAGTCGATCCTTAGGGGGGTATTTTTCGTTTTTATTACATTTTTGTTAAGGAATTTTTTAAAAATGGCGAAATATGGACATAAATCGAGAAATATGGATTATAAAAATCGGTCCTAGAAGCTTTAAATCAAGCTAAAAATGTGTTTTTCGTGCATTTCAGGGCATCCCCAGTTCGCAAAAAAAAAAAAATGGATTTCCATGAGTTTCCAAGTCCTACATATTACCCCATTTTTTGGTTTTTTTAGTTTGATTGAAAGCAATTCGAGAACGCATATGTAACTCTCAAATGTTGTAAATAGCCAATTTTCAAAACTGGATCCTTTTAAACAGATTTTTTAAACTTAAAAATTACACTTTTATTTTATTTTTCAGTGTCGTCGGCCAAGGGATGCATGCGCGGGCTGATTATTCCTGTTTTGCTTTGTGTTGTGACTGGGTGGCCCTACTACGTCATCCTCCGTGGATTCTTGGCTGTCAGGAATGGCTGAGAGTCGCCCCGTCTGATGATCGATGCGATGATTGGTGATAAAACCATAATTAGGACGATTTTCTGTTAATTACATAATTACGCTCTTCGTTTGTATGACAGACACTATTATTGTTGCGATTGTTAATTTGTGCGTTACGTTGGCAAAAAAAAAAAGGATTATTGTTTGTGTCGATTTTGTTGGACTTTCGTCAGAAATCTGCGTGATGTCAAGTACGGAATGGTCGAGACCCGAAAACCTATAGAAACAATTTTTTTCTCGACATTTAGAATAAAAAATTTATTTTTTCAAAAAAAAGGGGGGGTGGGATCGACCACCCATGAAGTTGATCGAATCAAATCGCATTATTCACATAGCTACACATTGATCCCACCAAATAATCCAAAGTTTTTTTGTGAAATGTGTGACTTTTGTTACTGATCAAAAAAGGTAATTACATTACGGTGATCAGACACCTCCTTCATACATAGAGATCCGAAAACCGTAAAATGCACTAAAATCGGGGGTCATTTTCGAAAAAAATTCTTGAGAGCTTGGTAGGCTTAGTGTTCCAAAAAATGTTTTTAAAAAAATTCAAATTTTCCAAAATTCAAAAAACACATTTGGGGCATTTGTATTCGCTTTCGTACAACAAATGGTAACTTTTTTCGTCAACAATTGTTTATTTTTGCCAATTTCACAGAGTTTGAATAAGGTTAAGCATTGGAATTTAAGCAGAAATTTTCTTTGATCGATTTTGATTAATCAGAATACAAATCAAAAAGCCCACGATGACATTCTCGTGTTCCGTCCTTTCCCCTCCATTTGCCTTTATTGTTGATTGTAGAGATCGGAATTTATGTTAAAATTGTTAACAAAAATTTTGAAAAAGTTATAAAAATATAAAAGCTATTTTTTAGGTTTCGTATGACAACATTTTTTTTACATTTTTCTAAAAAAAATAAATAACATAAATTCATATTTATAGCTAACATTTTCGAAAAAGTTAAATTTATTAAAAAAATTTGTTTTTAGCGATGCATTTTTGATCAAAAAATGGCTAGTTGATTTTATAGAAAAAATTTATTTTTATTTTTGTTACATTTTTGACCAAAAAAAGTCAATTTTTAGGGGTGCATCACTAAAACAGAAATTTAGCAAATAAATTTGTATCAAATGGACAACAAAAGTGTCACAACCAACAAATATGGTCTAAACAACAATGAAGGTGGCACAACCTGTTGTTGTGGCTGCGTCAGCATTGAAACGGTGAAATTGGAATTCAAAAAATAATTTGTTTTAATTTTAATTAAGGGGATTAATGTGGTCGCGATGATCTTCTTTTCAGTCAAAATGATCAGTGGAATTTTCTTGTTGACTATGTTGAACGAAGCCAGCGGTACAACCATTGGGGACGGATTGGTAAATTAATTGGCACAAAAATGACAGAAAATGTTGCACTATCAAATTTTGAACAAATGTATCCTAATGAGTTTTAATGACAAAATTAATTAGGTCTACACTCTCGTCGCGGGCGCTTGTTTGCTGGTCGTTTATGGACAGCATGCGCGCAATCCGTGGTTGTTCGTGCCATACCTGATTGCCGGGGTGCAATTTCTTTTTCATGAATATAGCCGCTGGGGTAGTGAGTGGACGGGATTAGGATTCTGTCGGGATTGGTTTGGGGTCCGAGCCTGAAACAATTGGTTTGGCCGATCTTCTAGCCAGGGATGACATCCGAAACACTTTCTGGGGCCTTCATCCCTGATTACTTTTGCTGTTTGCACTTAACCTTTCGGCCAACATAATTTAGGTACATTTAAGGTCGATAGCCCCTGGGGTAGTGAGTGAGTAGAGACCGGACGGGATTGGGTGGGATTCCTCTGCCGATTTTCTTGCGATTCCACGGGTTGATTGGGACCGTGATTAGGTCGGAATTTCGACCAATCCCGAAAATCGGGATGGCCGGTTTCTAGTAGAGCCCGGACTTGAGCTTCGAGCGAGATCTCGAGTCGAGATTCTCAAAAAATCTCTAGAATTTCTTCGAACGAGATCTCGAATCGATATTTCTCGTCTTGACCGGGCTCTAGTCTCTAGTAGTGAGTGATCTAGCGTCGGCTGCCTTCATCCCTGATTATTTTGCTATTTGCACTTAATCAATACATTTTACAATTTAAGGTCGTTGAGGTGATCAAAATTGGGTACGAGACGACAATTGTCAAAAAGTGTCATAAATTGAACTCACACGCAAAAATAATTATGAAAATGTAAAATCTATTTTTTACTTTATTAGGTACAAGTACCAGGATTACCCGCGGGTTTAGAAAAATGTCGGGTCGGGTCTTCGGGTTGAAAATTTTTTCTTCAAAATATTAACCAAAAATCAAAATTAATATGTAAAATCAAATTGGTAAATAATGGGGCAAAACAACATTGTCCAATTTTTGTGCTGCCAAAGGGTTCTTCAAATCTATAAGTATTATACAACATTTCTAAAGTGAAAAATGAGAAATCAAATGAGCTTTGACTATGTATCATTAAATTTTTAAGGCAAAAAAACCAATTTTAAAAATGCCTTTCACGAGCAAACCTGCAAAGGCTGCAGGCCGCGAGCGCTGGGATAATTACAATATGTTTCAAGCCGAAATTGAATTAGCCAATGAAACTCGTGAGCAGAACACTGCCAGAGTTTCTGTGCACGAATGCGGCCATCTTCTGTGCTTATGGTTTTGCCGCACGCAGAGGAATTTCTCGAGGTTTATTAGTAGGGAACGGATTATATGCATTTTGCATATTTTTAGTCCAATTAGTTTTGATAAAATTAGCTCAAAAAAAGTTTTGTGCAAAGCATATTTTGGCAAAAAAAAAAATGTTAAAAATGCATATTTTGGCCATTTTTGGTGCATATAAATCCGATCCCTATTTATTACTTTTCTGAAAAATCAAAGTTGGGTCGAAAAATTCGAACTACTAAGGTGACTATTGTGCCAGATGAGGCGACTGGATTCGCACCTTTTCAAAAAAGCGTAGAACCTACAGCCGGGCACAGCGAATAGCTAATATTTGTTGTGATTTCGGGTGACGGAATGCAGAGGAAATGGTATTAAATGAAAGTGTGGGGCATGCAAGCGACGAGCCGTCGAGTGAAGATGAAGCCAAATAAGGTTTTTAAATATCAATGAAGTCCAAAAAAAAGATAAAATGCCTAAATTCACAAGTCAAAACTCAAAAATGAAAATCTGCGAAGAATCTATAATTTTGGTTAGTTTTAAATTTAAAAGGTGTTGCACATACACGGAGAAATGTCAGAAGCCCAAACGCGAGAAAAGCAAGCATTGTTTGCCCAGGCCAATTTGATTTTGATTTGCCTTGACTCTTGCCATGACTCTTTTTGTAAATCAATAACTTTTGATAATTTTTTTTTTTGTATTTCATTGAATATTTGCAATATTAAATTTTGTTAGCCACATTGTTTTAAAACATATTTTAAAAAAAATGTAATATTGTTTTTGATTAATAATAATCAATGGAGTGTTTGTTTTATATGTATAACAATTTTTTAAGTAGGAAAAGTATTTGTTTTTGTATACTAATAAACTCTGTTTAGAATACATATAAATTCCATTGGAAAATCCCCCCCCCCCTCCCCCATCGTTCGTACGAAAGGCCGTTGATCCCCCCTACTATTTCACGTATGTTACCGGGGATGGGATTTTTAGTTACCTTCTGCAGCTTTATTTTATTTTCCCTAAAAACACCAATTCCGAAACGAAAATGAAAAATGGTAAGCACGTTGATACGAAATTTTGGACATTTTTTAAGCGAAAATTCAAAAAAGAATGCAAAAAATGCTTCAACCTTAACAAATTTGGCAATCTGTCTAAAGATTATTTAAACAAACATTATTTAAAAGCTCCAGAAATCTCAAATAATGTACAAAAAAGGACGTGTACCCCCAAATGAAGTACAAATCTTTAAAAAAAAAAGGACAAATACGATTCCTGATTTAAGCAAAGTTACAGTTGGCCATAAAACCATAGCGGGGGATTCTTTTGTTCAAATTTCTGAAAAATTTTTTTTTTAAATCGTTCGAAAATATGTTATTTATTCTCAGCGCATTTTAACTCAGAAAGATTAGCCAATTTGGATTTGTTTTACCGTCGATTCTTTTTATTATTTTGGGGGACAAAGTGTTCCCCTGCTATTTTTGTGGGGAGCTTTTGGAGGAAAATTTCAACTTTCAAAATTGGTGGATTTTTCCCCGGGAATTTTCTTGTTTTACGTTGGTAAATCTCTCTCGATTTCGGGGGAAGTCTCCCTCAAAAACAAGAGAATTTTCTACAAATTAGGGGGGGGGGGGGATTTCCCTGCAAATCGAGGGAAACTTCCCACTCAAAAGTCGATTTTTTCCTTAATTTTTAAAAATTTAAACCGGTTTAAATGCTCACTTTTTAGTTTCTATTGACGAATTCTTTATCAGTACATCATATAAAATACTCAGCTCGATTTAGGGCAAAAAGACGGCTTTTTTTTAGAATTTCACTCCCACTCAACGCATATATTGACAACTCACGAGATTCAAATTGCCATAACGTTGCGGCCCGTAGGCCAAGCGCCTCGGGCAACATGCCACCCGAGTCGTTAGTAAGCGCTTTATTCAAAGCCTATAAAAACTCGACAAATTGGTTCATGTTCGGCTGAGATATGTGCATTTTTAGCTAAAATTTAAAAACATGCAAGAACTTTTTGTCCTTTATTTCGCTTCCGATCCGAGTGTCGAATGGTCCGAGTGTCGAATAGTGGAAAAAATGTCCGAGTGTCGAATAGAATTAAAAATATCCGAGTGTCGAAAGTCCCAGTGTCGAAAAGTCTGAGTGTCGAATAGTGCAAATACTATCCGAGTGTCGAATAGAACAAATATCGACCGAGTGTCGAATTCTATTTTTTCACTGCAAAAAGCAAAATCGGATCAATTTTCATACTTTTTATTTATGTACATACTTTAGAGACCGGACTTGACGAGTCGAGATTTTTCGAGATCCTCGAAACGAGATCTCTAACATACATACTGTTGTTTTTCTATTTATTTTGACAACCGGTATAGAGCCAACAGCGAATGCAGTTTGAGATCGGAAACCACGACAAAGTGCGAGGTATCCTGGTATGAATAGGTTGGTGAGGAGCTAATAAATTTAGTGTTTGGTATTATTTTTATTCGGATCCGAACCACTCCCATATAGTGTAAAATTCCCATTTTTTGTTATGAAATTGGTCAGAAATGCAACTGGGTGGGCTAAAATTCGTAATTTGTGGACCAATCTTAACAAATTCCATCAAAAATTCAGTTTTCCCGTTAATTCATTATAGAAATCGTCACTGGGACCTTCCCTGGTTTTTCGGCACCAGGACATTTTTTGTTCTGTTCGACACTCGGACATTTTTTGTTCAATTCGACACTCAGACTTTTCGACACTGGGACTTTCGACACTCGGACATTTTTAGTTCTATTCGACACTCGGACTGTATTTGGTTTATTCGACACTCGGACCGGTAGCCCTTTATTTCCGTGTACATAATTACGGTCTTCGTTTGTATGACACTTTTATTGTTGTTATTGTTAATTTGTGCGTTACGTTGGCAAAAAAGGCGTGTTGTTTGTATTCAGTTAGATTTGTTGATTTTTTCCTTTTGAAAAAATTTGGCAATTGGTCCATCGGGTCGACAATTGTCAAAAAGTGTCATAAATCAATTGAACTCATACTCAAAAATAATTATGAAAATATAAAATTTATTTTTTATTTTATTAGTTAAATCAGGGTTCGTACCTTATACATAAGTGAGTCGAAATTTAAATAAGTTTGGACTTAAATTCATTCTATTTTCTATTGACAAAGTCGTAATCATGCAAGCATCAAATAACATTACGTCAACAATTTTTTCGCCAAGCAACAATTACTGTTCACAATTTTTGATGCAAAAAAATCAAATAAGCTAAGTTTGTGAAAACTGAATTTATAAATTTGAAGAATCATTTTTTGGAAAATTTAATAGATTAAAGTAATGATGATAATATAAAAATTAATTTGTCTCATATAGAGATGCCAACTCTGTTTTCAGCCCATTGAAAAACTCCCAAAAATGCGATGATGCGTAGCTTTGACAAATGAGCTACAGTCTTGGCCTGACAAATGAGCGACAATTTTAGCCTGACAAATGAGCGACAGTCTTGGCCTGACAAATAAGCTACAGTTTTGGCCAAACAAATGAGCTACACTCTTGGCCCCATTCAATTGGGCAGATGTTGTTCTTCACGATGGGTTTAAAGAAGACAGAGAGGGCGCATGCCCCTCACCACTCTTCTTCAAGTCCATCAAAAAAAAGAACATCTGCGCAATTAAATAGGTCGTCAAGAATTAATTAGGGTCGAGAATTTTTCGAAATAAATGCGATTTTTGGGCTTCTCACTATAAGTATTCGCAAAAAAACATATAAAAAAATAAAAAATCTCGGCCTTATTAATAATTCATATGAACAACATTTTATTCATTATTAAAATACTTTAAAAAATATAATAAAAAAATAATTTCATAAATTAAACACCATTTTAAAAACATTATTGTTCCTATGTTATAAGTATTTTGATACTTAGGAGAAGAACATTTGGCTACAAATATGAATGATCGCGAAACATTAATCCCAAAAAGCTAATATGCCCTGAAGCCTAAAGGACATATATGCATTAATAATATTATTTATAATTTATTTATTCCCGCATTTTTCGTTAAATATCACAAAATCTGGCTTTTTATAGTTTAAAAAATTGATTTTGTAATATAAGTTTCATGTTCATTTAATTTAATTTAGGCACTAATCACTTCAATTTTCTGTCAGGTCCATTAAGGAGTGCTTTTGTTAGTTGGAGTTTTGCCGCCGATTTGTTGTTCAGCACATATGGTCGTCCGCAAAAAGAAAAAGAAATAAATTTATTTTTGTTATAAATTTAGACATTTTTTTTGCTCGTCCTCGTGCATGCTTTGCTGGCGGCCTCTGCTGATATTCGACTCACCAATGACCACCCGGTGCTTTTAAAGTTTATTTATATAAATTTTGCAAATTTTGCCTTCAGGCACTTTTTAATTAATTTTATTTTTATTTAAATATATTTTTTTATCAAAAGTTGTCACAGGTGGAGCTGTTGAGTTGCAGCAAGATTTACCAAATCAAGCAGATGATCATTGTACCAAACAACCAGAGCTACTGGAACCGTGAACACCCGACCAACTTCCAAAAGACCGTCCAAATTGGGCCGATATTCAGGAAGTGTGTGGTCTTTTGTGTTAATTAATTCATTTTAAATATCTTTTATTTTAAAAGTATTATAAATAAAAAATTGCAAATTGTCGTGCCAATTTATTTCGAAAACAATAATTTTCTTGCTTTCTATTTGAAAGCGACTCAAATTAAAATTTGGTGTAAACCTTTTTATTCTAAACAGAATTCTTTTTTTATTTTAATGATAGAAATTTAATTAAACTTTAAAAGGCACAAATTTTAGGTGAACAGACAATTAACATCCAAAAAACACTCAGAGATTTTCTCCACGCCGCCTTCAAGCTGTATGAGCAAGTGCCGGTGCTGAACAGCTCCTTTTCGCCTGCGGACGCCTTGAACGGCAATTTTCTGTCGCACTGTGCCGTCGTGATGAGCGTGTTCAACTACTATTTTCAGGTCGAAGAATAACATTATTTTTAGTTCTCTTGCTGAAACTGTCTTGTGCTTAATAAACCGAATCAGGGCCGAGCTTGGGGTTCCAGCACATAATTTAGCTTATCGACCACCGACCCCCCCCCCCCCCTCTCCTCACCACCATATGCCGGATTTAATTCCGGATTTTTCGGCATAAAGTTCAATCCGGCATAAAAATGGTCCGGCATCCGGTTATATCCCTGGTGTGTACGTCAGAGCATGGGCCAGAAACCCAGATTAGTCCCTGGTTATTACTCTGCCTGAGCCTTCTTACGTAGGCACAGCCGAAGTGTTAGTCGATTTAAAAAAAATTTTCAGTCGTTTTGGTCATATACCATATGTACGCTTGTTCGGCTTGTCAAATCACTCATCGTCCTCGCCATGCTTGCCAAGGGGCGCCCCTTGTGGCACTGTTACCACATCAGTGTCATCCTCCTGCTCATATCCCACGCAACGGCTTTTATTCAACCAATGAGCATAGACAAGGATTTGAGTGAGTATATGTATAAAAGATTTAATTAGGATTGCTCCGCGACCCCACGCGAGCGAGAAAGTCGGGGGCATTTAAGCTAGGGCTGCGATATCTGCTGCTTAGCTTTTTGTGGGTTGTTGAAAGTGCAATGATGTTTTTTTTAAAATGCTGTTTTTGTGGGTATTCAGAAGCTTTGTGGGTTTTTTGCCGATTTTTTGTGGGTTTTTTGGAAAATTAAAAAAAAATTTCATAGATGCTTAATTTGAATATTTGGCATGCATAATGTTACTTAAAAAATGGAAAATTTAATGATTTTTCGAGTAAATTGTTCAACAAAATTGCAGTATAATTGACTTTTTATACTATTTAAAAGTTCAGAGATGTCCAACAAAAGAAAATTCTTGCTTTATAATTGAATTCAAGGGTTATGTCTTGAAGTCGATTAGGTTGTGAAAAACATGCAAATCTCTTAACAAATTGAGTCGAAAATTTAAAATGTTCTCGGCGGCTCCAATCGGCACCGCTGAGCCCCACCCTCTTTTCCCAAAAATTTTTGTGAAATCGCGCGCAAAATTCATAACAAATTCGCAAAATGCTCATTTCTGACAGGAAATTGCTCAAATTAATTCTTTGTACCCAGAAATATACGAATGAAATTTACTGCTTTTTGATGCTCAATGCTGCTGTTTTCACGTTCTGATGCTGCTTTTGAAAATTTGAGATCGTAGCCTTATTTAAGCAGAACGTGCCGAGGTCAGGGTTCGGGAGTCGCGAAGCCACCTTAATTAAATTTTTATTTATTAAATTAAATATGTATTTTCATATTTTGTCACCTAAGCCTTAAAAGTTTTTCATTTTACATTATAGGCGAATTTGATGAATCAAAATGGCAGGAGGATGGATTTGTACAACACTTACGCGAGGCAGAAAAAGAACACGAAAAAGCGGCGTTGGAGCATAAAAGAATGACGCAAGAATTGAAGCTGTTTCGGCTTAAATTGTAAGTTTTGCTTTTACGTGCGGATTCTGGTTACAACAAATATTTTTTAAGCGTTATTGTCAGAAATCAATTTTTAGCTTTTCTTTTTGTCAATCAACCAATCAAGGTTTTGCTATCATTCTAAAGCTTTTATTAGCTTTTATAAGCTTTTATAAGATTAAATTGTCCTTATTCGGACCCCTAAGTCTTATTTTTGGTCTTCGATGTCCTATTTAGCAAATTTTCTGTCCCTATTCTAAAGCACGCATTAGTTTAGTGGTTAGAATGCTGCCAAAATCGCTTTTTTGGTTGTTAAACTTCAACCTGAAAATGAACAATGGATATTTGTGTATTTCCATCGGTTCTTGAGGGCTCATTAATGACATTACAGAGAAGACCAATCTGACAACTCAATGTTGGAAAGAAGTGCATCGAGCAAAACGAAAAATGCCTCTTCTTGCAATTTGGCGAGAATCTTGTTACAATTAGTATGATTTTTAACAGTTAACCTTTATCTTTTGTAGCGAAATGCGCTCATAAAAAGGAACTTTCGACCTTTTTAAAATTTAAAAAAAACAAATTTTTTAAAGTTTTGATGTTTATAGAATTTGATTAGGGCAATATGGCTAGAAAACCAGGCATGGACACGGTTACCCGTAACCGCGGTTAACCGCGGTTAACCGCGGTTACCCGCGGTTAACGGTTATGAAATTTAAAAGGTCGCGGTTACGGGCGGTTAACGGTTATGAGATTTTGAGGGCGGGCGGTTACGGTCGGTTAACGGTTATGACCTCTAAAACCGCGGTTAGCCGTCGTATCCGTTATTTTTTGGCTGTTGAGGATTGAGATGATTTGCCTTATAATTTCTTTGACTTTTATTCACATTTCACCAAATTACTTTATCGATCCGATGGCTTAGTGGTGAAACTCTCCGACTGATTTTATTTGTTCTAGGTTCTAGCCCCACCCGCTGTAATCGTTTTATTTATATTTTAATATCCCTTCTTTTTAGTATTCTTACAATTTTTTACAAAAATTTTTGCTATAAAAAGTAAAATTCTAAGTGTTTACATAAATAATTAGTGCATTTTAAAACGTTCAATCACCTCAATTTGACAATTTTTCTTAGCATAAGTCGGTAAATATTCAATTTTTTCTCTCGGCGGCGCCTATCGGCACCGCCGAACCCCCACACCGCCCAAAAAATATTTTATAAATCTAAAGCGCAAAAAACACAGAAAAAAATTTCGCTGATCGGTCGCGCTTTGTTAGATTTTAATCATGAAAGTGTTAGAAAGAGATTTAAAAATTTTATTCATTGACAAAATCTGATAAAAATCACTTGTTAAGTTCAATACACATCAATTTTGATTTAATTTTAGAAGGACGCCACATCACGATCGGAAAAAAATAGTTTTGAAAAATCGATTGTTCAAAATCTGGAAAACTTTATTGATTTTTAAATAATGCGGTTAACCGCGGATAACCGCGGGCGGTTAACGGTTATGAGATTTTGAGGACGGGCGGTTAACGGTTATGAGATTTTTAAGACGGGCGGTTACGGACGGTTAACGTTTCTAAGTGTTTGAGGACGGGCGGTTACGGTTAAGGAAATTCATAACCGTGTCCATGCCTGTAGAAAACATTGAAATTTAATCAAATTTTGAAAGATTAGTGTAATATGGCTACAAAAAATTGCAATTTAATTTAATAAATAGGGCCTTATTTTCTAATCTCCTTTCTAACCACTTATAAAATTACAACGTATTAGAGCATCTCTGGTAGTTTTGCGACTTGGACGACATCTTTCCATTCCTTTTGCGCGTTGTTGACTAGTCAAGCCCAAATAACCTCCGCCGAGTGCAAAGTGTTAGCTGAAGCTTTTCACAATTGGGCCTTCAACACCACAATGGAGCTTGGTCCAAATGATAGTTTCTGCGACATGAAAAACGGGTTTATTAACTTATTTGGATTTTAAAATTTTTTGGCTAGTATTGGTTTAACCTCTGATTTGAAATTATTTAAAAATATTTTGTCCAAAAATAGGCTCAAATAGCTACAAAAAGTGCTCACTGATCTGGCCGCTTTTCAAAATAACTTACTGATATTAGAAGATCACGCACGGATCAGTCCAAGATCAGAGGTCACTTTATCTCAGATTAACAATGTAATTATTTGCTGAAAGTTAAATAGCTTCTTATCTTCTATTGTATGCCATAAATTTAGTCAACTCCAAGAAAAAGGCCCAATACCCTGCGCATTTTGCATACAACTATACCATAAAGCGAATAAGGTAAGAAAAAATATTCATTCTTACACTCTTTTCTAAGGTTTTTTTTTGTTGCGGTTTGGCTAACCGGTTTTCGGTTAACCGGGATTTCGAAGACCCGGTTTTCGTAACCGGTACTGAACAACCCTAGAGATTTGCAACCAAAATTTTTAAAACTGCGATATTAAAGCTTTTAAGAAATGGGAAGAGTCCGCCGGTGCCGATAAGCGCCGCCGGAAAATTTTTTGAAGATTTTAAGAATGTTTATTAAGAAAATTGTTACAAAAATTAACGTAAAAATTATCAGAGGTCCAATGTTTTGAAAGGGGGATTAAGAAATGATTCTTTTCTATTAAAAATTTTGAACCACACAATGCCAAAGCATGATTTCTCCATAAAATTCCAAAATTTTGAATACTCACGGCAAATTCTAATTTTCAAAGGTCATTCTTGAAATAAGGACTTTTTTAATTATAAGATTGAGGGCATTTTCAAGGACTGTCCTTTAAAATAAGGACGAATCCGACCCCTGAGAAACTAATACATCTTTAAATTAGAAAATGTGCTTAAATTAGAATTTGGGTCCTAGAATCCAATGAAATTTGGGATTTCAGTATTTTTGGTATCGGTATTTTATCAAAAACAAATACCTAAAAACTCCATCGCCAAACACTAATTAGGATTCTTCTATATCCTAGTATTAATGAAAATATTCAAAAATACGAGGAGTTAGTATTATTTGTATACCTTCCTTCACAAAATTGTATTTAGTAAAATTCGAATACTAGTAAAATTTAAATCCTCTTTTTTCAAAAGAAAAATATAGAAACAATAAAGAAACCTAAGTAAATTCGATATTTGAATTTAAAAAGACATTTTTCAAATAAACTAGCTCGCCGCTTATATGAATGTTTTAAAATACCTAATACTAGGATCATCTATAACATTTGATACAAAATTTTTTTCGAAGAATTCGATTTTCCAAATCGAAATAAAAGAAAAACCCCGAAATTATCGAAATCGAAAGACCCACCCCAGCTAGGATTATTTTAATAATCCAAATATTTAATAATACGCCGATAGTTACAATTTTTAGATTGCACAACATTTTGCTCTTCTTTTTAACACCTTCGAGATCTACTGCGCAAGATTGGAGCAGCAAGAGCAGCAGCATTGGTGCAAGGAGCATGTAGACAGGAGCACATCCCTTTTCAATGCACTAATAAACATGAACTTAGGCGAGGAGACTGCAGAACATCATTGCGAATTTGATTTTCATTGTAAAAATAACGGATGATGTTTCGACGGGGCTCTTATAAGCAAGCCCAAAGTAAAATAAAGGACAAGATATAAAAGAAGATGATTTTGAAGATTTCTTTTAATTGGTGACCTCGTGGTATGATGGTGTGTGATGTGTAGGGCTGGCATTGCTATTTATATGCATATTTTATAAGTATTTGAGTAAAGTAAAATGGTAACCCCGGGTGGGACTCGGAGCTACCGGGGTTAAAGATTTTAGGGAAATTTTACATTGAATTTGGAAAAATTTATGTGCATATTTTTTCATTTTTTGTGCATATTTTGCAATTTTTGGTGTATATTTTATGCGCATATTTCAAGATTTTATGTGCATATAAATGCCAGCCCTAGTGATGTGGGTTGCCTGGGGGTTCAAATTCAAATCCCCGACTGACTAAATAATTTTTTCTATTGCAGATTTTTTTGAACCGCAATTGGACCCCGGCACTTGTGATTCTTTGTGACTATGGAAATAACACGGTCCTTCCATATCTTAACATTTGAATATACGCGTTAACACGCCATAACACTTTTTGAATACATACCACAACCAATCACGTATTATAACATCCAATCACGTATTATAACATCCAATCACGTATTATAACATTCAATCACATATTACAACATTCAATCACACGCTCCCCACATATTTTACCATCCATTCTGTTCCGAAGGAAAGGAAAATAGTGTGGGAGTTTGAGGAAAAAGAAAAGAAATAGCGTGCTTGTCAGACGCTCACACACTCTAACTATTTCTTCACTTCCTCGCACTCTATCTCTAACTGTTTTTGTTCGTGATTCATGTTAGTGGAGCAGGATTTGTACGCGCACGCACGCGTCCAGCAGGATTTGTACGCGCACGCACGCGTCCAGCAGGATTTGTACGGGCCTAGATGTCCTGAAGAAAAAGAGAGTGCGAGGAAAATGAAATAGTGTATCGTTTAGACGTGTCTCACACACGCTATTTCCCATTTCATCTAACACAGCGTGTGGTAATACATGACCTGAATCACGAACAAAATAGCGTGCGAGGAATGAAGAAATAGTTAGAGATAGAGTGCGAGGAAGTGACGAAATAGTTAGAGTGTGTGAGCGTCTGACAAGCACGCTATTTCTTTTCTTTTTCGTCAAACTCCCACACTATTTTCCTTTCCTTCGGAACAGAATGGATGGTAAAATATGTGGGGAGCGTGTGATTGGATGTTGTAATATGTGATTGAATGTTATAATACGTGATTGAATGTTATAATACGTGATTGGATGTTATAATACGTGACTCGATGTTAGTGGAAGATAAAATACGAACCCATAAATTATACTACAATATGTTAATTTCATAGTCACAAATAATAACAAGTGCCGGGGTCTAACCGCAATCTTCCCAAACTAATTTACAAATTTTGATAATGCCAAGATTTCCGAAATAAACGAGTTTTGTAAAAAAATACTCGATCACTAGTTATAGTCCCTATTTTAAGTACATATTTGACGCTTTTTAGTCCATGTAAATCCGGTATGGTCGGAATTCCGAGTTCCGGCTTCCGAAATAAAATTTGCCGAGGAAAATTTTTAAGCCCCGGAATTCGAGTTTCAAAATTTTTTGGAGGTCGTCGGCGCCCATTCCTGATTGAAAACACACTTTGTCCAATAATAAAATGCAAAAAATAAATAAAAATAATAATTTCATAAATTAACCAACATTTTTATAAATCATATTTCTATCTAATTTAATTGCATTAATTACTTCTTTATGTCAGGTCCATTTGTAGGAGCGATCTTTGTTTTGCCGCGGTTTGTTGTTCAGCACGTATGCTCCGCAAAAAGATACAAATAAATTTATTTTTATATATAAATTTAGTTTTGAACAGCCATTCGGTGGCATTTGCCACATTTTTGAGTCCCGTGTAATCCACTTTTTTTGAAATTTTGTCATTTTTTTGACTGTCTCGGATGCCACCACCTTTTTAGGTTTTGCGATTGCAACCGGCCATATTTAATATTTTAAAAGCATTTTGAATCGAACCGTGGATGTTCAAACTAGGGTTGCACTGGATCCCGGGACTTACTGGGAGCACAAAATTTTTTGTGATGTTAAATGGTAAAACAAAATGTTTTTTATTATTAAAAAATATCTTCCTCATTGTCTCAACGTCTATTGCCTCATCCATAATCAATTTTTTTGAGATTCTGCTAAATTATTACCTGAAAACCCCGGGAAATCCCGTCCCGGTACCGGTCCCATGCAAACCTAGTTCAAACACAAAATTAAAAAATAATATTGTTTAAAAAATTTTCTGTTCAGGCCTCCGGCGTTGTGGGCGAGGACGTGGTGCAGCTGCTGCGCGAGGCGTGCATACGCCGCGGCGACGTGGACATTGACGTGGTGGCGGTGCTCAACGACACCACCGGCACAATGTTGGCTTGCTCTTTTTTCGAAAAGTACTGCTACATTGGCGTCATTGTTGGCACCGGTCAGTGTCTTTAATTTTTCAAAAATTCTCGAACCCTGGACCGTTTTTCTAAAATCCAAAATTTTCAAATTCGAATTCCATAAAAAAAACATTTTTAACTGAAAGTACACAAAAATGATTCAGGCTGCAACGCTGCTTACCTAGAGAAGTTGGAGAACGTGCACAAACTGCATGGCGTGAACCCGGCAGAAGGTAAAGCTTAGCTAATTGGCATTCAATTTTGATTATATTATCAATTTTATAATTCAATTTTTTGCCCATTTTGAAGATGGTCTACCGTCGGAGATGTGCGTGAACACGGAGTGGGGCGGTTTTGGTGATGACGGCGCACTGGACGAGTTCCTCACCATGTACGATCGACAGTTGGACGAGCACAGCATCAACCCGGGCCGGCAACGCTTCGAAAAAACAATTTCCGGCATGTACATGGTCCGTTTTTTTTTTGACTTTGGTTTTAATCAACCAATTTCATTTTATTAAAAATTATTTATCAAGTTTTTCCGTAATTAAAACACTAATTGCCTTGTTTCCTTCCATTCGGAATTTTTTTCGAAATTTTTCAGGGTGAATTGGTGCGCTTGGTGCTCGAGGATTTGACCCGCCGTGGGCTGTTGCTGAGCGGGGACACCGAGCGAATTTCGGAGCCTGGCTGTTTCCCGACCAAATTGGTGTCCGACATTGAAAGGTAATTATAGAATTGTTTCCAAATTTTAACAATTTTTATCATTTTTAAATTTTTTTAGTCAAATGGGCAATGACGACAACGAAAATCCATTTGGCCGAATTGAGGAGATGTTGCAAGAAATTGGTCAGTCGGCAGCGGTTGTGTCTAGAGCCCGGACTTGAGCTTCGAGCGAGATCTCGAGTCAAGATTTTTGCGAGATCTCGAGTCAAGATTTTTCGATCTCGAGACGAGATTCTCTCTAGTTGTGTCAATAATTGAAAAGTGTCAAAAACAAAAAATTGCAGGCATTTGGAACTCGACGCCGTCCGACTGTGCCAACATTGCGTACGTGTGCTCGTTGGTCAGCACGCGCGCCGCGCACTTTTGCGCATGCGGGATTGCCGCGTTGCTGAAGCGCATGCAGCGTCCGTTCGTCACCGTCGGCGTTGACGGCTCCGTCTACCGCTTCCATCCGACATTCAAGGACTTGTTGGACGCCAAAATTGACGACCTGGTGGATGGAAAGCACGAGGTAAATGAACGGTCATCGACTCGCCCCCACCCCTTCCCCACCAACTCGTTCCCCGATATCGACGTTCATTTTGCCATCTTTTTGACTGTGCCGGATGCCACCATCTTTTTGGGGTTTTGCGATCGCAACCGGCCATATTTTATATTTATAAAAGCATTTCTTTCTGATTTTTTGAATTTTTTTTCTGTTCAGGCCTCCGGCGTTGTGGACGAGGACGTGGTGCAGCTGCTGCGCGAAGTGTGCATACGCCGCGAAGACGAGGACATTGATGTGGTGGCGGTGCTCAACGACACCACCGGGATAATATTGCAAGGAGTGAACCCGGCGGAAGGTAGAGCTTAGCTAACTATTTGGTATTCAATTTTGATCGTATTCATCAATTTCTAACTTAATTTTTTGCCCATTTTGAAGATGGTCTACCGTCGGAGATGTGCGTGAACACGGAGTGGGGCGGTTTTGGTGATGACGGCGCACTGGACGAGTTCCTCACCATGTACGATCGACAGTTGGACGAGCACAGCATCAACCCGGGCCGGCAACGCTTCGAAAAAACACTCACAATTGTAAATGTAATATTTTTCAGATGTTTTGGATAAAAAATTCCGGAATAAATGTTGACCAGAGGGCCCAGAAACGAGTGACCCAAATAATATGGCAATTACTCCACTCTAAGCCTAGCGCACGAATCTCAAATTTTGCGCGGGAGCACCTACGAAAAAAGTTATAACCCTTTAAATTTGGCCAAAAACCATAATGTCGATCTCTCTGTTTTTCTTGCATTTTTCTTAAAAATTTCGAAACTTTTGATACTGATCAAAAAGGGGAAAAATGGGAGTAAGTTTGAAAAAAGCCCCCGACGACGAAAATTCAACTTCGAGTTCGGCAACCCTTTTTAAATTTTACGATTACTCCCTTTTTTAATCATTTTGGTCTTATACCATATGTGCGCTCCTACTCATTTCCCATGCATCGGCTTTTGTTCACCCAGTGAGCAGCGACAAGGATCTGAGTGAGTTCATGTATAAAAATTCAATTTAGGTTACTCTCTGATCCCACGGGAGCGGGAAAGTCGGGAATGGTCGAGGCGGCCATGTCGGGGGCGGGGGCATTAAACCAGAAAGGGTGGAGGTCATGGCCCCGGGGGCATTAAACCAGAAACGGGCCTAAACCCGGGTTGGGGTGCTCATCTAACCCGGGTTTATTTTTTCTTAAGGATTCTTAACCCAAACTCGAGGCGGGGTTAACGGTTTATTTTCGATAAATTAGTGCTGTAAATTAAATCAATTAATTTTTAAATATTTCTTTTAAATTTATATTCATAGCAGATTTTTTAGTTTTAAAAATCGGCAAAGTTTTTATAAAACAAGATCGAAAAATTAAAAAAAAAAATTATTAAAAAGTTTCAAGTTCCACTTAGAATTGAGTTTTAAAATCATTTTAATTTATTTAAACATATTTTCAAATTATTTGATTTTGTTTTAAAATAATTAAAAAATTTCCCAAATAAGAGTAAAAATTGAAGGGAAGAAGGGACTAAACCCGGGTTTATACCGGGGTTTAGCCGTTAACCCGGGTTAACTTAACCCAAAGACGAGCACCAGGCCCAGAAAGGATGGAGGTCAGGGCATTATTTTTCATCTAACAAATAAGGTTAATAACTTTACATTATAGGCGAATTTGATGACCCAAAAGAGGCGGAGGATGGCTTTGTGCGACATTTACAAAAGCACGAAAGCGCAGCGCTCGCGCATATAAGGATGGCACAGCAAATCAAACTGCTGCGGATGCGATTGTAAGTAATGCTTTTACATGCGAATTTGGTTATAAATAGTTATCTAATTTTATTAGTGTTATTATGAAATCTTTTTATAGTCAATCAATTAAGCGGTTTGGTACCAACTTTAAAGCTAGTACACTGCCCAAAAAGAGTTTAGCCGGTTTTGGGTTTTGTAGAGCATTTTATGGGCTATTAAAAAATTAAAACAATTAGAGAATTCGTGAAAAAGTTATTTCGACAAAACTATACCCTCAATTTTGGGTACTTTTGAACATTGAACTTTTTAAAAAATGAATTGAACCGCTTGGCTTTTTTTGAATGATTCTTCTCAATTACTTTCTAATTTCATCTTATTCGTTAGAGTTTAAAGTTATAGGCTTTTGAAATACTGACATTTTAGAAATTCTTAAATTTCCCTGAAAATTTCATTAGTTGTCGAAAGAGAACGTCCGTTAAAACATTAAGCTGGAAAAAGGACAGATATCTATTGTGCATTTATTTCAACAAAAACTTTTTAGGAAAAAGCCTGACTTGGAAAGAAGTGACTGGAGCAGAGCCGACGTTGGCACTTGCAATGTCACTAGTATATTTTACGAATTTGTAAGTTTTTTTTGAACAGTTGAATAATTCTTTTAAAGCAAAAATGGAAGTCACACGATTCGTTCCCCGCCAATTCGTAGCATTCTATTCGTTCCCTTTTACCCCATTCGTTCACCTCAATAAAATTGACAATACCCTCAAAAAATCGTTCAGAACTCGTGTGAAGAACGCGAATCCGAGCTCCGTTTTAGCGGATGCCGAACACTTAAACCGTTCGAACAATTGATCGAACTTTTTTTTTTGAGTCTAAAAAGTTATTGCTAGGAAGGAGCCTGACGGTTCAGTGCCGGACGGTTCAGTGCCGGACGGTTCAGTGCGGGCGATTCAGTGCCGGACGGTTCACTGCCGCAAGGTTCAGTGCCGGACGGTTCAGTGCGGGCGGTTCAGTGCCGGGCGGTTAATTGTCGTACGGTTCAGTGCCTGACGGTTCAGTGCCGGACGGTTCAGTGCCGCACGGTTCTGTGCCGCACGGGCAGTGCCGGACGGTACTGTACCGCACGGTTCAGTGCGGGCGGTTCAGTGCCGGGCGGTTAATTGTCGTACGGTTCAGTGCCTGACGGTTCAGTGCCGGACGGTTCAGTGCCGCACGGTTCTGTGCCGCACGGGCAGTGCCGGACGGTACTGTACCGCACGGTTCAGTGCCGGACGTTCAGTGCCGCACTGTTCAGTGCCGGACGTTTAGTGCCGCACGGATCAGTGCCTGGCGGTTCAGTGCCTGACGGTTCAGTGCCTGACGGTTCAGTGCCGGACGGTTCAGTGCCGCACGGTTCAGTGCCGCACGGGCAGTGCCGGACGGTACTGTACCGCACGGTTCAGTGCCGGACGTTCAGTGCCGCACTGTTCAGTGCCGCACTGTTCAGTGCCGGACGTTTAGTGCCGCACGGATCAGTGCCTGGCGGTTCAGTGCCTGACGGTCCAGTACCGGACGGTTCAGTGCCGCACGGTTCAGTGCCGCACGGTTCAGTGCGGGCGGTCAGTGCCGGACGGATCCTGTCCGCACGGTTCAGTGCCGGACGTTCAGTGCGGACGTTCAGTGCGGACGTTTGGCCGCACGGTTCAGTGCCGGCGGTTCAGTGCGGACGGTTCAGTGCCGACGTTCAGTGCCGGACGGTTCAGTGCCGCACGGTTCACCGCACGGTTCAGTGCCGGACGGTTAGTGCGGGCGGTTCAGTGCCGGGCGGTTAGTGCCGACGTTCAGTGCCTGACGGTTCAGTCCGACGGTTCAGTGCGGCACGGCAGTGCCGGACGGTCTGTCCGCACGGTTTCAGTGCCGGACGTTTTAGTGCCGCACGGATCAGTGCTTGCGGTTCAGTGCCTGACGGTTCAGTGCCTGACGGTTCAGTGCCGGACGGTTCAGTGCCGCACGGTTCAGTGCCGGACGTTCAGTTCCGCACTGTTCAGTGCCGGACGGTTCAGTGCCGGACGGTTCAGTGCCGCACGGTTCAGTGCCGCACGGGCAGTGCCGGACGGTACTGTACCGCACGGTTCAGTGCCGGACGTTCAGTGCCGCACTGTTCAGTGCCGGACGGTTCAGTGCGGGCGGTTCAGTGCCTGGCGGTTAAGTGCCGTACGCTTCAGTGCCGCACGGTTCAGTGCCGGACGGTTCAGTGCCGGACGGTTCAGTGCCGCACGGTTCAGTGCCGCACGGGCAGTGCCGGACGGTACTGTACCGCACGGTTCAGTGCCGGGCGTTCAGTGCCGCACTGTTCAGTGCCGGACGTTTAGTGCCGCACGGATCAGTGCCTGGCGGTTCAGTGCTTGACGGTTCAGTGCCGCACTGCCGCACGGGCAGTATCGAACGGTTCAGTGCGGGCGGTTCAGTGCCGGGCGGTTAAGTGCCGTACGGTTCAGTGCCGCACGGTTCAGTGCCGGACGGTTCAGTGCGGGCGATTCAGTGCCGGGCGGTTAATTGTCGTACGGTTCAGTGCCTGACGGTTCAGTGCCGGACGGTTCAGTGCCGCACGGTTCAGTGCCGCACGGTTCAGTGCCGCACGGGCAGTGCCGGACGGTACTGTACCGCACGGTTCAGTGCCGGACGTTCAGTGCCGCACTGTTCAGTGCCGGACGTTTAGTGCCGCACGGTTCAGTGCGGGCGGTTCAGTGCCGGACGGTTCACTGCCGCAAGGTTCAGTGCCGGACGGTTCAGTGCGGGCGATTCAGTGCCGGACGGTTCACTGCCGCAAGGTTCAGTGCCGGACGGTTCAGTGCGGGCGGTTCAGTGCCGGGCGGTTAATTGTCGTACGGTTCAGTGCCTGACGGTTCAGTGCCGGACGGTTCAGTGCCGCACGGTTCTGTGCCGCACGGGCAGTGCCGGACGGTACTGTACCGCACGGTTCAGTGCCGGACGTTCAGTGCCGCACTGTTCAGTGCCGGACGGTTCAGTGCGGGCGGTTCAGTGCCGGGCGGTTAATTGTCGTACGGTTCAGTGCCTGACGGTTCAGTGCCTGACGGTTCAGTGCCGCACGGTTCAGTGCCGCACGGTTCAGTGCCGGGCGGTAAATTGTCGTACGGTTCAGTGCCTGACGGTTCAGTGCCTGACGGTTCAGTGCCGGACGGTTCAGTGCCGCACGGTTCAGTGCCGCACGGGCAGTGCCGGACGGTACTGTACCGCACGGTTCAGTGCCGGACGTTCAGTGTCGCACTGTTCAGTGCCGGACGTTTAGTGCCGCACGGATCAGTGCCTGGCGGTTCAGTGCGTGACGGTTCAGTGCCTGACGGTTCAGTGCCGGACGGTTCAGTGCCGCACGGTTCAGTGCCGCACGGATCAGTGCCTGGCGGTTCAGTGCCGTACGGTTCAGTGCCGCACGGTTCAGTGCCGGACGGTTCAGTGCCGGACGGTTCACCGCAAGGTTCAGTGCCGGACGGTTCAGTGCGGGCGGTTCAGTGCCGGGCGGTTAATTGTCGTACGGTTCAGTGCCTGACGGTTCAGTGCGGGCGGTTCAGTGCCGGACGGTTCACTGCCGCAAGGTTCAGTGCCGGACGGTTCAGTGCGGGCGATTCAGTGCCGGACGGTTCACTGCCGCAAGGTTCAGTGCGGGAGGTTCAGTGCGGGCGGTTCAGTGCCGTACGGTTCAGTGCCGCACGGTTCAGTGCCGGACGGTTCAGTGCCGGACGGTTCACTGCCGCAAGGTTCAGTGCCGGACGGTTCAGTGCCGCACGGTTCAGTGCCGGGCGGTTAATTGTCGTACGGTTCAGTGCCTGACGGTTCAGTGCCTGACGGTTCAGTGCCGGACGGTTCAGTGCCGCACGGTTCAGTGCCGCACGGGCAGTGCCGGACGGTACTGTACCGCACGGTTCAGTGCCGGACGTTCAGTGTCGCACTGTTCAGTGCCGGACGTTTAGTGCCGCACGGATCAGTGCCTGGCGGTTCAGTGCGTGACGGTTCAGTGCCTGACGGTTCAGTGCCGGACGGTTCAGTGCCGCACGGTTCAGTGCCGCACGGATCAGTGCCTGGCGGTTCAGTGCCGTACGGTTCAGTGCCGGACGGTTCAGTGCGGGCGATTCAGTGCGGACGGTTCACTGCCGCAAGGTTCAGTGCGGGAGGTTCAGTGTCGCACTGTTCAGTGCCGGACTTTTAGTGCCGCACGGATCAGTGCCTGGCGGTTCAGTGCGTGACGGTTCAGTGCCTGACGGTTCAGTGCCGGACGGTTCAGTGCCGCACGGGCAGTGCCGGACGGTACTGTGCCGCACGGTTCAGTGCCGGACGTTTTAGTGCCGCACGGATCAGTGCTTGCGGTTCAGTGCCTGACGGTTCAGTGCCTGACGGTTCAGTGCCGGACGGTTCAGTGCCGCACGGTTCAGTGCCGGACGTTCAGTTCCGCACTGTTCAGTGCCGGACGGTTCAGTGCCGGACGGTTCAGTGCCGCACGGTTCAGTGCCGCACGGGCAGTGCCGGACGGTACTGTACCGCACGGTTCAGTGCCGGACGTTCAGTGCCGCACTGTTCAGTGCCGGACGGTTCAGTGCGGGCGGTTCAGTGCCTGGCGGTTAAGTGCCGTACGCTTCAGTGCCGCACGGTTCAGTGCCGGACGGTTCAGTGCCGGACGGTTCAGTGCCGCACGGTTCAGTGCCGCACGGGCAGTGCCGGACGGTACTGTACCGCACGGTTCAGTGCCGGACGGTTCAGTGCTGCACGGTTCAGTGCCGGACGTTCAGTGCCGCACTGTTCAGTGCCGGACGTTTAGTGCCGCACGGATCAGTGCCTGGCGGTTCAGTGCCTGACGGTTCAGTGCCTGTCGGTTCAGTGCCGGACGGTTCAGTGCCGCACGGTTCAGTGCCGGACGGTTCAGTGCCGGACGGTTCACTGCCGGACGGTTCAGTGCGGGCGATTCAGTGCCGGGCGGTTAATTGTCGTACGGTTCAGTGCCTGACGGTTCAGTGCCGGACGGTTCAGTGCCGCACGGTTCAGTGCCGCACGGGCAGTGCCGGACGGTACTGTACCGCACGGTTCAGTGCCGGACGTTCAGTGCCGCACTGTTCAGTGCCGGACGTTTAGTGCCGCACGGATCAGTGCCTGGCGGTTCAGTGCCTGACGGTTCAGTGCTTGACGGTCCAGTACCGGACGGTTCAGTGCCGCACGGTTCTATGCCGCACGGGCAGTGCCGGACGGTTCACTGCCGCAAGGTTCAGTGCCGGACGGTTCAGTGCGGGCGGTTCAGTGCCGGGCGGTTAATTGTCGTACGGTTCAGTGCCGGACGGTTCAGTGCCGCACGGTTCAGTGCCGGACGGTTCAGTGCCTGACGGTTCAGTGCCGGACGGTTCAGTGCCGCACGGTTCAGTGCCGCACGGGCAGTGCCGGACGGTACTGTACCGCACGGTTCAGTGCCGGACGGTTCAGTGCTGCACGGTTCAGTGCCGGACGTTCAGTGCCGCACTGTTCAGTGCCGGACGTTTAGTGCCGCACGGATCAGTGCCTGGCGGTTCAGGCCCGCACGGTTACTGTACAGCACCCCCCGGTTCAGGCCGAGTTCAGTGCTGCACGGTTCAGTGCGGGCCTGCTTCAGTGCCGGGCGGTTAAGTGCCGTATGTTTTCAGTGCCGCACGGTTCAGTGGCCGGACGGTTCAGTTGTCGTGCTGACGGTTCATAGCCGGACGGTTCAGTGCCGGACGCTTCAGTGCCTGACGGTTCAGTGCTGACCACTGTCAGTGCCGGACGTTCAGTGCCCGCACTGTTCAGTGCCGGACGTTTAGTGCCGGCCACGGTCAGTGCCTGGCGGTCAGGTGCATGACGGTTCAGTGCCTGCGGTTCAGTGCCGGACGTCTTGCCGCACGGTTCAGTGCGGACGGTTCAGTGCCTGACGGTTCAGTGCCTGGCGTTCAAGCCGCACGGTTCAGTGCCGGACGGTTAGTGCCGGACGGTTCAATGCGGACGTTCAGTGCGGGCCGATTCAGTGCCGGGCAGGTTTAATGTCAGTACGGTTCAGTTGCCTGACGGTTCATGCCGTACGGTTCAGTGCCGACGGTTACTGTACCGCACGGATTCAGTGCCGGACGGTTCGTGCTGCACGGTTCAGTGCCGGACGTTCAGTGCCGCACTGTTCAGTGCCGGACGTTTAGGCCGACGGATCATCGTGCCGGCGGTTCAGTGCCGGACGGTTCATGCCGCGACGGTTCAGGCCGGGCGGTTCAGTGCCGGACGGTTCAGTGCCGCACGGTTCAGTGCCGACGGTTCAGTCGGGCGGTTCAGTGCCCGCGGTGCCGTCTCGGTTCAGTGCCTGCACGGTTCAGTGCCGGCGGTTCAGTGCCGCACGGTTCAGTGCCGACGTTAGGCACGGGCAGTGCCGGACGGTACTTACCCACCGGTTCAGTGCCGGACGGTTCAGTGCCGCACGGTTCAGTGCCGGACGGTTAGGCCGCACGGTTCAGTGCCGGACGGTTCAGTGCCGACGGTTCATGCCGCACGGTTCAGTGCGGACGGTTTGCCGCGGTTCAGTGCGGGCGGTTCAGTGCCGACGGTTCAGTGCCGACGGTCAGTGCCGGACGGTTCAGTGCCGACGGTTCAGTGCGTGCGACGGTTCAGTGCCTGACGTTCAGTGCCGGGACGGTTCGTGCCGCAGCGGTTCAGTGCCGGACGGTCAGTGCCGCACGTCAGTGCGGACGTTCAGTGCCGGACGTTTAGATGCCGCGCGGTTCAGTGCCGACGGTTCTGCCGGACGGTTCAGTGCCGCACGGTTCAGTGCCGCACGTTCACGGTCAGGCCGCACGGCAGTGCCGGACGGTACTGTCCCACGGTTCAGTGCCGGACGTTCAGTGCCGCACTGTTCATGCCGGACGTTCAGTGCCGCACGGTTCAGTGCCTGGAGGTTCAGTGCCTACGGTTCAGTCTGACGGTTCAGTGCCGGACGGTTCAGTGCCGCACGTTCAGTGCCGGACGGTTCAGTGCGACGGTTCAGTGCCGACGTCAGTGCGCACGGTTCAGTGCCGGCGGTTCATGGCGACGGTCAGTGCCGGACGGTTCAGTGCCGCACGGTTCAGTGCCGACGGTTCTAGTCGGACGGTTCGTGCCGGACGGTTCAGTGCCGCACGGTTCAGTGCCGGACGGTTTCAGTGCGTGACGGTTCAGTGCCGGGGGTTCAGTGCCGCACGGTTCAGTGCCGGACGGTTCAGTGCGGACGGTCATGCGGACGGTCACGTGCAGCACGTTCAGTGCCGCACGGTCAGTGCGCGGTTCAGTGCCGGAGGTTCAGTGCCGCACGGTTCAGTGCCGCCTGTTCAGTGCGACGGTTCAGTGCCTGATGGGGTTAAGTGCTGCGGTTCTGGCGGTTCAGGCCGGACGGTTCAGTGCCGACGGTTCAGTGCGGACGGTTCAGTGCCACGGTTCAGTGCCGACGGTTCAGTGCCGGACGGTTCAGTGCCGCGGTCAGTGCCGGACGGTTCGTGCCGGACGGTTCAGTGCCGGACGGTTCAGTGCGCGGTCAGCGGTTCGTGCCGCACGGTTCAGTGCCGGGGTTCAGTGCCGGAGGTTCAGTGCCGGAGGTTCAGTGCCGCGGTTCATGCCGACGGTTCAGTGCCGGACGGTTCAGTCCGGGTCAGTCCGGACGGTTCAGTGCCGGACGGTTCATGCCGGACGGTTCATGCGGGGATGTCGCGGTTAGTGCCGCACGGTTCAGTGCCGACGGTTCAGTGCCGGACGGTTCAGTGCCGCAGGTTCATGCCGACGGCAGTCCGGACGGTAGTGCCGCACGGTTCAGTGCCGGAGTTCAGTGCCGCGTTTCAGTGCCGGACGTTCAGTGCCGACGGTTCAGTGCCGGAGGGTTCAGTGCCGTACGGTCAGTGCCGCACGGTTCAGTGCCGGCGGTTCAGTGCCGACGGTTCAGTGCCGGACGGTTAGGCCGGCGGTTCAGTGCCGGACGGTTCAGTGGCCGGACGGTTCAGTGCCGGACGGTTCGTGCGCACGGTTCAGTGCCGACGGTTCAGTGCCGCACGGTCAGTGCCGGCGTTCAGTGCCACGGTTCAGTGCCGGCGGTTCAGTGCCGGACGGTTCAGTGCCGGACGGTTAGTGCCGGCGGTCAGTGCCTGCCCGGTTCAGTGCCGGACGGTTCAGTGCCGACGGTTCAGTGCCGGTAGTGCGGACGGTTCAGTGCCGACGGTTCAGTGCCGGACGGTTCAGTGCCGCACGGTTCATGCTGGACTTCAGTGCACGGTTCAGTGCCGGACGGTTCAGTGCCGGACGGTTCAGTGGCCGGGTTCAGTGCCGGGACGGTTCACGGCCGCACGGTCAGTGCCGGACGTTCAGTGCCGCCTGTTCAGTGCCGGACGTTTAGTGCCGCCGGTATAAGTGCCTGGCGGTTCAGTGCTTGAGGTTCAGTGCCTGACGGTTCAGTGCCGGACGGTTCAGTGCCGCACGGTTCAGTGCCGGAGGTTCAGTGCCGCACGTTCAGTGCCGGACGTTAGTGCCGCACGGTTCAGTGCCGGCCGTCAGTGCCGACGGTTCAGTGCCGACGGTCAGTGCGCACGTTCAGTGCCGGACGTTCAGTGCGACTGTTCAGTGCCGACGGTTCAGTGCGGACGGTTCAGTGCCACGGCAGGCGTCGTTCGTGCCGGACGGTTCAGTGCCGGACGGTTCAGTGCCGGACGGTTCGTGCCGCACGGTTCATGCCGGACGTAGTGCCGACGTTCAGTGCCGCGGTCAGTGCCGACGGTTCAGTGCGACGTAGTGCCGGACGGTTCAGTGCCGCGTTCAGTGCCGCACGGTTCAGTGCCGCACGGTTCAGGCCGGCGGTTCAGTGCCGCACGGTTCAGTGCCGGACGGTCAGTGCCGGGCGGTCGTGCCCACGGTTCAGTGCCGACGGTTCAGTGCCGCACGGTTCAGTGCCGGACGGTTAGTGCCGCGGTTCAGTGCCTGGCGGTTCAGTGCTTGACGGTTCAGTGCCGACGTTCGTCCGCACGTTGTGCGAGTTTACGAACGGTCAGTGCGGCGGTTCAGTGCCGGCGGTTAGTGCCGTGACGGTCAGTGCCGCACGGTTCAGTGCCGGACGTTCAGTGCGACTGTTCAGTGCCGGACGTTAATGCGACGGTTCAGTGCCGACGGTTCAGTGCCGACGGTTCAGTGCCGGACGGTTCAGTGCGCACGGTTCAGTGCCGCACGGCAGTGCCGGACGTTCAGTCCGCACGGTTCAGTGCCGGAGTTTAGTGCCGCACGGCTGTCGGTTCAGTGCCGGACGTTTAGTGCCGACGGTTCAGTGCGGCGGTTCAGTGCCGGGGTTAGTGCCGAGGTTCAGTGCCGGACGGTTCAGTGCGGACGGTCAGTGCCGGACGGTTCACTGCCGAGGTTCAGTGCCGGACGGTTCAGTGCCTGACGGTTAGTGCCGCGGTTCATGCCGGACGTTCAGTGCCTGACGTTCAGTGCCGGACGGTTAGTGCGCACGGTTCGTGCCGCGGTCAGTGCCGGACGGTCTGTCCGACGGTTCAGTGCCGGACGTCAGTGCCGCACGTTCAGTGCCGGACGGTTCAGTGCGGGCGGTTCAGTGCCGGCGGTTAAGCGACGGTTCAGTGCCGACGGTTCAGTGCCGGACGGTTCAGTGCCGGACGGTTCAGTGCCCGGTTCAGTGCCGGGCGGTTATTGTCGTACGGTTCGTGCGACGGTTCAGGCCGGTTGTCCCGGTTCAGTGCCGGACGGTTCAGTGCCGACGGTTCAGTGCCGCACGGTGATGCCGGCGTTCGGCGCGTCCGCCGGTTCAGTCCGGACGGTTCAGTGCCGCACTGTTCAGTGCCGGCTTTAGTGCCGCACGGTTCAGTGCCGGCGGTTCAGTGCCTGACGGTTCAGTGCCGACGGTCAGTGCCGGACGGTTCAGTGCCGCACGGTTCAGTGCCGGACGGTTCAGTGCCTGCGGTTAGTGCGGACGGTTCAGTGCGCACGGTTCAGGCCGGCGGTTCAGTGCCGGACGGTTCAGCGCAGGTTCAGTGCCGGACGGTTCAGTGCCGGCGGTTCAGTGCCGGACGGTTCAGTGCCGGGGTCCGGTTACGTCAGTTTGCCGGACGGTTCAGTGCCGGGTTCAGTGCCGACGGTTCATGCCGCGGTTCAGTGCCGGACGGTTCAGTGCCGGGCCCGGCGTATGCCGACGGTTCAGTCGGGGGTTCAGTGCCGGGCGGTTCTCGACGGTTCAGTGCCGGACGGTTCAGTGCCGGACGTTCAGTGCCGGACGGTTCAGTGCCGCACGGTTCAGTGCCGGACGGTTCAGTGCCGCACGTTCAGTGCCGGAGGGTTTAGTGCCGCACGGATCAGTGCCTGGCGGTTCAGTGCCTGACGTTCAGGCCGCACGCGTTCAGTGCCACGGTTCAGTGCCGGGGTTCAGTGCCGCACGGTTAGTGCCGGCGGTTCAGTGCCGCACGGTTCAGTGCCGGACGGTTCAGTGCCGGACGGTTCGTGCCGGACGGTTCAGTCCAGTTCGTGCCGGGGTTGCCGGACGGTTCAGTGCCGACGGTCAGTGCCGGACGGTCAGTGCCGCACGGTTCAGTGCCGGACGGTTCAGTGCCGCGGTTCATGCCGCGGTTCAGTGCCGGCGGATCGTTCAGGCGGTCAGTCCGACGGTTCAGTCGCACGTTCAGTGCGGACGTTCAGTGTCGCCGGTTCAGTGCCGGCGTTTCAGTGCCGCACGGATCGTGCCTGGCGGTTCGCGCGGTTCAGTGCCGCGGTTCAGTGCCGGACGGTTCAGTGCCGCCGGTTCATGCGGGCGGTTCAGTGCGGGCGGTTCAGTGGCGGTTCAGTGCCGAGGTTCAGGCCGGCGGTTCAAGTGCCGGACGGTTCAGTGCCGCACGGGCAGTGCCGGACGGTACTGTACCGCACGGTTCAGTGCCGGACGTTCAGTGCCGCACTGTTCAGTGCCGGACGTTTTAGTGCCGCACGGATCAGTGCTTGCGGTTCAGTGCCTGACGGTTCAGTGCCTGACGGTTCAGTGCCGGACGGTTCAGTGCCGCACGGTTCAGTGCCGGACGTTCAGTTCCGCACTGTTCAGTGCCGGACGGTTCAGTGCCTGACGGTTCAGTGCCGGACGGTTCAGTGCCGCACGGTTCTGTGCCGCACGGGCAGTGCCGGACGGTTCAGTGCCGGACGGTTATCCGCACGGTTCAGTGCTGGACGGTTCAGTGCCGGACGGTTCAGTGCCGCGGGCTTCAGGCCGCGTAGTCGGACGGTCCGCACTTTAGGCACGTTAGTGCCGACGGTTCAGTGCTGCGTTCAGTGCGGGTTCAGTCCGGCGGTTCCGACGGTTCATGCCGCACTTCAGTGCCGGACGGTCATGCCGCAGGGTTCGTGCCGGACGGTTCAGTGCCGCGGTTCAGTGCCGGACGTTAGTGCCGCACGGTTCAGTGCGGCGGTTCGCCGGTACAGTCGTCTGACGGTTCAGTCCGGACGGTTCAGTGCCGGCGGTCGTGCCGGTTCAGTGCCGGCGCTCGGCCGTACGGTTCGCCGGCGGTTCAGGCCGCGGTTGGCCGACGGTTCAGTGCCGCACGGTTCAGTGCCGGACGGTTCAGTGCCGGACGGTTCAGGCCGGACGGTTCAGTGCCGACGGTTCAGTGCCGGACGTTAGTGCCGACGGTCAGTGCCGCGGTTCAGTGCCGGCGGTGCGGGTGTCCGCGGTTCGTGCCGGACGTTCAGTGCCGCACGTTCAGTGCCGGAGGGTTAGTGCCGCGGTTCAGTGCGCGGTGTCGTCGCACGGTTCAGTGCGGACGTTCAGTGCGATTGTGCCGCGTTCAGTGCCGCGTCAGTCCCGGTTAGTGCCGACGTTCAGTGCCTGACGGTTCAGTGCCGGACGGTTCAGTGCCGCACGGTTCAGTGCCGACGGTGCCGGCGGTTCGTCCGACGGTTCAGTGCCGGACGGTTCAGGCCGCGTTCAGTGCCGGCGGTTAGTGCCGACGTTCAGTGCCGACGGTTCAGTGCCGGACGGTTAGTGCCGCACGGTAGTGCCGGCGGTTCAGTGCGGACGGTTCAGTGCCGGACGGTTCATGCGCAGTTCAGTGCGGACGGTTAGTGCCGCGGTTCAGTGCCGGCGGTTATGCGTACGGTTCAGTGCCTGACGGTCAGTGCCGGACGGTTCAGTGCCGACGGTTCGTGCCGAGGTCAGTGCGCGGTTCTGCCGGGTTCAGTGCGGTCAGTGCCATTTGCCGGTTGCCGGACGTTGTGCCACGGTAGTGGTGCTGACGGTCAGTGGCGGTTCAGGCCGAGGTCAGGCCGCGTTCAGTGCGACGTTAGGCCGGGTTCAGGCCGACGTTCGCGGTTAGTGCCGACGGTTCAGTGCGACGGTTCAAGTGCCGGGGTCAGCGCGGTCAGTGCGGACGTCAGTGCGACGTAGTGCCACGGTCTGCGGTCGTGCCGCGTCAGGCCGGCGTCGCGGCGTCGCGGCGTCCGCCGGTTCAGTCGGCCGTCAGTCGACGGTCAGTGCCGCACGGTTCGTGCCGGCGTTAGTGCGGGTTCAGTGCCGCGGTTCAGTGCCGCGGTTCGTGCCGGCGGTTCAGTGCCGGCGGTTCAGTGCCGGGCGTTCAGTGCGACGGTCGTGCCGGACTTGTGCCGACGGTTCAGTGCCGGCCGCTCGTGCCGACGGTCAGTGCCGGAGGTCGTCCGCACGGTTCAGTCGGACGTTCAAGTTCCGCCGTTCGTCGGCGTCGTCGCGGGGTTCACGGGGGTGTCACGGCAGTGCGACGTCCGCCGGTTTGCCGCGTTCAGTGCCGCAGTTCAAGCCGCGGTCAGTACGGTTCAGTGCCGGACGGTTCAGTGCGGACGGTTCAGTGCGGACGGTTCACGTGCACGCACGGTTCAGTGCCGGACGGTTCAGTGCCGACGGTCAGTGCGACGGTTCAGTGCCGCACGGGTCAGTGCCGGACGGTTCAGTGCGGGCGGTTCAGTGCGAGTTCGTGCCGCACGGTTTCAGTGCCGGCGGTGTCAGTGCCGGACGTTCAGGCCGCGCGGTCAGTCCGGACGGTTCAGTGCGGGGTTCAGTGCCGGACGGTTCAGTGCCGCACGGTTCATGCGGGCGGGTCAGTGCCGGACGGTTCAGTGCCGCAAGGTTCAGTGCCGGACGTTCAGTGGCCAGTGCCGGTACGTCACTGCGCCGGTTCAGTGCCGGACGGTTCAGTGTGGCGGTTCGTGCCGGACGGTCAGTGCCGCACGGTTCAGTGCCGGCGTTCAGTGCCGGACGGTTCAGTCCGCCGGTTCAGTGCCGGACGGTTCAGTGCGTGACGGTCAGTGCCTGTAGGTTCAGTGCCGACGGTTCAGTGCGACGTTCAGTGCCGGACGGTTCAGTGCCGGACGGTTAGTGCCGCAGGTTCATGCCGCACGGTTCAGTGCCGGACGGTTCAGTGCCGGCGGTTCAGTGCCGCACGTTCAGTGCCGGACGGTTCAGTGCCGGACGGTTCAGTGCCGGCGGTTCAGTGCGGCGGTTCGTGCCGGGTTCAGTGCCTGCGGTTCAGTGCCGGACGGTTCAGTGCCGCGTTTGCCGCAGGGTGCCGGACGGTTAGCCGGGTTCAGTGGCCGGCTTCAGTGCCGCACTTTGTGCCGCAGTTTAGTGCCGGACGGATCAGTGCCTGGCGGTCAGTGCGTGACGGTTCAGTGCCTGCGGTCAGTGCCGGACGGTTCAGTGCCGCACGGTTCAGTGCCGGCAGTTCCTGCGGTTCAGTGCGGACGGTTCAGTGCCGACGGTCAGTGCCTGGCGGTTCAGTGCCGACGGTTCAGTGCCGACGGTTCAGTGCCGACGGTTCAGTGCCGACGGTGCGGCGGTCGTCCTGGCGGTTCAGTGCGACGGTTCAGTGCCTGACGGTTCAGTGCCGGACGGTTCAGTGCCGCACGGTTCAGTGCGGCGGTTCAGTGCCGGGTTCGTCCGGCGGTTCAGTGCCGAGCTCGGTTCGGGCTTCGGGTTCGGGGGGTTCGTGGGGTTGGGCGGCCTTCCGACTTTTGGCCGGCCGTCTGCGGGGTTGCCGGTTCAGTGCCGCGGCTCCACGGTCATTTGGGTTCAGTGCCGGGGTTTCAGTGCCTGGTTCAGTGCCGGGGTTTGCGGGGTTGTCCGGCGGAAACGGCGGTTCACTGCCGCACGGTTCAGTGCCGGACGGTTCAGTGCCGGACGGTTCACTGCCGGACGGTTCAGTGCGGGCGATTCAGTGCCGGGCGGTTAATTGTCGTACGGTTCAGTGCCTGACGGTTCAGTGCCGGACGGTTCAGTGCCGCACGGTTCAGTGCCGCACGGGCAGTGCCGGACGGTACTGTACCGCACGGTTCAGTGCCGGACGTTCAGTGCCGCACTGTTCAGTGCCGGACGTTTAGTGCCGCACGGATCAGTGCCTGCGGTTCAGTGCCTGACGGTTCAGTGCTTGACGGTCCAGTACCGGACGGTTCAGTGCCGCACGGTTCAGTGCGGGCGGTTCAGTGCGGGCGGTTCAGTGCCGGGCGGTTAAGTGCCTGACGGTCCAGTACCGGACGGTTCAGTGCCGCACGGTTCAGTGCCGGACGTTCAGTGCCGCACTGTTCAGTGCCGGACGTTTAGTGCCGCACGGATCAGTGCCTGGCGGTTCAGTGCGTGACGGTTCAGTGCCGCACTGCCGCACGGGCAGTATCGAACGGTTCAGTGCGGGCGGTTCACTGCCGGGCGGTTAAGTGCCGTACGGTTCAGTGCCGCACGGTTCAGTGCCGGACGTTCAGTGCCGCACTGTTCAGTGCCGGACGGTTCAGTGCCGGACGGTTCAGTGCCGGACGTTCAGTGCCGCACTGTTCAGTGCCGGACGTTTAGTGCCGCACGGATCAGTGCCTGGCGGTTCACTGCCGCACGGTTCAGTGCCGGACGGTTCAGTGCCGGACGGTTCACTGCCGGACGGTTCAGTGCGGGCGATTCAGTGCCGCACTGCCGCACGGGCAGTATCGAACGGTTCAGTGCGGGCGGTTCAGTGCCGGGCGGTTAAGTGCCGTACGGTTCAGTGCCGCACGGTTCAGTGCCGGACGGTTCAGTGCCGGACGGTTCACTGCCGGACGGTTCAGTGCCGGACGGTTCAGTGCCGGACGGTTCAGTGCCGCACGGTTCAGTGCCGCACGGGCAGTGCCGGACGGTTCAGTGCCGCACGGTTCAGTGCCGGACGTTCAGTGCCGCACTGTTCAGTGCCGGACGTTTAGTGCCGCACGGATCAGTGCCTGGCGGTTCAGTGCCTGACGGTTCAGTGCCTGTCGGTTCAGTGCCGGACGGTTCAGTGCCGCACGGTTCAGTGCGGGCGGTTCAGTGCCGGACGGTTCACTGCCGCAAGGTTCAGTGCCGGACGGTTCAGTGCGGGCGATTCAGTGCCGGACGGTTCACTGCCGCAAGGTTCAGTGCGGGAGGTTCAGTGCGGGCGGTTCAGTGCCGTACGGTTCAGTGCCGCACGGTTCAGTGCCGGACGGTTCAGTGCCGGACGGTTCACTGCCGCAAGGTTCAGTGCCGGACGGTTCAGTGCGGGCGGTTCAGTGCCGGGCGGTTAATTGTCGTACGGTTCAGTGCCTGACGGTTCAGTGCCTGACGGTTCAGTGCCGGACGGTTCAGTGCCGCACGGTTCAGTGCCGCACGGGCAGTGCCGGACGGTACTGTACCGCACGGTTCAGTGCCGGACGTTCAGTGCCGCACTGTTCAGTGCCGGACGTTTAGTGCCGCACGGATCAGTGCCTGGCGGTTCAGTGCGGGCGGTTCAGTGCCGGGCGGTTAATTGTCGTACGGTTCAGTGCCTGACGGTTCAGTGCCGGACGGTTCAGTGCCGCACGGTTCAGTGCCGCACGGGCAGTGCCGGACGGTACTGTACCGCACGGTTCAGTGCCGGACGTTCAGTGCCGCACTGTTCAGTGCCGGACGTTTAGTGCCGCACGGATTAGTGCCTGGCGGTTCAGTGCCTGACGGTTCAGTGCCGGACGGTTCAGTGCCGCACGGTTCAGTGCGGGCGGTTCAGTGCCGGGCGGTTCAGTGCCGCACGGTTCAGTGCGGGCGGCTCAGTGCCGGGCGGTTAAATGCCGTACGGTTCAGTGCCGCAAGGTTCAGTGCCGGGCGGTTCAGTGCCGCACGGTTCAGTGCGGGCGGTTCAGTGCCGGGCGGTTAAATGCCGTACGGTTCAGTGCCGCACGGTCAGTGCAGCACGGTTCATGGCCGAATGGTTCAGTGCCGCACCCTCGATTTTGCGTGTTTTTCACGTTAAACTTTTTTAAACCAATTAAACCGCTTGGGTATTTTTTAAATGATCTATTTTTGGGCCGTATTCTTCGAAGCATATGAGAAAACAACAAAATATGCAAAAAACTTATAATTCGACCCCTACTTATTTATAATTGCAACTTTTACAGGGCGTTGTGCTAGGCTTTGAAGCTTGGAAAGCGGCTACAAGGAGTTTTTGTACATCGTTTATTGCGCAGGCCCACATTACATTTGCCGAGTGCATGGCCTTGCAAGAAGCATTTCACGGTGCAGCCTTTAATTCAACGATGGCCTTGATCAGCAGAGACATTTTTTGTGGCGGCATGGAAAACGGGTTTCAGTCATTAATTATTGAGTCGAAAAAAAGATGTTTCTAAGGTTATTTGGGGAGGGGGGGGGGGGGGGGGAGGTAGAGCGGCGGCGATCACTTCAGTGCCTACACTTCGGTGCCGCGCACTTCAGCAGGTGTCCCACACTTCAGTGCCGGACACTTCAGTGCCAGCCTTAAAAGTCTATAACTGTTTTTTAAACTCAACCAAATCAAACAATCAAGATGTCATTGGAAAGCTGTAAATGAGAAGTATCGTACAAAAAAAAAAGCCAAGCCGGTTCAATTCGTTTTTAAGAAGTTCAACGTGAAAACACCCCAAATCAGGGTTTCTCATCAGTTTTATTGCAATACTTTTTTTACGAATTTTCTAATTGGTTAGCTTTGGCTTAACAATGACTTTTAAAAGCTTAGAGCTTTCCAATGACTTCTTGATTGTTTGATTTAAAAAGTTATAGCCTTTCAATTGCTGGCACTGAAGTGTCCGGCACTAAGTGTGTGCACTGAAGTGTCCGGCGCGTGGATGCGTACCGGGGGTAGAGTCCGAATCTGACATACGTTTGCCTAATTTGAATCTCGAAACCGAATTTGAACATTTTTCAAAATCAATTTTGCCTCAAAAAAATTGAGCCAAAATTGATTTATGAAAATTTTTGAATTCTCGAAAATGTTCGAATTCAGGTCTGTGGTTCGAAATTGGTCTAAACTGAGGTCATATTTGGGCTCCTCGACCTAAAAAACCCATAGAAAGTTTTTCCCCGGTCATTAATAATTACTTACGGATTGTCCGGACACTCCTTCTGGTCTGGTCCATGCTTTTTAAGTAATTGGAATCAGATAGGGCAGATTATATAGATCACGGATTAGTCGATGATAAGGGATCACGTTTCCTTGGGTCAATAAAGTAATATATTGGCGTAAAATGAAATAATTTCTTATTTTATTTTATGTTACATAAATTTAGTGACCTTCTCCACCAAAGAGGCGTGTCATGTAGTTTTTGCCAGACGCTGCACAACACTGCGCATAATGTATTGTAAAATAAATTTTTGGTAAAGCTTTTATGGGGAAAAAATGTTTTCTGATTAAAAAGCCGATCAGAATTCGGTCGTTTTGACGGTGTCAGGACTTTCGCAGTAAATTTTTCGACAGTACGACAAATTTACAAAAAATTAAAATTAATTGAAATTTTAAAAAATTATATGTAAGTCAATATTCGAACGATACACCAATTTTATTCTGAAGGTGTTTTTCTAAAAAATAATTTGAGAAATAGAAATGGGCATCAGATATTCAGTGAGATAATCAGAGGTATGGAAGCAGAAGATTATACAAACCAAGATTAGTATTAGAATTGAAACTATCTTTATAAAAATGAATTTAAATTTTAATTAACTAATTTTTTGAATAATTGTACTTTCGAAAAATTCGCTGTCGAATCGTCCGCTCTGTTGAAAAGCCCAGGAACCGTTTTGGCACCAGAAAATCCGTTTTTTTTTCTAGTTTCTTTGCGGGTGATTTCGTTTCTGCGCCCTAGATCAACATTTACCCAATTTTGTTTTTTGAAAAGTTTTTCGTTGTAATTTTGTGCTTTTTGTTACCGATTTTAACCGTTACCGGTTTTTACCGATTGGAACTGAAAAGTGACCGTTAACGATAAATTTACCGTAAATTTTTACCGGTTTACCTCGGTAAATTTTCCGTACCGAACACTAGACGGTCGTCTTTTCGTGTTTTTCATTTTTAGATAGCGCTAAATTTTGCCCAGCTCTTCAACACTTTCGAGCTCTACTGTGCACGTTTGCAAAAGAAGGCTGAGAAAGAACGATGCAATCGACATGTACATTTGACAACAAACATTTTCATCAGGATGATAAATACACACTTAAACGTGTACGTTGCAACAAGTAATTGCAAAACTATCTTTCGGTGCAAATAACATGTGACAAAGATTAAGGGTGCTCGTAATTACAGGCTTTTGATTGTTACAAATTACTTATAATACAATTTTTTTTTGACTGTTTACTAGCACACCTGAAAATTTTTTCGGACATAATGAATTTCCGTATATGTTCCGAAGTTTCCTTTTGTTTACAATGAATAAAAACTTGCTGCTTTTTCAATTTAATTCATTTATTGACACAGCTGCTGGATCGAAAGCTAAAATTCCACATCTCATCTCTCACCAACATTTTTTGTTGTTGTTTTGCTCACATAACCGTTCCTTAAAAAACCACCCCAAAAGGTTTCGACACGCGCGGGAAAATCTCGACGCCACACCCCCCCCCCCAAAGGTGCGGGAAAACAACAAAAGGCCAGCGTTAATCCGCGAAAATTTCGCGCACAGACGACGGTCCCGTCTTTCTAACTACTGACAATACCCAATTATTGATAAATATCGGTCATAGCGGCCAGAGCCAAAATCGAACAAAACATATACCAATCGACTCCTCTCGGTCTGCAATGTAACAATCCGAAAAAAAATTTTGGGCAACCATTCCCTGAAGGGTTACAGACCCGGGACTGAAGTTTCTTTTGACTGGGGAAACAGTTGTCCACTGATTAAAAAATGGAAAAATCACTTATATTGGCTTTCAAATTACGAATTCCTCAATAGAAACTAAAAATTGAGAATCTAAAACGGTTTTTAAACCGTTTAAATTTTGAAAATTAAAGGAAAAAATGGAAACTTCAGTACCATTATGAATGGTACTCTGACCGGGCTTCTGCGCACAGTTTCTTCTGTTTACGGTTGTCTGCGGAGAAAGGGGGTTCATTTTTACTTTTGGTCTGGTGTATCCATTTTACATTTTTTTCTTTAATTTTCAAAATTTTAAACCGGTTCAAATACCGTTTTAAATTCTCAATTTTTAGTTTCTATTGACGAATTCGTAATTTGAAAGCCAATATGAGTGATTTTTCCCATTTTTAATCAGTGGACAACTGAGTCCCCAGTCAAAAGACATTTCAGTCCCGGGTCTGTAACTCTTCAGGGAACGGTTGCACAAAATTTTTTTTTCGCATTTTTACATTGCAGACCAAGAGGAGTCGATTGGTATATGTTTTGTTCGATTTTGGCTCTGGCCGCTATGACCGATATTTTCCCAATTATAATTATTGAACAGCCAGATCTGAGGACTGATTAAGATTTTGATCGAGAATCTCGAACGTCCGGCTCTAGTTATTTCAATTTGTGTGCTTTTCCGCTTCATTTATTCCATTGAATACAAAAAACACCATAACAAAATCTCACAACATAAATAAAATAGAATACTGCTCCGGCACTTTTTCTATGCTAAATTAGCAGACAAAATCAATTTGTACTGTATTACCACTTTTTTTTCGTCTGCAAAATGTTTTGGAATGGGCGGGGGGAGTACTTTTCATGTGGCGCCGCACATTAAGCAATTAGTGAACAACAACAAAAAGGTGTTAATATGGCAAGGAATGAGGTCTTGAAGGGACCCGATTCCCGGGCAAAAAAAAAAATGTGTAAAAGTGGAGAGGAATATGTATGCATATCACAGCGAAAAATATTATGAATGAACGAACAAACCAACAACAAGAACAACAACCAAAAAGGAAAGGGCAAACAAAGTGAAAGATGCCGAATTTAGAGCGTGTGTGCCATGGACCATGGGTGGAGGTATCAGGAATGTAACCGGATTCCGGATTTATGGCATTTTTTGAGAGCCGGAATCCCGGACATTTCTTCTTTGGCGTCCGGTTACATCCCTGGGTACATACATATGTTTTATATGGAGCCCCAAGTTTTGTGCAAAAATTACCGTATATACTGTTTTAATCCCACATGGGAGATTATTTTTCAACTTCCTCAAAAACATTATTAGAAGGCGGGAGATTATTACAGCGTGGGGGATTAAAACAATATATACGGTACTCCCTTAGTCTCTCCACAACATTTGGAACATTGAAGCAAAAAATTGGGCATTATTAATATATAAAAGAAAAGCAAACAAAAATTTTTTGCTTTTTTCAATGTGTGGCAATTGCGTTGCGTTTACCGGGCGGAATGTGGATTATTACAACAAAAAAACAGCGATAGGTTTAAGTTTTTTTAAATAATAAAACAACAATTAAGGGTGTGGTGCGTGCACAATAATTAGGTAATAATGTTGAGGGTCAAGAAACAAAAAATTCATTTTTGAAAAAATTGACGACTCTTTTCGTGGAGGCAAGAAATTTTATATAAATATAGAAAAAAAGTTAAAATTATATTTGCGAGTAAAATTCTTCATACCATAATATAATAATAACAAACAAAGAAAGAAAGAATAAATTAAATAAATAAAAGTTGACATTATGCGCATAAGTGACAACGGGCGAATGGGGAGCGTGGGTGGGCATGGCAAAGATTGCCAAAAATGTTTTGTTGCGGGGGGAAAAAAATCATATATTATCTTTCACGCATGGTGTACGCGTACTGCTTGGTGTTGTTATGTTGTTAGTGTTAAGGTTGTTCAGCAACAGTAGTTTGGGATAAAAAACGATGATGACGACGCCACAAGGGGGATGATGATGCAGTGAAACTGAAACAAATCATTATTTTATTTTTTTTCCTGATTAATGCCTAATTGATTTGATGATTGAACCCCGTGCCGTATCCAACCCCACGCCACCTTCGTAATCTCGCGAATGGATATGACGGACGACACCACCGTCTTCCCTACAGGACCATGCCGTACTCGCGTGCCTTTGTCTCGTTGTAGTCCTTGAATGTCCATTGCTGGTAGGCACTTTCCGTATTACATGCACTCATCTTTAAAATGTTTTAAATGTTGTCAAATTGTTTTTGTGTGTGCGCGGGAATGAGGCGAATGGTATACATTTTAAATTTTATTAATCAATCCAATTTAAATTCTATGAATCAATCCAATTTTAAATTTTACGAATCAATCCAATTTTAAATTTTATGAATCAATCCAATTTTAAATTTTATGAATCAATCCAATTTTAAAATTTATGGATCAATCCAATTTAAATTCTATGAATCAAATCTATTGAGCCCGCAGCGGACGACCGTCCATGAGCAGGATTTGGAATTATCCAGAAACAACATATATTTGATCAAGCATTTTCAGGCTTTTCGACATCCCCGGATCAAAACGGGAGGAGGAATCTGAACAATTCCGTCCGGAAGACCGGACTCACTATCAGTGCGCAACCCACAAAACCCGCGACCCCCCCCCCCGTCGACCACCTTCAACTTGTTGCCATCCCTGGTCATCTCCATGCATTTTCCGGTGACAACGTGCAACAGTTGGCGTAGCTGATGAACAAAATTTTAACACAATTATTTTTTGAAAAAAATTTGTAACTCCCTTTTTCACCTTATGATTATAGCGCCATTCCTGATTGCCTTTCTACGAAAAAAAATCGGGGGGAATTAATTTGTTGTTTAAAATGTCTTTTTTGGCACCTGTGAATGGCACGGAAATATCATCACCTCCTTGCCGGCAAAGTCGATGCACGACTCGTCACGCCGGATCTCGCCGTCTCGACTGAACATCCAGTACTGAAATGGACGCAAAAAATTATAAACCGACAAAAAAAAATCATTCAAAAAGTCATCACTCATGAGAAAAAATTGATCCCCGCATCCATTGATCAATTTATACACAAAAACTTACCAGAAGAGGCAACAAACAAAACAATACACAAAATATGTTAAATAAAAATATAAACATTAAGGGATTTTAAACCTGATTTCCACCCTGGTTGTGGCACCAGTAAAGGCCTAACTTTTTAAAACTGAAATGTTAACCAAAAAAAAGGATCAAAACAACAAAACCGAGTTTGCTCCGCTTCGTCCAATCGATGCAAATTTTGGAACCGCCCCCGGCGTTTCGAATCTAACGGAAATTCACTGTGTTCTCGCGTGGACACTTTTTTTAATTTTAATAAATATGTTTTTTTTTAATTTTTTTTCCAATGGCTTTAAAGCAGCAGCAGCAGCAGCATTTGCTGTTGTGTTATTGCATTGTTGTTGCCCCTTCGCTCCGACCGGCCCGAGCAGTTCACAACACCATCCCCTACCCCCCCCCCAAGCTTTTTTTGGACTCAAAACAAACGCATGCACATCAAGCAGTCCACCAAGTCAGAACAAACAAAAAGTTCCACAAAAAAAACAAAAATTTTCGATTTTTCTCTCTAAAAAAAGAATTTTCGTTATTCCAAATTGCTCTTTATTATATTCACAATATTAGTAATGGAAACTGTGCAAACCCCAAAAAGTGTACCCAAAAAATTTTTTCTCCAAATTTTACAAAAAAAAAATTTGGCAACCGTAGGGTGTAGAGGGGTGTAAGGGGGGGGGGGTTAAGAAAAATTGTTCCGCTCTTTTTTTCCTCTCCATTTCCACCTGATTTCCGCCCTGTAAATGGCACGGGTATGCAATTACGGGCTTATTGTTGTGCTCGTCCCCCACCGGACTGTCCACACAGGACGCCGGTGGTTGACCATCGCCGGCGCCACCACCACCGGGCGGCACAAAGCCGTTCCGGACCTGAACAGGGCCACAAGCCAACCAAAATGCCAAAACTCACTTGGTTCCCACCCTGTCCATGGCATGGCCACAGTCCAATCGGCTTCAATTTATCGCGCTTTTTGACCACACAGTCTAGGCACCGCTGATGCTTCAGTGGCGCACCATTGGCGACCTGTACACGTACGTTTACGTATGTTACACTTATTGATGAATTTGGGTGTGTACACCTACGGGTCAGCAAATGTTTGTTTCCTCAAAAAGTTCATTTTAAATTTTTTGAAAAAAAATTTTTGTTTGGCGTAATGTTGTCAAAAAAGCAAAAATTGTGAAAACAGTGCCACCCACCCACTCACGCGTCCTAGCACGTTCATGGGAAACATTTGCTAACCCATAAGCATGTGTAAATTTATGATAATTAAAATTTAAAAAAAAAATTGCTAAAAATTTCTGTAAATATTTTTGGTGTCCCGGACCGTTAAGAAAAAAAAAATTCAAAAACTAAAATCTGCTGCTGTAACATTTGAAAAAAAAAGCGGCGGCAGTTTTTTGTGCCTAGACTGAACACGAAGCGCTGTTTTGAAGCCGACAGAACAAAAAATGGGGGGGGGGGGGAAAGAAAATACGAGTTTTGGCATTTTGTCATTAATTAATGGTAATTAATCCACACAAATTGCCAAAGGCAATATTTAATTTTTTTTGGAAAAATATTTACGCGATTTTTTGCTATTTATAATAATTTTGTTAACAGATTGATTAATCAAAAACCTTCAATTTTAGAATCGTGTCGCCCCACTTTTCTAGGATTGAAAATTTTTTTTTAATTTTATTTCAAACTTTCTAAAAACCGCTGTTTGTACCCACACAAAAAAAAAAAATCGCGTAAATATTTTTTTAAATTTATTAATAATGTAGAAAAAATACTGCAAGCGTTTTGAAGAAGCAAGCATTTGCATATGGCACAATTTTGTTGGACATAAAATTGTGGGGGTCCGATTTTTCCAAATTTTATGCATTTTTTTTTCTATAAAGCGGAAGAATAAAGCCCAAAAAAAATTCGGAAAATTCGGACACACGCGTCCATTTTATTTGTTTTAATAAATGTTCAGCATCGATGTACTGCTCGCTTACCTCGCCCTTCGCAACTGCTTCGCCGGGGACGAACAGTTCGGGGAAAATGTTGTTCAAATACCACTTGAACGTTTTGCATTGCAGTCGCTGGAAACAGAATGATTGAAAAATGGTAAAAAAAAATATTTCTAATTTCTTTTTTTACCTTCTTAGCCTTTAATAAAAATAAAATTTTGCTTCTTTAACCCAAACTTTTAATTTCATCCATTTTTCATTATTTTCCCAATTGTTGAGGTTGAATAATTGATGACTAGAAAAAGTTAAAATTTTCGCAATTTCCATTTTATTTAAAAAAAATCACCTCTCTGAGCTCCTTGCGCGATTTGATGTCACCAAAATCACCCTTAAAAAATGCTTTTAAAATTATATTGAAAAAATGCTTTTGAGAGAAAAACAGAAGAACCAATTGGTTGTTGATGCGCTCGTAGTAGTACGTCTTGAAGTCGTCCAGCCACACCTCGGCCAACCGAATGGAGTTCTTCTTCAGCACATTGACGCCCGCCCGCCATTTGTACGGACTTCGTTTGCGGAAAATGTGCCCAACATGGGAACTGAACAGTTTTTGATCAAATTTCAAAAATTTAAATTTTTTTTCAAAAAATTAAACAAAAATCGCCTTACCACGGAACAATTTCAAGCCGGCCACCGCACATCCAAATCTAAAAATTTCAAATTTAAAAAAAAACAAAAACAAAAAAGTAAGTTTTAAAATCCGTTTACCTTAAAAGACAGCTCCAAGTTCTCGCCGCCCCAAATGTCGAAGCCCGGGTCGTAGGTGCCCAATTTTTCGAAATACTCCCGGTGAATGGAGAAGAGTCCGCCGGCCTAAAAAAAATCCAACTTTTTTTTTCTTGGGCTTTTAAAATTTCAAAAAATTTAGCCTAAGGGCTAGGGCTCCCCCCCCCCCCCATTTTAATACAAAAACAAAATTTTTTTTTTAAATACCATGGTCGGCGATGCAACCGGATCAATGTGCCGACGATTTTTGCGATCCCGCTCCGGAATTGGATGCCAGTTGAACTGCAATGACCAGTCAAACCCTATAGGAAAATGATTTTTTAAAGTTTTCTTTGCACAAATTAATTTTTTTTTTCAAATCAAAGAAACTAAAATGACATCCATTTTTATGGAGCCCACAAATTCGAGGCGTTCGTTCTCTACCCAAAATTGCATCAAATTGTCGGGATTTAAAGTTGGCACCCTTATTTGAAGCCAATTTTTGTTTTTAAATTTAAAATACGACAAAATTTTGGACCCAAAAATTAGAGAGCCCAAGATATTGTGGCAATTTGTGTCCAGAAAAACGCTTTTTTGGATAATATTTTTTGTTTGATCACCACCACCACACACCGCCAACATTGGTGAAGAACGCCTTGGAGTAGTGGTACTCAAAATTGTTGTCATCAATCACGTCAATCACCGGACACACGACTGTCGAGCTGTTCTTATGAATCCGGTCCAGCAACGGCTCAATCCAACCTGAACACAAAACAGTTAAAATGGACTATCGTTTTTTTGTTTTGATCTAAATTTCGCTCATCAAACTCAAGCTCAATTAAATGTTGTCAAATGTTACAGGACGTACCGTCCATGCACTCGCAATGCGAGTCCAGGTAGGTGATCACTTGGCCTTTGGCCAATGCAGCGCCACGGAGGCGCGCCCGGATGAGTCCCTCGCGCTTTTCGAGCCGCAGAACGCGAACCTGCATATATAAAATGATGCAAAAACTCGAAGACTTTGAGGGGGCATTTTTAAAAATATTTAAAAATAAAACATTTTTCTTAGCGTATTCAGAGGCGTAGCCTCCGGATCTGACCTCCGCTTCGACGATTTTCGAACTCCGGGACCCGAATTCATACAATTTTTAGAAGAATCAAAAATTTCCAAAATTCAATTTTAGCCTCAAAATCATTCAAAAAACATGAATTCGATCATTAGTTGTTTTTTCGTTGCAATCTTATGTTTTATGAATAATTTTGAGGCTAAAATTGAATTTTGAAAAATTTTGAATTTTCAAAAAATTGTTCGAATTCGGGTTCGGGGTTCAAAATTGGGTGAAATGGATGTTCGAATCGGATTCTACCCGATTAAAAGGCCGTCTCCATAATAGTGAAAAGCACCCAAATGCACTAAGCAAAAGCGGTCGGTGTAAACCTTCTTGAACTGGGCCATGTACTCGTCCAACGGCCTCTTCGTGTGCTCCATGTCCGAGAAGTCGTCCACCAAGATCACCTCGTTCAACAGCGCGTCCGGCGTTCGTTCAATAACACTGTGCACCGTGCGCAACAACACGGACCAGGCCTCGTTGTGGAAGCAGATCACCACCGTCGTGTCCGGCAAATTGGACGCGTACTGCTCGGTGGTGCACCCAAAATTTGAAGGGGAAATAAAAAAATTGTAAATCCAATTTTCTTCCAAAATCGAGCATTTTTTTTTGGTCGAAAAATTGCTTAAGAAAAAATACAATAAATCCCAAAAATGCACCCCCAAAATCCAAATTTGCCAGTTTTTTTTTTTGCCACATTTCCACACCTGCCACAATTATGCCAACTTTTTGAACTTTGTTTAAAAATTTCATATTTTTTAGAGAAAAATGGGAATTTTTTCCCAAAAGTGCTTCATGATTCATATAATTGAAGTTAAAAACTTCAAAAATTTAAAATCCCCCCCCCCCGCGGCGACAAACACACAAAAAAACTCACTCGTCATCCGCCGGGGGCGGCAACGACCGGTGAAGTGAAATCATGTCCGATGCTTAAACAAAAAATGTTCAAATTATTATTTTTTAAATTGTAAACGTGCCGTATTGGTTAAAGGCATTGTTCTGGAAGCCGTCATCATATTTCTTCCGCTCTTCGGGCGACAATTTCTAATTAAATTGCATTAATTGCATTAAAAAATTTCAAACATAAAGCAAGCACAGGTGGTATTACTCCAAAAATAGGGCACAGAATTTTGCAAAATGTCGCGGAACCAGGGGTCCATAAATTTTAAAAATGTCTAAATCGCAAGATCCGCATTTGGATCAGGGCTCGTGGAAAATCTTGTGCGGGTTCCACCAAAAATTGAGTTCATTTTTTTATTTCTCGATCCCACCAGTGTGTACTGCTAGTATAACAATACGTTTAAGCCCTCCTTTTGGGTTCATTTTTGACACAAAGTTATGGCAACAAAAAAAATAATATCAAAATTTGGTTTTTCGAAAAATCTGACAAAACAAATATTTGGATATTTGTACAAATATTCCAAATATTTGTATTTATCCGTTCTCTAAATGTAAGGGATAAAAAATTGTTAAAATTTCACTTTTTATGGCATACGCGCGTAATCCTTTCCCCAACATTAAAAAATTGTCAAATTTTGGGGACGGGAATTTTTTTTTTTCATTTTAGGCCTAGCTAACAAATAAGTCAAGTCAGACAGACCTCCTTGTCAATTTTGACGGCCTTGCCGCCTTCGCCTGCCTGGCTGGGGTCCCCTTTTTTGTAAATTGGTGACTTTGGGTCAAAAAAGGATTGTCGTCCGGGTTTCGGAATGTTGCCGACCTGCAAAAAGTTTTTAAAAAATAAAAAAATAGAAAATTCTCAAAAGGTTCAAAAACCAACCCCCTCCTCTTTGCTCTCCTTCCGTAGATCTTTGACAGTTGGTTGGTCCGCGATGACAACGGGCGGACCAAATCTGACCAAATTGAATTTTATGACATCATTTTGTTAAAATTTTTTACAAAAAAAAACGGTAATAGTGAAGATGGTGCCCCCCCCCATTTAAAAAAAAATTTTAAAATTCAAAATTTCCTAAAATTTGGATTCTAGCCGAAAATCCCCAGAAGCACCACTTTCTCGACTTTTAAAACAATTTGTTTTTTGTTAGAATTTTTTACAAAAAAAAACTAACCCTTGAATAGCCATTAGAGCAAGTCCGTCTTGTTCCTTTTTTACGCCCCGCTCATTCCGCTGGTCGCTGGGATTTTCGTCACTGTTTCGCTAAAACAAAACAAAAAAGTTAAATAACGCAAAAAACAAAAAATTAGAAAAAAATAAATGCTGGATTTTTTTTTTGGTTTGAAAACCCCCGGGAAACCCCAAACAAAAAATGGGGGAAAAAATTAAAATTTTGTTCGTTTGGCCAATTTCTAAACAAAAAAAATGGAAAAATTTAACCAATTTCTAAAACAAAAAATGGAAAAAATTTTGAAGATTTTGTCCGTTAGGCCAATTTCTAAACAAAAAATTCCACCGGAACATTTTGTGAATCTGAAAAATTTTGTTACCGTTCCGGGCAAATTCAAGAAAATGAGGGCGCATATCCACACGAACGGGACGAGCAGCACCAATTTGATGAAAAATGAACGCCGTCGGGCGGGAAAAAACTTTAAAGCCATCAAATCAATAATGCCGCGGCTGGGCGAGGAATACGTTTTCGTTTTGATGTGGTTGTTGTGCTGTTGTTGTTGTTTCTGTTTGGTAATTGGAGAGAATGAATTTTTTGTTGTTGTTGTTGTTGTTGTTGTGTTTATAGCAACAACAACAACGAATAGTACGTGCAGCAGCACACAACAAGCAAATTTAAGGACGATATTTTTGCACTTTTACCCGCGACTGGGAATAAATCTGAAAATGAAAAATGAATTAGTAATGTGAAAATGGTTAAAATTCAATTTTGGGGACAATGTAAAGGGCGGGCCAGGTCGTATCCCCCCGGGGGGGGGGGAATCCCTCCCCCTAGAAATAATTCAAAATGGGTGAAGCGGTAAAGGAAATGTTTAGTAGACCCATTGGCTAAAGATCGGGTCGGGATCCCCGTCAGGATTTTATCGGGAAATTAAACGGGATCCCGTGACGGGATTCCCGTCCGAACACATTTTTGGAGATATTTGGCATTAAATTCATGGAGCAATTTAGAAACCATGATATTGCCTGATCATAGGGCGTCATATGTAATCCATTTGATCCGGTTTTTCTTTTTCAAATTGGATAAAACGGAAATGTGTAAATCAATTCATAAAACACGGTTGCCCAGCAGGACGGAAAGAGCCAAAACCACCACAAATAACAAATCGTGCATATTTTATTTCTGTGTCCCCATCGTTTGAGCTAAAATTTGCATTTTTAGGCCAACAAAAAGTTTTCATTCCCACGATAATAATAAAAATAGATTTTCACAGCCTTTAAAAAATGTTCTGTCAAAAAAATGGTCGAGTCGCGCGGTTCGAAATCCAAAATTTGGCCAATAATCTGTACCAAATTGAATTTAAAAAAACATGGAAAAAATGCATTTCATAAATGCCAGACTCCAAAAATGGTTGAAAACTTTCGAGCTTAAGGTGGTATTGTGCGAAAGTGGTACATTTCGAGGAAAGAAAAAAAAAATTCATGAAGGGTTTTAACAAAAAAATTCTTTTGAAAAAAATTGATCTTGGCAAGAAAAATTCAAAAATTCGAATTTTATTGCCTTTTTCTGAAGGAAATTTGGAAAAATGCCGAACTACGCACAAAAAACGAAGCTTGCATAAAAAATTGGCAGCAATTTGCGTAAAAATCGTCTTAAAATATTATGAAAATCTTCACAAAATTCGAAAAATAAGGACAAAATGAGGACGGAGGCCTCAAATAAGGACAAATCTTACAAAAATAAGGACAGTTGGCAACCCTCTGCTTTATACTGGGCGCCAAAGTACCGCACACTCGACAAACGGCGCCCCAGCAATTGGTGGGGGCGCCGCTCGATTGCTCCGCTCAGTCGGACGAATTGACCCCGCCGGCGCTTTGCGCACGGTCCTGTCATTACACATAACTCCTCCTCATTGTCAGCAAAAAGTTTTTTGTTGTTGTTAGGTGTAAAAACAGAGCTCCTTGCTGTGGTGGCTGTGTTGATTTTTGAGTTAGCCCTCCCCACCCGCGCACTTAAAAATTTGTTTGATTGCTATGCCTGGGGCTAACAAAACCACCACAACGGTATATACATATGTGCAGTGTGCACCAGGGATGGTCGGAATTCCGATTCCCGACTTTTTTGATGTCTTGGAATTCCGAGTTCCGAAATTTTTTGAGGTTGTCGGCTCCCATCCCTGGTGTGCACGTGACAAAAATGAGGAATTAACATACTTATGTAAGCCTATTTTTTTTTTTTGTCAGAGATTGGAGGAGTTGAGGGGGGGGAGGGGGGAACGAAGGTGGTGGTTGGAATGAATCCGATTTGTGTATGCCGTCGATTGACATTTTCCCCCTTCACACGCCCCAAATAGGGGGGGGGGGGGACGACGGCGGAGGCGGCAGCTGTGGAGCAGAGAATGGAGTTGGATTGGAAGAATATTTGAGACGGGAGGGGGGGGGGGGGGACGACGGAGTGCGGGGGCGGGGGGGGGGGGAAGACACAAGTGGTGGGTGGCTGTGCAACTCTGCCACCAATCAGCCAGTCATCGTCACCGTAGAAATGACGACGACGACGACGACGACAACGACTGCGAGGACGACGTACACACAATTCACCACCACCACCAAGCAGCAGCAGCAGCAGAGGGAGTCGAGGGCGAACAAATGGATCGGGGGCGGGGGAGGCCCGGCGGGGAAGGCTCTGAAAAAAGGGCAACAGGACACACACACACACACATTTTATGAGTAAAAAGCGTTCGCGTCAAAAGTGCTAATTTTTAAATGCTTTCGTCAATCGACAAACACAACAAAAAAAAATTGGATAAATGCTTATGATTTTTTGTACTTTATTATATAAATTACCTAATGTGTAACCAGCTGAATAAACAAACATGAAGAATCAACGCCTAACAAAACAGTGGACTGATTTGTGAGGAAATGAGCATAAAATTCCAGAATTAAAAACCACTACCTAATTAGTCACTAATTGAAAGAAATTAAAATTTATGTCGTACGTGGACAAAATGTCCGTTCCCCTACACTCATGGAACGGTAAGTTTTTGGCAAACTTCCCAACTGTGGCCATGCCCCTTGCACAGTCATTTTAAATAATTTGTCCCACCCAAAAGAGGTGGCTGAATGGGGGGGGGGGGGTCCTTGGACCATTCATTCATTCAGTGAAGCATAAAGCAAAAGAATATAATTGTTTCCTCCGTTTAGGGATCCCTATGGTGATATATTGTGTTTTAAAGAAATGTCGTCCATAAAGAAATTTTGGGGTTTCAAAACGATGGGACACATTTTCCATTTTTATAAATTACGTAGCATTTGTAAAAGCATATACCTAAATGCAAAAACAAACCGTAAACAGTCTTTAAATCCTCCAACCTCTGAGTAGATTGAAAAATAATCACCTAACCTCTAATAATCCCCCATAAGGGATTAAAAGAGTGTTTACGGTATTACGGTAAAGTTCAAAAAGGCTTTTTTCATGTAAATTGATCGCTGGGGCTGGAGCGTCCCATTTTTGGAAAAACAAGAAATTTTTTACAAATTTCAGGGAGTCGATTCTGACCCCCCAGTTTGAAGTTCGAACCCCAAAAAACGGTCGAATTTGCCCCGTATTTTTTTAATTCATTTATTATTATTCATTAAACTGCAATAAAATGCAAAGTGTGGTCATCTCAGAAGTAGTAAAGTGTTTGTGTTGGAAAGTTGCAAGCGATAGAATAATAAATGTGAGCAACAAAAGTCTGCTACATATAAAACTAACATTATAAATAGGCTAGGACAAACCCCCCGGGGGTTAAACCGGATGTTCAAAATTCCAATGCTTAAAAATTGCCTCCCGGGTACGAACCCATAAACCGGGTCCCCAACAGGGTAGGACAAACCCCCCGGGGGTTAAACCGGATGTTCAAATTCAAATTCTTAAGGCATCCGGAAAACGAACTCATAAACCGGGTCCCCAACAGGGTAGGACAAACCCCCGGGGGTTTAAACCGCAAAATTCAAATCCTTAAAAATTGCCTCCCGGGTACAAACTCATAAGCCGGGATTCCCCAACTCCCGGGTTTGTCCAAGCCTAATTATATATAAATGACTAACTAACACATGAGGGGGATACACAAAATAAAAAATGGTAAAACCTAAAACAAACAAAATAAAAATGAGGGTATAAAATTCCTCTAAGGCTTTTTGTCAGCGGTGATAGGAATGGGCACAGCTGCTGCTTCCATGGATGTGAGTCGTCGCACTTCACGATGCTCGTGCGTGATCTGATTCATCCGGGACGCGACCGCTGCAGCCACCGCAGCGCCACGTCCACTGCCGTCCTCGCTGAGCACCAGGATGAACTACAAAAACACACAACACACATTATTTTTTCAACAAAAAAAAATCGCAAAAATTTTTATTAAAATTTCCCGTGTGCCGTTGGCCAAGTTCTGGTACTCACTGAACACACACATTTAACTCGAAAAAATATTAACACTCGTTCCCATCCTCCACCCCTTCCCCCACCGACTCGTTCCCCGCCCTCTCCATTTATATCGACTCGTTCCCTCAATTTGTATCGACTCGTTCCCCCCCCCCCCTCCATTTATATCGACTCGTTCCCCCCCCCCCCTCCATTTATATCGATTCGTCCTCCCCCCCTCCATTTATATCGACTCGTTCCCCCCCCCTCCTCCATTTATATCGACTCGTTCCCCCCCCCCTCCATTTATATCGACTCGTTCCCATTATAAATGTATTTTTTAAAGGAAAAACGAGTCGCTCCGTTTTTTCATTTACCTCGTGCTTTCCATCCACCAGGTCGTCAATTTTGGCGTCCAACAAGTCCTTGAATGTCGGATGGAAGCGGTAGACGGAGCCGTCAACGCCGACGGTGACGAACGGACGCTGCATGCGCTTCAGCAACGCGGCAATTCCGCATGCGCAAAAGTGCGCGGCGCGCGTGCTGACCAACGAGCACACGTACGCAATGTTGGCACAGTCGGACGGCGTCGAGTTCCAAATGCCTGCAATTTTTTGTTTTCGACACTTTTTTAATTATTGACACAACTAGAGCCCGGTCGAGACGAGAATCTCGTCTCGAGATCTCGAAAAATCTTGACTCGAGATCTCGCTCGAAGCTCAAGTCCGGGCTCTAGACACAACCGCTGCTGACTGACCAATTTCTTGCAACATCTCCTCAATTCGGCCAAATGGATTTTCGTTGTCGTCATTGCCCATTTGACTAAAAAAAATTTAAAAATGATAAAAATTGTTAAAATTTGGAAACAATTCTATAATTACCTTTCAATGTCGGACACCAATTTGGTCGGGAAACAGCCTGGCTCCGAAATTCGCTCGGTGTCCCCGCTCAGCAACAGCCCACGGCGGGTCAAATCCTCGAGCACCAAGCGCACCAATTCACCCTGAAAAATTTCCAATAAATTCCAAATGAGGCAATTAGTGTTTTAATTACGGAAAACTGGTGTCCGTACGTTTTGCCAACTGTACATTTTGCCAATCCAGCAAAATTGTTAATTTTTGCCAACTCAGCAAAAATGGTACGTTTTCCCAATCTATCAAAAACTTAAATGTCGAAAATTTCGAACCCTTGACCCGAATTCGTAAGTTTTTCGATTTCAAAATTTTTTCGGAATCTTTTGGCCTCAACAATTTAAAAACATGCTCAAAATCATCAAAAAAACGTGAAGTTGGCAAAAAGTAACGGAGGCAAAACGGAATATTTTTACTGACAAATGAGTTGGCAAAACGTACCATTTTTGCTAGGTCGGCAAAACGTAGTGTTACCGAAAAACTCGTTAAATAATTTTTAATCGGTGACCAAAAAAGTTATAAAATGAAAAAATTGGTTAATTAAAAACAAAAGCCACAAAAAAACGGACCATGTACATTCCGGAAATTGTTTTTTCGAAGCGTTGCCGGCCCGGGTTGATGCTGTGCTCGTCCAACTGTCGATCGTACATGGTGAGGAACTCGTCCAGTGCGCCGTCATCACCAAAACCGCCCCACTCCGTGTTCACGCACATCTCCGACGGTAGACCATCTTCAAAATGGGCAAAAAATTGAATTATAAAATTGATAATATAATCAAAATTGAATGCCAATTAGCTAAGAATTTACCTTCTGCCGGGTTCACGCCATGCAGTTTGTGCACGTTCTCCAACTTCTCAAGGTAAGCCGCGTTGCAGCCTGAATCATTTTTGTACTTTCTGTTAAAAATGCTTTTTTTTACGGAATTCGAATTGAAATTTTAGAAAAACGGTCCAGGGTTCGAATTTTTGAAAAATTAAAGACACTGACCGGTGCCAACAATGACGCCAATGTAGCAGTACTTCTCGAAAAAAGAGCAAGCCAACATTGTCCCGGTGGTGTCGTTGAGCACCGCCACCACGTCAATGTCCACGTCGCCACGGCGTATGCACGCCTCGCGCAGCAGCTGCACCACGTCCTCGCCCACAACGCCGGAGGCCTTGAACAGAAACAAAAAAAAATCAAAAAGAAATGCTTTTTAAAAATATGAAATATGGCCGGTTGCAATCGCAAAAACCCAAAAAGGTGGTGCTGTCATCCGAAACACAGTCAAAAAGATGACAAAAATTTCAAAAAAAAATGGCAAAATGCCATCAATAAAATTCCATGAATGGCATACATTGAATCCTTTCGTCCAATTTGTGAGCATCGCACTGGTCAGTCCGTGCTGTTCACATGGGAAGGAGAAGGTGAAGCCGAGCGGAAGCTTCGGCCGGCCCATCAGATCGTGTTCCTGCATGAACTTGGCCAAACAAGCGGCGATGTGATCGAACAACTACAAAATGCTGACCATTTACACCCCGTTTTTTTGAAAAACGGATTTTTTTAAACACAAAAAAAATGTCAAAAAGTCGAATTTCGAAAAACTGACAAAAGATCCTTAGTCAAACGAAATGTTTGGACCTTCCATGTGTCAGATTGCCATTCTAAACCCCACCAAAAACCCTATAAAAAAACTTTTTCCCTATATTTTCATCTCTTTTTTGTGACAAAAAAAGGGTTAATTGATTAACCACCACCAATTTGTGTGCGTAAACTCACCGCAGTGCCGGTGCCTTTCTGAACGTAGTCCGGCACACGGTAAATTTTGCTGCGCATTGTTGACCGGCATTCGCCCTCAAGCGTTATCAACAGCACGCGAAAATTGGTGCCGCCCAAGTCAAGTGCCAGAAACTCGCCGCACTCCTCGCCCACCGCAACTGCACGAACGTATGTGGGCAGCATTTTGACCGACGCATTTGATGCTGAATTTTAAAGATTCACAATTTTCACAAAATTCCATGTTTAAGGACAAAAAAATTCCCAACATATTATCTTGAAAACGGAAAATTTTGAGACAAATTTTCCAACTTATATACAAATTCCTTGTGATTAAGAACAAAAATCCATGTTTAAAGAAAAAAAATTGCCAACATTCTATTCAAAACGAAAATTTTGAGACAAATTTTGCCAACTTTTATACAAATTCCTTGTTGATTAAGAACAAAATTCCATGCTTAAAGCAAAAAAACTCCCAACATTATATTCAAAACAAAAAATAGAAGCAAATTTTCCAATTTTTATACAATTCCTTGTTGAATAAGAACAAAATTCCATGTTAAAGGAAAAAATTCCCAACATTAACTTGAAAACGGAAAATTTTGAGACAAATTTTCCAACTTTTTATACAAATTCTTCTCTCTTTTTTTTTTTTGATTAAAACAATTTTTTTTGATAGAAAATTGCGTTGGTGGTGTTTAAAACCTGTAGCCGGGTTCAGCCCACGCTGAAATGCCTGCTCAATTCGGGCCATCACTTCGCGCAATTGGGTGTCACCGAGTTCCAAACATTTGCAAATTGCTTGGACCTGAGAATATATTTCGGTGTTTTGAGTTGTAAATGATCGATCGAAGGCTCCATGGAAAGGCTATGTCTCCCGAAAAAATTTCCACATTTTCAAGACAAAATTAATTCAAAAATGTACAAATTTTAAAAATGATCAATCAAAACTAGAGCCCGGACTGGATCTGGATCCAGACCAGAACTTCTGATCTTGCTCCTGGTATTTTGATCAAAGCACCAGGATCAGATATTCTGGAAAACCAGGATTTTTAAATCTGGTAAATCCAGATCCAGGTCATTTCCAAAATACAGATCCAGATTTTTTCAAAATTCCGGGCTCTAATCAAAACCCATGGAGTTGTTGTTGAATGTACCTCATTGGAATGAAACAAGGCCTTTGTGGAGCTTTCATGCAACGATTTGATCTTGTCCAACGAGTAGTTCGAGGAGTGCGTGACGGAACGCGACTTGCGCAACTCGGGGCACGACTGGGGCACCGAAGAATTTTGCATTGTTCACAACAAGGCACACAAATGAGAGAGTGAATCAAACATAAAATGCGTGAAGGCTCAAAAATGCTCAAAAAAAAGAGAAAATGACGAAAAAATCTGTTGGATTCATTGTCCCAAAATGTGAAATCATGATTTAAAATTAAAAATTTATTGCGCATTCGTTAAAATAAGTAAAAAAAAGAGGGAGAGAAATTCGTCAGATAAGTCAAAAAAAAGTACAATAGATTAGATGAATGGTGTCGTAAATTTTTACACTGCTCGAAACATCCCGTAATTCTACTGCTGTTCAGTTTGCATCTGTTCAATGTTCCCGATAGGCTGTTGTTGGACGACTGCGCTGCGAAGACTAAGTGCAATAGGAGCAGTTGCACTGCTAGAAGTTGATGGAAATGCAGAAGCAGTGGTGGCTGAAGTGTTGCTGATGATGCCACCAGCAGTACTTAACGAAGAGCCAATCTGTGGATCGAGAGAATTGACTCGTTTTTGACTCAAACCCCCCCCCCCCCTATTTCGGGGGCGTCATGACCTACCCCAGACAAATGATGTTGCAGACGCTTCAAACGCTGCTGTTGCTGCTGCATTTGCTGCTGTCGAATTGCCAACTTTGACCCGGCACTCAGGTACGCGTTGCTTGGCGGCACTTTCGATGTTTGATGCTGCAGCTGTGGCTGCTGCTGGTGGTGGTACAGCTTGGAGCCGGCGCTCAGGTAAGCATTGCTGGGCGGAATGCGGCGCACCAACAGACGCTCACGTCGTTGCTGCACTTTGCCAGTGCCAGTTCGTCCAACTGCAATGCCACACACACCGGCACCGTCAGAAATGCGAAAAGCAGCCGGGCGAAGACGTGGCGGTGCCGATGCCATTGTTGCTGGTTGCTTAAAAATTAAATAATTTCTTTTGACTAATTTGGTTTAATATTTTTGGCTTTTTTATTTTTAAATTTGATATTTTAAAAATTGTGCTGTGCAAATTTAACAAAAATCCATGCTAATACAGGGACATATGTCGGTAATAAGCACAGTGTTCAATTTTTGCATCATTAACCTTCCGGATCAACATAACAAATAGTTGACAAGAATTCTCATAGATGCAGCCGCTATAAATAACGAATTATGACAAAATGGTAACCCCGGGTGGGGGTCGAACCCACGACCTACACCCAATCCATGGACAGCTCTTCCAACTGAGCTACCAGGGCATCCCTTTTGTTCTTTTGCCCCCGCCATAGGCGTTTTAACCGTCTCGTCCAACCAACGGAATTTTCTCTCATCATTTACATATATATAAACAATGCCACAGATGTCAAGCAGTTCAACAAAAACTGCATAGGAATCCCCATTTGCCATCAAAAACCCCAAACAATTTTTTAAACAATGCCACCGATGTCAAGCAATTCAACAAAAACTGCATAGGAATCCCCATTTGCCATCAAAAACCTCAAACAATTTTTTAAACAATGCCACCGATGTCAAGCAGTTCAACAAAAACTGCATCGAAATCCATTTGCCATCAAAAACCCCAAACAATTTTGGTTCTTAAAATGTAATCTAAATCTTACCGGCGCCTGAACAACTCGCACATTTGCTGTTGTTCCGATGTTGATGGCAGCACGACTGATGCTCTGCTCAGCTGTGCACAGCTTTTGCATGATCATACGTCCCGGCATACCTTAAAAGCAAATGTTGCTTTGAAAACTGGATGCTAAAATCCATTGACATGAGGAGCAAACTGTCCCAAAAATACGAGTTCACAAAAAAAGGGTGTTCTCTTTGCGCCGTTTGAATTCAATCTGCTAATCCAAGTCTGACTACTGCTCGGCCTCCATAAACTAGGGCTGTAGCCAGGCCCCCCCCCCCCCCCAAAAATAAAATTTTTTGAAAATTTTAAGTGATATCTGACTTTTTTCGGAAAAATTGCTTAACAAAAATGCAATAACCAGTAAAAAAATACACCCCTAAGAATCGACTTTTTGGATCGTCCCCCCCCCCGAAAAAAGAATCCTGGCTACGGCCTTTAAAATAACAAAAAAAATGCGGAAACCTGACAATTCGTTCTGAACCGTTGGGGCAAGAATTGCAGAAATCAGACGATCGGGAATTGTTGAGACCAAACGAGTACGACTTGCAGAACCCGGCTGTTCGGGAGGTTTTGAGACCGATTGCGCAGGAATTGCAGCAACCGGTTGGCCACTAAAAATGTTTAAATTAAAAAACTTAACTCCAACCCATAAAATGTACGTCTTGTTGTCACAATTAGCAGAAAGGTTGTCCAACTCGTTCGTCCATTGTTTCAGTTTGTCCACCAGCATTTGCAGTTGTTCATCCCGTTGTGCCGGATCTTCAGAATTGGCCGAAAATGCCAATGTCATCAGCTTCTTGCTGAGTGCCGTTACGGAAAGGTAGACATCGAAAGTCTGACAAAAGTAACAAAAAAATGGTTGTCAAATTTTGAATTTGTGAGCAGAACTCAAAGAAACCTTCGAAGTTTGATTTTCGGGTTGAGCAGTGCTGCTGCTACTGGATGATTGGGTTGGCTTTGAACCCAAAATTTCGTCGGCAGATTCGTGAATCGTTTGCATAAACATTCGTTGCTGTTATTAGTTAGTGAAATCAGATGTACAAGCTGTAAACGTTTGTATTTATGTACGTTTGGGTTTTGGGAAATCAAATTGGAGCTGAGCGGGCTTTCCCAAGCAGATACCTATCCGGCTTTAGTCCGGGTCGAAGGTGGGTGGGTGGGTCAGCACCTCCAACATATTGAAGGAGTACACCACGCCCACTTGCGCACCTACATATGTCGTCTACATGAAAAACATCCCCATGCATCCTCAATTGAAAATAACTAATACCGATCATTTGTGTCATCCATTTATTATTCCAGTTTATCCATTTGACCATGTTCCTCTTCCCCGGCTTGCCGACCTCCTTCCTCTACCCGTCTTTAATCACCCCAGTTTTCTTATCTGATTTTGCACATGTTTGTGGGGGAGCATCCCCCCTTTTTGCGATTCATTTTGCAAATGTTTCGAACACAAATTATGAAAATATAATTTTTTTCGGATATATTATTTTGTGTTTTTCAATTTGTTCTTTTCCATTTTTATTAGAATTAATCAATTTTGGGCTAGGCAATTTGCTAATTTACATATTCTTACTAAACATTTGCACATTTTGGCAAGCTCTGTGCAAAAAATCAGGAAGATCTCTGCACTTTAAAAAAATTTCCTTCTTTTTCCAAAGACAGAACGCCAAAGATTTATTATTACCAACAATTCGTTCAAACATTATGCCGCTTTTTTTCCCTTTTTGCCGTCCATGAATTGGACGTTTTATGTTTGTTCACTTGCTGATACTGTCCAAAACCAACGATTCAATCAATCAATAATACCTTTTTTTTAATCGAAAAAAATTTCAATCATTTTTCAGACTCATGCCTTTGTTCTTCGCCGATCTCCATTATTTATTGCTTATTTTTGACATTCCATTTTCGCCTTACAATTTTTGACAACTTTTGACGCAACTTTTCTCACATTTTTGCCTTTACCTTTTGTCAAAATGGAAGAGGATGAAAGACGGAAAATTTGTGAACTGATTGAGCGGTGGAACGGCAGCCGATTGGACATGTTCGCGATCAGTTGCCCGGACGAAGTTGGTGGTGTTTTTTGTTCATTTGTTTTTTTTGGCTTTCCAAAGTGCTTGTACTGCTTGCAGAACATGGAATTTCATGGTGTCATCCGCTTCTTCCTGCATGAACAGCAGCAGCAGTCGCCAGCAACGGGTACAGCTGCCACCAAATGCATGCGCGTGTCCAGTGCGCACAGTGTTGCCTGCGTTGTGCACGCGTTGGTGGCCAAATTCCATGCAGACATGCGCATGCTAGCGCCCGCGAGCGCGTACGCTTTGTGGGAGTTGCATAACGACGACAATGGCGCGGTTGCCGAGCAGCAGCAACAGCGGCGCATGGACGCTGGCGAGCGGCCGCTGCTCGTCCAGTTGGGGTGGTGTTGCTGCACCGACGAGCAGGGCAGTGGTGGCGGCGGCATGCGCGAGGGTCGCTTTGTGCTCAGGCGAGCGGACGCGCCGGCAACGCCTCCGGTGGTGCAGTCGCCGTCGGCGGACTTTGTGCGCTGCATTCCGCGCCGCTTCTCCAAACGGCGACAAGCCCAAGCAGTACCAGCAACAACAACAACATCGGCACTGGTGGGCGGCAGTGTAAAGAGTGTCGGCGGTGGAAAAAAGCGGTTGCAGTTGCGGAACAATGGTTTGCATTTGGGATTTAACCAGATTTTTTTCCGGGAATTTTGGGTTCGGATTCCGTACTTTTTGGACAAAAAAATCCGGAAATTTACAAAAAAAAAATTGGCCTGATTTTTCTTTTATTGGATCAGATGGTTCAAGGGCGGAAAAATGATTAGAAAAGATCAGATTTTTGGCGGACTTTTGGATTTCCAGTTTTTGTGGTCAGGGATTGATTCTTCCAAAAAGTTTTTTGTTTTGTTTTTGGCATTGAACTAACTGTTGCCATGATTAAAGTACTGAAAAAAATCCAATTTTTTTGCTAGAAATTGGCACTCCTCGTCATCTGTACGACACGGTGCCGCCGGCGTCGTCGTCGCCTCCGCCTCCTCCACCGCTTTTATTCTCGCCCAACGCATTGACGCCATTTGCTCGTACATTGTCCAACCCGGAGCTGGTGTTGAAGCGACGTCGTGAACAAAAGTTGGACGAACAATTGCGCCATATGAGCAACAGTGGGGGTGGTTTTTTTGGCATTTTGCTCGAATATAATGGCATTTTATATATAATAATTGTTTTTTTTTGGTAGGTGGAAGTCTGAAAATCTACGGGGTCGAACTGTTCCCGCAACGGCCTTATGTCACGCTGTTGGTGAACGCGACGGACAGCGCGAAGCGAGTAGTGCGCGCAGCGCTCGACAAATACGGCTTGGAGCAGGCGGACTCGTCCAATTATGCACTTGCCGAGGTATGGGGGACCAAATGCATTTATATTTTGTTTTAATTTCACTTAAATGTTCGACAATAATGTGCATTTTTGCATTAAAAAAAAAAGGTGTTTTTGATGGAATCGGACGCCATGTCGCGCAGTTTCAGCGATTTGCGGAGCATTGAAAAGCAGCGGGAACGGTTGTTGTACGCCTCGGAAAGGCCTCTCCAACTGTTGGCCGAGCACTCGACCTCCAACAATGTGGTCAGTCGAATTGAGAAAACCAAAAAGCACCCTTAAAAATTGAACATTTTTTTGAAAAATTGCTTAACCAAAATTCAATAAAAAGCAAAATGCACCCCTAAAAATCGATTTTTTTTTTTTCTGGATCAGCCCCCTCCTGAAAAAAAATGCTGGCTACGCCCTTGATGCTAAGATTTATAAGCATAGCGCTTTCTAATGATACCAAATTTCGCTTTTTTTGCTAAAAAAATTTACAAAAAAAAGGACAGAAATGGACGCAGAATTTTTATTTTGTGACATTTTTCAGAAAAGAAAAAAATGATTAATTAATTAATTATCCCTTTTTGTGCAGGTGTTCTTTTTGCGTTGTCGACCCTCAACTCCGGCAATGTCCGGCAGCAGTTACACGTTGGACCGCTTGTTCCCGTCACTCCACCGCAACAATGATGAATTGGTTGCGGCACACCCTAATCATCATCATCACCATCATCAGCAAAAAGGTCGTCATGTCGACGACGACGCTGATGTTGATGATCATGATCGATTAATGCGGCGAATGGTGAATGATGGGGTCGTCGTTTCGGCGGGAGGAAAGCAAACTGTTGCTGCTGCTGCACAATTTCCATCGTCATCGTTGCCGCTGCTGCTGCCCTGTTTGGTGCCGATCAACGCGTTCGCCAGCACGGCCAACTTTGGCGCAGGTAAACAACAGAGATTGTGGCACTACAGTTGTCGGGATCAATCAAATCCCGGTCTCAAATTTTTTTTGTCCGTTTACAAAACCGAGCGGATTCCTGGACTATCCAAATGTCGGGATTAATCGGCATCAAAATTTATCGATTTGATCCCGGTCGAGTCCTGTTTGTTTGTTTTGATGCTTTATTATTTTTGAAAGGATGCCAAATTATGCATTATGTTGTCGTTGCAAATACTACAATTTAAATTTTTATATTTTTGTACTTTTCATTTTGCGTTTTGTTCTCCCCCAACAAAAGTTCTTTTCCATCATCCATTTTACAAGTGGATTTTGGCGGTCATTTTCGTTAAACCACCATTTGTCTATTATTTGTTCACCCGCGGCAGAGTCGAGACACCGAACAAATTGCACTCAAATTTTTTGTTATAAAATTTTTTAAAATAATTTTTTTATTAAATTGCCTTCAGGCGCTGTTGCAATTCAGCCCGGTGTCACTGAGATTGGATCATCATCCGCTTGTGCCATTCAGGTTCAACAAAATTTTATTCAAAAAAATTTGTTGCACTTGTCTCTTTTTTTACAACAGTTACGCGCCCCGAGCGTTTTGCCTCGCCACTGCGCTCTCCACTACCGACCCAACAGCAGTTCAGTTGAAAACAACAGCCAACAGCAGTTGAAGCAGCAGCAGCAAGAAGCGGAAGACGTACCAGAACGGGAAGGCGAAGTGATTGTCTCTTTGTTGGACAAAAGTGCGCTGGTCGAACTTGACGGCGCGTCAACACACGCAGATGTACGGCTTCAAAATGGTGTCCAGTTGCGCATCGGTGGCGTGTACTGCTACCGATTCTTCAGTAACAACAGCAACAACAACAGTGGTGGTGTTGATCATGGAGAATGTGCGCCGCCTGCTACTGATCATATTGCTGAACATGATGGGACCGGGATGAGTCAGCACCGCATGCAAAAGGTGGCAATGGCATTTACGATTCTTTTTTTTTTGTTGTTGAAAGAGCTCGGTTTTTTTGTCATCATCATTTTGAAGAGATGATGTTCAGAAAGCAAAAAACAAAAGCTGATCGTCGATCACAACGATTACAAAGTGTGGGAGACGTTCCCACCATATTTTCCCCCGATTTCTCCCCCTTTTCATTTTTTTCGTCCACAATTTTGTGTCCTCCCCCCCCCCCCCCATTTCGTCTCTTCATTCACTCATTGCAAAATGGTCGAAAATCTGAGGACAACGACCATTCCATCCCCTCACACCCCCCCCCCCCCCGGCCCCCCCCCTTTTTCACCCCAATCTCAACACATTTTGAGGGAGATGGACGACGACGATTGACGCGGATCTCCCCCCTTGATCCTCCTCCCTCCTCCATTAATCGCTCCTCGCTTCCCCCCCCCCCCCCTCCTTTTTCCCACATTAAAGCTCCCGCCCCCCCCCCCCCCCATCACTTCACCAATCGACTCGATCAAACACGCACACACACACACTTTACTGAGGGCGGAAAGTCCATTCCCCCCACTCTCTCTCTCATTTCAAGCTTTTGCTTCTTCTTTGCCTTTATGAGTGAAATTGTTGTTCACATCTTCTCTTAATCCGGCTTTTTGTTTTTGAAATGTTTGCATTCTTTGGCATTTGGCCAATTGTGGGGGGAGGGGGGGGTCCATCCCCAATATGTTCACTCAACTCACCATCCTTTGAGAGATGTGAAGAAAAAGAGTGAATGAATGGACAATGTGCAAAACACTAGAGGATCAAGGGGTTTACGTCCGTCCACCTTCGCTCCAATTGGGTAAAAACAATTTTAATGCCCCCCGGGGTTTATGGGGAGCAGTATTTTAAAATTTTCTTTAAAAATAAGCATTTTGCCGATTAAACGCTTAATTAATTTTTAATTTAACCTAAGCAATCCAATCCTTTTTTAAAAGTGACCCCCCCCCCCCACCCTCCGCCCACACTTTTCGGATTAATCTAATGAGGCAGAAAATTGGATTAAAGCGGCAACGATCAGAGGGTGCGATCGCACCATGCGCCAATTGCAATTGGCGCACGACAATGGCATGTGTCAACAAAACTTTTCCCCCAAGGGATGGGGGGGGGGAGCTTTTCACCCCGTGTTATGTGTAAGGTGTGAAATGAGACGATGACGACGACAATGGCGGCGGGCGATTTTCCCCCGGAGGCGCGTTGAAAAGCGCTTACTCACCGTTTACCCCCCGAAGGGAATTAATTAATGAATGAATTATTTTTGTTTTCGCTTTTCTTCAATTTTTGTATCGCAATTGTTTATTTTCCATTTTCTTAGCTTTATGCCTCCATTTATGCATAAATGCGATTGAAAATGTTGGCGAAGCGTTTTATATGTTCTTCTTCTTCCTCCCTTTTCCGGAGATTATCTCTTTTCCTTTCCGCACACTCTAACCCCCTGCTTTTATGTATCAGATCAGTCAGCATTATCGTCGTCGTCTTGTTTTCCTCTCTTTTCCCCCTTTTCAATTCCCCTCCCCCCTCTCCATTACACACACACACACTTTTATGATTCACCCATAAATGGACGACGGACGGACGGGGAAGGACTCCTTTCGCCATTTCCATCCCGTTCAGCAACAACAGCAGCAGCAGCAGCAACACCGCAGCATAGCCCCTTTTTGATGTTGATTGCCTCGCAGAGATGGATGACGACAGCGGCGACCACGACGACGACGAGACGATCATCCTCCTCCAGTCTCCTACACACACTGTGCTGCTCCTCTGCTCATTAGGGGGAGGAAATGGACGTTGAGTGAGAGTTCTGGGGGGGGGGGGGCTGACAGCGGGAGGCCACGGCATGGCGTCTGCCTCTACGGCACTCTCTCTCTCTCTCTCAGCACTTTACTTTCCGCGCGTCCACCCATTCAATCACATTTGCAATTACTACTCTGCTGAATGTATTTAATCAGCACGAGCTTAATGTGCGCACGTGAATAGGAGGACACTGAAACTGTTTGTTTTTGCATATATTTGTTGTTTGGTCCCGCTGGTTTGACCGCGGGCGTTACCGACCCCGCCGCAACCGGCGATTTCGACTCGGACCTGCATCCTGCATTGTCATGCATGGATGCTTCTTGTTTCCGAAGTTGTTATATCCGATCCGATCCAACAACCCCATGTGCCCGGCGGGGATTGGTCGCGTTAAACAATGTATTATTAGATTTGATCGGGGGCAAATGGCGACAAATTAATCACATTTTTTGTTTTTTTCTAAAAAGAAGACCAGTTTCCATTGCTCGAGTTTGTGGTTTTTTGATCAAAAAAATTGGGGGAGGTATTTTTGTCAAAAAAAAATGATTACACCGTTTGTGCAGGCAGCCGCTATGTGCACTGCTTGCTGCTGCTGGTAATTTGCAAAACTAAAATTTGTCTGATGTCCGTTCCGTTCTTCACTCATCCATCCATCATTGGTGTCAATAACATCGCCCCCCCCCCCCCCCCCCCCCCCCCCCCCACTTTCTCTAAATTGCGCCCCCTAAGGGGAAATGGGAGACATTTGCGGGAAAAATTGTTGTTGTTGTTTTGTTTCGTTATTTTCGATAGACCCCGTACAGACAGACATTGGCCCAAAAACAAAGCCGGTTTTTGTTTGATTCTTTTTTTGTTGTTGCAAATTTCGAGAATTTTGATTTTAACACAATGCGCGTGTCATTTTCCAATCATTCCGGGCTGAAATATGCCCCGTCATCACCCGCAGTTTCGGCTCAGAGAAGTTTCACTGTTATTCGGCGGGTTCGGTGTCATGGGTAGGGGGATATTCGAGACTCTCGACCACCCCTAGTCATGGGCCCCGAGACTCTCGAACATTCTTACTGAGACTCTTGAACACATCCCTAGCCTTGGGTAATGGCTTCAGAATACCGTCTCTAGGCATAGCGCAATAAAGTCCAATTATCCACTGAAACCAAAATTTAATAGTTAACAAAAAACCGTAACATTTTTTAGATAATTAGAATTTTTGGGCTTTACATTCTTTAAATTGTTGTCTCCCATATTTGTCCATTTCGTTGACAAAATGTCGGCTCATTAAATATAATATACACACACACTTATCTTATCTTATCTTGAAGTTTTTTTTTGATAATCCTTTCATTTTTTACAGGAAAAATTGCCGTCGTCGTCGGCATCCGTCTCATTCTCGTCGGGACCGTTCAATTCTGCCACGACTGTTGTGCATTGCATTGATCCGCAACACCACCAACAACAATCTGAAGCAGCTCTTATCGTCCAAAACATGTGAGCGAGCGCGTAAATGTGAATGTTTCTGGGAATAGAAAAAGCAGCAAAATTAAATCCATTTTTTTACACAATTTCATTAAACAGATTCTCACCCTCCGTCTCATTCGAGCAGTCCAACAGCAACGAGTACGTGGAGCTGTACAAATCGTCACCTCTTGTTGGCACACCATCATCAACAACCGCAACACCAACGTCTGTTGCGGAGCAGGAACAAATGCTCTCACTGATGCCTTCTGCCCAACAGCAGAAGCAACAGGCACTGCAACACAACCAAACCCACCACATGCACAATCAGTTCCACAACAACCACGACAGCAGCATGGTAGGGAACAGAGACCGGACTTGGCGACCGATCGATAGTCTCGATTCAAAACAAAACACCGAGATTTCGAACGAGAATCTCGATCGATCCGATCTCTACTAGGAAATGGCACAATTGAGCCCATTTCCATGAGAAAAGGGGCCTTTTCCAAAATGGATCTAAAAGAGTAGAGCTGTGCCACTGTTTTGATCCGGATGTCATGGATTCAAATGCCACTGGACACCAACGAGTTCAAGTCCAAACTGGACACCGGGGGGGAGGGAGGGGAAATCATTTTTTCAAAAGAAATGTTTCACTTTTCGAATCATGATTATGGTGAGGTTTAAGCGGTCTCCATACAAATTGCCGTCTTCGTCGCCCTCCTCCACATCCATTCTTCCCGTTTATCAGCATCAACAACAGCAGTTGCCGCCGCGTTCAGCTGCAACGTTGCCCATTCTTATTGAATGCACAGATTGGCGTGAGTGTCTTGTTAATTACTCTTTTTAAATATATTTATTATTTTAATTTAATTTAAAATTTTGTCCCTTCCATTTGTTGTAGGAAGTGAGGTCGAGCTTTTCAAATCCGAACTGTTTGCCACCACGAACAACAACAACAACAACAACATGGCCACCACCACCGGTTCGTCAACGGTTGGCCAACAATTTGGTGCTTTTCGTTTGACGCCAGCCTTTGTGCTGTACGCCATCTGCCGACATCGCTTGCATGTCAGCCAAAGTGCCGCCTATGATGAGGAGCGGTGCCGTCGCTTAGTCGGCAACACGTTCGCCATGTTCATCGACAATTGTTCGCGCACTATAAAGGTGGCGCGGATAGTTCAGAACTTGTAGTCAAAACAGATTAGAATTTGATTGAATGATCTGGACCATGGATGTAACCGGATGCCAAAAAAAGTCCGGAATCCAGCATGCCGGACCCAAAGATGTCCAAAAACCCGGAATGCGGTTACATTACATCCCTGGTCTGAACACATGTTGATCAAGTTCAGACAATTTGTCTTGATCCCACCCATGCCTTTCAGGTCAATCACGCCAGTCGTGAGACGTTGGTCTTCTGGCTGTCCAATGCCAGCGAGCTGCTGAACATGGGTCGCACCGATGCGTGGCTAGCGCGTGCAGTCGGCACTGCACTGCTTGACGAGCTTGCACATGTTGTACAACAGCTGTTCACACTGCTCGTGGAACACTGCGGGCAACAACTGCTCGGCCAAGGCATTCAGCCTATTGTCCAACAATGGATGCTGCTGCTACTGCGCAACCGTGGTGCAGCAGGAGCGCCTGCGACGGCGACGGCGGCACAGCAGGACGGCGTGCCATCATTGTTGGTTGTTGCCGCGCTGGACGAGTGCCTGCGAACTGTCCGCTGGGCACTGCTGAATCCGGCACTGACCATCCAACTGTTCTCCCAACTCTTCCACTTCATCAGCACGACCGTGTTCAACTGGCTGGTCACGGAGCCGGGTGTGTTGCAGTTGGATTGTCCACAAATTAACCTCAAATCCGCACACAGAAGCCCGTCCGCTGATCTGTCAACAGTTTGGACTGCTGGAGCTGAAGCAACTGCTTGACCATGTGCAGCAATGGGCTGAACAGCAGGGACTCGAGCTGGCCGCCGAGTGCCACATGGACCGTCTGTGCCAAGTTGTGCATTTGCTGTGCACGCCCAAAAATTTGCAACAAGTTGCCGTGTTGGGCGCAACCTGCTACCGCCTCAACAGTGTGCAGGTCGAGAAAGGCTTTTGAACACATTCCCTCCCACATTTGCCAAATTGAACAAACCAAAAACCATATGCCGTGAACAGCAACAACAAATGGATTAGTAATGATCGAAAAAATTAGGAAATCAGGATCATCGGGTTGATCAGGATAAAAATTAGTGAAAAATGCTGATTTCCTATATGATCCTGTTTTGGTGTTGGCAAACAGAGGCCACCAAGGAGTTTTTTAAAAAAAAATCTGTTCAAATTGTTGTGTTTCCTATTCCGATAATTCTAAAATCTTGGCTCCGAATGATTCCGGGGGACGCGTCAAAAATGTTTTCTTTTTTAACCGAAGTACTGCTTGAGGACGACGGGCTCGGCATCAAGTAGAACTTGTGCTGAAACTTGTCGCTTTTATTTACCCTTTCCTTTTTTTTCTTTAAATTAAAAAAAAACATTTATTTGCAATAATTGTGCTAATTTTGCGTGTTGTGCATGCACAATGCTAACATTATGGATGTTCTGTGTGTACTTCTTCCCCACGCTTTCAAGGTCCGCTTTTTGTTGGAGAATTATGTTGGCGATGTGCACGCCGGCGAAACGCCTGCCGTCTCGCGTGAACTCATCGAACATGTGGTGGCATTGGCACGACAGCAGCAAGCCGATGATCATCACCAGCAGCCGTCGGCGGATGGTTCCATGGCGTCATCGTCAGCGCCACAACTGACCGAAAGCACGACGCTTCAGCTCCCCTTTTTGCTTCCACATGACGGCTATGTTGTTGGTCAGTTTTGTTGTGTGGATGTTCGGCTAGAGGTCGTCGTCGTTGTGGTCCGGGCCAATCTCGGCATTTTAAAAATTTGTGCGCGTCTCGGAAACGAAACTTTTTTGGGCAGTTTCTCTGTTTTGAATCTTGGCGCGCCAACAAGTTCAGTAGTCCAATAAAAATTTCAAATTTTAGACGCTCCCCGAATTTTGCCGCGAGCGTTAGAGTTGGGTTTTTTGGGTTTGTCAATTTCGCTTTGGGGGGGGGGGGAGAGGGGTTGGTGGCCCTGCCACATTTGCGTCAAATTGGGTGGAAAAAACATTTTGGAAGATGCGGGGAAAGAAGCGATTTTTTAAATTTTATGCCCTTTTTTGTAACCTTGACCCCCCTCCTACTCTACCTACTCATAAGCTTTTGTTGGTTTTTTTTTAAATTTGAAGCCATTTTGAAGTTTTGAGGGCCGACATTTTGTCTGGAAATATTTATTGGGACATTTTGTCTGGGGATCTTTTGTCATGGGGCATTTTGTCTCTGTGAGAATATTTTGTCTCTTTTCCCGTTAAAAAGGGGTGGAGGGGGGGGGGGTTGGAGGTACATTTGTCTCATGCGCTGGACATTTTGCCCATGTGCTCATTTTCAGCCATTTAACATTAATTAATGAATTAATTTCACATTTTGCCTTAGGATAACAAAATGATTTTTGATCCTTTACAGAAAAATTGCGCGGTATCCCGCCGGACATGGCCACCTTTGTCAACGCTCTTCAACAAAAAGGTGGCGGGGGGTGAAAGAGCTCCTTTCTTTTCTCTGTCCCTCTCTCGTTTTCTTCCCCTCTCTTCCTCTCTCTCTCTCTCTTTCGTTCTTTTTTCCCCTCTCTCTCTTTCTTCCTCTTTTTCTTTCGTTCTTTTTCTTCCCCTCTCTCTCTTTCTCTTTCGTTCTTTTTTCCCCTCTCTCTCTCTCTTTCGTTCTTTCTTCCTCTGTCTCCTCCTCTTTTTCTCTCTCCCTCCCTCTCTCTTTCTCTATCTTGCTTTCTGTTGGAACTTTTCTTTAAATTAATCATAAGCAAAAAGTTGACGATCAAATTTCTCCTCATACACCACACATCATTTTTTTCCCTCATTTATGCGTCTTTGGTATTTCTGGTCCGGCCGGTTATCTATCATTTTTGCCGATCATTATCTCGGGGACGGACGGACACTTTTTTCTCTTTTCGTTAATTGACTACTTTCATTTGATTGAAAGTGTCGTACAAAAATTGCCCTTTGGACACTAAATTTGAAAAAACGGCGTTTTATTGAGCAATTAAGGTCTTGTCCGTGTGTTTGTTCACCAACAACAACAAGCAGCAGCTTCGCCATCCCCGCTTCGGCACGGTGCCGTCCCCGCGGAAATGCCGTTGTCGTCATGGAATGTGCACATGCGGCACCAGCAGCCGTCATCATCGTCGTCAGCATCGGCACAATGTTTGCCCGGGAAGAGGAGCGCATCAATTACGCCGTCGTCTTCCGCATTTCCAACCGTTGTTGCCCCAGGCGCTGTTGCCGTTGGTGCCGCCGGCGCCGTCACAATGTTTCCGCCAACACCGACGCCGCCCCCGCATCAGCAGCGTCAGCTGTTCAACAACGGCAGCAGCAGCAGTGTCGCCGCAGGGGATTCGCCTGTTTATGCGGAGGCGAGAATTTTGTGCCAAATATTTGAGTCGGAATTATTTTTTGATCATTCAAAAACCCTTAGGGCGTTTTTTTATCAGAATTTTTGTTATTCAGATTCGACGTCATAACGGTGGCTTCCAACAGCATCCTCAACAGCAACATCCGCTTGCGCCTCCACCACCAATACGGTGCCAATCCGCTTCAGTTTTTGGCACTCATCACAACACTACCAACAACAACAACGGCAGCAACAACAATAATCAACAACAACAGCAGCTGCAGAAGAAGAAGAAGTCCAACGGGTATCCGAATCAACAGCAGCATCAACAACAACAGCATCAATGGAACGAACGGTTGATCGATGCTGAAGGCGTTCAGCAACTGCTGGTGGAACGGATCACGCTGTGTCGACCCAGCGGAAAAAGTGGCGGTGGCGGCATTGGGCTCAGCATTGTGGAAGTGGTGGGTTAATTAATTCTGAAGAAATTAGTATTTTTGTGAACCAAAAAATCACGCGATCCAAAGAGAGTTTTGTTGTGATCGCTGATCATTGACTGCTTGGCTTCATGATCGGTCCTCATTTTTGTTTTTGATCAGATCAAGTCCCAATATATTCTATAGGCTGAACATCTTCATTCATTCTCTGTTTCAATTTGTTATACGAAAATCAAAATTTGCACATTCTTCTGCTGCTGTTGTTGGATGTGAGGGGTGTACTGTTTGATGAGGAGGGCGAAGGTGGACGTGAATTTGCCCCCCGTCCGTGCACAAACACTCATTGCGCCCATCTCACCCCTCTCAAAATCAACAATCAGCAGCAGCTGCTGTGGCGATGGTGGTGGTGGTGGTGTACCAGTGTACACACATGTCTTGTTGTTGCTGCTTGAAGGAGATGGACGACGGACGAGTGACCCTTAGTCTTCTTTATTTCCTCCCTTTCCACCTCAAAACAGTCCTCCTTCCGTCCGTCCGTCCATTCTTCCCCCCCCCCACCCGCAAATATATACAATTTTCAATTGTGCCCCCAAGTCAATGTGTGTAAAACAAACATCGCGGCCCTCATTATCCCCCCCCCCGGCGTCACATTCCGCCACAAAATTCCACCGCCTCCTCCTCATCATCAGCCAAATTCCCACACATCCATCAATCGCTCACATCCCCCAATTCCCATCCATCCGTCTTCTTCCTTTCCTCTTCCATTCACACCCATCCGTCTTCGTCTTCCTTTCCTCCCTCTTCCATTCACTACTTCTCGTCTTTTTCTTCCTTTCCTCTTCCATTCACATCCATCCGTTTTCTTCTTCCTTTCTTCCCTCTTCCATTCACTACTTCTCGTCTTCGTCTTCCTCCCCCCCCCCCCCCGCCCCCCAAACTGCACGACGGCTGACCTTCGCCTCACCTTGACCGCCGCGCCTATTTCACCCCTTCCCCCTTTCTTTTCGCACCTTTCCCCCGCATTTTCGCACATTTTCGATCATCCTCTTCAGCCCTCCCCCCCCCTCCAGGAATTGGAATGCATGAGAATTGCGGTTGATGGGTTAGGCGGAGGTGTGGGGGTGGAAATGACCAATCTTCTTTCAAACATCCCCCCGGGCGTCGTCTGAATTGGAAGGCGCTGGGTGCGCGAAGCGGCGAATATCCCCCCCCCACAATTTGTGTCTCCCCCCTCATTCATTCTGTCTAATCAGCGTGTAATAAATTGTAACGCAGCACATAGCAAACTAATTTGATTCATCCGCACAACCATGGATGCCAATTATGGACGCAAAATGATTACTTTTCCAAACCATTTTTGCCCGAATCCGCCGCCCTCATACCCATTCTTCTCCAATCATCATCATCATTACCATGATGATCAGCGTGGTTCAACAGTGGATGACCAAATGCTCATCCATTACTCTGCATTGTCATCATCCAACAAAATGAAACCGTTTTTGCATCGCAACAACAACAGCAGGAACAAAACCCGTCGACCATCCAGTTTGTTTGTCACTGAAGTACCACCAGCTGCTGCTTCGCCGCCGGTGGTGGCCAAGTGCTGTTTGCTGACCACACCGCCGAGGACAAAAATAACGCTGCCGCCCTTCACCGGCGGTGTTGATGGTTGTTGTGTCAATAATAAATCGTTTTTGTCGTCCGCAACAATTGAAGCGGCTGCCCCTCTTCAACTGAAAAATGAAGAGCAGAAGGAACTGTTTTCGGTGTTGAACCGTCAGCATAATCCATTGTTTGTTCTGCCTTCCGCCGGTTGTCCTCCTCCAAGTCCTCCTCCAACTCGACGGAAAGCAGCAGCAGCAGCAGTGACCGGTCAACAATCACCGTCACCAACAGAGAAAGACAATGGTCATCGTCGTCCATTATGTTACTCCTCAACAACAACAGAGCTTATGGTGGCGGAGGAGGACGGGGACAAAAATGCATTTGTTGCTTCATCCTCCGCTAATCCGTCGATGGCGGTGATGGTGGCCAACCGCCGGCGCAGTGGCGGGGAGGACGTTTTGAATGGTCGTGGACGGGTCGTCGTGACGAGACCGCCCAGCTATGCAGAGTACATGGCTGCTCTGCACGCACCGCACGAGAAACGCGGCGAGGACGTCGTCTGTGACGACAGCAGCTGCGGCAGCAGCAGCAGAAGCACTTCAACTTCAAGACGGATGATTGGGCGGGGAGGGAGGAGGAGAAGGAGGAGGTTAAGAGGGAGGCCAACGAGTGATGAGGGCGAATTCCATTACCACCACCACCATCGACGGAGCGCTGCCGCTGTGAATGGTCGTCGTCGGCTAATAACTGTCGACGCCAGCTGCTGCAGCAGCAACAGCAGCAGGAGCAGGACCAATAATAATGGAGATGATGAAGTGGATTGGACTGCTGGGGTGGAGGTGGAGGAGGATGATCGGCGAGGACAACACCAATCATCATCATCATCTTCATCGTCGTCGTCGTCATACGCGCACCACCAATCCAACAGCTCAACATCGCCCCCGCCCCCGCCCCCTCCGTTTGCGCTTCTCCGGGACCGCCGCCGGGGACGACGACGGAATAATCACCACCATCAACATCTTCTTAGTCGTTGTCGGACCAACAGCAGCAAAAAGTCGTCGTCGTCCACCACCACCACCATTTTGACAGCGGAGCGAAATTTTCTCATCGACAAATTATTGCTGCACAACAGCAATAATAGTGCTGCTGGTGGGGGCATTAAAGTGGTGGGCAACAACAGCAGCAGCGGCAGTGAAAGCGGCACCGCCGGCGGCGTCGTCGTCGGCGGAAGGATCAAAGAAAAAAAGGAGAAGCAAACGCCGAAGGGAGGAGCAGGAGGAGGACAAGAAGGGCAGCAATTTGTGCTGCTCCTCGACGAATTTGAAGAAGAAAAAGTACGCCGCCACCAACAGAGACAGCAGCAGCAGCAGCAGCAGCAGCAGCAACGGGTCATTTGCGGCGATCATTGCCGCTTGACCAGCAGCAGCAGCACAACCACCACCGATTGTCAACATCAACAGCATCATCATCAAACGACGACGGAGTGGCAAGAATATTGCCGCTGCTATAATAATAACAACAAAAACGAGGACACCGACGCCGGCGGGCAAGGTGGTGATTTGGTGAAGCAATTTTTGACGCCGCCGGCACCGCGCTCAGCTTCATTTGAGCAGCAGCACCAGATGAAGATCACCACCGCAAATGTCGTCAGTTGTGGCAGTGGTGGTTGTGGTTCGTCATCATCATCAGCAGCAGAAACAGAGGTACACGACGAAGCTGAGCAGCAGCAGCAAGCGATGATGATGAATAGTAATGATGATATTGCTGGCGGGGAGAAGTCCTCCTCCTCCTCGTCAAATCGGATGAACACCAACAACAACAACAACAACAACAACAACACGGAGCCGTCCCAGGACGACAACAGAGTTGCGGACATGAAGAAGCAACAGAAAATTATGACAACAAATTCTTTAGCAGTTGCCAACGGCAACAATAACAACAACAAGTCCCTGAGGGCAAAATCGACGTCTAAATTGGGCCAACTTTTGCGCACAATGCTTTCTGTTGCTGGACGCGAAAAATTGTCGGACAATGCGAACCCTCCGGCAAAAACAGTTCAGCCAAATGAACAAAATGATGTTGTTGAAGGGAATGATGGTGGAATTGAGAAGGTTTTGTGTGAATTTACTAAAATTCCCTAACAATCCAAAAAGCGTGTACCTAATTTTATAATTATTAAACAAATTAAAAATTTTTTTAAAATTCGATTTGACACGTGCCATTATATTCAGGGCACACCGGAGCACGGCAGCGGCATTTATGTGAAGAACGTGATTGAGGGCTCACCGGCGGATGTTGACGGTCGACTGGCACCCGGTGATCAGTTGCTGAGTGTGAATGGACAAAGTCTGATCGGGGTTGGGCAAGATTTGTGAGTTTTCTTTTTTTTTGTTGTTACCCATATTGATCATATAAATTTACATTTTTTTTTCTAAATCCAACAACATTAACAGGGCAGCCAAGAAGATTGTGTCCGCCGGTCCCGTTGTGCACTTTGAGGTGGCCAAACAAGCGGCACAGGCCAACGGGCTCGGCCCGTACTTTCAGCAACAGAAGCATCATCAAAATGGTGCTGGTAGCACTACCACTACGACGCCGCAGCAACAAAATGGGCATGGAGACGGAGGAGTACATCAACAAAATGGCCATGGAGGCGGAGGAGTACATCAACAAAATGGGCATGGAGGCGGAGGAGTACATCAACAAAATGGCCATGGAGGCGGAGGAGTACATCAACAAAATGGGCATGGAGGCGGAGGAGTACATCATCATTATTCGCAATCAAAACAGCAACAACAAACCGCCGCCGTTGCCCTCCGTGCCTCAATACGTAACAGCAACAGCAGCAACTTGCGTGCGTCAAAGTCTCAACAGCTTATGATGAACAGCAGCAATAATGGCGGTGATGGCGGCGGCACTGGTGTGCCGTTGTTGTCCGTGCATCCGGTGGTTCAACAGCAACAGAAGCAGCAACGTTCATTGTCTGCATCGGAGCTGGGCAGTCGAGCAGAGAACAACAACAACATGACGTCGGCGGCTGCCAGTAAATTTAAGCCCGGCGGGCATGGCCATCCTCATCATCCTCCTGGAGCAGTCATTGTGCCGCCGCCACCACCGCCGTCATCTACGGCATCGTCCTCCTCACCTCTTCCGCTTGTCCACCACTCGCAGCAGTCGTCCACGTCGTCCTCGTCCCGTTTGCCGGCCCATTATCGTCCGTCTGTCAGCAGGCCTCAAGTGGTCGTCATGCAACCGGCACGTCCATCTGCCGCCACTTCACCGCTGAGTGTTGTTGCACTGCAACAGCAGCAGCAGCACCACCACCACCCGTTCAACACGTCGGTAATAAGTAACAGCAACAGCAGCATTTCAACAACCGTGGCGGACCCCTCGTCGCTGAAGTCGTTGATGATGATGATGGCGACGGTAAGGATTGGGCATTTTATTAGAGTCCGGACTGAATTTGTAGGGGGGGCGATTTATGGATTTATGGTAAAAGTTCAGGACCAGCATCAAAACATGAAACACACACAGCAACAATTGGTCGACTACAGTCATTTGCCGTTGATAACAGCAGCAGTCACAACAACAGCATCGTCCGGATCACCACCGATCAATTCGTCAACAACAAACTCAACAGCAAGCAGTACAACAACGACACTGGAGGATCGGGAGAGCAGCAACAACTTTATTAACAGCAGCTATGGATGGGGGGACCAGTTGGGACAGCTGAATAAGATGCCACCATCCGCCGGTCAGTCTGCTGCTGGTCGAAGAGTTGAAGCAGTATATAGTCAAATTCCAAATTTGTTACCTTTTTGCATTAAAATTTCCATCATTTTGCTTTGGGTCCCCGACATCCAGTTTTACATTTTCCGAAGAGATTTGGGTTGGAATTTGATGAATTTTGTCTTGTTCTGCTGCAGCAGCAGCAGATGCTGGTTCCGTCTCAAAAATCGTGGCGTGCCCCCAGCAGATTGTTATCTCCGTTACTTTTAGCACTCGCTGACGAAAGGGAGGAAAAGTTGTTGCACACAACCACCAAACTCGTCAAATCCGGTCGTAGTTCAGCCCCGTTGTTTGGCGAGCAGTATCTGCAACAAATTCAACACGTACCAGCAGTTGTACAACAACGAGATCAACAGTCACAGTCTTCGCAACAAAGCAACAACAATAATTGTTCAAAGCAAAAGTCGTCGTCGACAATGAATGCAACAATGACGGCAGAGGAGGTATGTGTGCCACGTTCAAAAATTTCAAAAAAATTTAGTTTTCTGGCATTTTTTTTTGTACAGGTCGAGCGCGAGTTGGACCAGTTGGACAGCATTGTTGTGAGCGCACAACAGCAAGCGGACAATATCGACGACGACAGGACGGGCGAGTCCTCTGAGCAGCAGGAGCAGGACCACCGTTACCGGTTGTTGCTGGAACGTCTTGCCACCGTCCGGGGGTCCGCCGCTTCTGCGCCGACGACAACGACAATAATGCCTGAGGCAACGATGCCCGCAGCGTCAAACAATGGCACCGGTAGCGGCAACATTAACAACAAATTGCCGGCATCAATGGTGGCCGCTGCACAACATTTGGAAAGGTGGGGGAGGGGTAGTTTTTGATGTCCCCGAATTTCGATGTTTTTTAAATCAGGGGGCACTAAAATTTGGTTTCTAAAAAAGAAGAAGCATTAAAATTTTTCAGACAAAGCAAATCGTTGGCCGCGCTCAGTTTGGATCCGGGCACCAAAACTTCAACTACTACTGCCAGCGGCGCTGGTTGGCTGACCCCGTCCGCAAGCAGTACCGGCAACTTGTTAAAAATCAAACGCGTCACAAATAGTCAAATAAGCGAAATAATCAATCCGCATCATCAAATCGGACCAAATCCATCGCCTCCGGCGCCAACAGCGGCCGCCGCTTCGGTGGTGGCCGAGTTGCAGAGCAGAAATCGCCTGCAGCAACAGCCGCCGGCAGTACCGGCAAAACCGGCAATTCGGTGAGAACAGCAAACATATTTTTGGCATCCATTTAACACATTTTTGGCATTCATTCAACACATTTTTGGCATTCATTCAACACATTTTTGGCATTCATTCATTGCATTATAAATCGCAAAATTGTTGTCCTCAACTACACTAATTCAGTGAACTGCTTCAACGCCAGTCGCCCGGAGCATCATCAGTTGCCGCTTCTGCTACTGTTACAGCAGTCTCAACAGCAAAGAAGCGTGTCCAATTCTCAATTCAAAACAACGAGAACATTTTGCTCGAAGTGCCGACGGACACGGATGAGGACGGCATAAAGAGCACTGCGCCGCCTCCGTCGGCGGAGGAGGAGGAGGATGATGAGCCGCGTGTGCAAATCGTTGGCGCCCACGAAGTCTATGTAAACGATCCGCGACAGGTAGCGAAGGAATTAATTACTCGCGCAAGATCAGTTAGTAGTGCATTCTCTAATCATGCACGATCCGCTGATCTATGACTGATCAGAGGGTTGTTGGTGTGTGGAGCACGACAGAATTGCCTGATCAACACCATCTATTAGTGATGGTCGAGACTTTAAAATGACCGAGACTCGAGACCGGTACCCCAAAAAGCCCGAGACTTTTCTCGGGTCTTGTTGACCTGAGGCCGAGACTCTCGAGCATTCTAATAAATTAGCTTCCAAAAATATGGTCCACAAAACATGTGTGTGATCTGTGATCAATCAATCAATCGTCGTGAGGGAGGGATAAGATAAACGGCAGATCAGTTCTCATATCCAAATCAGCTCATTTCACATCCCAAACAAGCGCGCACAATCCGAAAATTGTTTTTTTTACGTCGACATTCTTTTAACGAGACTGACTGACTGTTAAAGAATTGCGCGCGATTTGTCTAACCCAAATTGTGCATTCGTTTGACCCAATTTTTGCCTACTGATTTCTCACACACGTGTTTGTTGTGTTTAAAGCACTTTTGATCAAACCCCCGAGGGGGCAAAAGAACTTTTAAAAATAGATTTTTTTTTTGAAAAATTTTAAAACATTCAGAGGCGTCTCCAGGAGCTGCAGGCCAACCAGCAGAAGAAGGTGCTGATCAGGCCGGTGACGGACTCCAGCTCGTGGGGCTTTCGCGAGAAAATGCGCATTTTTGCGGAACAGTTGGGCGAACGGGAGCCGTCCGCGGAGGCGTACAACCAGCACAAAAGTTCGTCGGCGGAGCGTCGAATTGTGCAACAGCAACAGCAGCCGCAAATGCATGGCGGCGATGGCGAGAAAATCAAGCAGTAGCTGTAGAACAACAACAACCACACAGAACAGAAAATGTTATGAACGAAGGACAAAATTGCGTTCCATTATTCTCCTAATAAATAGGTGATCAATCAACGTCGTCGTCATGTGGCAGTGATAGTGATTGCTTGAGACACTCGAGACCTCCAAAAACTTGGCTTTTCTCGGTTCGAGACCCGAAACTCTCGAGCATCACTAGTCAGAGATACTGAATATGGCACGAATATCGCTTGTCTTCCTTTCTTCCTACAAACATATACTACATATTGTTCAAATACAATGCCATTTTTAATATATTTTCAACAATGAAAAGTTAATTAATTTTAATTGATGATACTTACTTAGTTAGTGTGACCGCCTAAATTTTTGTTCAAAACTACTTTGAGTGGGAAAATGAATGCATCTTTTTTTCACTGCTTCGCATTCCCCTCCCTCATTCACTTGTTTTAACCGTTCTTCTCACGCATATCACACACAACAAGCTTGTACCATATATGTAATAATAATAATATTACATTACACACAAATACCGTATCCGTCCGTCCTCTTCCCCTCGGCTTTAAAGTGCAAATTGAGTCATTTTTTTCCATTTAAAAATTCAAAACTGCCAGGAAAACACCCGAGTTCCGCGGACTTTTTTCTGAACGCGTTAAAATCCCGCGTGAATGACAAAAATTTTTAAATTTTATATAACACCGGATATTTATTTGTAATTTAGCGGGAACGGGGCCAATATTGTCACCTTTCTCTTGCAAAAGAATGCGAGATTTTTTCTTAAATTTTTGAAAATCTTACATTAAAAATTCAATCTTAAGAGATTTTTCTAATTTGGAAGTCTCGATCCCATTTTCTAACACCAACAGTAAAAGTTAAATTTATTTTTTTAATTTTGAAAATCTCCATACCGTGAAAGTATGGCTGCTAGGCCTGAAATAAAAATTCATCAATATAATTTATGTTAAAGCATTGACAATAAAATAATAATTGCATAGATGATCTTGAACTGATCGGGATAATTTTGGGTCTGTTAAAGCATTGATAACTAAATAAAATAAAACAAATGATAGATTAACTGGATTGAAAAACTTTGTCATCACTGATTTGTCCGCCGTTTTTCGTTCTTCCCCACATAAAGACATTGATGGGTTGCGCACTTTGATTGAACTGGCGGTGTTCAACATCCAAACTTTTGAACTTTGGCTGCACACCAGCTGCTCTATATGACAAGCATTGGACTTCGTCCACGCGAATTGGGTCCGCCGTCGCATTCTCGCGATAGCCCCAAAAGCTTTTTGACGCGCCTTCGGGCCTCTTTAATTTGAATTTTAAATGATAAAACAGACGATAATAAACACTCACAAAGCAATAAAGTGTTGCCACCCGAGCTCTAGCACGCGCCAAATAATCTTTTAAGGCCATAATTTTGCGGATTGGACCACCGTTAATCTTCAAACGGAATAAAAATTGAACATTTTTTTGTTATTTCAACCAACTTACCACAAATACAGGACAGGACCAACTGACGTTGTATTGCGAAAGACATTCGGCTTTTCCATTACACAGACATTTTGGGTCTACTCTCCCAAATTCGTCCCAACATGTAAGATTTTTTCCCGGATTCCGTTCTTGAATATAAATATTTTCAGGGGAAACACAAGCGTCAGAATTGGTAAGGTTGACGGCGCCTAAGCAAAAAAATAAATGAAGAATAAACGAAGATTGGTGTTAGTCTCACAAACTCTTACCAGCTTCATAGTTTAACTCGAACAATGTCGTTGGTTCGGTCAAATCAGTGGAAATGTGCGTGGAAATGATAAAGTCCACGTTGGGCTCTTCGGCTTCTATCCAATTTTTATAAGCATTTGGCACCGCGTCACGTAGTGCGCTGGGGCAACAAAGTCTGGCGCCTGTAAAAGGACAAATTAAAAATAAATAAATAAAATAAATTAAAAATGCCTTGCGCCCGTTTGTCTTTTCTGTAATTGATTAGGACATAGTTTTTGCACGGATCGACACATTCGAACATCTCATTCAAATAAGTGAGTTGAATGCGCGTTTTTTTGCCATTGGCCTGAAATGAGTTTGAATTTTAATTATTAGAATTTAATTTTCATTTATAAAAAATCAGAGGGCTTTTGGTCCCCGGTCGTTGTAAGCGGAGGGCAAAAGCCGGGGTCGATGCAAAACCCAAACTAAAATACCTTTATTCTCCAATAACAGCGGCATGCGGGTCCAGAACCATTGCACTTAATCGTCGGCTTGAGCACTTTGTTCGTCCGTTCAGCTTCCAATTCTTGGGGCGTGCCGCTTGTGTCCTCGCAGTTTAAATCTTAATTTATTTATTTAAATTAATTCTTTGTTCTTTATATTACCTACTAAATTCAAGCAAGCGACAGTCCGTCCCGGTAAATCCGTCCGGACAAAGGCACTTCGAGCAGTCATTTGGGTTGAGGTAACCGTCGTTTAGGCACCAATTCTTTTCTTTGCAAGTGTCTGAAATTGAAAATTCGTAAATTTAAAACCAATAAAATAAGGTTTCATTAAGCATAATATTTTTATTAAAAGATTACCATTGCAATAGATGCGGTTAATTAATGCCGTGTCTTTGAAAGAAAGACGTTCTCTCTGGCCAATTGTTTCCTGGTAAAAGCGTGGCAGTGTTATCAGGTGATATTGACTACTTAAATAAAAATCAAATTATTTGGTTAGTTATAAACATACAGAAATGAAATAGTATTTTAAATATTATATAAAATTTATAATTATAATTACGGCCTTTTTTGCTTACTTGTAATAACCTCCGGGATAATGCATTACCGATCCGAAGTCATAAGCAAAGGCAAAATTTTCAGTTTCGGATGCTTCTGATTGCTTAAAATACAACTTATTAAAAATGCAAAAGACAAAAAAAGGCTTATTTGAAGCCCGGGCACGGAAGCTCAAAGCCCAACAACCCAACAAATTTGCATAACATTAATAAAATGCGTTAAAGATTACGGGATCTTTGGTTCGCGGGATGGTGAAATTGCGAGCGTCGCTTCGTTCTTGCTCATGCAAAAGGCCAAGTGCGTGCAAAAGTTCATGTGCTGCGACCACGGACATATTCGCTTGCTTAATTGCCATTTCTTTCACACATTTTAAATACAAAAATTTGAACTGTGGAGCATTCGGTGTTTCTCATCGCAAGCTTAAGTTCTTGCCAGTCAGGTGCTCTGCCAACATCAGATGCGCCGCATGCGCGAGTGCGGTTGGAAATGCCAATGCCGTGAACGCCCTTTTTGTCTTTAGGGATCTTTTCAACAAACACAAATCGGACGCATGTTTCTTTCCTGTACAAATATTCCGTACAATAAAAGAATTTGTACAAAATAAACGCACTTAATCAAATTAGTTGCTTCTGTGATGGCAGTTTTCCATTCTGTGTAGGGCTTAGGCACTGGAAAAGCTTAATTTTCATTTATTACAATTCAAAACTATTTACAATATTTTTCGAAATAGCCGATCTTGATCGGGAATTCAGTCCATTTTGTATGGGTTTTTTCCGGAAGATATTGTCTCTTTTTCCGGCGGTTTCCTTCTTCTGGCGCAAGTCCACATCCTTAAGCAATTCCATTCACTTTTTATTAGCATTATTTAAAAGCTTATGGTCTAGTAATTAACGCAACCAATTTTAATCAATTAATGCAAAAACAAAACTCACTCTTTCGGGCTTTGATGTATTCTTCGTGCAGACTTTCCTTGTTACAAGGCACATCACCGCCATGGCACATCAAAGTTTCGCTGCGCTTCTTAAATAAATTGAACGGGCTGGCCGGTGGCGGTTTTTTCCATGGCGGAAGTTTAAACTAAAATCGATTGGTTTATTATGGCATTAGAATCTCTCGAATTTACGGCATCTTCTGAGAGAGTGGGTCTATTTCCATGGCACGATTCCAAATCCTCAATCGCCTTCAACAGTTCACGGATCTCACCACAATCGTCCCCATAATCATCACAGGGAGAATAAGTATCCCATGTCTAAAAATAAACAAATAACGTTGCTTTTTTTGAAATACTGACCTTGTTAGGGTTGTTCTCGTAGGGCTTCGAAATCTCGTCTTGATTGATCAGTTTTGAGAATTCGAGATTGGCAATTTGGAAAAAAATCTCCATATTATCAGTCGACGGCGGCACAAAATGGAGCTTTTTCGCCCAACTTCCATTGATCTTTTCCGTTTCAATGTCATTGAGAATGGAGCCGATGCCGTCATTATAAAAAATAAAACATAAAAATAAAAAATAATTTTATTTCACTTCGTTATTCCAATTACTGCCGTTAATGGGATCTCCGCCGGTTTTATCTCGAATTGCGCTTTGTTGCGGTCCGTTTCCAAATTCAATGAAGAAAATGGGAAGCGTTTGCATGGACGTCGTAATTGCATCCAATGTAATCGGAAAATTCCATTTTGTTTCAATGCTTAAAAAGATTAGTTAATTAGAATCACCGTGTCATTATGATGCTAAATAACAATTATTCTCAATGTCTTTAATATAATTTAAAAAAATAAATACTTTGTTTTTGACATTTGCTCCCGGGTTTTTGACCGGGATTTGATTAATATTCCCACTCATAAAATACCGTTTTTTTAATTTTCTCAATCCTGACCCGGTTTTTCCCAAATCCCGATCCCGTCCTGTTCTAATAAAAACAGACGTTTGGTTGGAGAAGGAAAGGTTGAAGAATGACTGAACAACAAGCATCTGCCCTTCACGATGGACACAAATTCGAATGCGGAATCCCGCGACATTCGAAGTCAAATCCACGCCAAGATGTTTTCGGCACAATTCGGCAATAGAGCTGCTTCCAGGCCATTTTTTAGAGCTTTGGTAGCATGCGTACACCTCGACGAGACTACAAATTAAATCGAAATAGCTAACAGATTTATCAAAAATTCAATTTTACAATTGGCATTTTTCAGTTGGCACTTGCATGCAGGCATTTACATAGTCTTTGTATTCATCCACCGGAAGTAATCCAGAAGTGAAAAGAGATTCATGTTCCACACAAACAAGAAAGTAAGGCAGTATGGAGACGACCAGCACGAATTTGGGAACCTCCGCGGGGAAAACAATTTCTATACAATTTGTGCCAAAATGGTTCTTATGCCATGCGGTTGGTTCAAAGGCACACTTAAAAAAATGACAATTAATTTTAAAGCATCATTAACTTTTTAAAGTAAAATTCACTGTTTTTTTGCACAATCCGGTGTCATTTTGTCCGATGGATGAAATAAGGTCCAGTGCCAGAATGCGAAATGCCATTCCACCGAAATCTTTCATAAATGCCCCCAAATACAGCGCCTTCAAAAAGTCCGTTTCGATCGGTCCAAAATCTGTAAAAAATATTATTAAAAAACAATAAAAATAAAATCAACACCTTTGGAGATGTTCATTGCCTCAATAAAGTCGTTCGGCTTGATGTGGAAAACGGAATTGAATTGTCCATCAAGTCCAAGGCTTAAATTATAAACCGTTAAACAATTTATGCCAAAATACGACTCGCCTCGACTGAATCGTAAAGATTCTGTCACTGGTTTTGGAGACGTTCAGGGCATGCCATTCATTACGTGCCACAACTCCGGCACAATCAGAAAGAGGCCTTTCATTCACACGCTTTCCCAATCGAAATCGCCCCCCAAACTTCAAAGTTCCGGTAGCCAATTTGCCCGCCAATTTGCTTTTGTAGCAAATTTGAAGGCTAAAAGCATTAATTTGTTAATAATAAAATTGTTGAAAACCCCAAAAATACGTTTTGCATCCTTTTTCGAGTTTAAACAGTCCGTTTTTCTCCAATTTACATTCACCCCACGTGGCATTCTCCGAATAATGCCTAAATATTTCATTTATTTATTTAATTTTTAATTATTTTAATAATTACCCTCCGGGGACAGCAAATGCGTTCAAGGCAATTAAAAGGAATAAGACGTTTATTATGAGCAATTTCATTTGCTAAATTTAATTCAATTAATTTTATTTTTATTTAATTTTGAGTAAATGAATTTTGTGTTAAATGATTGCCAAATTTTGGATGAATCCGATGGAATGGGGGAAAAGTGATTGAATGGACGGACCAATCGGAGGCCGGTTGATGGAGTCCGATGACAAATGCACAGATTTTCCATCCATTTTGGAAAAACGGAAGGAAGAATCATCCAATCACAGCATTCTGATCACTTTTTTGTCACAGAGATTGTTAGCACTGATATGGCCGCCGCCCGGCCAATGCATCGCCACAAAAAATTCTTTTGAAATTATGCAAATTTATTTTTTGTTTATTCATTTTGCGACCATTCCATTCGACGCACAAAAATTGGTCAATCTCCAGCTCGTTCTGCACCGTCTTGCCATGGCACAACTCACCTTTTGTTAATTGCATTAAAAATAAGAAGCCTCAAAAATGGCACTTTATTTTTGCCTGAGGGCTAACGGGCCAAAATTGGGGAAATGGGGCGGCTTTTTGCAATTAATGCCAACGATTTTACAAGTCAAAATTCCAATGACAGCACATTTGAATTTTTCGGCGGAGAATCAACCACTTTTATGCGCAATATCTGTTGATTTTTTCTTAATAATTGCTTAAATATTTGAAAAAATCAACCAAAAAAAATTTGGTGACTAAAAATTTATACTTTAAAATTAGAATTGTGCCGGCAGAATGGCGCGTCGCGACCACAACTACATACTGCCGCCGTATTCCCCGTTCTTCACCCGCTATGAATGGGAGTCAGACGGAGAGGCGGTATTCCCGAGGCGGCTGCGGATGTGAGGGTGAGGTAAGAAAAAAAGGAGGCGGAGAAAAGGGCTTCGGCCCTGACCAAGGCGGAGAAAGGAGGCTGACAATCCCGAATGAGCAGTGCGACGACGACGCAGGACAACCGCACATGGCACAACTCCAACGACAAGCGCACAACCCCGTTCCAAACCCCCCCCCCCCCCCTCGACACCGTCGTCCTGCAGTAACCCCCCCTCCTCCTAAGATCGAATCATTTGCTGGTCAGTTCCAGATCAGATAGTCTCTGATCATTATCGGAAAAAGTATTCACGCTTCTGACAGTTGAAAAGGACTAAAAATTGGCCACCTTTTTGGCCAAAGGAAGAGGGGGGGCTTTTTACAATCAAAATGCAAACAACAGAACATTTGAATTTCTCTAATTGGTGAATCAAGCAAGTTTATGCGCAAAGGCTTTTTATTTTCTTAATGCTTAATGAAATTCTCCATCTTCCGAATTTGGTTCGGACCCGGAGGGTGAAATTTCGGATTTTTAAAATCTGTTTTTTTAAACTAAAAATGCACCCCTAAAAAAGGCTTTTTCTTGGGTTCGGAATTTCGGAAAAATTTTCAAAACAAAAATAGGTAAATAAATTTTATCGAAATGTCATTTATATATATTTGGAGATTTGGATTAAGATTTTTTTTTGACGGAATTTCGAGACCAAATTTATGATTAAAAATGACATTTTGGATAAAATTTTGCCATTTCAAATAAATGGTACCAATTTCCTTAAAATAAAACAGTTTTCATGTGTTTATATAGTAGTCTTGACTATTCTAGTGTTGCACTTAATCTGAACAAACGCCAATATCCAAGTTGTTGGACGGGACTGGGACTTTTCAAGAGAGAAATTTTTTTTGTTAGTCAATAGTAAACAACATCAAATTTATTAATAAAACAAGTGATAAGAAATTGGTCTAATTTACGAATTTGGAAACCAAACGGTTCCCCTTAAAAAAATTGATTCATATTATCGAGGCCCCAAAATCTGAATCTTATCAATCTTTGTTTTTGCACAATTTTGGAAATACAGAAGAGTTTATCCAATCGATTAAGCATGTTCGCGCAAAATTGCCGATTCAAGTGTAAAAGTAAAAAAAGTAATTTTCGCAGTCATGCCAAAATGAGCCTACGAAGTGATAGTACACCGACCCAACTGCTGCGTACTCTTCTATTTTGTGGGCACGTGAAACGGCGTTGACTCCGCATTGTCTTCCACTACCGCGCAAGATTGCGACGCTCGATACAAATCGTTGTTGGTTAATTTGAACATTTTCTTCTCCAGATTACTCAACAGCACTGACACCTTGTCAACATTGTAATTGGTGCTAAAATTTGTGATTTATTGTACCAATTTTAATTATCATTAGTAGGGCTAATATTTTTAGGGGTTTATCTATTTTTTTGCAGTTTATTTTGGTGTGTTATGCATGTTTTTAGTAGGAAGTTAGCCGGTTTAACAAGACTATTCTGACCTAGGGAAACCTATTTTGGCGTTTTCGCTTCTAAAATTGGCAAGCCTATTTCGGCATTTTTGGCGACTTTTTGAACTTTTGTGCCAATTTCAACCTTTTTTCAAAAAATTTCTTAAGAAAAATGCAATTCGAATTATTCTTGTAAAGTTCATTTGAAGACAATGTTTTTTATTACCAAAAATGCACCCCCATAAAACCAAACTTTTTTTTTGCACAAAATATCCTTAAAAATTAAAAACTTTAAATAATCTGAATAAATGTATAAGCACACTTTATAAAGCCCCACACGAAGGATGCATTGCTGAATCCTTTTGGCCCAACGTTGTAGAGCCATTCATAAGATTTGATTGCACGAACTTCGTCAATGTCTCTGTTGAACCGCGTTACCATAACATGAAGACCGGTGACATCCAAAACTGAAAAACAGTTTTCAGGTGCACATCTCATTGCAAAATTGGTTTCATTTTCCAAGTTTGTGGAGACAAATCCCTGTCGAACAAATCTGTAAAGAGTATTGATTTATTTTGTAAAATTATAAGTAAAACCCATTATTTAAAGAAGAGTTGGCCGGGACCGGGATTCCGGCCGGGACCGGTCGGGAAATTCCCGGTTTTTTGAATCCCGATCCCGGTCCCGGTTTTTGAAAAATCGTAATCCCGATCCCGATCCCGGTCTCGGTTTTTGAAAAGCCGAAATCCCGATCCCGGTCCCGGTCGCACCGGGACTAACCGGGAAAAAAGTACACCCCTAAGGATGGGATTTTTGAGCACAAAATTATGCCTGGTTGTAGTGTATTGGTGAGTGGTGAGGGTTTTTTGCGTGAGTTGGTGGTTCAGATCCCCTAGTGTGTAAATGATTTTTTCCTACTTTCTCTTAACATTTAGAGTAGTGTAAATAATCACAAAATTCTTTTTAAATTTTTCCGCTTTTTTTAAAAATATTTTAGATACAATTCACAAATACATTTCATTTTTTTGGTTAACTGAACTCACAAAACCATAGGGTAGGCCCTGTTGTTGTGCTACATTCGTACTTTTTGGACCAATTTTCTTAACAAATCTTGTTAAATTTTGTAAAAAATTCTACGGACCCCTTACCTCTCCTAAAAAACTTCATAAAAAGTGCCGTTTTTGGTTGCAAATCTCTTAACAAATTAAGCCAAAAATTAAAAATTTTCTTAGGCGGCGCCTATCGGCACCGCCGACCCCCCAGGAGTAAGCAGAATTCGCAAAAAGCCGTCCTCCCCCCAAATTCTTTAACCGGAGGGTGACGATTTTCCGCAAACCACAGGGAGGACCCTTTACTTTTCTAAAAGAATTTGCTTTTTTTCAATAATTTCGAGTGATTCAAAACCCGTTTTTTTGGGTTTCATCACAAAAATATGCATTTGTAGGGTTTCTAACAAAATTTGAGGAATTAAAAAAATGTTGTGATGAAAACCCAAAAGGGCTCCACTATGGGTTTGTGGAAAATCGTCGACCCCCCGGCTAAAGAATAGAGAAAGGACTTGAGCCGATCGAGAATCTCGATCGTCCTTTCTCTACTAAAGAAGTGACCAAAACAAAATTCTCAAAAATTACTGGTGATGCAATCGACGTTAAGGACAATGGGGAATATATTTTTGAAATTAAAAAAAAATTGGTTTCACCTTGTAATCATTACAAAAAAAAATTTTTTTTGATTGCCAATCCCGCTTTTTCCCGTTTCCCGGTCTCAATCCCGGTTTTTGAAAAGGCAAAATCCCGATCCCGATCCCGGTCCCGGTTTGAGATGCTGGTCCCGATCCCGATCCCGGCTTTCACGGTCCCGGTCAATCCCGGTCCCGATTTTTCCCAAAAATCCCGGTCCCGGCCAACTCTAATTTAAAGTGCAATTTTTTCTTTTTTAACATTTTCATAGGCAAATGCCACTATTTTGGGAATTTTCCACTTTTTTGCCACCTTTTCACACCTGCCACAATTTTGTCTTTTTGAACTTTGCGAACTATTTTTTTAGATAAAATGAGAATTTGCAAAAAAGTGCTCTATGTTCTGTAATTTAAAGTTAAAGTCTTCCAAATTTTCCCAGCGGCTCCTATCGGAACCGCCGACCACCCACGTCACTTCAAAATCTTTTTGAAAATTTCTTTTAAAAAATTGCCATAAAACGCCACTATTTTGACTAGGGTTGAGCCCTGACCCCGAGCCCCAAAAAGGGTCATCCCCGAAAAATTTCTTTTTTAAAATATTTTGGATGTCAATTCAAATCATTTTAAATTTTTTGGTCAGCAAATTGAACGACTATTTAAAAATTTAGTTATTACTAGAGTCCGGACCAAAACCTAACCAAAACATTTTAGGGTTGTTTTGTACAAAATTTTTTACCAATATTATTGACCAAATTTTGTTTGGGTCCAACTTTCTGGTGAAAACTTCCAAAATTTGTGAAATGTTGACCAAATTTCGTTAATTTTAAGCAATTCAATTTATCGAAAATTTGGAAATTTTCATTGATAACTCTCAAAAGTTAAAAGTATTTGGTCAATTTTTCGTTAATTGAAGCTTAACAAACATTGTTGAAAGCTTTAAATTTTCCCGGCGGCGCCTATCGGCACCGCCCGACTCCTCACATTCTTAAAAAGCTTAAAAAAACATTTTTTACAAAGTACAAACTCGTCTTCACTCTAAGATTTTTAAGGATGATGAATGTCGAGCCCGGACGTGAGGACCGATTGACATTTCAATCAAATCTCGTAAAATTTTGACCGAGATTTCGATTGAGAATCACGATCGGTCCGTGCTCTACATGAAATTAAGAAATATATATTTTATGATTGACCAGTAGAAGACATTGCTGAAACTTTTATGAAAAAATTGTTATGAATTGCCATAAAAATGCCACTGGTCAATGCCATAAAAACACCAGTATTTTGACTACTCGATGCCATAAAATAAAAGATGATGATAAGCATAACTTAGGACTTTACTTGCGGTTGCCGTATTCGTTGAGTTCGTTGAAAATTGTGTTCAACGTTGCAATTATCGATGAATTGTGGTCACCGGAGGTTTAAGCCCCATCTCGCTTATGATTGTTTTGACAACACCAGTTTCAATTTTCGGAAATGAGTTATCCTGTAGATAAAAAATATTTATATACCGAACGTGTTGAGAGATTTTTCACCCTCGTAAAATCGCCAGTTGACATTCCTTTTAGAATCTAAGTATTTTACGGTATACCAAAAAACGGTCCAAATAGCAAAAAAATTATCTAATTAATAGGGAAATGTTTCAAAAATTGACTTAAACCAATTTTCTCATAAAAATGCTTTAAATTTTAAATTTTTTAACCCCAGCGCTTGTTGCGGCACCGCCAAAGCCCTTAAAATGTGCATATTCTGCTGCTTTTTTGATTTTCTGCATCATTTAAGGTTTCAAAAGCTTAAAAATCTACCGTATTGTAGACTTACAAGTTCGGTTGGAATGTATGCTTTGAGATTATCGACTATTGCCTTAGCGGTCACGAAGAGCTGCTTCTGAAACCAATCCATCTCTTGTTTATCTCCGCCCCAAGTGATATTTGCGCAAATTGATCCAAACACCATCTAATCATTAGGTTCAAAATAATTTGTTTATAAAATCATTTTTTTTTGATTTCTTCAATGGAAATTAGCATACCATTTTGAGAACATCAAATCTGATAATGCTTTCGAGCTCTTCTACTGCTTTGCGATGATAATTGTTTCCCGTTATGATGTCTTGTAATAAACAGCTTAATAGATGTTTAAATAATTTTTTGAGAATTCTCTGCTGTTTTAACTCAATTTGTTCGAGAGTTGCATACAGAATTTTAAACCGGGTCATTTTTACAAGTTTCTAAGAATCGGAGGGGTCCGGTGGTGCCAACAGAATCTCTGGAAATTTTTTAAAGATCGAAGTTCACCGCACTACCCAAAGCTCGAAACAAAACTCAATTTTTTCAAAGCACGAAGCTCGAAGCCCAAAAACCCGATGTATCGCGAAGCTCGAATCCGAAGTTTTTAAATTTCTGACGGACTTTGGAAACGAAAATCCGGGCCCTCCAATTTTCGATTCCGAATCTAAGCCAAAATCCACCGGAAGAGCCGGAATAAGTGGGCGGAGGTGGTCCGGCGGTGCCGATAGTCGCCGCCGAAAAATTTTGAAATTTTACTCGAATTGTTAAGAAAAATTTTTGGTCCTGAGAAACATTACTGGAAATCCAAAAATAATTAACTAACTATACAGTTTATGATTATATAGTTTAAGTTTAATAAGTGTTAAGTAAAATATTAATCACATTGAGTTTTGTTGTTGCTCGATTTCAGTTTCCTTCAAAATTAAATTGACTAAGCTCAAAGCCGCCTGAGCTGAATCATAGGTTTTTGATGTGTCTAAAACAATTTTAATTAAAATTTCATTGGTGTTTCTATTTTTCAAATTTATTTAATTGCATAAATTTAATAAGGCAGAGCCATACCAATGCCTTCTTCAATTTTCTTCAGCACTGTTTTGGCCGTATTTCTCCCAAGGTTCGAAAACCAGATGTTGAGATCTTTAAATTTGTCCGATTTATTGAAAATATTTACATTTTAAAACACACAGTGCATATTAAGAGACTATCCCAGAAACTTATAGGCACGAATTTTATAGATCTTGGCGACTTTGAACCCCCAAAGTATGCAAATAATGAGCTAAATAAATAGAACTAATTAGGGCCACTATTCTGCATGATTACAGGTAAAGTGTAGAATGTAGAAGAATATAATAAATTTTCTACCTGGAGTGAGTTCATCGAATTGCTTTTTGGCAAAGTCGCTGCTTAGTTGCATTCGAATTTGGCGCAATAGCGGGACAAACTCCGCCAACAGTGAGATTTGTTGCGCGGATAGCCCATGGCAATTTTCGACAGTGTGTGAATAAATGTACTAAATATGATTAACTAGTGCGTGGAAATAAAAACAAAAAATGAGCAATAAACTACATTATTAAAGTAAATTTAGAAACCTGATCGGGGACCGGAGAATCTTAGTAGTAAATGGGGAATTTTTAACGGGATTTAAGGGAACTGAAAAAACACGGGATTCCCACCCGGGTTAAACTCAATATCCCGTTCCCGGAATTTTTTTTACCGGGCTGATGGTTTTTGTTCCCCGGGCCTTATGGCGGACTTTTGTCTTTTTCCCAACAACCGGGAATTGTCCGGCAAAGCTTTGTCCACGTACGCCCAAATATTGCATAATTAGGCCTGATTTATTGAATAATTGCATTTTTTTTTTGTAATTGGAATCCGGTCTTGGGTGTTTTATCTGGATTAACCATCCGGTGGTTTACTCGGATGATCCGTGCCCGGATCCGGTTCGAGTCGATTTTTAATTTTGGAATCCGGTTTCCGGATCTTGGCTTTTGATGAATTTGTCTCAGTCATTGTTCCCGGTTTTATATTAAATTACAAAACTTACGTTTAAAATTCCGAGAGGAGTGCCTTGTCTTTGGGGATTGAAATAACAATCGTTTTTAAAGGCTTCCACAAAGTCAGAACTTTTGACCAAGGCAGGATTCCAAAAAAAAGCAATTCGTCGGTCTAAATTTCTGGCAGGGAGATGAACCTTCTATACAAAGTATAGCAACAAATATCCAAATTTTGAAAATTAGTAAAAATGCATTTTAGCGTATAGTTTTGAATTTTTGAAAGAAACATAAGAAAAATGCCATGCGCCCAAAAACCATTTCGGAATTTAAAAAAGAGTCTAATCAAAAAATACAATTGACAAAAGTTTTAGAGATCCTTAAAATAAAATTGAATGATAAAAATAAATAAGCTTTTTATTAATTTTAACTTTTTGTTTTACGTTTATATAATCGTGGAGTTTTGTCTCCTTTGCGACAACTTTTGTAGCAACCATGATTGTTCTTGAAATTTCTTCAAATTTTACTTCCATCGTATCGTGAAGCTTCATCAATGCTCGGTATTCCTCTGACTCTGTCTAAATGCAAGAAATGTTAAACATACAAATATTATTATTGTTGTTTTTTAAACTTGCAATTAAAATACATTAAAAACCCAAAAATTAAAAAATCACAGAATATGGAGTAAACAATACCACAAAAATATATGATAGGCTCCAATTTAGCTTGTTTTCTAGAAAATTTTCGTACGAATTAATTTGATAAGTGATGGAAAAAATCAAAAAGATGGGAATGGCATCTGCCATCAAAAGATGGTAAAATCAAATGATAAGTTTAATTAATTTTTTATTATTATACTTTTGTGGTGATGTTAAGAGCGCCAGCAATCAGCGACCCAACACGCAACGCCAGTTTGAGCAGCGCAAATGCGCTCAAAGAAATGTGATCCATAAAGAAGCCAACGTCTGCTATTGACGAGGACACCGTTGGAAAGTTTGACAGGAAATCCGCTACTATTTCTGTTGCTGAAAATTAAGATAATTCAATTCCGAACTCTATTTTCTGTGCATATTTCGGATATATAAATGTAATGAATTTCTTCAAAAATTATTAATAAAAATTGTTAAAATATGCATTATTATGAAAATGGAAAAATAATGGCAGTTAAATTTTATTGACACACCCGATTCACCCAGATGTTCATCGTCATCGTCTTCTCCACTGTTATCATTGCTTTTCACCACTGTCACAAAAATTGAAATACAATGTAAGAAATATGATTTTTTTTGCCATCATTCAATCTTGGTAGAATTTTTTTCTGAGAATATAAAGTTATTGATTTTGGGCCGTGCCGAAATAAAACCGGTGGCCAAAAAAACCGACCTGACCTAACCTACAATCGGTACCCTCGGTTTACCGGTTTAAAAATAATGGAATTTATAGTTTATTGAGAAATTCGATATTTGCCAAATAAGTTCAATTTATATATTCAATATGCAAGGGCGTACGAACCGAATCCAGACCAAACATAATCGGCCCAAAACAAAACCTCCCCAAATTTACCGGTCCAAATATAGACCCTTTGTAAGTCAAACTAAACCCAGACGAACGATAAATCGGTCCAAATCCAGAATGGTCGATCAGTGTTGGTCTGGACTAGGTCAGAATTAGAATGGTCTGTATTCGGACCGATTTATACTTGGTCTGATTCGGACCTATTTATGCTTGGTCTTGATTCGAACAATCTGGGTCCGGTCTGGATTTGGACCGATTTATGCTTAGATACGGCAGGGTTGCCAACAAAAAATTTTCGAAATAAGGACAGTGAAGGTCAAAAATATGATTTTGCTGGCATTTTGGAAATGGCATTAAAATTTTATTGACAAACCTGATTCACCAAGATGTTCACCAAAAGCATCGTAGATGTTTTCGCCGCTGTCATCATTGCTTTTCACCGTGGTGACAAGAAAAATTGAAATGAACAGTGCAAGAAATATGAATTTTTTTAGCATCATTCAATCTTGGTAGAATTTTTTCTGAGAATATAAGTTATTGATTTTGGGCCAAGGGTGAAACCTAAAACAGGTGGCCAAAAAACCGGCTTAACCGGCAAGTGGTCCCCACGGTTTACGGAGAAAATTATTAGACATTTGCCAAAAATCCACGATAAATCGGTCCAAATCCAGAATGTCCGGATTCATACCGGTCGATCAATGCTTGGTCTGAATCGGATAGATTATGCTTGGTCTTAATTCGAACGATCTGTATTCAGTCCGGTCTGTATTCGTACTCGGCTGGAACGATGGTTGCTTAATTTTATCTGAAGAAAGCGAGAGCCGAAATAAAGAGAAAACCTTAAAAAATGGAATTTCAGTAAAAACCAAACCAAAAAACGGAGGACAAGAAACCGGCCTACCCGAAACCGGACCCCCAAACCACTTTTGCTCAATCCTTCCTAATGATAGATATTTCCTAAATAACGCTCAATAAACATTTCCTTGAATGCAAAGCTAAAACAGCCCATAATAAATGTTTCAAAAACGTTGACAAAGAGCTGACAGCTGATTAAATAGCAGAGGATGGATGCCTGAGACTAGTGGTCGCCAGGAATGGTTACGGATATCCGGATATCCAGCGTATCCGGATATGGATGGATACGGATACAGAATTTCAAAAATCGGACGGATACACGGACGAATAACGGGTATGAAATCCACTTATCCGGATATATCCGCCGGATAACGGATATGAATTTCGAAAAATGAGACGGATACAAACGGATACGGATTTGCACTAAAACAGCCCCAAAGTGAATATTTACAAGAATTGAGTTGACAAAAGAGCTTACAGCTCTGAGCAAATAGCGGCAGAATGAGGGATGGGGTGGGATGCTTTAGAATAGCGGGGTGGGGGTGTGGGACAGCGTTGAGAGAGAAGGCCACAAATACGTGGGGTTAGACTGAAGATTTAAAATAGGGAATGCTTGGCGAGTCAGGTGATAAAAAGAGGTCGCCATAGAGACCAGCAAAAGCATCGTTACTTTTTTTTTTAAATTAAAAAAAAAAGATTATTTATTTTTGTTTTAGGAACAAAAGATTTTTAAAAACTTGGAGCAATTTTTGGATTAGAATTTTGTGAGCATGCACACTTTACCCCATCCAGAGGGCATACTGAATGTATAAATTAATTAAATAGACTTTCTCAAAATTTGTCAAGATTTATTAATGTTTCTCTTACAAAATTGTAAATATAATATCTAGGGACGAGATTTATATTGACTAAAAAACGTGAAATATTGACATAAAAATTGATCAAAAAACCTCAAAATATTGACCAAAACCCTCAAAAAAGGCCAAATAAAAATTGCATTTTTCTTAAGAAATTTTTGAGAAAAAAGTGCCAAAATAGGGATTAAAAATGCAAATGCGAAATTAGGATTTATTCTCAAAAAGCCCGAAATATTGATTTATATTGACTAAAAAGTATTGTAAAGTTTTTCGAAATGAATGTAGTGAAGAGAGAGGACTCACAATGAGGAGACAAATCATCCTTCGCCTCTGCTGGTGATCGATCCCCTCTGATGAAAGATTATCGGCTCAATCAATGTTGCGACGATAAAAGCCGCCAAATTGATTGTAAAATTTGGAATTTATTTTGGTTTTGGTTGGTATTGTCATGTACAAATTTGCAAAGCCTGTTTTAATTCGAAATATTAAATAGCGATTTAATAATAATGATATAGTAAAATTAAACTGATTTTTTTTGAATTGAAATTAGTCGCGTTAGAATTTTATGTAAATTCCTTTTTACTAATTCCGCTTTTTTGATATAAAAAATATTAATTGAGACAAAAATACGTAGTATTTTGCATCTTATTCAGTCTAACTGTTTTTCGCCTTCGGACGTTGCCCGGCTCTTAGGGTCCTGCGGACAAATAAAATAAAACAAAAAAAGGTTTCCATTTATCCAAACCCGTTAATTTAATTTTCATAAAAATTAAACATTTTGAATGTGAGAAAAACAAAAGTGCTTGTTGTTAAATATAAAACTACTGTAATTAAGAAAATCTAAAAAAAAGTATTCATAATTTAACAAAATCATGCGGCCTAAAATAAACTAAAAGCATCAATTTAAACAAGAATTATAAAACATTCTAATTCGAAGAAAGCTAATAATATTCTTAAATAAAAATAATCAAATATCAGAAAACAATTTAAAACACGGCACTTCTCTGCTAATACAAAAATAAAGATGATTAAAAAATTATTTATTACTTATAAATAAACTAAAAAACATATATACTATTTAAGCTGTATTAAATTATTAGCATGGGTATGCCAGTATTTATCGAATCGAGATCAGTTCAGTAATTTTGCATTTGAACTTTAAAGGTTAATTTAAAAATAAAATTATATGCCAATCTTTTACCAAGTAAATTTTAATAAAAATAGCCAAATGCACAAAAAAATATAATTAAGGTTTCAATTATATTTAGAAAAACACCCAAATGAGTCAAAAATCTTTAATAGGTTTTATACAGACACGAAATATTTATTCTGCTCACTAAACAACAATATAAAATAAAATCTAGCAACAAAATAACAACTTTACAATATAATAAATTCAAAAATTTGTGGTCAGTTTAGCAAACCGATTCAAATTCCCATTTGGCCAAATCCTGAGTGTTTTTATAAATTAATTAGTATGTAATGATTTTCTAGCATTATATGTTTATTTATATTAAACAAATTATTAATAAGTTTTTATTAAAATTATACATATTAGAGTAAGCTTTTATAAGTGTGTTTAGCTTAATTCTTGAAACGTTATATTTATTTATATTTTAATGTCTTCACACTCAGTAAGCTACGATTCATTTGATTAGCTATTATTAAAAAAAATGTTTGTCTTAATTAGATAGCATCTCCGTTATAAACTATTTGAACGTCTGAAATCTTTTTGATTTACAAAGGAAAAGCAAATTATTTGTTAAGTTGTATATTAATGTAGACATTTTCCTGTTTTATATCATTATATATTTTTTTATATCACTTTGTTCGTATAATTTTAATGACTGGCTTAAATCATTAACAGATAACAACTTTCAATTAAGTCTTTCCTAAAACACGTACACGTGCGCCATATTTCCTGTTTCTGTTGTGCGCTTTTACATTTTTTTTTGTAATTGTGAAGCCAAAACTAGTTCAATAAACTAACGCAGACACTCATACTCCCTTCTAGGGTAGATGGCGGTCAACAGCACCAAACCCGAAGTTAGATACAATTCACAAGTTTGATTGGACGAATGCAGAAAAACTTTGGTCAAAGTTGAGTGATTTTAATTACTTTAGTATCATAAAGTGCAGAAAAACCAATATTTTCTTAACAAATATCGTTAAAATTTTCAAAAAAATTTTCCGGCCGACCCCTACCATTCCTAAAAACTTTAAAAAATTCGGTTAATAATTCATGGATTTATGATGACTGGTCAGAAAAACGCGTTGAATAAAAATTCTTTACTCAATGATTTCCCCAATTCTGGCCGCAACGTTAGCCCTCGGGCAAAAATAAAGTGCCATTTTTAGGGCTTTATATTTTTGGCGCAATTAACGAAAGGCGAGTTGTGCCATGGCAAGACGGTGCAGAACGAGCTGGAGATTGACCAATTTTTGTCCGTTGAATGGTTGCAAATGAATAAAACTTAAACTTGCGGACATAATGATAAAACAGGGCAAAGTTTGATTAAATGCAAAAAAAAATAGAAAAAAATATAATTATAATATAACAAAAATAAATTAAAACTCTTTGTCAATTGTTCGAAAAACTTTATTTAACAAAAAAACTAAGCATATATCATTTATATTTTTTTCATAAATATCACATTGGAAAAAAATAAAGTAATTGTTAATGTCCATAAATTCGAAAGGCTATGAATGTTTAGAAAAAAAACAATGGTTTTTTAATTATTATAAATAAAAAATTGCCATTTCAAAATTTGGAGTAAACAAAATAATGCCATTTTGGTGGGTCTGTGTGGATTAGAGATTAGCTGGGACCGATCGAGAAGCTCGAGTCCAACCGAAAAAATTACAATTGGCATTAATTGCAAAAGGCATCCCCCCACCACCTTCCGAATGCTGGACGCATCGTTAGCCCTCAGGAAAAGATAAAGTGCAATTTTTAAGGCTTCATATTTTTTTAAGCAATTAACGAAAGTCAAGACGTGGCGCCATGGCAAGACGGTGCAGAACGAGCTGGAGATTAACCAATTTTTGTCCGTCGATGGTCGCAAATGAATAAATTCAAAATAAATTTGCTTAATTTTAAAAGAATTTTTTGTGGCGACGGCCGGCCATATCAGTGCTAACAATCTCTGTGACAAAAAAGTGATCGGAATGCTGTGATTGATGATTCTTCCTTCCGTTTTTCCAAAATGGATGGAAAATCTGTGCATTTGTCATCGGACTCCATCAACCGGCCTCCGATTGGTCCGTCCATTCAATCACTTTCCCCCCATTCCATCGGATTCATCCAAAATTTGACAATCATTTAACACAAATTTCTTTTTCGCAAAATAAATAAAAATATAAATAAATAAATAAATTTAATTATTTTAGCAAATGAAATTGCTCATAATAAACGTCTTTTTCCTTTTAATTGCCTTGAAGGCATTTGCTGTCCCCGGAGGGTAATTATTAAATAATTAATAAATAAATTTATATTCGAATTTAGCAATTCACCGGTTGTGGATCATTGGGGTCTGTGCAATGCCGAAAAGAATGGACCGGTTATTTTGGAAAATGCCTGCGAAAGGCATAAATATTTATAATAATAATAATTTAAATAATTAATATTTTTTTAGACTTTTGCTTTGCTACAAAAGCAAATTTTCGACTGGACGAAATTCAAAAGTCGGACGGCGCTTTCGAACAAAAATCGGAATGAATGGGGAGGGGCTTTTTGCTGAATGTGCCAAAGTGATGGAAAGTGAAGGATGGCACGCTCTGATAATCGGCAAAATGAGTGACGGAAAAGTCGCGTTCGAGTCGAGGCGAGTTAATTTATGCCAAAATAATCAAAAATGTGCCTATATTTTAGCCTTCGGTTTGGAGGCTTTTTTGGCAACGAATTCATCAACGAAACGCCAGAAAATACGGAAATTCAAATATTCTCCAACGGTTTAAATAATTGTAAAAATCAAAAGTAATTCATTTTGACAATAATTAGCTGACGGACTGCTCGAAAAAGACTTTCAAACGGACCTGTATTTGGGGGCATTTATGGACGATTTCAATGGAATTGCACTTGAAGTTTTGGCCTCTGACCTTCTTTCAACCATTGGACCAAATGGCACGGAATTGTGCCAGAAAAAGGTAGAACTTTGTAAATTTATTATAAAATTTATTTGACTTTGTTTAGTGTTTTTCACTAAACTCCGATGGCCCCGACCCGACAACATTCCCCTTCAATGCCACCGACTCCCAAAATGCCGTCACCGAACAATCCCGACTCACGACGGGCCAATGGAGTGAATGTAAATTGGAGAAAAACGGCCTTTTTAAGCTCGAAAAAGGATGCAAAACGTATTTTTTGAGATTTTCAACAATTTTATTATAAACAAATTAATGCTTTTAGCCTTCAAATTTGCTACAAAAGCGAATTGGCGGGCAAATTGGCTACCGGAACTTCAAAGTTTGGGGGGCGATTTCGATTGGGAAAGCGTGTGAATGAAAGGCCTCTTTCTGATTGTGCCGGAGTTGTGGCACGTAATGAATGGCATGCCCTGAACGTCTCCAAAAACAGTGACAGAATCTTTACGATTCAGTCGAGGCGAGTCGTTTTTCGGCATAAATTGTTGAACGGTTTATAATTTAAGCCTTGGACTTGATGGACAATTCAGTTCCGTTTTCCACATCAAGCCGAATGACTTTATTGAGGCAATGAACATCTCCAAAGGTTTTGGACAAAGTTTTTATTATTTTTAATAATATTTTTTACAGATTTTGGGGCGATCGAAACAGACTATGTAAAGGCGCTGCATTTGGGGGCATTTATGAAAGATTTCGATGCAATGGCATTTCGCATTATGGCACTGGACCTTCTTTCATCCATCGGACAAAATGGCACCGGATTGTGCACGAAAACGGTCCAAATTTTTACTTTAATAATCCTCAAAATTAATTGGCATTTCTTTTTTAAGTGTGCCTTTGAACCAACCGCATGGCATAAGGACCATTTTGGCACAAATTGTATGGAAATTGTTTTCCCCGCGGAGGTTTCCAAATTCGTGCTGAACTTCTCCACATCGCCTTACCTTCTTGTTTGTGATGAGCATGAATTTAATATAAGCTCTGGTCCTCTTCCGGTCGATTATATCGAAAACCAATACCAAGACTATGTCAATGCCTGCATGCAAGTGCCAACTGAAAAATGCCAATTGTAAAATCAAATTTTTGAAGAATCTGTAAGAAATTTCATTTTTATTTTTAGTCAAGTCGAGGTGTACGCATGCTACAAAAGCTCAAAAAAATGGCCCGGAAACAGTTCTATTGCCAAATTGTGCCAAAAACATCTCGGCGTGGATTCGACTTCGAATGTCGCGGGGTTCCGTGTTCGAATTTGTGTCCATCGTGAAGGACAGATGCTTGTCGTGGAGTCATTCATCGACTTCTCGTTCTCCGACGAGACGTATTCTTTTAAATATTTTGTAACAAAATAAATTAAATAAATATATTTTTAAGCTTCAATACGACGCGGAATTTCCCGATTACATTGGATGGAATATCGGCGATTAAGAAAAAAATGCCCATTTTCTTCATTGAATTTGGGAACGGACCGCAACAAAGCGCCATTCGAGAGAAAACCGGCGGAGAACCCATTAACGGCAGTTATTGGAATATCGAAGTGAAATAAAATAAATTATTTTAATTTTAATTTTTTATCTTTTATGACGTCATCGGCTCCATTCTCAATGACATTAAACCGGAAGAGATCAACGGAACTTGGGCTAAAAAACTCCATTTTGTGCCGCCGTCGACTGATCTGATGAGAGTTTTTTTCCAAATTGCCAATCCCGAATTCTCGAGGCGAATCACTCAAAGCACGGGTTTGAAGCATTACGAAAACAACCCAAACATTGTCAGTCGTCAATAAAATAAACAAATTTATTTATTAAACTTTAGTCATGGCCTAGGCTTCCTACGCCCTGTGAAGAGTATGGAGACGATTGTGATGAGATCCGTGAACTTTTAAAGAGGATTGAGGCTTTGGAATCGTGCCAAACTAAAGATGGGTCCCCGAACAGCGCTCTCCCCGATGATTCAGTAAATTCGAGAAAATTCTAATGCCATAATAAACCGATCGATTTTAGTTCAAACTTCCGCCGTGGAAAAAGCCGCCGCCCTACAGCCGCCCATTTAGAAAGCGCAGCGAAAGTTTGATTTGCAATTTGGATTCGTCATGTAACAAAGAAGAACTGCACAACGAATACATTGAAGCCCGACAGAGTGAGTTTTGTTTTTGCACTGATTAATTAAAATTTTATTTCGTTAATTAGAATGCTTATAAGCTTTTAAATAATGCTAATGAGTGAACGAAATTGCTTAAGGATGTGGACTTGCACCAGAAAAGGGGGACCGCCGGAAAAAGAGACAATATCTTCCGGAACGAAACAATGAAAAATGGACTGAATTCACGATCAAGATCGGCTTTAACAAAGGAAATTGTAAATAATTGTACTTTTAATAAATTAATTATCATTTCCAGTGCCTGATGACTACAGAGAATGGAAAACGGCCATCACTGAAGCAACCAATTTGATTATGTGCGTTTATTTTGTACAAATTCTTTTATTGTACCCAATTTTTGTACAGGAAAGAAACATGCGTAAGATTTGCGGTTGGTGGAGAGATCCCTAAAAACAAAACGGGCGTTCACGGCATTGGTGTTGAAAACTTGGATATTCCTTGTGGTAAGTTATAGTGATGCACTGGAGTCTCGATATCGGGTCTCGACTCGAGAAAAGTCTCGAGTTTTTTGGGTCTCGTGCATCACTAGTACGTCATAACTAGAGCGCGATAAAATAAAAATTGCGGGAACGGGAATTTCAAAATGTTGCAGGGACGAGAATCCCGCGTTTTTTCCGCTCCGGCAAAAGTGCGGGAACGGAACCATGGAATGCCGCACTTTTCCCGCAGGAATCCCGTTCCCGCCGGGCTCTAGTCATAATCACCAGGGATGCCAACTCACCTTCGAGGGCAAACGGCTTCTAAGAAATGGCATTGTAATTGCATCTAGGGGTCCAAAAAATGGCATTGTAATGGCAGTTTTCTTAAGAAATTTTAGAAAACCATTTTTTTGAGTATTCTGCTTTACTTCTGAGGGACGGGGAGTCGGCGGTGCCGACAGGCGCCGCCGAGAAAATTTTGATTCTGACTCAATTTGTGAAGCGATTTGCAACCAAAAACTTAAAATTGTACAAATCATGGAGCACTACTTTCGGAAATTTCTTATTCCTCAAAATGCGAAGTTTCCCTAAAGTTCCAAGAAATGGCAAAATAAGGGCAAGTGTGGAGAAATGGCAAATGTAATGGCAAATTTTCAAAATAATGGCATTTGCCATTAACAAGGGCAATTTGGCATCCTTGATAATTACAACCAACCCAAATAAATCACGGTTACCATGACCAACAGACTGAAATTCGAAACCGCTGGTTGTGTGATGGTTAAATTTAGAGACCGGAAACTTGGACCCAAAACCAAAGCCAAAAAAGTTTTTTGAGTTTTGTTTTTTTGGGTTGTGCTCCAATTTGACCCAAAACCAAACCCAAAGAAAAATTTTGGGTTTGGGTCCGGTCTCTAGTTAAATTTATACTACCTCTATCTACCGTGGGCATTGGAGAAGAAGTGATTTCCAAAATTTGATTCAGTACCGGATTTTTAACACTTTTGTTTTCCTTTTTTCGTTTGCGGTTGGTCTAAAATTGGCAGAGCTGCTGGCTGGCAAAGCCTTAAGCTTGCGGTGAAAAGCACCTGCCCCTTCTGCAAAGTTTGTTTTCTGTTTTTTTTGTAAATAAAATGAATTAAATAATGGCAATTAAGCAATATAATATGTCCGTGGTCGCAGCCCACGAACTTTTGCACGCACTTGGCCTTTGGCATGAGCAAGAACGAAGCGATGCTCGCAATTTCACCATCCCGCGATCCAAAGATCCCGTAATCTTTAACACAATTTGTAAAACAAATTTGTTGGCTGTTGCGCTTCCGTGCCCAGGTTTCAAATAAGCCTGTTTTTGCCGGGTTTTTGTCTTTTCTGACTTAATTAATCTTTGCCAAAATTTTTGAGCCCGTCCGTGCCGGTTTTTAATTATGGGTTTTTGTTTTACCAAATTTCAGGACTTTTGTGAACGTTTTGTCAAATTATATGCAAATTTGTCCAATTTGCTATTTTCTGGCCAACTTGATAATCGTTAAAATTTTAAACCCGGGACACCCGCCAATTGGGCACCATATCGGTCTCCGCTATTTATGCATTGTTTCGGTTGCCATTTTTTAAGTTTGTCATTCGCATCCCTGCAAAAAATTGGTTTCATTTAAGCAATTAGAAATAAAATCAAATAATGCAATTTTTCTTTCAGCGAGCAAAAACCAAAGCTACCGAAAATTTTGATTTTGCTTATGACTTCGGCTCGGTAATGCATTATCCCGGAGAATACGACGTCAAAACGTGAAAAATATAATTTTTATTTTTACAATATTTAAAATATGTCTATAATCAATCACGGTACATTTTATTCATAGATGCACAATGGGGGGGGGGTCGGCTCGAGCGCTGCGAGTTGCAATGTTAGGGGGGGGGGGGCAGGGGGGGGGTCGCCGAGATTTCGGGTGCGATGTTGTACGCCAGAGCGCCGGCGCTCAAATGGCAAGCCAACTGAGCGCCAACCATTTTTTCACGTGCGATTTTTTCTACTACTTTTTAGACGAGGGGCGGGTGGGACGGCGGTGCCGATAGGCGCCGCCGAGTAAATTTTGGAATTTTTTACTCAATTTGTTAACAGATTTGCGTGCCATTCGAAAGCTATTAGCGTTTAAAAGTTATTGTTAAATTCGTGAAAGTTATTTTCGTAAAACAATGAAAAAAGTTCCATTTTAGGTTTTTAAGCGAATTGTTCCGCTTGGCTTTCTTAAAATGATTCTTCCCATTTAGAGCTTTTGAATGGCATCTTCTTTACTTGATTTGGTTGAATTTAAAAATATTAAAGACTTTCAAAAGATGCTTGCATGATGAATCGTTCCGAATCCAATCATCCTTAACAAAAACATAAAATAAATTTGTATTTAAGTGGTCAATATCATCTGATAACACTTCCACGTTTTTACCAAGAAACAATTGGCTCTTGGGAAGGTCTTTCTTTTAAAGACACGGCGCTTATCAACCGCATTTTTTGCAATGGTAATCTTTCAATAAAAATATTATGCTTAATAAAGCATTATTTTATTTGTTTTAAATTTACAAATTTGCTTTCAATTTCAGACACCTGCAAAGAAAAGAATTGGTGCCTAAACGGCGGGTACCTCAACCCAAATGACTGCTCGAAGTGCCTTTGTCCGGACGGATTTGCCGGAACGTACTGCGGCTTGCTTGAATTTAGTAGGAAATATAAAGAACAAAAAAATATTTAAACAAATAAATTAAGACTTAAACTGCGAGGACATAAGCGGCACGCCCAGAGAATTGAAAGCTGAACGGACGAACAAAGTGCTCAAGCCGACGATCAAGTGCAATGGTTCTGGACCTGCATGCCGCTGTTATTGGAGAATTAAGGCATTTTTATTTGGGGTTTGCAGCGGCTTTTGCCCTCTGCTTACAATAACCGGGGACAAGGAGTAGTGCTCGGCAATGGCTTCGTTACGATATTTCGATAAAATATCGGTGTCGAAAAATATCGAATTAATAGTTTTTTCCCGATACGATATTTCGATATAAATATCGCGATATTTATATTCTAAATATCGTATCGTGCCGAACACTAACCAGACCCGTCTAGTTTTTTTTTAAGTTAAATTCTAATAATTAAAATTCAAACTCATTTCAGGCCAATGGCAAAAAAGCGCGCATTCAACTGACAAACTTGCATGAAATGTTCAAATGTGTCGACCCGTGCAAAAACTATGTCCAAATCAATTACAGAAAAGACAAAACGGCTCAAGGCATTTTCAATTTCTTTTATTTATTTATTTTTAATTTGTCCTTTTTCAGGCGCCAGACTTTGCTGCCCCGGCGCACTCCGTGACAACGTGACAAATGCCTACAAGAACTGGATCGAATCCGAAGAGCCCAACGTGGACTTTATCATTTCGACGCACATTTCAACTGATTTGCCCGAACCAAAGACGCTGTTTGAGTTGAACTATGAAGCTGGTAAGAGTTTGTAAAACTAAAATTAGTTTTTATTAATTTTTCGTTTAGGCGCCGTCAATCTTACAGATTCCTGCGAGTGTGTTTCCGTTCAAAATCTTTATATTGAGGAACGGAATCCGGAAACAATTCTTGTCTGTGTGGAGGACTTTGGGGAATCAGAAGATTGTTTATGTAATGGAGACGTCGCATGTCTTTCGCAAGAAAAATGGTGCTATGAAAAAGTACACTGCCCAGTGATTGTGGTAAGTTAATTGAAAATAAAAAATAATGTTCAATTTCATTCCTTTTGAAGATTAACGGTCAAATCCGCAAAATAATGTCTAAAAAAGATTATTGGGCGCGTCCTTATATTCCGGGCACAATACTTTATTGCTTTGTGAGTGTTTATTTTTGTCTGTTTTATCATTTAAAATTCAAATTAAAGAGGCCCGAAGGCGCGTCAAAAAGCTTTTGGGGCTATCGTGAGAATGCGACGGCGGACCCAATTCGTGTGGACGAAATCCAATGCCTGGGATGGAAAAAAGCTGGTGTGGAGCCGCCAAAATTCAAAAGTTTGGATGATGAACACCGCCAGTACAATCAAAGTGCGCAAATCGTTAATGTCACGGTGTGGGGAAGAACGAAAAACTGCGGATAATCAGTGATGAGAAAATTTGATCATCTCGATCATTTGTTTTTCAATCCAGATAATGTATCATTTCTTTTATTTTAGTTAATTGTCAATGCTTTAACAGACCCTAATTTGTCCCAACCAAGAAAATGTATTCATTTATGTTTTAATGCGTTTTTTAATGCTTTAACATAAATTGTCCCAGATTTTCAAAATTTAAAAAATAAATCTAATTATGTTAAAAAATTAAAAGTTTTCATTGCTGGCTGGGCTCTTAAAATTTGAGGCAACTCTTATTTGGAAAACAAAAAATCCCAAACGCGGCCAAAAACTCAGTGTAATGTAATTGAGTCGTATTTCTAAGTCTGTATCGGGGGGAACTTCTGTGGCAGTTAAGAATAATTTCTCACCGGCGATTGTTGAAATTCGATCAAAAAATTGCCATTACAACCAGGACTTCACGCAAAGCGTATTCCAAGCGCGCAAAGCGCGTGGTCGGGAACGAAGCGGGGTGGAGTAGGCGCCGTCGAGAAATTCTTTAAAATTAGAACTGTTATTGTTAAGAAACTTGGCCCAAGAATTCTTTTTTTTCCCTTGAAATTGACTGAAAATCTCCAAATTTACAGCAAGTTAAGGAATTTAAAAAAAAAATTACATAAGAGTGGAGGAGTTCGGCGGTTAAGTTATTTGCATTGGCATTGCTAGTCCAAAAAATTAAAATACGATTTTTTATTATAAAGTTAAATTTTATAAAGCTCTAAATATTATTAAAACACGAATTTTAGTGCTAACCTATTAAAAATGAATAGCTAATTAAAAAAGCCCACTGTACATGGAAGAGATGCCGGATTTTCAATATACAGAATATACGGAGCAGCCGCAGATCACCCTAAAAAAGATTTATATTATTGTCGCTATGCTTTCCAAAATCTAATAAAAATACGAATTGGTTTCCAAATTTTAATTAGTTATAAAATATAATATAATAAAATTAATTTTAAGTTCAAAATAACTAATCAGATAACATTCAAACTACTATTTTTTAATGTTTGATTATTAAAAAGTTAAATAACTAAAAAACATTAAAAAAAACAATGAGGAAAAAACATAGAATACAAATCCAATTATAAAATAAAATTACGACTGCATTACATTTTACAAATCAAATAATTTTAGGACTTTTAAATATGAATTTAATCACTAAGTTGAATTTAAAAGAAATAAAAGATAAAATATTAGATTAGAAATAATAAAACAATGATATAATTAAGGAATTTCAGAACGCATAAGCAGATTTTGAGTCCTGACCAACTCACTATAAAAAAAGTCGATCTTTAAGTTGTTTTTGCATTTGTTTTAAAGAACTTTTTGGGATGGGCCTAGGGTTGGACAAGACCGGATATTATCCGGGTCCCCCGGATAACGGTTCCACCGGTTCCTTGACACCCGGATACCGGTACCGGATAGTAATTTACAGCCGGATATCCGTCCGGATACCGGATAATTTTCAATTTTTGAAAATAATAATTAAAATTTTATAAATAATCAAATTTTACGCAATTTTTGCCAAAAAGCTCTTCTTCATCTGAATCAGGCTACGGTCAAAGCGTGCCCAGAATAAAATTATTTTTTAAAAATGGAAAAACGGAAATATTTTTTAACAGAAAACAAAAAGGGCCAAAAACAACGGAAAACGGAAAAATTTAAATGAAATAAAAAAATTATTTATTTTTAAATCATTTATTTTAATAAATATTTTTTGAAATTGTATTTATTTAAAAAATTTTGAAGGTTGTCTTTTTTTCAGCGGCCTTCTAAGTCTATTTAAGCTTTTAGGGGGAGGGGGGGTCGGCGGTGCCGTTAGGCGCCGCCGAGAAAATTTTGAATTTTTGACTCAATTTGTTAAAAGATTTGCAACCAAAATTTTAAAAATATGGGTAATTTTTTGGAGCTTTTAAGCATGGGCGGGGTCGGCGGTTTCATTTTAACAAACTCGAAATTAGCGCAAGATAATTTTTAAAGAAATTTTTAGCAATTTTTGTTGAAAGCCAATTGTTTACAAAAATTTTACTAGCGCTAACACCATCAAAAAAAAAATCTCTCCGAAAAAATACCACCATTAAGGGTGCTTAACCCGCCCGGATCCAACCCCCGGATACCGGGTATCCCGGGTCCTGGACACCCGGATACCGGTCCCGGATAATTTGCCCAAAACACCCGGATACCGGTCCCGGTTCCGGTTCCGGATACCCGTTCTTGTCCAACCCTAGATGGGCCTATCGATTATTTCGGGTACTTCGATAGAAGCACCTTTTGATAGATGCGAAAGGCAATCTAAATCTTGTTTGGATGGCGATTTTTTTGAAAGGCGGTTCCAATAGTGCCGCCAAGAAAATTTATTATAATTTAAACTGTTTTGTAAATTGGACGTGTAATGCAAGATTTTTATAACGAGACTAAATAATGTAAATGTTACTTCAAGTTATAATATTAAATTTGATGCGATGAATCCTTTTTAATAAACGGCATTTAATTGACATAATTTCATAATTCTTCGCTTCATATAAATTTTTTTAAATTCATAAAGCATTGCCATTCTCCGAAGACACTGATCCAGTGCAGTCAGACCATTTCATTTTTTCGTAAAAGCTAAATTATAAAGAAATTTTGTTTTATTTTATTGTCAAACAAGTTAAAAATTTGCATAAATAAGAATTTTTACGAATAATTTGCTTTTATTAATGAAAACCATAATTTTTTAACTTAATTAATATTAAATTTAAAAAGAAATAAATATCTTAAAGGTATTATTTTTATAAATTAGTAGTGATGATGTGCTCAGTGTAAATATGATAATAGATTAAATATTATATACTACAAAAAGATATTAATGCTACTCGTGACGAGGTATTAACAGTGCAAATTCTTTCAATATATTCAATGTTGTCAATAAACATTATTCCGTTGAGTATGAAATTTTTTGTTCATTTACCTCCTATAACAAGAGTTTAAAATATTTATTAATATTAATAAAATAGTATAATTTAAATATACAGTAGCTAAACATGCTAACTATTTTGTTCAGGCACAGATTAAATTTAAAAAATTGCTTTAACGAAAGCAAAATAAATTAAAATGATATTACAGGCTGTAAACGATAAAAGCCATATTAAATTTCAATGCATTAACCTACATAGAAATAAAATTAATGCAAATGATAATTATTTGACACAATAAGAAGAGAATTTAAAATTTATTTATATTTGGACAAAAAAGTAAGTCCACATTATTTCCTGTCTCGATGCAACTAATCAAAAAATAATTTCTTCGCGAGAGATAACCGTGTAAAAGCAATTTGGTAACAAGTAACATCATTTTGAAAATTAAGACTATTAATATATAACCAAAAAGCATAAATAATATTTATCATAAAAAATCTAAAGTATTATTTTTCATTTTTAGAAAATAAAATTTTTTTTGCTAGAGTGCACGTATGATAAACTGAAATCTTATAACATGTCATTTACTTCTGGTCATTAAAAATACACAAAAAAATCGATCAAAATGAATTATAAAAAGACGATTTTTTAAGGTTTTTAAATAATATTTCGTTTTATGAGTTTGAATTGTTTTGATTCATTTTTATTCTTCCAATATTGTAAAAAAATGCCTTTTCTTAAGATTTAAATTTATTTGTATTTTTTTAAATACAATTAAAGTTATGATGCTAACAAAGAACTAAAAATTTTATCACTAATAGAAAAGCGGTTAATGTCTCATATTTTTTGTGATAATATTTTTAAGTGAAGCTTTTGCATACTTTTTATAAAGATATGGGTAGAATTATTAAATGTTTTTTGAAATTTTATTTCATGGCAATGGTAATAAATAAAAATTTGATAACTTTATGCATTTTATTATTAGCATAGCTGCCCTTGAATTTGATTTTGTTGACGAATGAAGAATTAAATGTCAATAATTAAAGGTATCCTTTACAAGTTTCTTTTTTTATCATTGACATTTTTTTATTTTTGTTCACATTAATGGTATTTAATAATAGTGTTTTTTTGCCATATAATAGAAAAAGCAAATTTATTAAACCAATAGCATTTAGATTTCTGGCAAAATGCCAGTAGCAATATTATTTTTAAATATTTCATAAGAATTTTTGCTTTCGCAGCTTATTTATTTTGGTTTTTTAATAACCACCAGACGATCTACTTTGCATTTTATTTGTATTTTTTACTGGGTTTGCAACAACTTATTACTGCTTGCTGTTTACTGGTTTATTGAATCTTTGTTTATTTAACTTTTATTACATTGCTAAAAAGAGAGAGTCAGAAGGTTAGAGTAATTTGGTCATCAACGAACCCCATCTAATAATTTTTTAGTTACTTTTTTGAACATTTTATTTTGTGAAGAAATAGTGTGCTAAAAAGAGAGAGTCAGAAGGTTAGAGTAATTTGGTCATCAACGAACCCCATCTAATAATTTTTTAGTTACTTTTTTGAACATTTTATTTTTTGAAGAAATAGTGTGCTAAAAAGAGAGAGTCAGACGGTTAGAGTAATTTGGTCATCAACGCACCCCATCTAATAATTTTTTAGTTACTTTTTTGAACATTTTTTTTGAAGAAATAGTGTGCTAAAAAGAGAGAGTCAGACGGTTAGAGTAATTTGGTCATCAACGCACCCCATCTAATAATTTTTTAGTTACTTTTTTGAACATTTTATTTTTTGAAGAAATAGTGTCCTAAAATGAGTGAGTCAGACGGCTAGAGTAATTTGGTCATCAACGCACCCCATCTAATAATTTTTTAGTTACTTTTTTGAACATTTTATTTTTTGAAGAAATAGTGTGCTAAAAAGAGAGAGTCAGACGGCTAGAGTAATTTGGTCATCAACGCACCCCATCTAATAATTTTTTAGTTACTTTTTTGAACATTTTATTTTTTGAAGAAATAGTGTCCTAAAATGAGTGAGTCAGACGGTTAGAGTAATTTGGTCATCAACGCACCCCATCTAATAATTTTTTAGTTACTTTTTTGAACATTTTATTTTTTGAAGAAATAGTGTGCTAAAAAGAGAGAGTCAGACGGCTAGAGTAATTTGGTCATCAACTCACCCCATCTAATAATTTATTAGTTATTTTTTGAACATTTTATTTTTTGAAGAAATAGTGTGCCAAAAAGAGAGAGTCAGACGGTTAGAGTAATTTGGTCATCAACGCACCCCATCTAATAATTTTTTAGTTACTTTTTTGAACATTTTATTTTTTGAAGAAATAGTGTCCTAAAATGAGTGAGTCAGACGGTTAGAGTAATTTGGTCATCAACGCACCCCATCTAATAATTTTTTAGTTACTTTTTTGAACATTTTATTTTTTGAAGAAATAGTGTGCTAAAAAGAGAGAGTCAGACGGCTAGAGTAATTTGGTCATCAACTCACCCCATCTAATAATTTATTAGTTATTTTTTGAACATTTTATTTTTTGAAGAAATAGTGTGCCAAAAAGAGAGAGTCAGACGGTTAGAGTAATTTGGTCATCAACGCACTCCATCTAATAATTTTTTAGTTACTTTTTTGAACATTTTATTTTTTGAAGAAATAGTGTGCTAAAAAGAGTGAGTCAGATGGTTAGAGTAATTTGGTCATCAACGCACTGAATAAGACAATAAGTAATAATAAAATAATAACTAAAATAATAGTTAAGGAACGAAATTATAATTAAATATAGAGTAATATTTAATATAAACTTTTGTGAAAAGTCAGACTGGCATTGTGTTGCCATAAACAAAGTTCATTAAAATTCCACAGAATTTTGAAGCATAAACAGATTCAAAGAAAAAATAACAAATAAATTAAAAATTAAAAAATCTAAAATAGTTACTTTTACAAAATGGCAAATTTGGCCGTAAAATATTAAAAATCATAACGTTTTTTAAATCCAAATTTATTATAATAATATTTTTTTTTGAAATTTTCTGCAGATCAACGGATGCACAGAGGCCATAGAAACATGTACGTAATACAGCAGCTTGGTTGACACATGTAAAGCCACTTAAATAAAGTAAATATAATTACAAGCTTTTAAACTTTTAGGTCGTTGTTAATAAAACCAATTTACTAAAAGCAAATTAAAGGAATTCGCATTTAAAATAATATTACCGGAATTATTAATTTACGAAAAAAAATCCAGTTAAATATGATGGCTTGTAAAAATAATACAAAAGTTTAATAATATTTTTATATTTAAACGATTGGCGCAGTTAAATTGAACCACTAAACCGCATATAACTGTGTCTTAACATATTTAACATTTTGTATTATATTTATTATTTAAAAATCAGGCAGCCCGTCTCAACAAGGCTTATCAATTCAAATCGCTAGAAGCGATACTGTTTAAATATGATAACAAACCCGCGTGGATTAATTCATTATTGAGTAATTACACGAAACTTTAAACATTAAAAGTGCAATAAAACTCAAAACTAATGATAATAAAAATTCATTTAAGCAATAAATAAATTAAATCTATCAAAATTTATAAATAAAAAGCTCCAAAAAAACAATTTTTATAATAATGTATGTATCTTTTTGAGCATTGGCCAAATCGTTTAACAATCAATTAAACTTAGTTTCTTATATAATCGCATCATCGAAACCCAGAAATATTTAAACTTTAGAAAGACATCGCTAAGAATACTAAGAATAAATACAGAAACTATCATCAGAGCCATTTACATATTCTTTCAATCCACCATGCCATGAATGTGGAAAAATAATAACGATTTAAGTCACCAGACAACATTTTAATTCAAAATGTAATTGCAAACAAAAATAAAAGATATTAAAGTAAGTATATATAATTTATTAAAAATTAAAAAAAGAATAGAGAAATTGCAACGCTCCATTAATTAATTCGACCTAAAAAACAATACCTTTTAGGAAATAAAACCAATAAAATAATAAACCGTGAATTACGTGTGCACATACATTCTCGTCCTTAAGCACATGATCCATTCACGGGTCCATGATTGTGAAAAAATAATAAAGATTTAAGTCACCAAACAACCTTTTGAAAATTAAAAAGAAATATGAAAGAATCGTCTCTAAACATTAAATTTAAAAAAAAAACCAACTGAATAAAGGAAAAATGAACAATATAACAGAAGATCACATTTTAATTTAAATAATATTATTAAATTAAGAAATGTTTATAAATTCAAATAACAAATCTGACAAACGGAGAAAAAATCTTTTATATATAAAAATAAAAATATTTATTTGTTCCAAGCGTTAAATTGATGAGTACTAATAAATACTAAAAAATAAAATAAACAATTTAGCAAACTTTAAAAACTTTATCCTAGTTGATAAGCATTGTTTGGATTGCCTGGCTTGGGTACAATTTGACGAAGGAGCATTAAATTAAACCAAAAAAATATACAACAATTTTTTAATCCCGTATTTTAAAGAATAATACAAATCATTTTAATGGATGTAAAAACAAACTTGTTAAGATAAATTTGACACACTTAAAATTAAAAATGGCAACAGTAAAAATGTTTGACATAATAACTAAAAATTTTTTAAATAAAATAATAAAAATATTAAAACCGTACAAAAGCAAAACAATATGAAAGAAAAGATCTAACACATTCTTATTGCATTTTTATTATGGCAATAATAAATAATACTAAAAAATAAAATCAATAACAAAGCAAATCTAACTACTAAAGGATAGCTTAATTTATACCATAAGAAATGCCGTCATTTCAATAGTTTGATTTAAATGAAAGTTTAAAATTTTGTACAGTATCGCAAAAATTTAATAGTAATATTTAATTAAAATATTTGACTGTGCCCTCGTTAATCAAATATGAATTCAAAAATATAGATATATATTTAATAAAAGTATTTTTATAAACAACCCCTATCATCTTCATCCCAATTGAAAGAAAGCTAAGGCTGCAAGTTGGACGAATACCTTTGTTTTGCAGTAATGAAAAGTGTTTATGAATTTTTTAATAAATAAAAGTTGTTGAAAATATTCTTAGCATTACAGAAACCAATTTTTATAAATTATTTTAAACCAAAGAATTTTATATAATTGATTAATAAGAAACTGCAAATAAATAAATTATTTATATAATTATCCCCGAAGTTAATCCGTTTGATCACAACACCGATTTAGTCACAAATAATTAAATAAATGAAGAAAAAAGCGACAACACACACAATTTTTAGCAAATATCTCGTCATAGCTTAATAACATATTGATAAATGCTTAAAACAACAAATAAATTCATAAATCATAAACAATTCAGTTGAAGTGAAATTTTCCCTCACGCAAGAATAATTTAAAAAACAAGAAGAACAATAAAAATACATAATAAACCGCAATTCATTTCATATGTTCCTGTATTTTAAATTCTTATTGAGGATCATTACGCGGAGATTTATTTGCCTTAATAAATGAATTTTTCATGTTACATATTTCAATATTATTTAAAAATAATTATTGGATTTAAAATTATGACTGGAAAAAAAACCCCCGACAACACAACCTTTACAGCAAGATCTACCTATCTTTATTTAATAAATAGATACAAGACAGCCAATATAAAAAATATTAAACATTTAAATTAGCAAAATACGATCATAATGAATTAAAGAATATACTTAATAAAACGAAATATATTCACTAAAACCTTTAAAAACAAAATAAAGTACCTTAGAAACAAAATTTTTTTTTTAAATGTCTATTTGAATATATTAGTTGACAAAGTGAAAAAAAAAAGTACGAAATAACAACGAACATTACGCCAGATATTCAAAATTTAATAGAATTTACGAGCGCTTGACTGCCGCTTCGCGGCAGCCAACCGCTCTTCGTTGTCCTTAATCTTTTTTTTGTTTAAATTTTTTCTGTTGCCTTGACTCTTGACTTGTCTTGACTTGCATTGATTTTTGATTTTCCTTGACTCTTTCTTGACTTTTGCCTTGGCTCTTGATTGCCCTGACTCTTGCCTGGGCTTTTAACTTGCTTTGACTCTTGACTTACCTTGACTCCTGACTTGACTCGTGATTGAATTTCGACTTGCTTTGATTCTTGACTTGCCTTGTGGGGGGTGAGTCAGCGGTGCCGATAGGCGCCACTGAGAAAATTTTTTGTAATTTTTACTCAATTTTTGTGTAGAAATTTCATCAAAATTATAACGAAATTAAGCCTTTTGTTTAGGAATTTAGGAAATTAAAAAAAAATTACATAAGAGTGGAAGAGTTCGGCGGCGCCTGTCGGCGCCGCCGGGGAAATTTTTTAAACATTTAATGAATTTGTTAAGAAAATGAAAGCAAAAATTCAAGAAGATGTGATTAATTTATTTCAAAAATTCTTTTTTTGTGCGCATTTTAGTTTAAAAATATTTGAAAATCATTAAAAATGTTCCGTTAATGGGGGATAGAATGTGAAGGCCGAAGAAGGCTAAAAAAAATGATCGCACTGAAGCGGGTTCGAACCCAAAACGCAACATAGAAAAGACAAAACACTGACAAATGAGCTATCAGTTTACAGGGATTTTGTCAAAAAGTTGGCAAGACCCACTGCCTATCCTTGCCAAAAATTTAAAAACCGGGATCTCCGACTTTTGAAATTATTTCCGAAAAACAGCTCATTTTTGTCGAAATCGAAAATCGAAAGGAAAAAAACGTCGAAAATCGAAATTTCGATACCTCTTTCTTGTTTAGAGGCCTGCTTCTCTCGATTTTAAAAAATATTTAATTTTTAAGTATTATTAAAAAAATCCCGTTACAAATTACTGAGTTTATCCATTATTGACGAAATGGGTTTTTTGTTAATTTTCAATTATTATGATGAAACTTTGTTTACAAAAAAAAGAATGAAGCAGAAACAACGGCGGTGGAAGAAACTCTAACGCTTCTTTGCCTATTTTATCTATTATTTCACACAAAAAAACAGATGTTTTTTTCTATCACTGTCTATTTTGTTTTCTTTCTCCCTTTTGTTTTTCTGTCTCCTCAAAAGTTTTCGTGTCAAAAAAAAATCAAAAATAATTCAAAAAATATACGTACGTACGCGACTGACTTAGTATGGGTTAAGATGCTTTTATTGATATTTTTCCCAAAAAACCACAAAAAGTCCACAATGATCTCAAAAGACAACAAAAATCCGCAAATCCGCATTTCAAACAAAAAAATCCTCATTGACCTTTCCAAAAACCACAGAATGAGGAAAATCCGCAGATATCCATACCCTGTATTACGGCGAATTTAAATTAGTCAATACTGCCGGTTTAACGAGCTGAATAGCGAATGTATTGTGTGTTCACTGCCCACCAGCAAATCGATCGAAATCGAATCATTTGCATCGATTTTTGCGGGGGGGGGGGAGGCGTCCTTGCTTCAGTCATTTTTTCCATTTCGTTCAAAAAAATTATTTTGCAATTTATATTTTTTGCTGAGTAATAGCATTTAATTTTAGTGTCTATAAATGCTTTTTCCATTTTACGAACGTTTTTGTGAAAAATTGCACCGACTAAATTGTGTGTAAAAATTCTTAATTGCCCTATAAGCTTATCTATATTAAAGTTTTACCACTAAAATGTGTCAGAGTTTGTGGGGATAATTTAATTCAATTCTTTGATTCAGTGAGCGAGCTCAAAATCAAAGTTAATTGTAAAAAAGTATCAAGAATAGAATAATTTATTATATACCAATCCATAATTGTATTTAGTGAACGTGTTGGGCCCGTTGCCAAGAAATCCTCTCGTTTTTCTCCTCGCCTCTGGCTAATACCCTTTTCCCGGGGAAAAAGGCAAACAACGCCCGGGAACGATCCGGAGTCTTCCAATGTCCGGTTGGGTGCTCTCCCGACTGAGCTACGCTGCCGCCCAATGAAGCTCAGATAGATCTCGATGATTTCTTGGCCGTTCTTGAGGAGGGAGGGGAGGGGGGGGGGGGGGAGCACAGTTACACCTTCAACGCCAGGGGAAGACGGTCCCTGGTCTTTTTTCGGAATATTAATAGAAAGAAGAAAAAAATTACAATATTCATTATTTGTTTTTGGCGGTTTTTTCACGCATAAAGATATTTTTAATTTTTAATCAATTTCTTATTATTTTTTGCAATTTAAATATTAGTTTTACGGTTAATTTTAAAATGCGGTGGGTGCCCAAATAGGTAACCAAAATAAGGTTTATGGTGCTGTCCTTCTTTATATTTATTTTATGACCAATAAAATAGTTTATTTTTTATTTTTTATTTTTTATTATTTATTATATATAAATATAACAAAAATTGGCTTATTTTTGAATGCAGCAAAATGCTTTTATTTCTATGGCGTACGCGTCAGCGGCGCGCGCGCCGCAAGGGCAGCGCAGTCATTTGCCCAATATCTCTCTGCCCCATTCTTCCTTTCACTCATTTTTCTCTCTTTCTCTGGCAAAAGTCTCTTCACTTTCCACACTATTTCTTTCAAATCTCTCGTCTAACCTCCTTCACTCCGTAACCACTTGACGCATTTTTGTTAGAAATTACAGTAAATTTATTTTAGCTCAACATTCTTTTTGTCAATAGGATATAAAATATTTTAAAATAAAAAATTATTTAGTGTTTGACTTTTTTCGATATTCTTGATTTAGTATATTTCCGATTAACTCAAAAAATTTTTTATTGTTAATGCATAGTATTATTTATTAAAGTTTATTTTAATGAATTTACCTAATGATTTAGAATTTTACTGCATTTTTTAATATTCAATTAAGTTTTGTTATTAATTCATTTAAAGAAAAATGTATACATTTAAAAATTATATAATGAAATGCATTTTAAAATAGTTAACGAATAAATTTTTTAATTTTAGTTTCTAAAAATCTCCGTTGTCTATTTTTTTGTTTAAATATTATTTTTCAAAAAAGATCGCTATGCTGGAATCCAAAGAAAGGTCACATCTTCAAACTCAAAATTAATATTTATGTTAATTATTTCTGTCAGTTTTCCTATTTTAAATAATTAACTGACTTAAATATAAATAATAATAAACCATTTTAATTAATCGCGCCATCTTCTCTGCCTCTTGGTCAACTAAAAATTAAAAATATCTTTATGCGTGAAAAAACCGCCAAAAACAAATAATGAATATTGTAATTTTTTTCTTCTTTCTATTAAAAAATCTTAACAAGGTAAAAATAACAAAAAAAATAATTGTGTAGAAGAAAAACTAATAAAATTTTTAACAAAACAAAAAAAATATTTAATCTTAAATTGTCATATATATAATTGATATTGAAAAAACGATAGACATGGTCTAAAAATAATTACAATTAAATTAATCATTTGCCAATTTATTTTAAAATGGTCGGCCGCTAAATATCAAACCAAAACAAAATCGAATACAAATGTCTAAATATATAAACGTTATAAAATATATAAATGAATTGTTAAAATTTGATATTGATTTTTTTAACAATTTTAAAGTTCAAATGTTGTTTTTTATATAAATTATAGTAGTTATACGGAGCATTAAAATTTTAAATAACATAGCAATCAAAAATACTCAAAAAAATTTTAAACGCTGGACCTTCAAGAGTTTGAAATTCATTGCTGAGCTTTGTGGGCTGCTTTTTTTAATGCCCATCAAATTTTTCGTCGACGCAGAGTCAAGAAAATTGCACTGTTCATTGATTGCTTAGGCGTAATAATTAATTAAGTTTTTAAAAAGTAAATTAAATAATTTTTTAATACGGTATAGAACAATAATGTGAATAATTTATAAATCCAGTCCAATCATTCGCCAATTTATAGATTGATGTTTAGTCTATCTTTAATCAATATTTGGTATTTTTTATTTTGGGCCCATATTTTGTCTACTTTCTTTTATTTGGTATAACTTGATCATTTACTTCTGTTTTTGTTTTTACGATAAAATGTTATTATCTAATAATTAAAGTTTAACATTTAAGAGTAATCGTAGCTTGGGGCCATAAATAAATTTAGCTATTTGTGTTAAATTCTGCCCGTAATATTTTGCTTAATTTTTAAAGTCGAGTTAATTGTCAAAATTCGCATTCTTTGTTATATTCAATTATTATTCTTAGAATTTTTAATTGAAAATTAGGATATTAGTTCTCTTTTATTAATTTGCGCCATTTTTTGACCACGAGGATGTTTGCGTTGTCAAAAAATTCTCGCCGACGAAGCGCGTTTCGAAAAGCGTCTCTGCAAAAAAGCGAGGCACTGGTGATATTATTCATAAAAAATATATTTTAGATTAATATTTTTTTTAGTTAATAAAATCCTTTTGTAAATTGTCACCGAGATTCAGACAGAAAGTTTTAAAAAATTTGAGAAAAGCCCAATAAACGCCGCCGAATTTTTTGTATAGAATTTTGCAAATATATTTTTTAGGTAAAAAAAATTTATTATTAGTTATTTGCTATTAAAGATTTTTATTAAGTAAAATAATTTTTCACCAATTTCATATTATATTGAGCATGGGTCTGGCTCTGTGCGTCCTTTTACCGTCTTGGACCGGGTGAATAATGTAATTTAATGCTTTTTTTATTTTTTTTAAACCCCTGGGAAAAGGATTTTAAACGTATGAAAGAAATCAATTAATGGAGAATAATTACCTATTTGCAATAATATTTATACATTTTAGAAGTAAACCGAATAATACTATGATCTTTTATAATATGTCGATTTTTGTTAGATTTATAACACCTTTTTAAAAATTTTGCACATAATTATTTTTATTAATCAATACGTTTTTTATAAATTTAACAGTGCGTCTCCAATAATCCTTAATTAAATATTTATGACGTTGTATACCGCGACTTGTTGTAATTACGACACATTATAGTTTTTAAATTTAAAAAACAATTAATTATAAAAACCGTACACATCAGGGGTGCTCGTAACCATCAAAAAAAATTCGTAATAAGTAATCCGTAATTAGTAAAAGGCAAAAAAAATTCGTAAAAAGTAATCCGTAATTCGTAAAAGCCAAAAAAATTCGTAAAAAGTAATCCGTAATTCGTAAAAGGCAAAAAAAATTCGTAAAAAGTAATCCGTAATTCGTAACAGCCAAAACGCCGTAAAAAGTAAGTAATTCGTAATTCGTAACTCGTAATTTTCAAATTTTTTTTTAATACATCGAATCTCAAAATTTACTTCATATCATAATCAAAATTATAAAGTAGGATATTGTGGTGCCAAAAGAGGAGCTTCTAAGATTTTCGGGCAACAATTTCGTTCTCAGGTCGGTAACCATCAATCCGGCAGTCAGATGGGAGGGGTCGGCGGTGTGAAATTTGGCCAATATTTCTTATATTTTGGGAATTTTTCCAAATTTTTGAAAAATTAGGAAAACCTGGTACATAAGGTACTATGGCCACCCTGGCCACACCCCCGAAATGTTAAAAAAACCATAGCGGAACCCTTTGTTTTGTAAATTTAAAAAATCCTGACCAATTTTCTGGGGTAAACCCAACTCATCCATGTCCAACTCCATGGAGCATAACTTGCTTCAACCTTAGTATTAACGCCATTCGGTAGATCTCGAAGAGTTGAAGCTAACATCAAGTTTGCAATTAGACAATTCGCAAAGCTTTAACTTGATGTTAGCTTCAACTTTTCGAGATCTATCGAATGGCGTTATACTTTCTAAATCGGTTAAGGTTGAAGCAAGTTATGCTCCATGGATGAGTTGGACATGGATGAGATGGGTATGGATGAGTTGGGTGGGACCCCAATTTTCTTGACAAATACCGTTAAATCTGTTAACAAATTGAGTCAAAATTTAAAATTTTCTCGGCGGCGCCTATCGGCACCGCCGACCCTCCCTCCGCCCCAAAAAACAGAAAATTACGAAAAAATTACGAATTTTTTTGCAAAATTCGTAATAAGTAATCCGTAATTCGTAAAAGCCAAAAAAATTCGTTATACGATTTATTTTTTATTGATTTAATTGATCTCTTAATTGTTTATGATGACAACTCCACCTACAACATCAGCTTTGCCTTCAAGATTTCACATTCATATGTGAGAAAAATATCTGGCTTGAATGTCGGAGTGTTTATTTCCAAATAATAAGATTGCGCGAATTCATACCAAATGCCGACTAATGATACTATTAAATTATTATTTTTTAATTTTAGCATAATACAATTTTTAGAAAATATATGCTTATACAACAAACAAATAAGCAATGAAATAATTTTGTTAATAATACCCTTCATATATTTTTTAATGAATAATTTTTAAATGTTATTAAAGAATAATATATTAAAGCATAAATCATATAATATAATTGAGTCTATAGTTTGGTACATTATAAAATTAAGAAATTTTATATATGCTTTACCAAATATAATTTAATGGTAGTTAAAACATTTCTTTGTTATTATTAAACATAATTTTATGTGTTAATAATAATCAAAATGTAAAATTTTTCGCTTATTCATTTGTTAAAACCAAAATTCAATGATTAAATTCTTTTATACAAATTAAACTGAGCTAGCGCATAAATACATTGACATATTAAATTAATAACAATAAACAATTAAAAAAATCAAATTCGTTTCTTTTGCTTTGTTAGTCAGTTGAAATGCTAGTTCCTCACCAAATTGTTTTAACTTAATTAATTTAGAGGTAAAGAAATGAAAAGCGACAAGTGCAAATTAAATGGCTCAAACACATCAATTTAAGCTGCTTTAAAAAATATACACAAGTTAATTTTCGAAATTGTCGATGTCTGACTTATGTTTTTTATTGATTTTGTGCCTTTTTAATCATTATTACTTTAAATGCAATTCTTATTTAAACTGAAAATTGAAACTAACTCAAAAATGCATAGATTTACTTTTATGAATTTCATTATATTAGTTTTCATAATCTATAAAACAATGCACCAAAAATTTGTAAAATATGCATTATTTATATGGCATTTATTGTTTTTAACTTATTGATATAATGCGAATTTATATCCAAAATTTATCATATTAAAAAAAGAAAATAATTAAAGTTTCGGAAGACCGTTATTAAAGCAAATTTATAAAAAATAATTCGATAAAACTAATTTCGGTTTTCGGGTCACCCGCGGCAACCCTGACCTCCATAGAAGCAACAGACAACGCTTCTAGAAGGGATTCGCCTGTCATCACAATATGAAGCAAGCATTATTCTTATTATTAAAATTATGTAATAAAAGTATTTGTTTATAATCTTTGTTGTTGTAAACTTTGTTTTCATATGATACTTTATTTAATTTAACAGTGGAATAAAAATAACACTTATTGATTCTATAATTTTTAAATTTTGACTTTTATTATATTAATAATAAAGCTCTTAATCTGATGTCTGTACAGAATAAATAATAATTTTATCGCAGGACATTAGCAAATAGTATATGCCGTTCGGCCTGATAGGCAGTTGGAATAAAGGGCTATTTAGAATTCAATTAAAAACAATAAATTTATATAAATATCAAAACAATTTTTACATTTGTAACATCCACAATCATAGCAGCACTACAGCATTATTGTGCAAAAAAAAGTAAATGTTAAAAACATAAGATAACGTAAAAGTTTTACCTTAAAAGAAGAGTTTGAGTCTAATGAAATTACCTAATAAAGGCACAATTTATGGCTCTGGCATATTATAATAATTAAACGAGAACTTACAATAAAAAATAAGGTGACTTTTTAAGGCGACGTGAATTTCTATAATTAGACACATTATTGGTAATCAACAAAACATCATGCTCCAAAAATGCACAAAACGGACTCATTTTTATTTTTGGTGTACGATTGCCGAGTGAGTATAAACGTTTGTTAAATAATTTTTTTGATTTTTAATTAAGCTCAGCTATTACTATACCATATAATAAGTAAACAACATATTATAACGCATAAACAATTAAAGTATGATGAAAAGCTTTTCCACAGGACGTCGCGGGTAAACACGGGTGACAAAAATTAGAATATCGAATTAAATATAAATACTAAATCTAGTCCTTATCATGGCAAACCCCGCAAGGAAAAAAATGATTTTAAGCCTTAAATCATAATTTTCAAGCAAACTGTTATAATTCTATGAAAAATAACTATTAAACGGCTACAAAAAGCTTCCAGTTAATTTAATGTCAATTTAAATATAAATATTACTTAATTATATTTTGATAAAAACTAAATAAATTATAAATGCATTCATAAAGTAACCTTACCAATGTCCTAAATAAACTAATTTATTTGAAGGAAATTTTTAAATTCATTATATGTAAAAAAACTTTGCTTAGTTAAATACATATACTTTTTTGTAAATAAAAATTAATTCTTTAAATTAAATGGAAAAGTAAGAAGTACAAAAATACAATTATTTAATTACCAGAATGAAATATTTTAATTTTTGCTTATAAATTTGAAGTTAGTTATTAAATTAATTGAAAAAAGATGTTTACTGACAAATTATTGTCTTGAATAAACAAATTCGAATAAAATTATTTTTAATTAATAGAATATATATAAATTATGAATGATAGGAAAATGTTTATTTAAACAAAAAACTAAATCTTAGCTTAAATTTTTATATCCATCCACACGAATAACATTATAACTTTATTATTTAATTATGATAGATGAAATTACCTAAAAAATCGTTTTCCTATATTATATTTAATAACATGAATAAAATTAAATTCATAATGTAAAATTTTAAACTTTAATTAAAATAATGCTTAGGCTTTACGAGCGAAGATAACAAAAATAATCAGTAAATATTTGGTTATTTATCAAATCGCGTGAAAAAAAACTTAATTATAAAAATGGATACACTTTCAAGTTATTTGTTAAACCATATGAGATTATTATAGAACCTTTGACCCACCGTCGTTAGCTAGCAATTATAACATCAAAAAGTTTTTATTGCCTGTTCAACCAAACAGACTTGAATCAGCAGCCAGTAATTTGGTGGAACATGAAAAGAATTATGTGCTCCAGGGATGTCTTCCGTCCGTATTTCCGTTTTCCGTATTTTTTTGGCATTTCGTAATTCCGTATAAATCGAGTCAAAAATTTAAAAATGTTCTCAGCGGCGCCTATCGGCACCGCTGGCTAGGGATGGAATCGGATGCCAAAAAAAGTACGGAATCCGGCATGCCGGCCCAAAAACGTGAAAATTCGGAACTCGGTAAATTACAAAGAATTTTTCTGACATTTTTCGCTCTCCTAAAGACTAATATTTCAAATTGAGAAATTTCGAAGGGATTTAGTCCATCCCAAGCGTAAAAATTGGGCAAGAATCTAAGGTTTTTGGACTTTTTTGCTCATTCCGTTGAAACGGTTAAATAAGTCCTATTAACTCCATCCGGCTAAGCATTAAAAATACTTTTGTTTGCTGGGTTATAAAAAAATGGTAAATACTTATGTAAAATGAAAAAATGGGACGAGAAATTTGTTGCCTGGAAATTTTAAGCTTTGTTTAACTTTTAAAACAAATTGTTTGTTTATCTTCATTAACTTTTTATTGGTTTGTTTAAAAGGTTTAACTTATACATTAATCAAAATATTCAATCATATTAAATATATGTTCAAGTACAGTCAATCAAAATTAAAATTTATTATTGGGTAAGTCGTTTTTTGAGCTTTTTTGCAGAATATGTGTATTCATGTTACGCGTCTTCTGGGTTCAGTTGGTCGCGAACGTACGCATAATTTTTGAATTATTTTTGATTTGACACAAAAGCTTTTGAGAAGACAGGAAAACAAGTTTTGTTTGCTAACATTTAAATAAAAACTTTTTTAAAGTAATTTATTTGTTTTTAAAAGTAATCTTTTTTTATTAACAATGTTTCGACATTTGTGTTTTTTCTTTTTCAATTCGATGAGTATGGTTGAAGATAAAAAGTATTATTTGTTACTGCAATAATAATAATTTGATTCAGATGTTTTCAAACGCTCCCGAAAGAAAAATAGTAAATCGTTATAAAATAAAGATACAGCAATTGAAGAAGCTCTAAGCTTTACACTCCTCGCCTGAAACCTACAAATGAGATTAGTTCATTTTAATTGCTCTGTTTTGAATTGTCGGAGTTTAATAACAATTTAGTTTTTTTATAATAATATTTGGTATTTTAATTGAATTAATGATCCCTGAAGTTATTTATTCACTATTTAAGGCAAAAAAATAATTTTATTAAATATCAATTTATTCATTAACTTTAAAAGGATTTATTATAATAAATTGTAAGATAATATTTTACATAATTTAGTATCAATTGAATCATTTACAAAAATTCTATCTCTCTCATTTTTATTTTAGATAAAAGTAGGGTTGCACCGGGACCGGGACTTTTGGAAAAACCGGGACCGGGACTAAATTTGGTCCCGGTCAAAAAAAATCCGGGATTACTGGACAAAAATAAGAAAAAAAAATGCTTCATAAAAAACCGGGACCATTATAAGGGGATTTTAAAGGAATTTTGAAAAACCGGGACTAAATTCCAGTACCAAAATGGGAAAATTGACCATTTCAGTACTGGTCTCGGTCCAATGCAACCCTAGATAAAAGCATTTATTTTGTTGATTTATTTTAGTTATTTTTAAATGGAATTCCGCTTCCCACTTTGATTTGAAAAAAAATAATTTATTTTTTGAAGAATTATGTTAGCTGTAAAGGTATTATTAAAATGGTTTAGTTTTTATCTTAATTACTTTACGTTGAAAAACTTTAATATAAAAGGAATTATTTTTTTAGCTTTTACTTTGGTAACCTTTTAAATCATGGCTTGGCTCACAATCAAAGCCGTCTGTCTTTTAACGGATCCAATAAAAAATAAAACTTCCTTTTTTTTTAATGTTACACATAAGTAATTGTATTTAGATAGAAAATTGTTATTTATAGAGTTTGTATATAAATTTATTGTAATATTTATAATAATAGAAAGCAAAAGTTTTTATTTCAAATTTCTACATTCACTATAAATTTAGAGTTTAATGTCGGTTTTTTGAGTTTTAATTGACTACATGTTAAGCTTCTTTTATGGGCGTTCTCCCGCAGCTCAGTTTTTTTTTGCTTTAAAGTTAACAAAATTATTTCAGATAATGTAAAGATTTGATGTCCTCTTTAACAGTTTTGAAGATTAAAATCAGTTTTAACACTTTTTGGCACAAATAGCACATAAACAGCCTTACCGTATCGTCCCATCCCATTTCGTGGGTACATAAATAATGCTTTGCTTAATATTGAATTTTAATAATAAATTTTAAAATTATTTCAATTAGTTTTTAGCTTTATATGTCGTTCTTTTTAACAATCTAATTGCTAAGTAAAGGTTGGCTGGGTACATGTATAAATAGAGACTGGATTTATCGAAATCGATTTTGCTTCAATTAAAACTTTCAAACAAAAACGGCACGGAATTATGAAACAACCCAATAAAATCTTGCATTACACGTCCAATTTACAAAAAAAGTTTAAATTATAATAAATTGTGTCATTAAACATAAATTGAGATATTTGATTATTTAATGCATTATAAAAATCACAAAATGCCAGCTAGGAATCTTTACCACAGAATAATGATTAAACTATATGCCTTAACATTTGATTATTATCCAATTTAAAATTCGGCAACACGCTCAGTTACTAAACAAAGGTGCTTTATAAATTTATTTTAAACAACTTAATGCTTTAAAGTTAGATTTTAAATTAATATCTCAATACGTAAGTTGTTTTTTTATTAAAACGTCCCAAATATAGATAAATTAACTCAATATGAAATAAAAGATGAGCTTTAAATTAAAATATTTATAATTTAACTTTATAATTTGTAAGCATTTATATCTCAATTGATTATCTTAAATTTTTACAGCGAATAACACTGCTCAGTCGTGTCTGTGAGTAATCATTAGAGCATTGGTTATTAATAGAAACCGGACTTGAGCTTCAAGCTGGAATCTAGACAAGATTCTCGAAAACACTCGAGCTGAAACAGTCGAGATGATGAAAATTAAGTTTTTTTTTATAATTCTCTAATCTCCACCAAATTTTAAGAAGTGCAATTTAAAAATCAGTTTTGGACTAATTAAAAAATCAGGAAATCTTAAACTTAATTACATAAAAAAAAATTATAACTTTTAAACTAGAAACTTTTGGGGACGGGGAGTCGGCGATGCCGATAGGTGCCGCCGAGAACATTTTGAATTTTTGACTCAATTTGTTAAGAGATTTCCAGCCAAAATAGAGGATGTCCGGCGGTGCCGGCGCCGCCGGGGAAATTTTTACAAAAATTGGCAATATTTGTTAAGAAAAGCACTGTTTTCATGAAAAATTTTTGGGCTTGAGATCGGGAATCTCGAGCTTCTTTCGAGCGAGATTCGAGACGAGATTCTCGAAAAAATCTCGGGTTTTGAAAAATCCTCGTCATAAATATGCGTATCCGTTTTTGGAGCGTATAAATCCAGTCTCTATTTATACATGTACCCAGCCAACCTTTACTTAGCAATTAGATTGTTAAAAAGAACGACATATAAAGCTAAAAACTAATTGAAATAATTTTAAAATTTATTATTAAAATTCAATATTAAGCAAAGCATTATTTATGTACCCACGAAATGGGATGGGACGATACGGTAAGGCTGTTTATGTGCTATTTGTTCCAAAAAGTGTTAAAACTGATTTTAATCTTCAAAACTGTTAAAGAGGACATCAAATCTTTACATTATCTGAAATAATTTTGTTAACTTTAAAGCAAAAAAAAACTGAGCTGCGGGAGAACGCCCATAAAAGAAGCTTAACATGTAGTCAATTAAAACTCAAAAAACCGACATTAAACTCTAAATTTATAGTGAATGTAGAAATTTGAAATAAAAACTTTTGCTTTCTATTATTATAAATATTACAATAAATTTATATACAAACTCTATAAATAACAATTTTCTATCTAAATACAATTACTTATGTGTAACATTAAAAAAAAAGGAAGTTTTATTTTTTATTGGATCCGTTAAAAGACAGACGGCTTTGATTGTGAGCCAAGCCATGATTTAAAAGGTTACCAAAGTAAAAGCTAAAAAAATAATTCCTTTTATATTAAAGTTTTTCAACGTAAAGTAATTAAGATAAAAACTAAACCATTTTAATAATACCTTTACAGCTAACATAATTCTTCAAAAAATAAATTATTTTTTTTCAAATCAAAGTGGGAAGCGGAATTCCATTTAAAAATAACTAAAATAAATCAACAAAATAAATGCTTTTATCTAGGGTTGCATTGGACCGGGACCAGTACTGAAATGGTCAATTTTCCCATTTTGGTACTGGAATTTAGTCCCGGTTTTTCAAAATTCCTTTAAAATCCCCTTATAATGGTCCCGGTTTTTTATGAAGCATTTTTTTTTCTTATTTTTGTCCAGTAATCCCGGATTTTTTTTGACCGGGACCAAATTTAGTCCCGGTCCCGGTTTTTCCAAAAGTCCCGGTCCCGTGCAACCCTACTTTTTATCTAAAATAAAAATGAGAGAGATAGAATTTTTGTAAATGATTCAATTGATACTAAATTATGTAAAATATTATCTTACAATTTATTATAATAAATCCTTTTAAAGTTAATGAATAAATTGATATTTAATAAAATTATTTTTTTGCCTTAAATAGTGAATAAATAACTTCAGGGATCATTAATTCAATTAAAATACCAAATATTATTATAAAAAAACTAAATTGTTATTAAACTCCGACAATTCAAAACAGAGCAATTAAAATGAACTAATCTCATTTGTAGGTTTCAGGCGAGGAGTGTAAAGCTTAGAGCTTCTTCAATTGCTGTATCTTTATTTTATAACGATTTACTATTTTTCTTTCGGGAGCGTTTGAAAACATCTGAATCAAATTATTATTATTGCAGTAACAAATAATACTTTTTATCTTCAACCATACTCATCGAATTGAAAAAGAAAAAACACAAATGTCGAAACATTGTTAATAAAAAAAGATTACTTTTAAAAACAAATAAATTACTTTAAAAAAGTTTTTATTTAAATGTTAGCAAACAAAACTTGTTTTCCTGTCTTCTCAAAAGCTTTTGTGTCAAATCAAAAATAATTCAAAAATTATGCGTACGTTCGCGACCAACTGAACCCAGAAGACGCGTAACATGAATACACATATTCTGCAAAAAAGCTCAAAAAACGACTTACCCAATAATAAATTTTAATTTTGATTGACTGTACTTGAACATATATTTAATATGATTGAATATTTTGATTAATGTATAAGTTAAACCTTTTAAACAAACCAATAAAAAGTTAATGAAGATAAACAAACAATTTGTTTTAAAAGTTAAACAAAGCTTAAAATTTCCAGGCAACAAATTTCTCGTCCCATTTTTTCATTTTACATAAGTATTTACCATTTTTTTATAACCCAGCAAACAAAAGTATTTTTAATGCTTAGCCGGATGGAGTTAATAGGACTTATTTAACCGTTTCAACGGAATGAGCAAAAAAGTCCAAAAACCTTAGATTCTTGCCCAATTTTTACGCTTGGGATGGACTAAATCCCTTCGAAATTTCTCAATTTGAAATATTAGTCTTTAGGAGAGCGAAAAATGTCAGAAAAATTCTTTGTAATTTACCGAGTTCCGAATTTTCACGTTTTTGGGCCGGCATGCCGGATTCCGTACTTTTTTTGGCATCCGATTCCATCCCTAGCCAGCGGTGCCGATAGGCGCCGCTGAGAACATTTTTAAATTTTTGACTCGATTTATACGGAATTACGAAATGCCAAAAAAATACGGAAAACGGAAATACGGACGGAAGACATCCCTGGAGCACATAATTCTTTTCATGTTCCACCAAATTACTGGCTGCTGATTCAAGTCTGTTTGGTTGAACAGGCAATAAAAACTTTTTGATGTTATAATTGCTAGCTAACGACGGTGGGTCAAAGGTTCTATAATAATCTCATATGGTTTAACAAATAACTTGAAAGTGTATCCATTTTTATAATTAAGTTTTTTTTTCACGCGATTTGATAAATAACCAAATATTTACTGATTATTTTTGTTATCTTCGCTCGTAAAGCCTAAGCATTATTTTAATTAAAGTTTAAAATTTTACATTATGAATTTAATTTTATTCATGTTATTAAATATAATATAGGAAAACGATTTTTTAGGTAATTTCATCTATCATAATTAAATAATAAAGTTATAATGTTATTCGTGTGGATGGATATAAAAATTTAAGCTAAGATTTAGTTTTTTGTTTAAATAAACATTTTTCTATCATTCATAATTTATATATATTCTATTAATTAAAAATAATTTTATTCGAATTTGTTTATTCAAGACAATAATTTGTCAGTAAACATCTTTTTTCAATTAATTTAATAACTAACTTCAAATTTATAAGCAAAAATTAAAATATTTCATTCTGGTAATTAAATAATTGTATTTTTGTACTTCTTATGAATTCTAAATAGCCCTTTATTCCAACTGCCTATCAGGCCGAACGGCATCTACTTTTTGCTAATGTCCTGCGGTAAGGTAAAATTATTATTTATTCTGTACAGACATCAGAGCTTTATTATTAATATAATAAAAGTCAAAATTTAAAAATCTATAGAATCAATAAGTGTTATTTTTATTCCACTGTTTTAAATCTTAAATTAAATAAAGTATCATATGAAAACAAAGTTTACAACAACAAAGATTATAAACAAATAGTTTTATTACATATTTTTAATAATAAGAATAATGCTTGCTTCATATTGTGATGACAGGCGAATCCCTTCTAGAAGCGTTGTCTGTTGCTTCTATGGAGGTCAGGGTTGCCGCGGGTGACCCGAAAACCGAAATTAGTTTTATCGAATTATTTTTTATAAATTTGCCTTAATAACGGTCTTCCGAAACTTTAATTATTTTCTTTTTTTAATATGATAAATTTTGGATATAAATTCGCATTATATCAATAAGTTAAAAACAATAAATGCCATATAAATAATGCATATTTTACAAATTTTTGGTGCATTGTTTTATAGATTATGAAAACTAATATAATGAAATTCATAAAAGTAAATCTTTGCATTTTTGAGTTAGTTTCAATTTTCAGTTTAAATAAGAATTGCATTTAAAGTAATAATGATTAAAAAGGCACAAAATCAATAAAAAACATAAGTCAGACATCGACAATTTCATCAAAATTAACTTGTGTATATTTTTTAAAGCAGCTTAAATTGATGTGTTTGAGCCATTTAATTTGCACTTGTCGCTTTTCATTTTTCTTTACCTCTAAATTAATTAAGTTAAAACAATTTGGTGAGGAACTAGCATTTCAACTGACTAACAAAGCAAAAGAAACGAATTTGATTTTTTTAATTGTTTATTGTTATTAATTTAATATGTCAATGTATTTATGCGCTAGCTCAATTTAATTTGTATAAAAGAATTTAATCATTGAATTTTGGTTTTAACAAATGAATAAGCGAAAAATTTTACATTTTGATTATTATTAACACATAAAATTATGTTTAATAATAACAAAGAAATGTTTAACTACCATTAAATTATATTTGGTAAAGCATATATAAAATTTCTTAATTTTATAATGTACCAAACTATAGACTCAATTATATTATATGATTTATGCTTTAATATATTATTCTTTAATAACATTTAAAAATTATTCATTAAAAAAATATATGAAGGGTATTATAACAAAATTATTTCATTGCTTATTTGTTTGTTGTATAAGCATATATTTTCTAAAAATTGTATTATGCTAAAATTAAAAAATAATAATTTAATGGTATCATTAGTCGGCATTTGGTATGAATTCGCGCAATCATATTATTTGGAAATAAACACTCCGACATTCAAGCCAGATATTTTTCTCACATATGAATGTGAAATCTTGAAGGCAAAGTTGATGTTGTAGGTGGAGTTGTCATCATAAACAATTAAGAGATCAATTAAATCAATAAAAAATAAATCGTATAAAAATTAATATAATAAATAAATGAAGGACCTTAAAAAATAACTAATAAATCAATTCTTTTTCAACACATTTGTTTAAATATTTTGACAAAGATTAATATAAATTTTCGCTAAAATTTGAATGCGCCAAAAACTATTAATAAAATAGTTACTCAAAATTTCTTTTAAATGGTGAGAGCGGTGCGTTGACGGCATAATTTGGTTATTTATCCTTATTTTAATCAAATCATTAATTTTTGCAGATTAATATGAAATTCCAAGTGTAAAATTTTTTTTTATGTAAAATATATTTATTTAATAATTATTTTTACTTTGGCACTGTTGTAAAAGTCATGATTTTTATTAATTAAGCATATATTATTTCTTACATTTATATTTTTTAATCGAAATGGTTGATTTTAATTAATTTTACTTTATAAATATATTTTAATCTTTGATAATATTTATTAATTTAATATTTTTCTTTTGTTAATTCTTTTATAAACTCTATGCACTCATACGTTTGCTTGAATATTTCTTAACACTTAATTAATACGTTATTTTCTTCACTATCGTCATGTGATTTTTTGTTGGCATTCTTTACTTTGAGTTCATATTTGTAATATTTTAACAAAAATTCACATCTTATGAAGGCTTTATTTACGGCTATATTTCATTTTTATTGCTCTAAATTTATCACAAAAATTTTTTTTGATTTTTGGTTATTTTTAATTGAGAACAATTAGATTCAGATTTGTAGAAACAGAGACTTTGTGCACCATTCACTTTTCGCAACCTATTTTATATTTTTAAATTGGGAAACTAATACTCGTTCAGCTGTTTTTTTATTATTTTTAGATTTAATTAAATGATGCCAGAGCGTTTAGCCTTTGCTTAAGATAACTTCTGCCCAATGTAAGCTTTTGAATCGTATCAAAAATATTTGAAAGTTTGGCTTTGAGAAAAATAATGTGGGAAAAAAGTTCGAGAAATTAATAATTTTAACAAACTCAAGTTTTGATCTTGTGGAAAGAATAATCTTGATCTTATGAAAGAGCCGACGGCCACGCGCGAAAATTGTTAAAATTTTTTAAAAATTTCAACCGATACAAAAACGTATTTAGATTCTCAATAAAATTTCAGCCCATAAGTTTATTTTTTATCTGGCTTTCTAATTTTTATAGATATATATTAATATGCCATCTTTTTAATTTTTCCCTCTCGGCATTTTTTTCTTTTGGCATTTCCCCCCTTCGAACTTTAATTCTTTGTTTAATTTCACTCCCTCCTTTCTCTTGACACTACTTCACTCACTCTTTTCTTCTTTCATCTTTCTCTCACTCCCACACTAATGGACAAGCTACGCCGCAAAAGAGCAGCGAGTGGCGTACGCTCAGCGACGCGTGCGCCACAGGACTTTGCGCGTTTTCTCTCTAACGCTCTCGTTTTCTCTCTCTTTTTCTTTTCACTTTCTCAACTTCTCTATCCGCTCACCTTCTCGCTCCTCTTTTCTTTGCTTCTTTTTCTTTCTCGCCCTTAAAACTCTGCGTCTATCCTTCTCATTTCCCATTAGGGATGTGTACGGTTTTTATAATTAATTGTTTTTTAAATTTAAAAACTATAATGTGTCGTAATTACAACAAGTCGCGGTATACAACGTCATAAATATTTAATTAAGGATTATTGGAGACGCACTGTTAAATTTATAAAAAACGTATTGATTAATAAAAATAATTTATGTGCAAAATTTTTAAAAAGGTGTTATAAATCTAACAAAAATCGATATATTATAAAAGATCATAGTATTATTCGGTTTACTTCTAAAATGTATAAATATTATTGCAAATAGGTAATTATTCTCCATTAATTGATTTCTTTCATACCTTTTCCCAGGGGTTTAAAAAAAATAAAAAAAGCATTAAATTACATTAATATTTCTAAGCTTGAGTTACATACATATAAAAAAACTACTGGAATTAAATATTCACCCGGTCCAAGACGGTAAAAGGACGCACAGAGCCAGACCCATGCTCAATATAATATGAAATTGGTGAAAAATTATTTTACTTAATAAAAATCTTTAATAGCAAATAACTAATAATAAATTTTTTTACCTAAAAAATATATTTGCAAAATTCTATACAAAAAATTCGGCGGCGTTTATTGGGCTTTTCTCAAATTTTTTAAAACTTTCTGTCTGAATCTCGGTGACAATTTACAAAAGGATTTTATTAACTAAAAAAAATATTAATCTAAAATATATTTTTTATGAATAATATCACCAGTGCCTCGCTTTTTTGCAGAGACGCTTTTCGAAACGCGCTTCGTCGGCGAGAATTTTTTGACAACGCAAACATCCTCGTGGTCAAAAAATGGCGCAAATTAATAAAAGAGAACTAATATCCTAATTTTCAATTAAAAATTCTAAGAATAATAATTGAATATAACAAAGAATGCGAATTTTGACAATTAACTCGACTTTAAAAATTAAGCAAAATATTACGGGCAGAATTTAACACAAATAGCTAAATTTATTTATGGCCCCAAGCTACGATTACTCTTAAATGTTAAACTTTAATTATTAGATAATAACATTTTATCGTAAAAACAAAAACAGAAGTAAATGATCAAGTTATACCAAATAAAAGAAAGTAGACAAAATATGGGCCCAAAATAAAAAATACCAAATATTGATTAAAGATAGACTAAACATCAATCTATAAATTGGCGAATGATTGGACTGGATTTATAAATTATTCACATTATTGTTCTATACCGTATTAAAAAATTATTTAATTTACTTTTTAAAAACTTAATTAATTATTACGCCTAAGCAATCAATGAACAGTGCAATTTTCTTGACTCTGCGTCGACGAAAAATTTGATGGGCATTAAAAAAAGCAGCCCACAAAGCTCAGCAATGAATTTCAAACTCTTGAAGGTCCAGCGTTTAAAATTTTTTTGAGTATTTTTGATTGCTATGTTATTTAAAATTTTAATGCTCCGTATAACTACTATAATTTATATAAAAAACAACATTTGAACTTTAAAATTGTTAAAAAAATCAATATCAAATTTTAACAATTCATTTATATATTTTATAACGTTTATATATTTAGACATTTGTATTCGATTTTGTTTTGGTTTGATATTTAGCGGCCGACCATTTTAAAATAAATTGGCAAATGATTAATTTAATTGTAATTATTTTTAGACCATGTCTATCGTTTTTTCAATATCAATTATATATATGACAATTTAAGATTAAATATTTTTTTTGTTTTGTTAAAAATTTTATTAGTTTTTCTTCTACACAATTATTTTTTTTGTTATTTTTACCTTGTTAAGATTTTTTAATAGAAAGAAGAAAAAAATTACAATATTCATTATTTGTTTTTGGCGGTTTTTTCACGCATAAAGATATTTTTAATTTTTAATCAATTTCTTATTATTTTTTGCAATTTAAATATTAGTTTTACGGTTAATTTTAAAATGCGGTGGGTGCCCAAATAGGTAACCAAAATAAGGTTTATGGTGCTGTCCTTCTTTATATTTATTTTATGACCAATAAAATAGTTTATTTTTTATTATTTATTATATATAAATATAACAAAAATTGGCTTATTTTTGAATGCAGCAAAATGCTTTTATTTCTAATGACTAAGTATATATAAATATGCTTCAAATTATTTAAATTTGTCAATTTCTTTTTTAATATAATTTTGTTTTGTGCAAAAAGAGTAAACTCTTTAAAATATAAATGTTAGGTGTTTTGATTTATTTTTTTATTTTAACTGTAAAGTTCAAATCATTTTTAAAAGTATAACTAAATACGATCTCTATTTCGATCAATTCCGAACCCAAATTCTAACATTTTTTCAAAAAATCAAAAAGGTTCAGAGATCAATTCTGGTCTCAAAATCATTCTCAAAAAACATGAATTCGATTCCGGGATTCAGAAACTCTATTACCGATTTAAGAAAAGTTACAGTTGGCAACAAAACCATAGGGGGGGGGGGGAATCCTTTTGTTCAAACTTCTAAAAATAATTTGTTTTTGTCTACCCCATCTTCATCGAACATTCCCTCCTTCCTCTCTTTCTCTTCTCACTTTTTCCCTCACTCTTTTCTTCTTTCTCTCACTCCCACTCCAATTGGACAGCGTTGCGCATCCGCAGCCAATGAGCAGCGAGTGGCGTACGCGTCAGCGACGCGCGCCCCGCAAGGGCAGCGCAGTCATTTGCCCAATATCTCTCTGCCCATTTTCCTCTCACTCATTTTTCTCTATTGCTCTGGCAAAAGTCTCTTCACTTTCCACACTATTTCTTTCAAATCTCTCGTCTAACCTCCTTCACTCCGTAACCACTTGACGCATTTTTGTTAGAAATTACAGTAAATTTATTTTAGCTCAACATTCTTTTTGTCAATAGGATATAAAATATTTTAAAATAAAAAATTATTTAGTGTTTGACTTTTTTCGATATTCTTGATTTAGTATATTTCCGATTAACTCAAAAATATTTTTTATTGTTAATGCATAGTATTATTTATTAAAGTTTATTTTAATGAATTTACCTAATGATTTAGAATTTTGCTGCATTTTTTAATATTCAATTAAGTTTTGTTATTAATTCATTTAAAGAAAAATGTATGCATTTAAAAATTATATAATGAAATGCATTTTAAAATAGTTAACGAATAAATTTTTTAATTTTAGTTTCTAAAAATCTCCGTTGTCTATTTTTTTGTTTAAATATTATTTTTCAAAAAAGATCGCTATGCTGGAATCCAAAGAAAGGTCACATCTTCAAACTCAAAATTAATATTTATGTTAATTATTTCTGTCAGTTTTCCTATTTTAAATAATTAACTGACTTAAATATAAATAATAATAAACTATTTTAATTAATCGCGCCATCTTCTCTGCCTCTTGGTCAACTAAAAATTAAAAATATTTCTTGCCCGCGTTTTAACTGTTTGATTGTCGTGTTCAAATTCATTTTTTAAAACAAAAATAATTACTTTAAACAATAAAAAAATTTATAATCATAAAAATACAGCCTTCAGAATCTTGATTAATATTGAAGAAACCGCTAAATTAGAAGGAGATGTAGAAGTTCTGCAAAGATTGAAAACAAATTATTATTATTATTATTATTAAAAACAAAGATTTCATAAAACGGAACATAACAACCAAAGTGCAGGTCGCGCGAATTGCTTAATTAGATTTCTTTAATTAGCAAATTTCTAGATCGCACTTGTAAAGCGCCTTTTTTGTCGAAGATAATATTTTATTAAATGATTACTATTAATGTTTGTTATAGATTATTTTAAATAACTTGGTTTGCTTTTTGGTAGTTTTATTTTTATTTATTTTTTTAATTTTAGTGTTTTGAAATGTGTTTTAAAAAACAATAGAAATATTCTTTAAGCTAATCCCACAATTTAACAAATTGTATTAAGGAGGTTGAAGTTGTTCTTTATAATGTCGGTGAATTTTTCTATAAAAAATTGTTCTTAAGCTTTACATCCTTTTTGTTGCGGCGTTTCTAATGTTTCTATCCTAACATAATATGGTTTCGAATAGAATTTATTAATTATTTTTTGTTTATATAAATAGTAAATTTAGTATCAAAAACTTTTGAATCTTTATCATCTAATATTTGTCATTTTTATTTTTTAATTTTTTGATTTCATATGGTATTAACTTTATTTGTTTATTTCTGGCTTTACACTCGTTAACCGTGCGCGTGGTCCTTGTTTAAATACACAAATAGCGTTGGCGTCAAAATAAGAATTCTAATTTTATTCAAATTTATTTTTTTTATTATCTAAATATTTAGTGACTTTTCAAAATTTTACTTTTATAGAGTTTGATTATTACATAAATTACGCACTAATACGACATCCGTTCGATAATATCGGTGTAAAAATTTGCATTTAATTTATTTAAATTTAAATTTAACGTTTTATTCTTAAATTGCATTTGCATTTAAATTTAAATTTTATTATTATTTGGCTACCAGATTGTTTTTTTTGTCAATGTCGAGTTTAAATGATTTTACTAAGGTTCGGCTTATTCAGTTATTATTAAGTTAAACTAGTTTATTGATATTTTGAAAATTTATTTACATTATATAATCCTTAATTATCATTGAATTTTTAATTAGTGGCTGCTGGTTGGGGTTTTCTTTATTTTCATAAAGAGTATAAAATAATGTTATTCTTACATCTTTTATTAAATGAATAGAAAAAAGCCTTCTATTCGAAGACTTTTTGTTAAAATTACGGACCCTTTCATTATAATGCCATATTTAATTCCAATTAACTATGCTCCATTTCGCTTAATTGTTTTTTGTCATGAACTTGTATATTTTTTATAAAAATTTATTATTAACCATAATTATAACTTTTTATGAAATTTAAATAAAATTATAAGGTCTCGTTTTGCCCATGCCCAACGCTTTCGATCTTTTCCGCTCTTTGTACCCCCAACTGAGTTAAATAAAGTAAAGTAAATTTAATTTATTATTTATTTTGGTGAATGTTTTCTTTAGCAAAATAATCTTAGCAAACTCCTTCATATAACTTTCTGATGTATGTATATAGTTGAAAATGTGCAAGCGATTTATTTAGTGAAAAATTCCAGACATCACGCCTGAATTTAATTATTTTTAAATTTTCATAATTATCTAGCACCTTTATATATTCTTAAATTTCATAATTTACATGCACATTTGAAAACATGCTTGTGAGTACTTAAAATAAAACCAAATTATTAAAGAGGCAAATAACAATTGAAAGTCAAACCCCGACCAAACAGACTTATTTGAAACCCGGGCACGGGGAAGCTCAAAGGCCAACACCCAACAAATTTACATAAATAAATTGTGTTGAAGATTACGGGATCTCTGGTTCGCAGGATGGTGAAGTTGCGAGCGTCGCTTCGTTGTTGCTCATGCAAAAGGCCAAGTGCGTGCAAAAGCTCATGTGCTGCGATCACGGACATATTCGCTTGCTTAATGCCATTATTTAATTCATTTTATATGCAAAAGACAAGAAACAGACTTTGCAGGAAGGGTAGATGCTTTCCACCGCAAGCTTAAGTTCTTGCCAGTCAGGTGCTCTGCCATCATCAGATTCGCCGCATGCGCCAGTGCGGTTGGAAATGCCAATGCCATGAACGCCATTTTTGTTATTAGGGATATTTTTAATAAACACAACACGCATGTTTCTTTCCTGTACAAAAATTGCGTACAATAAAATTTGTACAAAATAAACGCACATAATCAAATTGGTTCCTTCTATGATGGCAGTTTTCCATTTTTTGTAAGGCTTAGGCACTGAAAATGCTTATTTAATTTATTACAATCAAAATTATTTACAAAATTCTTCGAAAAAGCCGATCTTGATCGGGAATTCAGTCCATTTTGTATGGTTTTTTTCCGGAAGATATTGTCTCTTTTTCCGGCGGTTTCCTTCTTCTGGCGCAAGTCCACATCCTTAAGCAATTCCATTCACTTTTTATTAGCATTATTTAAAAATTTATGGGCTTTACTTAATTAAATCAATTTTAATCAATCAATGCAAAACGAAACTCACTCTTTCGGGCTTTGATGTATTCTTCGTGCAGACTTTCTTTGTTACAAGGCACGTCGCCGCCATGGCACCTCAAACTTTCGCTGCGCTTCTTAAATGAATTGAAAGGGCTGGCCGGTGGCGGTTTTTTCCATGGCGGAAGTTTGAACTAAAATCGATTGGTTTATTATGGCATTAGAATTAGGGACCGGTGAAATCACGGAACCGGATTGTCAATTTTGAAAATTTACTGGAGGGATTTTTCCGGATAAATCTGATCCGGAAAAAAATCCCGTAGGGGCAAAAAAACCCGGATTTTGGACCCGGAAAAATCCTGCCGGTGGCCGGTCCGGCACCGAGCTTTAATCTATTGCATTAGAATCTCTCACATTTACGGCGTCGTCTGGGAGAACGGCAACGCTGTTCGGGGTTCCAGTTTGGCACGATTCCAAATCCTCAATCCTCTTTAGAAGTTCACGGATCTCTTCACAATCGTCTCCATACTCATCACAGGGAGAATAAGTCTCCCATGTCTAAATATGAATAAATAAAGTTGCTTTTTTAAAAGACTGACCTTGTTGGGGTTATTCTCGGAAGGCTTCAAACCCTCGTCTTGAGTGAGTCGCCTCGAGAATTCGGGATCGGCAATTTGGAAAAAAACCCTCATGCGCCTAGTCGACGGCGGCACAAAATGAAGCTTTTTCGCCCAAGTTCCGTTGATCTCTTCCGGTTTAATGTCATTGAGAACGGAGCCGATGCCGTCATTCTAAAAAATAAAAATTGAAATTGAAAATAATTTATTTATTTTACGTTGATATTCCAATTACTGCCGTTAATGGGATATCCGCCGGGTTTCTCTCGAATTGCGCTTTGTTGCGGTCCGTTTCCAAATTCGATGAAGAAAATGGGAAGCGTTTGCATGGACGTCGTAATTTCATCCAATGTAATCGGAAAATTCCATTTTGTTTCAATGCTTAAAAAAATATTAGTTAATTTGGAATCACTGTATCATTATGATGCAATTTTTCTCAATATCTTTAATATAATTTAATAAATATAATAACATTAACTTCAAAATTGGATAAAAACTAGAGTAGACGAATCGGGAATGGTACTGAAGACTCCAATTTAGGGACTGAATTCCCCCTTATAATAATATTCAGTTTTTTTTCAAAATTTCAAATCTTTGTTTTTGACCTTTGTTCCCGGTTTTTTGATCGGGATTTTATTAATTTTCCCACTCATAAAATTCCGGTTTTACAATTTTCTCAATCCTGACCCGGTTTTTCACAAAATCCAGATCCCGTCCTACTCTAATAAAAACAGACTTTTGGTTGGAGAACGAAACGTTGAAAAATGACTCCACGACAAGAATCTGTCCTTTACGATGGACACAAATTCGAACACGGAACCCCGCGACATTTGAAGCCGAATCCACATCGAGATGTTTTTGGCACAATTTGGTAATGGAACTGCTTCCGGGCCAGTTTGTTGAGCTTTTGTAGCATGCGTACACCTCGACTTGACTAAAAATAAAATTGAAATCGCTAAAGATTTATCAAAATTCGATTTTACAATTGGCATTTTTCAGTTGGCACTTGCATGCAGGCATTGACATAGTCTTGGTATTCGTCCACCGGAAGTGATCCAGAAGTGTAAAGAGATTCATGTTCCACACAAACAAGAAAGTAAGCCAGTGTGGAGACGTCCAGCACGAATTTGGGAACCTCTGCGGGGAAAACAATTTCCATACAATTTGTGCCAAAATGGTTCTTATGCCATGCGGTTGGTTCAAAGGCACACTTAAAAATAAATGCCAATGATTAACATTAAAGTACAAATTGGGACCGTTTTCTTGCACAATCCGGTGCCATTTTGTCCGATGGATGAAAGAAGGTCCAGTGCCAGAATGCGAAATGCCATTGCATCGAAATCTTTCATAAATGCCCCCAAATGCAGCGCCTTTAAAAAGTCCGTTTCAATCGGTCCAAAATCTGTAAAAATATTATTAAAAATAATAAAAACTTTGTCTAAAACCTCTGGAGATGTTCATTGCCTCAATAAAGTCGTTCGGCTTAATGTCGAAAACGGAACTGAATTGTCCATCAAGTCCAAGGCTTAAATTATGAACCGTTCAACAATTTATGCCGAAAAACGACTCGCCTCGACTGAATCGTAAAGATTCTGTCACTGATTTTGGAGACGTTCAGGGCATGCCATTCCTTACGTGCCACAACTCCGGCACAATCAGAAAGAGGCCTTTCATTCACACGCTTTCCCAATCGAAATCGCCCCCCAAACTTTGAAGTTCCGGTAGCCAATTTGCCCGCCAATTCGCTTTTGTAGCAAATTTGAAGGCTAAAAGCATTAATTTGTTAATAATAAAATTGTGAAAACCCAAAAAATACGTTTTGCATCCTTTTTCGAGCTTAAAAAGGCCGTTTTTCTCCAATTTACATTCACTCCATTGGCCCGTCGTGAGTCGGGATTGTTCGGTGACGGCATTTTGGGAGTCGGAGGCATTGAAGGGGAATGTTGTAGGGTCGGGGCCATCGGAGTTTAGTGAAAAACACTGAAAAAATCAAATAAATTTTTCGGCACAAAATTTGACCATTTTATTGCACAAGCCGGTGCCATTTGGTCCAATGGTTGAAAGAAGGTCAGAGGCCAAAATTTGGAGTGCAATTCCATTGAAATCATCCATAAACGCCCCCAAATACAGGTCCGTTTGAAAGTCTTTTTCGAGCAGTCCGTCATTAGCTATAATTGTCAAAATAAATTAAATTTGATTTTTTGAAATTGTTTTTAAACCGTTGGAGAATATTTGAATTTCCGTATTCCCCCGCATGTTCATAGCTCCCCGAAAACCAAATGGGCAGACACCGACTCGCTACCTGCTAACTCGCTACTTTGTCCCGACTCGCTACTTTTTTAAATCTCTATAACTCAGCTCATGGTTGTTACCCGAGCCTAAAAATGGTACTGTTTGTTTTGACTCATTGAGTAGATGAAAAATACATTTTTAATTGTAAAATTGTCTTAAACGGTTTTTGAACAAATAAAAAAGGGGTGGCGAGTTGGCAGGTTGCGAGTTGGGTATTTACCAAACGAAATGACCCAAATTATATACCATTTGACCCACTCTAGGCCTAACGCATGAATCTGCAAAAATGTTTGAGCGGACTCAACTAGGAAGAAAGTTATGACCCCTCAAAGTTGGCCAAAAGCCATAGCGGGGGCCCTTTGGTCTGAAATTTTTTTATTCTAAAAATTGTCTGAGAATATGTTATTTGATGCACTCTAATTACGAATTCGTTAATAGAAAAAAAATCGAGAATTTAAACTGGCAATAATATTGGAAAATAAGCAAATTTATCCGGATTTTTTCGGATTTATCCAGAAAAATCCCTCCGTTAAATTTTTAAAATTGAAAATCCGGTTCCGGAATTTTTTTTGTTGTCATTTCCGAGGGATTTTGTCCGTTCACGGTGTGCCTTTGGTTTTTGTACAATTTTTCTTTTAAAGTAATTTCCTTGTTTTTATTTTTTATTATGAAGCTATTATTTTGTTGCAAAATGAAAACTCTAAGTGCGACACTTAAAATGATTTTTAAAATATTTCTGTTTATTTTTTTATTTTGTTGTGTTTTATTGTCTAAAACAATTTTCTGTTGAATGTAATTTATTCTAATCGAATTATTTATTTTATTTGAATTTGATATTTTTGATAAAAATGTGTTACTGCAAAAGGTGGCATCTTTTGACTTTTAAGTTAACATATTTATTGGAAATTTTACGAAGCATAGAGATTTATTATTTTTGACAAAATAAAATAGATTTTGTTTCGTAATTTCGTTATTTATATTATAACCATGTGATTCTGTTGAAATCATAACCGACTTAGAAATAGTTGGCACATTTGAAATTTCATGCGTTTAAAAATATTTTTAATTCGTTTTGAGTCTTAAATTTTGAAAATTTTATATAGCAACAAGCATTAATACTATTTTTTTCAATTTTTTTATTTTGTAGATGTTTTACATAATATAAATTTCTTAAATTATTTAACTATTTTTTCTCATTATTTACTTTTAATAATTTTTCAATTTTTGCATGATGTCCAGTAGTGGAAAATCAATGACGATTACCAAAAGAAAATAACACAGATTTTTATTATTATGTAATAATATTCAGCACAAACAACCCTCCGCTTCGCTGTATTAATCTTGTCTGTTTTTGTTTTGGTATTAATAATCAGTATTTTTGAAATATTTATTGATTGATTTGTTTTAACGAATGTGTCAATTAAAATACGGAACTAGAGATTTTCAACTCTTCGCGAGACAAGCCCAATACGAACTGCAATAGTTAGATGGGGTGAGTTGAGATATAATTTATATTGGCTCGAATTTTTTTATATTATTAATACTTCATCAACAATAATATTTTACATAAATTTTGACATAAATTCGTCTTGAATAAGAATTTGCAAGGTCAAATTATAAAAATTTTTTATTATTTATTTTTAGTTGAACCTCCCGGCAGTATCGCTTCGGCTAGTGTATCTCTTGGAAAACTATTTGCGGCAGTAATCGATTTATTTCATTTTTATTATTATTTTAATTTATTTAATTGATATTTTACTTTTGTAACCTTTTAAATCATGGCTTAGCTTCCTGACAACTCCACAATCAAAGCCTGCCTTTTCATGATCCAATAAAAAATGATACAGCATTTTTTAAAAATTTACACATAAGTAAGTATTTAGATAGAAAATTGTTATTTATAGAGTTTGTATATAAATTTATTCTAATATTTATAATAATAGGAATCAAATATTTTATTTCAACTTTCTACATTCACTATAAATTTAGAGTTTATGTTGATTTTTTTTTGAGTTTAATTGACTACCTGTTAAGCTTCTTTTATGGGCGTTCTCCCGCAGCTCAGTTTTTTTTTGCTTTAAAGTTAACAAAATTATTATAATAAGTTATATAAATTATTTTTATTGTAAAAAAGCTTTATTTTTGCTATGGAATCTAGAATTACTTTATTTTGAAATTAAAAAAATTGTAAAGATTTGATGTCCTCTTTAACAATTTTGAAAAGTAATGCGCATGAAGATAGGAACAGATATAAATGCTTACATATTACATATAAAGTTAAATTAAAAATATATTATTTTAAAGCTCAGCTTTATATCATATTGAGATTTAATATTTGGAACAATTATTATTCTGTGGTCAAGATTCCTAGTTGACATTTTGTGATCTTTGTAACGCATTAAATAATCAAATATCTCAATTTATGTTTAATGCAAAAATTTATTATAATTTAACTGTTTTGTAAATTGGACGTGTAATGCAAGATTTTATAATGAGACTAAATAATGTAAATGATACTTCAAGTTATAATATTAAATTTGATGCGATGAATCCTTTTTAATAAACGGCATTTAATTGACATAATTTCATAATTCTTCGCTTCATATAAATTTTTTTAAATTCATAAAGCATTGCCATTCTCCGAAGACACTGATCCAGTGCAGTCAGACCATTTCATTTTTTCGTAAAAGCTAAATTATAAAGAAATTTTATTTTATTTTATTGTCAAACAAGTTAAAAATTTGCATAAATAAGAATTTTTACGAATAATTTGCTTTTATTAATGAAAACCATAATTTTTAACTTAATTAATATTAAATTTAAAAAGAAATAAATATCTTAAAGGTATTATTTTTATAATTTAGTAGTGATGATGTGCTCAGTGTAAATATGATAATAGAGTAAATATTATATACTACAAAAAGATATTAATGCTACTCGTGACGAGGTATTAACAGTGCAAATTCTTTCAATATATTCAATGTTGTCAATAAACAGTCGTTTGTTTTACATAATATAAATTATTTTTATTCCGTTGAGTAAGAAATTTTTTGTTCATTTACCTCCTATAACAAGAGTTTAAAATATTTATTAATATTAATAAAATAGTAAAATTTAGATATACAGTAGCTAAATATGCTAACTATTTTGTTCAGGCACAGATGTGGCATTGGCTAGAAGAGGCGCGGCGACGATAACGTTGTGCGCACTGCGCATCATGAGCTAATTCAAACGAATCAATAAAAAATAATTAAAAATTAAAAGCAAAATTCTGCCTACAAATATTGTATAGCAATTAAAAATAAAAACAAAAAATTAAATGATATTACAGGCTGTAAACTAGGGTTGGACAAAACCGGATATTATCCGGGTCCCCCGGATACCGGATAGCTCAAAAACACCCGGATATCCGTCCGATACCGGATAATTTGGCTGGGCTAACCAAAAAGCATAAATAATATTTATCATAAAAAATCTAAAGTATTATTTTTCATTTTTAGAAACTAAAAATTTTTTTTGCTAGAGTGCACGTATGATAAACTGAAATCTTATAACATGTCATTTACTTATGGTCATTAAAAATACACAAAAAAATCGATCAAAATGAATTATAAAAAGACGATTTTTTAAGGTTTTTAAATAATATTTCGTTTTATGAGTTTGAATTGTTTTGATTCATTTTTTTTCTTCCAATATTGTAAAAAAATGCCTTTTCTTAAGATTTAAATTTATTTGTATTTTTTTAAATACAATTAAAGTTATGATGCTAACAAAGAACTAAAAATTTTATCACTAATAGAAAAGCGGTTAATGTCTCATATTTTTTGTGATAATATTTTTAAGTGAAGCTTTTGCATACTTTTTATAAAGATATGGGTAGAATTATTAAATGTTTTTTGAAATTTTATTTCATGGCAATGGTAATAAATAAAAATTTGATAACTTTATGCATTTTATTATTAGCATAGCTGCCCTTGAATTTGATTTTGTTGACGAATGAAGAATTAAATGTCAATAATTAAAGGTATCCTTTACAAGTTTCTTTTTTTATCATTGACATTTTTTTATTTTTGTTCACATTAATGGTATTTAATAATAGTGTTTTTTTGCCATATAATAGAAAAAGCAAATTTATTAAACCAATAGCATTTAGATTTCTGGCAAAATGCCAGTAGCAATATTATTTTTAAATATTTCATAAGAATTTTTGCTTTCGCAGCTTATTTATTTTGGTTTTTTAATAACCACCAGACGATCTACTTTGCATTTTATTTGTATTTTTTACTGGGTTTGCAACAACTGATTACTGCTTGCTGTTTACTGGTTTATTGAATCTTTGTTTATTTAACTTTTATTACATGTTCATTTTATATATTTTTAAACTTAAGGTTAGATATGACAATATTCTTAATAAGCATTTTTTAAATGTTTTTTTAAAAGAAATGATATATTTGCATATTTTTAATCTAAGAAAATTATAAATTAAATATCGTTTATTTTCAAAATAGGTAAAGTAAAAAATTTAATTTGCATTTTAAAGGGTATATCATTTAACTTTTCCGCGCAAAAGATTGTACACCATTGCTCTAGAGTCCACCCTCCATTTAAGGTAGTATTCGTATAATTGCCTGTTATGTCTTTTAATAGATATTTTAGTTTGCAAAATTAACTTTAGTTTTTTAAATCATTGTCGATGATATTGAAGCCGGTTATTATTTTATTCGCCGTATTTAGTTTCAATTATTATATTGTTTTTTGATTTTGGGTTGATCGTTAATGTCGGCGCTTATGCCTTTTTAAATTAAGCAACTTTAGTTTCTTTGATGTTTTTGTTTTTAATATAATAGTTTTCACTAAGTGCCGTTGTTTGAAGAAAGTAATTGTGAATTTGTAGGTTTTTTGTGTATAAATTAAATATAATCATAATTTATTATTTTTTAAATTTCTTAAATTGACTTACATCCCTTAAATTAATAAAAATTATTATAATTTGTAAAACAAATCATTAACTGTAAATTTTTAAATACGTTGCAAAACCAAATAAGAAAATTGAATTTAAAAATAAAGTTGTTTGCAACTTTAAGTAAAAAGAATTTTTTGAAGCGTAAACAATTATAAATATGTTTAGTTATTTAAATATAATATTAAAGTGTATTATTTAAAAATGCAGTGGCGTAGAACAATCGCTTTTGCTGACCCCTTCAGAGCTTTTGTTTCGTCGCAACTCGCGAGATGGAAAGTGAGCAATGTCTGGATTAAGGTTTTTTTATATAATTGTTTATTAATAAATTAATATGCTTTGATTATTTATTATTTTTGTTAACAAACCTAAATAGAAATGCAAATAATGAATAATTTTGAAGTTCGTAAATAAAATTTTAATTTTTTTGTAATTTTTACTATGTTTCTTTGGTAATGTAGCTTTATTTTATCATTACAAATTGTAAGAAAATTGACCCAGAAATTAGTTGAAATTACCGCTATTGCGTTTTGTCCAATCCCTCACATCTCGACCTTCCCGCGTCAACGTGCTTAAAGCGCGTTAGGTTTTGGCACGTAACCAGCCGGTAAGTTTAATTTGGAGTTATTTTAAAGTGTTTGAAAGGATAACGCCATTCATGACGGCCATAATAATCAACAAAAGGTCTATTAAAATTTATTTTTATAAGTTATGATTTTTAATTGTGGGCGTATTTTAGACTTTTGTAATTTGATAAATACCCATTTCTCTGCCTATAAATGAATTATTTAATATTTTAGTAAAATTTTTAAGGCATTAATTTTTTTTCTGTAATTAATTAATTAAATATTTTTTTTTGTTTTTTTTCGATGACTGATGGTCGTATTTACTGCGAGGCCGACGTTGTTTTTGGTAATGCTGAATCGGAAAAATTTTTTTGAAGGTCCATCGGATGATTGGCAGTCGACAGACGAGAATGATTGATTCTGCAGATATGGAAAGCACAGGCTCCTTGATATATTGATTATTGAAATGAATTTTTGATTTAAAACAAATTTTAACCAATCATAATACGCGTCTATACACTTCTTTTTTTTAAATTAAAGAGTAAATTTTCAGATTGCTAAGTCCAGTCAGACAAACTTTTTTAAAAAGCGTTAAAATTTATGTTACATGTTAAATATTTTTTAATACTCTTTTTGCTTAAAATTAAAACCAATATTTTAAATTTAAAAATAGTTCTGCCAAATTTGATTATAATATTAAATAGTTAATAAAAGAGTAAAGAGCAATTACATTTTAAGTGGTGAGCTCTTCATTATTTTATTAATGGGGTCAGTTCTTTGTTGATGGTCTCATGTTTCATAACCATTTAAACATGCTCTATTAATTCTACGTACAATTTGAAGTGTAAATTTTTTTAAATATTCGTTGCGTTTGTTTTTCTAAATTTAATTTCTATTATGAATATTTGGTGCTTAATTTATTAAAATTTAAAATAAATAATATAGCAACCTTTATATGACTATTTCTGTTATAAATGGTTTAATATTATTAAACTTTGTGATTCGACAATTAAAAATTTGTAAACTTGTTATTAACAAGTGTTTAATAAAAATAATATGTTCGTGAATGTGTAACCTTTTAACTTTATTTCTTTAATATCTTTTATGATGAATATTTTTATTGCACTTAATAACGAATATTTAAAAAATAAATAATTCGTAAGAGTTTATTAAAAATTTTTGGTCCAATAAAATTTTTGCCTTTTACTTATTTTAATTAACTTTTAATTGTTAAGTTTTGATTTTTTTTGTTTATGCGTATCAAATTGCCATAATTGCATTCACGCATGGCACGCCACACCTTCTGCATGTGTGCAGAATGCAGAAAATATTGATTATATGCTTAAAATTTATCCACTTTTAATTTTTTTGTTTGTTAATTTGCGTACTGATATTTTAAATTAATTTTAAAGAGCATTTTTATTATCTGTGTTATTTATTAATTTATAATAGGTGCGATAAATGAGAGTTTATATTTTTTAGACGTTCTTCCGATGTGACAGTATACGTTTATTTAATTGTATTTTACATAAACATAGCTTGGACTTCGTTTTTAAAATATTACGTTTTATTGGCAAAAATTAATAAATATTCAAAATGATTTTCAATAAGTTCATTTTACATCTTTATAATCACCAATATATTTTATATTGGCAAATTGAGCAGTATACTGACAATTCCGATTATACGTTCGTACCTATTAATGCACAATATTAATTTTAAAATTAACAATTAATTTAACAAATACTTATTTTTAAAATGTTTCAAACGCTTAAATTTGCCAGCCATAAACATGTTTTGTAAATCAAACATGATTAAATTTCTATGTTGATTATTAATTACGTGATGAATTGTGTGATCATTTAACCATTTACGAACGTTTAATTTTTTAATAATTTTTTGGCATTTACCAACAAATTTAAATACAACTTAAAACACATTTGATCTGCATAAAACTGCAATAGCAGCAGCCGACTTAGGCAATTTTATCTCTTGGAAAAACCTTTTTTTAATACAAATAAAAAAATGGGTTTTTTGGGTATTTAAGCGTTCTTTGACTTTGATTAATTGTGAAAATTGCATTGATTATGTATATTTTCACTTATTGGTTTAAATTTGCATAGATTTAGTTTTACGTAAACAATTGCATACTCCTCGTCTTGCTCCTCAACGCTTTGGACGATGGGTACCATTTAAAAAAATCAAAGATTTTGCAACAATTAATTAAATAAAATTAGCAGTTTAGCATATTTCAAGGAACCCACGAAGTTTTAAATTTTCACTTTAAAGACTAATATCTTTACAAAGCTTTTTTGTATATTGGCAATTATTTTATTTAGGCTAAATACAATATAACAAGTGAACTGAGGATTCCATTTGCTGTCAGCTACACATTGTCTTATGATTATAAATGAATATTTATTTAAAGTTATACCTTTAGCAAGAGATTTTTTATTTTGAATGCAGAATTTAAATATATCCTTCCTATATTTAATGTATATTTTCATTGGATATCTTTTCATACACTTTGCATGACTTTTATGAATGGGTTCTGTTTAAATGGTGTGATATTTACATGGAAAGCTTATTCATCCATTTTTAAACTTTTCAATTTTTTTAAACATTTAAAACAAAGTTTTCAAAAATGTTGTCATTAGAGAAATATTTATCAGCAAATTCTACAAACATGAACTTGTGTGCTTGCAGGTTAGTTAATCGCAGCGTAGACTTCGTTTTGATGCAAACTGGGCATTCTATTTTAAGAAACAAAAATTTTAATTTAACATTTTTAATGCAATATATTAAGTCCTATTTAAACTTTTTATCTCTATTTTTAATTTTATTGAAAAAAAATAACTAAATAGACTCTATCAATCTTTTTATATATATATATGTTATTTCAATTAATGTATATATTAATTGTAATAGCGTTTTTAGACATTTATTTATTGTTTTTAATTTTGCGACCCAGCCTTTTTTTTGTGCAGTGCGTTTCCAGTGAGAGATTACACTTTATTTAAGGATCTTAAAAGTTCAAGATATAACTAAATTTACATTAAATTTTATATAATTAATTTAACTTCAATCTCAGGCGAGATTTTGCAATGTAACTTCAAATTAATTTATTCACAGGGTTCTTTGTGCTTTTGATTTTTACGAACTTGTACACGTAGCGGTTAAATTTGATATTTGAATTTAATAAAAATATCAATGTTTGCCTCACTTTTTCGTACATTTTCTCCTTTCTTTTTGATATTAATATTTATTGAAAAATAAATATTATTTTGTCGCTTTTCTTTTCAGCAATTAAAGTAACGAATATATTGCATTCTATATTTATATTTAATATTTTCTAACGCTAATTTGATTAGTTAACCATTCTTATATTATATTAATTGATGTCTTCTAAGTTAAAAATGTTTTATTTACTATCGGTGTCCATTAAAAATTTGAAGTATTTTAATGGAATATTCAGAGCACATTTAAAATGTATGCTTTATTCCGTAATTGATTATTATGATACCCGGCTTCATTCTTTAATTGATTATAATTATACCCGATATTTTTATTTTTAAAATTTATAAATAAACAAAACAAATTGAAGATTGAATATTATTGTATTTTTTGAATTTGGTATTCTGAGCTTATATGAAAGGCCTTCATCCTGAAAAGACATCCAATTTTTCGACATCGAGCCGATATTTTGTATTTCATTTTATAAATGATTTATTTTCTCTTTTAAAAAATACATTTTTTAAATTGCTTAATCATACTGAACAATTTTTTAAATGGTGTAATATTTACATGGAAATCTTATTCATCCATTTTTAAACTTTTCAATTTTTTAACTTTTCAAATTTTTTTAAACCTTAAATACATGTTGAAAGAAATTGTGTTAGTTAGCCAAATATTTATCAGCAAATTCTACAAACATGAACTTGTATGCTTGCAGGTTAGTTGATCGCAGCGTAGACTTCGTTTTGATGCACAAGCATTGCTGTACTTTTACGAGCTAGAAGACAACGAACGATCTTCGGTCAAATTTTTTTTATTTAAAGCTATTTCACAGTATTTCTTATATAAATCTAATAAATTGGAATAACTTTGATTTAATATAACCAGCGCGTAAAATTTAACAAATTAATCGAGATTTAAATTCACCCAAAGGTTATAATGCGTTAAAATAATTTGTAAAAATTTAATTGCACTTGTTAATTAACCATTCTTATATTATATTTTTTTAGATATCTACATTTTGTTTAGCATAATTATTAAGCCATTTTTGAAAAAGCGCTACAAAGTTTTTTTGATGTAATGCATTTTAATCCCAAATACTTTGTTTAATATGTACTTTTGTTTTTGCGTAAATAATAATGATCTGTAGCTCTCTCCTAAAACTTGAATGGAAATTTTGATTTTTTTTTGTATAACTGTAATTTTATATTTATAGGTGATTAAATTAATTTACAATTTTTTATAATTAAACTTATATCATTAATAAATATGCTTATTGCACTTATAAATTGAGTATAATACTTTTATTTTTGCAAAAGTTTTTGTCAATACATTTTTTAATAATCACTCAATTTTGTTTTTCTCCAAGTATTTAAAGTTATGATTTTTAATATTATATATTTTCTTTTTTTATATTTTTTTATTATTTTATTACTTTAAAATTGCTAGAGTATATCGCGTTTTATGCACTGCCATTCTTGACAAGTTTTAGTGCCGGGATAGCGGCATCAAACACCAGAAGACCCGAAACTGGGAGAAAATTGCGGTTGTAAACTTATAAACAAATAAATCATAAAATTTCCATGTCATACGGTGATTTTGGCTAATGATTTGCCGGAAAGCTGTATTTGGTTTCTTATGGTAACTGCCGTGATGTGATTTTTAACACAAAAAAACCAGAAAAACAAACAACAATTAATAATATATATATAAAAATTAAAAAAACAAAACATTAGAATGGAGCAAAATCATTTAAATATTTTGCAAAAATCTTAGCATTATTCTTCAATTTATAAAACTTTATTTATAAAAAAATAAATAGATTAATTTAATCTTTTAAAAAATGGATTAATTTTTATAATTAAAATTTAGAATTTATGAAGATCGTTTGTTCAATCTAATTCGGAATCAACACAAATTTAACATTTAACAAATAGTTTAAAATATAAAATGATAAGTACAAACAAAAAAAATAAATTCTAGTCAATTATTTTAAAACCAAAAAGTGTATTCGGGACATTCAAAAGCTTTTAAAAGGGATTTTTACCAAATTTTATAAGAAAAAATTAGTTTAACGTAATTAAAACGATTAATTGAAATAAAAAAACACGTTATCACAGGCGATTATTTTAAGGTAAAAAAAAGTATGCGAAAAGCACGCATTAAAAAATAAAAAATTTCAATTCCTTAAATAAAAATAAGATTTTAAAATAAGCTATATTCCTGCCCAAGAATAAATCAAAAATTGAGGATGTGCATTAGATTCTCGGTTAAGATTCACGTGCGGTTAAATTTGAAATTCTTGTTCCCATTCTCGGATTGCATGAAAATTATTTAATTTGACTGAAAATGTTTTTAATAAATTTAGTGAAGTAATTTTAGCATTTTTTAAATACTTTATTAAGTGTTTTATTGACAAAATACTTTGAATTTCAATCTGAGCGTGGGAAATTTATTCCAAAGAAACCCTTGCCCGTGTACGGGCCTGTGTTTTTGCCAGACACGGGTTTACACGGTCTACGGGCTTCAGGGGTTTTAGCCCGTGTCAAGTTTTTAAATTAAAAGCTAAAAGATAACCATAAAAATAAAACTCATAAATAAATTAAACTTCTTTTCTCCCGTGAATATAATTATCAAATAACATTTTAAAGGAATAATAAAAGTTGACAAAGATCATCAACAACGTTGACAATATTGCAGCCACAATTTTGCAAATATATACATAAAATTATTCCAATAAAGATGACGTTTAGCAAGAAAGGAATGGAAAAATGCAAACAATATTAATTTTAAGACTGAATCTGAGTCATTCTTGACGACATTGTTATTTGTAAATGCAATCATCATTTGTTTTCGTTTAATAAACGTTTTAATTGGATTTGTTTATGGCAACAAAAAGAAAATATTTAAGAAGTAGATAATAGAAGCATTTTCATTAAGTCGTCATATCATGAAATGGTTTATTATTTATATATTTTTTTAATGAAAAATTTTAAATTTATCAAAATCTTGCCATGTGAAACGAAATAAAAACACCCAAAAATTTTTCGGCGTAATTAAATTGATTTTGAAATGAATTAATAATATTATATTTTAAAATACTATTTTTTATCTTTAGCAACGTATTGTTTACACTCAACTGATGATAACATTTTTACAATTAACATTATTTAATAATAAATGTTAATTTAGCGCAAAGGTTAAATAAAAATTATTTTGTTATTTGACTCTAAACGAGAGACATTTAATTAAGTGACTATTATTTTTAGATTATTGTTGACTATATGTAATTAAACTATCAATGTTTGACTTTAAATATTTTTATAATTTTAAATAATTGTGTAAATAAATTCAATTCTTATGCTTCGACTATTATAGTCAAACTTATCATTTTTACAATATTGTATGAGTGTTTGTAATATTTACTTTTTTTGTTGTTTTTTGTAAAACAGATTATTACTTTATTAGTAATTTCTAAAAGTTTACATTTTTATTTTACACATCTTTAAATATTGTGAATCGCATAAACGAATAGTGGATAAAAGTTTTAATGCCTGAACTTCAATATAATTCATTATTTAGTAGAAAAACAAAATTTTAGTATATTAATTATCTATTAAAATTTATTTTTTCATTTTAAAAAAATCTATTTGAGCATTGCAAACATTCACTTTTACTTATATCTTTAAATTTGTATATTAACCGTATAATGAGTGCTTTACTAAATTGATTAATTATTTTTTTAAATTACATTCAATAATTTGTAACACAAATATTAATGTTATTTTGATTAATTCAATTTTTTGACCAATATAATATTTTGTTCATATTTTATCTATTTGTTCAATTATGATTATTGAACTTAATACTAACATGTTGTTTTATTAGAAGTTTATGAGGACAAATCCTATGATTTTACACGTGTCATTTAAGTATAATTTATTAAGTGACTTAGTCTGACATTTATTTATGAATAAAATGTTAATGCATACTTCGCTTTAAACACTTAATAATTATGAATTAGTTGATTTTCCTCGTCGGTGTCTATCGGATTGCCGGCTGAGAATTTTATCAAAAAGTAAAACAACCCTCATTAAGATGAGCTTTACAATAATAATGTTTATATTTCTTTTAAAACATTCTTTGTTTCAATTCGTTTAAAATAAAATCCTCATTAGATAAGTGATTTTTATTTGTTTATTGATCAGCATAATTGACTTAATAAACATAGGATTTTTATTAATGGTTTAATTTTACACTTTTTTACGGAAAACTATTAGATGTGATTAAATAGTTGTTTATTAGATTAAATATTTTTCTTGATTTAATTGAATTCTTTAATTTTCTAAATATTAAATTACATTCATTTCAAAAACCGACAGCCAACCGATCTGGTATTGATATCCCAAAGTTACACAAACTATTGAATTGCAGGCATTTCTTATGGTATAAATTACGCCACCCTTTTATAAAATTTGTATTTTTTATATTAAATTTAGTTGAGCTTGGCAACAGAATTGATTGTTGGGCTGGTGCAAAGATAATTACACTACACGTCGGCCAAATTGCAATAAAACAACACCAATTTTATTTTAAATAAATATTTTAATGAAATCCAAAAAAAGCTTAAGAATTCAGCAAAAAAATGTAATTATTTGTATAAATATGAATATGTTTTTCCTGAAAAAATAAGTATAGCATAAAACGGTGTTGAAATTCCCTTACAAATCATATCTATCAGTAACTTAAATAAATATACTCCAAAAATATAATTTATTTTTTAAAAAGCTTACAGAAATAATTAATTTATGCAATTGTAAATTACAAATTTAAATTATATAATGAACTTTTAAAAAAGAGTATTATTCTAAACATAAAAATCCTAATTTGCTAATAGTATAAATTATTAAAAGTTTAATAAAACTTAAAGCAACAATAAGCTTCAAAAAATTCAAAGTAGTAAAAAAATAACAGAAAAAAAATAATTAGAAAGAAAAACCTTTTTGTATACTTTTTGCATTAAATATTTATTGTGGTTAGTCTTTTTTCGTTTACAGTATAGTTTTATTTGTTTTTTGCCATTTAATTGTTATAAACGACGCTGAACCATTATCGTAGACACAAGTTGATTAATGTGAAATTAAATTTGATTCTGAATCAAATTTGTAAAATTTTTTGGTTTATTTTGCTAGTTTAGGATTTAATATTGATTTTCTATTTTTAATTTTGCTGTAATTTCATTTTTTTATTTTAACTAGGATAAAGTTTGCTAAATTGTTTATTTTATTTTTTAGAATTATTAGTACTCATCAATTTAACGCTTGGAACAGAAAAATATTTTATTTTTATATTTAAAAGATTTTTTCTCCGTTTGTCAGATTTGTCAGATTTGTTATTTGAATTTATAAACATTTCGTAATTTAACAATATTATTTAAATTAAAATGTGATTTTCTGTTATATTGTTCATTTTTCTTTTATTCAGTTGGTTTTTTAAAATTTAATGTTTAGAGACGATTCTTTCATATTTCTTTTTAATTTTTCACAAGATGTTTCTAAGTTTTTGAGTCCAGAAAGATTAACATGTGTTATTGAACAATGATGTTTTTAGTTTAAATTTGTGTAAAAATGCAATTAATTATTTTATTTTTAATAAATATTGACTGATGGATGGTCTATTAAATCCTTTTTTACGATAATTGTTTAACATATTTGATTTTTCATGATGCTCACTCGTCAAATTGTACTACAGACCTGCAAATGCATCAAGTGTATATGGACGTGTCTGCGTATGAACGACGTAATTCACGAATTTATTATTTTAATTGGTTTTATTTCTAAAAGGTATTGTTTTTAGGTCGGATTATGGAGCGTTATAATTCCTCTATTCTTCTTTTAATTTTTTTATTAAATTATATACTTTAATATCTTTCATTTTTGCTTGCAATTTCTTTTTTTGAATTAAAATGTTGTCTATTTCTGGTTGCGATGATGCAATCATATAAGAAACTTAGTTTATAGTTAAACGATTTGGTAATGCTCAGTATACATCTTAATTTAATTGTAATGATGATGAATGCGTGAATCAAAATATTTTTGCTGAATGTTCTTTGAAAAAAATTGTGGGATAATTAAAAATAGATGGAATATGCACCAAGTAAAAATGATTAAATACATACACTAAACTTTGAATCCGCAGCCATCAAAACTATTAAATCAATGTAAAAATAAACAATTTATAAAATTAATTGTTTTTATGCTTATTCAGAATAAAATATGTTAATTGCATTTGTATTTTTTGTAAATTGTTTCGGAGACTCGTTTGATGAATTGTTCAACATTGTGCATGTTATAATTTTTCGAATATAAGACAAATTTTATTTATATTCATCAATTAATGCTAGAAATAGATAAATATTTAATCTTCTTTTAATTATTTAGTATTAAAAGTTTTTTTATTATAAATATAATAATTCAAATTTCATTGAGGTGTAATTTTTTTTACGATTTTAGATATCAAAAAATAGAGAATAAATTTAATTTTATACAATTTCTATTCTCCGCAGCGATTTCTTCATTTGTTGCCAGATAACCCAGTCTTGACGATTCCACTTGTCAGATCAAATTTCGATTGAACGGCTAGTAGTCATGCCATCTTTCGGTAAAGTAAACAGGCGTGCCGTCATTACTAAAGTCATGGAGATCTCGTTACCGATGCCTCTCTCATATGTTAAAACTTTTTTATTATATTAGTTTTAGTATTTATGTAATAAACATTATTATTGTAAAATAAATATTAACATTCCCAGGAGGGCGGTACATTCTTAATTTTACAACATGACATTTTCATCGCGAGATATAAGGTTTCAAACGACTTTACACAGCTTGACATAAATATTAAAAACAAAAAAAGTCTTTTGATATATTAGTTTTTTAAATATTAAATATTTTAAAAACAAGGGTTCTTTGCATTTTATATATAAATATGTTATCAATTTTTGGCAATATCTCAGTTATTTTAAAATTAAATAAAATTTTTGAAAAAATTAATTATAAATGTATGCTAACATTCAATTTACGCACGTTCAACTAGTAATGCCGTTGATTTTTTTTATCCAGCTAATTAAATTTTTTGATTCAATTATTTAAAGATATTTATTTTAATAAATTTTGCTACAAAATAATTTTTATATTTGATTTTATTTTTTGATTTTTATTTTTTCATTTTCTTGCTGTAAAGCTTTTATTTACTTCTGAAGTTATAATTGATTTAAATGACAATTTTACAAAACTTGCTTACGTATTTATATGCAAAAAAAGTTGCATCACGAATTGAACTTTAATAAACTTAATTTTATTATTTAATTTTTGTTAAATATGTTTTAAATCATATTTTTTGGAATTTATAAATCTTTTATACTTTAATTAAATAACTTGGCACATCTGATTTGTCGTTGCTTTGCTCTTGCAAATCAGCAATGATGACAGGTACATAATCGTATATAATTATGTAAATTAATATGTAAATTAATTTATAACATGGCAAATTCCCAAACATTAATTTGATAAAATTTTAATTACAGATTAAATGATTTGTTGTTGATTTTAACATTATTAAACAATAAAAAAATAAATAAATAAAAAGGATTATGTAATATTAATTTATTTTAATATGATATATTTTTTTACACAACAAAAAATTCCCTTTAACTTTTTTTATTAATAATTCTTTACAATTCGCAATCCTTTTGTTTTATGTCAGTGATTAAATAGCATTATTTATGGTAAAAGATTTTGTATATTTTTTTTTGGTACTTTTTTTAAGCCGTGAGCCCCTTTTTTTTGCTGCTTTTTCTGAGCGCGGGAGATGTTATTAAGATCATCGAGGAATATATTATACCATTGGTTTTTTTTAATTTAATATTTACTGTTATTGCCTGTGTAGTTATTGCTCAGAGATATGTGTTATTAATTTATTTTTATTTTTTTTTGATATATTATTAGTGATTTAAACCCTTTCGTTTAATGCGAAACGTTGTTTTCTTTTATTAATACCCGGATAGGATCCATATGATATTTCTGATCATTTTCAAATTCTTTGATTAAATTGAATCGGACATAAACAAATTTGTTCAGATGTTGATAATATCCGCTTTCCATAAAATGTAGAGTGTGCCATTTTTAGGCTTAAACTCCTCGCCCAAAACAGTCTGAGAATGCATATGGATTATATTTTATTTATTATTTCAAGCGAATGATATAATCTTTTGTAAACTTATATTTTTTGTTTATTTAAATTTAAAGTTCTTTGTGGTAAAAAAATTTCCAATATAATCTTGATATGATTGAAAAAAATTTTTAAAACGGTTGATAATATAATTGTTATTTATTTGCAAATTGATTTTGTTTTGTAATTAATTTGGTTTCAGGCAAAACAAATAAAATAACGTCTAAAGACTTAAAATATATAGAAATTCAGTTCCATGATTATATAATTATTAAATTATCACAAATATGTTAGACAATCGCAAATATAAATGGTTAAAATTGTTTGTGTTTAAGCAAAAATAAATGCAAAAACTGTCCGGTACAAAATGGCAGTCTCTCAATAATATAAAATGCTAAAAATGAATACAAAAGAACAAATGTCAAGGCCGGTTATGCCTCCAAAAATCATTTTGCCATTTATTTTCCATCAACGGAAATACTACTCGCAATTGGAATTCGGAATAAGAATTATTATATATATTATAAAACAAATCTAAGAAAAAATCGACACATTCGTTTGTGCCAGAGCGGAAAAGCATTTAATAATAAAACTAAAAAGACAAAAAAATAAATTAAATTTCAAAATCTTTTTTTTATTAAAACGCACTCAAATAAGAAAGTAGTGCGAATAATAAAATATATTACTTAAAATGAAAATTTAGAAAAAATAACAACAATTTAAATAATTTCAAAATAAGTTAAATGCATATATTTTTATAAAAAACTATTGCTAAATTGATTAGCTAACAAAAGAAGGTTTTCGGGTCTCCGTTATAATTCTATCAAAATAAATTTTAAAAATATAATTCGTTATTTAAAAAAAGAAATGTGAAATCGTCGGACAAAAAAAAAGTTTGGTGGAATTGATTAGTGGTCACCCCCGCAAACGAAGCTCCGACAGCCCCCGCCAGGTGTTCACCGTTCTTACAAATAATGCAATATTTTTTTGAATTAATTCAATAATGATGGGCTTTGGATCTTTACACAAATAAGAATAAACAGATTTTCAAATTATGCTGTCAGCTCTTTTTATTTAAAAAAAATTTTGATGTTTTTAAGAATAGTATTTAACATGATTGATTTCAAAAGACAATACATGGTAAATAAAATATTCAAGTTAAAGGTTAATAATTACAAAAAAAAAAATTTATATGAGTTTTTTTGAATAAAAAGTAGTAAAAAGGGTATAAAAAATATCAATTTTTATATATTAGACACATTGTCACCTATTACAGCACTTATTTTCTAAAAGTTGATATATTCTAGAATCTTGCTACTTACAAAATCATAGTAAAAAATTTTTGGGAAGGAAATTTTTCATAAAAGTTCAAAAGTCCGAAGCAACACACGTTTTTGTTAATTGATTTAATAGTAAAAATACAACTGAATATGTATTGATCATCTTTCTATCAAAATTTAATTTAAAAACCAATAACTAGACTAAATAATTTTAGGATCTGACACAAAAATTGATTAAATTCAAATAAATTTACTTAATAACTTAAAGAAAAAATTGAAAAATTATATTTCTGAAAAGGCGGACCTTGCACCGACCGTGTCTACACAAATATTTAATTAAAATATTAACGACGACGAAGACTTTTTTGTTCCGAAGAAATGACTCCATTTTAAGTTTTTAAAATTAATTAAACCTATTTGATAAATATAGCAATTAAAATTTATTAAATTTAAATATTTTAAAACATTTACAATATTTTCTTTAAATTATATAAATAAAGCAATTTTATTAAATTTGTACAAAGCATAAAACAGACAACAATCATAGTCTCAATACTTCTGTATGGGCACGAGCATGCCCAAGGAGATTTTATGAAAATTTATTGAATAGTTTAATAAAAAAGAAAGATATCATATAATTTTATTAAATTAGAAATAATTTGATTAAACAAAGATTAAAAGAAAACTTATAGTAAAACCATTGAGCCCAAATTGTATTTTAAAGCATAAAAAAGTAAACTAATGCTTTTACTATGAGCCTTTTTTTGTTAAAAATTTGGGAAAAAACAAATACAATAAGTTAAATTAAACTATCAATACATTTAAATAAAGCTGAAACCTTTTTTACCAAATACGGCGATAAAATGGTAAACAATAAACAATGAGTTAAAACTACAAAGTTTCTATTTCTAAGAATATTTTCTTCAAATAATTTTTCTATTAATAACACTGAAATAATCTGTTATATATTTACAGAACTGATGTCAAAAAATAGATTTCAAAGATATTATTTGTTATTAATTAATAGTGACAATTTGAATTTTAAAATATAAACCAAAAATAAAACTAAACAAATAAAAATATCAACGGTTAGAAAATCGGAGAATTTCTCTTAAAAACAAAAGTTTGACTAAATAAAAAATTATGCGCAAACAAAAAATAACAGCTTGGAGTTAACAGTGATCAGCTTGTAGCACAGCACATCATCGGTTCGGTATTCTCCTATTTTTTAAATTTTACTTTAAAATATTAAACCTTTAAATAATTAATAATTAACAGCACGGAAGTACCATCTTATAATATCCCGGCATTATGCCCAGTTAAAAAAACGCGTAATAATTGAATATATAAGCTATTAGCTTATTATTTATAATTAAGTTGTATTAAAATTTTAGTTAAAAATTATTAATTATATGGTAATCGCGTGTTTATTTAAAAGATAAATTTAAATTAATCAAAACATTAAATTAATATTTTATATTTATATAATTTTAAAAAGATTTTAGTTAATTAATTTTCATCGTTTAACCTTTATATTTAATACATTGGTTTATTCATAAAGTTATTAAGGATAACATCTGTTCTCGTTCACAAATCACTCGACATTTCCAGTGCATGGTAGCGTTGTTAATTTTCTCATAAAATATTTTATTATTTTTTATATATATTATATTTTCAAGACAAATAACTTTTGTAATTTTCTTTGGAGTTGCATACCATAATTAGTCACAGATTGTGGAATTAAATCGGAACTTTTAATTCTTTTCTCGATTAATTTTTACGCAAAGCATTTTAATTTATCTAATTTCACATCACATTTAGTCTTGAATAATTTAAACCATTTGTATTTACCAGATAAATTTGACAAAATACTATTAATAAAAATACTTTTCAAAATTTAGTCGTAGTCCTTTCAATTTTAGATCAACCACCAATCTATCGGTAAATTACTTTTGCATTCAAATGATCATTTGCGTGGTGTTAATTTTGTTTAAATAACATCGTCCTGTTATTTAAACACTTTAAATTTATATAACAAAAAATTATTAATTTAAGTTTAATATGTCAAATTTTTTAGTTAAATAATTAGATTTTTACATTTCACTTTTATTTAAGCTTTATATTTTGTTGGATATCTCTGCATTACAGAACCCATAAACATACAGAACATGATTGTGTGCCCAATTTCGTGAACACTCAACCTCGCCATGTTGTGTTAAATAAAACGATGTTTTTAATAGTCTAAAGAATTAATATTTTTTTACATGGCGCTGTTTATTAGATCAAAAATATTTACCAAAAACCTCATATTGACCAAAGCCCCAAAAAGTTCTAAAATATGGATTTAAAAAAATGTGTTAAAACTGATTTTGCTTGAAACACTTACTTGGAAAGAATTCACACGAGCAAAATTTGATGAGAGGAGCAGAAAATATATTTTTAAAATTATTTACAAAATTCAGAAATTATTGCAGAAAATTTAATAATATTTAAGTATAAATAAATAAACAAAATAATAATTAAAAAATGAAAAAGCTAATTGATATTTATTTAATTCCTTGATATACATATGTATGTATAACTCCTTGATCATAAAGTAAAAATTCAAATCGTTACAGTATACAAACTTTAAAAATTGTGGAAACAGAAGGTTCACAAAAAATTTCTCGAAAATCGTAATTTTTTGGACTTAACAAAACTACTATTTGAAAAATTACATACAAAAACAATAAATATGTATCTTACAAGAAATTAGATCAAGGTACAGGACACGGCCTTAATCAAACACACACCAACTAAAGTCAAAGCCAAGAAAGGAAAAATTAACTTTAACTATGATTAAAATTATTAATAAATTAAAAAAAAAAATCGATTGGCTATGTATTATTTTTTATTTTAATAAAATAGTTGAATCAAAATATAAAGCTTTTTCTATCTGATAAATGCGCCTAGAGGGAACCAAAAATAAAAATATATTTTGCTATATTCAAAACATAAAAATATACAAACAATAAAATTACAATTCCACGCTTTCAAAAAGATTGCTTTTTTCTGTTATTTTGTTAAATCCGCAACAATTTACAAAATACAATGCAATTAACATATTTTATTCTGAATAAGTAAAAAACAATTAAATATAAAGTTTACCAAAATCCAAATTGTCGCCAGAGGAAAGCAGAATACCTATGCGGGAGCAGAGCATAGTCAATGGGATTTCCTATTTCCCGAGGAGAGTTTAAATTAAGAATATAAATTAATTAATAACATTAGTTAATTAAAATAGTTAAATAACCACTGGAATAAAGTATTAATTTAATAAACAGCTTAATGAATGAATGATAAACAAAAAACATTTTTTTTAAATGACGAAATAATCAACAGATACAGCAACATTTTTTATGCTTTTGAAAAAATCTTTCAACAAAAATTTTTATCGAAAATACTCAATTAATCAATATTTAAACTTTCAATACTACATTATAAGATTGCTTTTTAAGCGATTGTATAATGATATAAAAAGAAAAATATTATAAAATAAAGAAAAACTTAACACAAAAATATTTTATTAATATATAATAAATTAAAACATACCATATATTCAAAATTAATAATAAATAAGTTAATATTTATTTATTGTATATTTAATTTATTGTAATTTAAATTGACCCAATTTTTAAAAATTGGAGCATTACTGAAAACGTTAAACTGTACTTTCAGCCAAATAAAATAATTTAGTAAGTTTCTTGATCAATTTATTTGAATGTGTCTTCTTCGAACTATTTACTATTAAAATAAAATTTAAATAATAAAGAAATCTTAAACCATGCCACCAAAATTTCAAGTAGAATATATCCATTAATATCATATAAGGCTTTTATTAAAAATTGTGCCTTTTTATTAAACCTATTATTATTTGAATTTTAAATGTTTTTCATGATAAAGTAAAAATTTAAACTAACGCTGTATTCAATAGTGAAAATTATCGAAACTAAATAAGAGCATGAATGAATATTTGGCGAAAAAAATATGATGTCATTAATAAATTTACAGTCTCTTACACCACACTTGTACCGCGTACGACGAGTTCCTATAATATTTATTATAATGGATATAAAAGTTTTTTTAAATTTGTAATCATAATCATCATAATCATTGCCGTTTTAAGTTTAAATTTACATTTTAAATCTCGCCTTAAAAGTTATATCTTTAGCAAGAGATTTTTTATTTTGAATGCAGAATTTAAATATATCCTTCGTATATTTAATGTAAGTTTTCAATGGATATCTTTCCATACACTTTTTGCATGACTTTTATGATTTCAATTAATGTATATATTAATTGAAATAGCGTTTTTAACATTTATCATTGTTTTTAATTTTGCGACCCAGTCTTTTTTTGTGCAGTGCGTTTCCAGTGAGAGATTCCACTATTTAAAGATCTTAAAAGTTCAAGATATAGTAAATTTACATTAAATTTTATATAATTAATTTAACTTCAATCTCAGGCGAGATTTTGCAATGTAACTTTACTTTTTTTAATTAATATATTCACAGGGTTCTTTGTGCTTTTGATTTTTTACGAACTTCTACACGTAGCGGTTAAATTTGATATTTGAATTTAATAAAAATATCAATGTTTTGCCTCACTTTTTAAATGTTGCTTTTTTTGCTTTCGTAATTCCCTCATTCCTTTTTGATTATATTGCATTTTATATTTATTAATACGATTAATGTTAAGACTGATTATTTCATTTTCAAGATTTAGTTATATACAATTTAATATGTAATTTAAATAATAATTGTTTTTTAAATTTACACTTGTTTCAAGACATTGTTTATTCAAAATTGATTTTAAGGATCGCTAATCTTTATAATTTTTGATTTGTTTTAGTATTTATTAAATATAAAGCTTTTACCACCTTTGCAATGGTCTTAAAACCTTTATCTACTGGCGTGATTTTGTTCGTGTTTAGCTAAAATGGTGAGTGGATGATTAAAGCATAATACCCATTATTTGTTAAGCCACGTGAAAAAAGGGCATTTGTGCCATCCCTAACAATGCCCTTCTCTAGACGACAGTTGTCTGGTGTCGATGAAGCCTGTGCGTAGAGCGTACATCAGTTTTTTGAACAGACTTTAAAAATAATTGAATATTATTTCTTAAATGAATGTAAGTTTAATTAGAGATACTAATTAGTATTATTTTGATTCTGCCTTTTAAGTTTTTAATTTAATCTTGTGCGTGAATGTAGCTTATTTTAAAATCTTATTTTTGTTTTAAATTCAAATATTTTTATTTTATAATGCGTGCTTCGCATTAACTTTTCCTTCGGATAATCCCTTGTGGCAACGTGTCTTTTTATTTAAATTAATTGTTTTAATTACGTTATAATAATTTCTGTCTTTATAAAATAGGTTAAAAAACACGTTTAAAAGCATTTGGTGAATTCTTTGAATATTCTAAACCCATTTCTCAGTATTTCTTATATAAATCAAATAAATTTGAATAACCTTTGATTTAATATTACCAGCGCGTAAAATTTGAAATTTAATCGATTTAAATCCATCCAAAGGTTATAATGCGTTAAAAAAAGGTTTAAAAATTTAATTGCACTTATTAGTTAACCATTCTTATATTATATTAATTGATGTCTTCTAAGTTAAAAATGTTTTTATTTACTATCGGTGTCCATTAAACATATACTATTTTTTGTCATCTTTTTTAGTTTAGAGTATTTTAATGAATATTCAAAGCACAATTAAAATGTATGCTTCATTCTTTAATTGATTATAATTATACTCGATATTTTTATTTTTAAAATTTATAAATAAACAAAACAAATTGAAGATTGAATTTTAATATAATTGTATTTTTGGAATTTGATATTCTGAACTTACGTATATGTATTCAAAAAGGCCTTTATCCTCCTGTAAGGCATCCAATTTTTCGACATCCAGTCGATATTTTGTATTCATTTTTATAAATGATTTATTTTTTCTTTTAAAAAGTGCGTTTTAATTTAAACCATTATCAACTTGGCATAGATTAATTTTATAAATAAACACGTCTTTAAACCCTTTAGTCAATGTGCTCCTTTGGCACTGATACGGTCAAAAATGCTCTCAAAAGCGGAAGAAATAATTGCGAAATAATTTTGAAAGTTTTTTGTTTATGAATTAATTTTATGCTTTTATATTACTTATGTTTAAATGCATAATATTTCGAATTAATAGTTTCCCTTCGCCCTATTTATGTTTTAATGAATATTTTGCTTTTTCGGTTTATTTTTCTAAACCAAAAATAAAATACTTTTTTTTGTGAATTTTTTTGATATCTTAAATTTGGTATAGCATAATTAATATCCATTTTTGAAAAAGCACAAAGTTTTTTTGATGTATTGCATTTTTAATACCAAATACTTTGTTTAATACTTTTGTTTTTGCATAAATAATGCTCTCCTAAAAATTTAATGGAAATTTTGATTATTTGTTTGTATACTGTAATTTTATATTTAATGGCAACGTTCAACACTCACGGACCTATCATTGGGTGATGGATGTTATAGCGCCAAGAATGTTCAAAGTCTTTATTGTTTTCAACTTTAAGGTCTTATTGTAACTATTTAAATATGCTTTTTTATTTTTTCAATTTACTAACTTTTGATATTTTTTAAATTAAAAGATAAGCATTTTTCGTATAAAAAATTTATATGGTAAAATAAATGAAAACATATCGTCAAATAATAACAATATTGCCTTAATTATTTTTTAATTAACACGTTATGGGGTAAGCATGTTTTCACAATTTTTCTTTGTTTATTGTTACCGGGTATCTGCTATTTAATTTATAGCTTTTTTATTTAAAACAATAATCTAATGTTAGTTATTGTTTTCTATTAGCAAATCTGGTAAATTTTTTAAACTAACAAAGAAGTGCGTTTTTTATTTTAATATTAAATTAATTCTGCAAAGATTTTAATAAGAAATATTTTCACTTTTACATTCAAGATATGAAGTTATAAAGAATTCATTTGACATTAATAAATGATCAATTTAAAATCCTTTAATTAAATACCAAATTCTGCAAATCTAAATCAATTTTTTCGATTGTTTTTTTTAAATTTTTGTCATAATTTTATGATTTGATTTATTAGATAATATCTTCATAAACATTGACTCTTACAATCGGAATACGAATAAAAAAATAATTCAGATTTAAAGTTGTGGCAATAGTGGCATTATAAGCGAGTCATCATCAAAAAATAAAAAGTTCAAAAAAGTAACTAAAAAATTATTAACAAAATATTCAAAAAAGTAACTAAAAAATTATTAGATGGGGTGCGTTGATGACCAAATTACTCTAGTCGTCTGACTCTCTCTTTTTAGCACACTATTTCTTCAAAAAATAAAAAAGACTTTTTTTTATTCATTTTAATAAAAGATGTTAAGATAACAATATTTTATACTCTTTATGAATAATAAAGAAAACCCCCACCAGCGGCCACAAACCTAAAAATTCAATGATAATTAAGTAAAAAATATCAATAAACTAGTTTAACTTAAAAATAACTGAACAAGGCGAACCTTAATGAAAGCATTTAAACTCGACATCGACAAAAAACAATCTGCTGGAAAAATAATAATAAAATTTAAATTTTAAATTTTAAACGCCAATTGTTTATTTAAACAAGGACCACGCGCACGGTTAACGAAAAAGACAGAAAATAAACTTTTCTTTACAAAATTTTTGTTACAAAATAATTAAAAATAAATAAAAAAATTTCATAGAGTTTAATAATAAAGTTAATACCACATGAAATCAAAAAATTAAAAAAATAAAAATGCTAAATATTAGATCATAAAGATTCAAAAGTTTTTGATACAAATTTACTATCTATATAAAAAATAATAATTTATTAATAAATTCCTTATGGAGATTAGAAAGCAACAAAAAGTATGTAAAGCTTAAGAACAAATTTTTATAGAAAAATTCACCGAAGTTATAAAGTAACAACTTCAACCTCCTTAATCACAATTTGTTAAATTGTGGAACAAAAAATTGAATTATTATTAAATATCGCAGACAACTGATTGGCCAAATATACTGGTTAGCTTAAAGAATATTTTTCTATATTTTTTAAAACACAATATACCTAAAAAATAAATAAAAATAAAACTATCAAAAAGCAAAGCAAGATTATTTAAAATAATTTATAACAAACATTAATAGTAATCTTTTAATTAAATTGTTTGGTAAAATTTGTTCGGCTAAAAAGGCGCTTTACAAGTGCCATCTATAAATTTGCTAATTAAAGGGAAAAAGGAAATGTAACTAACTTTTGGTATAAAACAAAATGACATTTTTCTAAATTCACAAAAAGATTAACATAAAAACATTATTATGTAAATTTTGAATTTGGCTTACATAAAAACGTTAAATTATAAATTTAAAAAATTGCTAAACATTTCAAATTAAAAAATACAATTATGAACTATGGACGGCCATCACATAAATTATATTACACAATTGGCTCAACATCGACATTCACATAGCGAAGACATGCCAGTTTGCCTATAACCATTATTGAATTTGTTTCTGATTTAATAAATATATTGAAAATGCAATGTACAATAATAATAAATAACATAATAACATTAAATGAATTAAAAATATATCTAATTCAATATTATCATAATATATTGCGAGCGAGCCACAAACACAAGAAGTGTGAGAGCGCGCCAATTAATGAAAGAAAAACTAATATCCTAAATATTGATTAATGTTTTTCTTAATTAAAGAATAATAATTGAATATAATATAACCAAAAACTGCAAATTTTGACAATCCAACTAATGAATTAGAGACGACCGATCATATATAAATAAAAGAAACAGTCATTACTTTAAATGCAATTCAATGGTTTAAACTGAAAATTGAACTTGTATGCAACAAAATCTAACGGAAGTAAAATTTTGATTTTGATTTTATGATTTTTATTACATAAATTAAATTACTTTTAATACAAAATATTTTATCCATTTATTTGAATTTTAGATGGTAAAAATTATTATAAAAAACTTGTCAATAAATTTCTAATTATCAACAAAATGAACCTAAAAATGAACTTGATTCCATTTTATTATAAAAATTATTAAATAACTGCAAAACTCACCAAAAATATTGCATTAAATCAAATATAAATAAAATAATAAATACAAAAAGAACGAATGTTGTACGAGATATATTGACAAGCTATGGAAAAATTTCATATTTTATATTTAATAAATTATAATTTTATAATTATCAAATTATTTAATGCTGCTCAAAATCCCCCCTCGAGGGGGGGTTACAATTAGAGAGGGGTTTCAAATAGAGAGTGGGTTACTAATAGGAAAAATACGGTATATTTTGTGGCTCAACCCTGGCTGTGAAGATGACGCATATCCCAGCAGGATGCTACAACGTATACTAATACTTGTTTTACAAAAACTCTATAAATAAATGAAAAGGTTTATTAAAATTATTTAGATGAAAATAAATGGAATCTTTTATGTATTAAAAATAATTCTCTTGTAGTGATAATAAATAATTTTAAAAAAATGAAATGAGCAAAAACAACATAAATACATTCAATTAGCTAAAAATATAATATAATAACCTACCATTGTTTAACTAATTTAGATTAATGCAGAAAGCAAATAAAAAAAAGCTGACATGCATCCAAATTGATATAAAAAAAGAACCCAGTATTTTCTGACACCTCAGAGTCCAAAATGCATATAATTTGTCAAAATAGAAATATTGATTACATAATTTACTAAATTTTTATAAAAGCTATAATGCATAATTTTGAATAAAGTAGAAAAATATAACAAATTAAAGTCTATGCATTTTTAAGATACACCCAAGATGACCACAACATATTTACTCATAAATGTTTAGTAATTCACAAACATTTTGTTTTAATAATAAAAAACTCCTGATAAAATAAAAATTTATGAATGAACAAAATAAAAAATTTAATTCAAAATATTTTAAATCGATACCTAAATAAACTGTGTATTGAAATTATTAATCAATAACGCCTATATCCATAATTAGGCTTTATAGTATAAAAGTTGCAATTCCGTATTTTGTAAAAAGTTAAAGTGCAAATTATTCAATGAAAAGGCATAATAAAATTAGAACAATGAGACGGTGCCGATAGGAGCTACTGAGATTTGAATTACACCCAAAATTTGAAAATAATGCGGGCATTTTTTGGCGTTCGTTAATATAAATAATTTTAATAGCATTTAATTATAAATTATAAAGTAAAATTATTTTATTATTTGAACTAAAATTAAATACAAAATTTAAAATATTCAGAATAAAGAAATCAAGAAAGTTAGCAAAATAACTTTTAAAATGCATTTACTTATTTTTAAAAAAACTTGCGCATAAATGGGAATATAAATCTAAAGCGAACCCCGGACATGGACGAAATAGCAAGCAGCCGCTAGCAAGCTCGTGCCTAAATAACATTTTAAACAAAAAAATTAAATTATTAAATATAAATTAGGAAAAAAAGATTGCCGATTAAATATTGTTAAACTCAAAAATAGATACTTCAACGAATGAACTAAATGTATTCTGTAATGTATCGTTGATTACAAATAGGAGAGAAAAGCATCAGAAAAGGGCTAATTCAACAAAAAATTAAAATTTCTCTCATGATTAAAATAAATAAATTTTACATTAATAGTTGAAATTCAGTAATGTTTAAACTGAACTTATTTATTTTCGATTACAAGTACTTTTTTAAATATTATAAACTCACACTTTCAAAGACTATCTTGAATAGGACTTTACAACTGACACCCAGAGAGCATGATTTGCTTGATTAAATGATTCTCTTTACTAAATTTTAATTGAAATGTTTTTTATAATTAAAATTTAAATTTTTGATATTTTATTTTGCAGCGGAAATCAACTTCTATGTTTAGCAGTCATTTATTTACGAATTTTACTCATTTGAATTTCAATTTGAATTTATTTAAATTAATGTTGTTTTAAAAGAGGTTTGAGTAAATTTAACTTTCCTTTTATAATTAAGATTTTATTATTTTATGAATATTTATGCAACATTACTATTAATATCCTTACATAACAATGCATAACATAATTTCTGTTATTTTTATGCGAACATTCAGAAGCAAATCGTTGATTTTCTAATCAAATTGAAATATTTTGCGATGGGAACGGTTTTTCGCCTTCGGCCTCGGCCTCGTCCCAAACAAATTTTAATTAGCTCTGTTTATGTTAACATTTTGTTAAGTTTATAATATATATTATTAAAGAGTATAAATGTTCTTATTAAATAAATTTTATTGTGTTTTATTTTTGCCAATTGTTTCACAAAAACAAAATATTTCATAATCATTAATAATTATACATTTTTGTCAAGAACACATTAATTTATTATTCTCGACGCTCACTTTTTTAAAAATTATTTAGATAATGTATTATTTAATAATTTTTACGTTTTAATGTTTAAAATTTTGTGTTACACGAGGGAAATGTCACACATGGTACAAGTGGTCGGACACGAGTGTCGAATTAGAATGGCATATTTATAGAATTTATTTATTCAAAATCATTTGACGATATTTATATGGGTTTTTGAGCTTGACATAAATATATAATACTTCTATGATATGTAAATGAAGTTTTATATAATCCACTTAGCCCAACAATGAACTTAGCGTGCTGAAATTTTTATTTAAAATTTATTTTTCATTAATACCATCTTCATTTCTACGTTATATTATTAGATTAAGGTACTTTAATTTAGTGTTAGGCACGGTACGGTATTACCGCGGTAATTTTCGGTATTACCGCGGTAATTTTTTCGGTATTACCGATTCGGTATACCGACCGAGAAAATTTAGGAGATTTCGGTATTTTTCGGTAACGGTAATTTACCGAATTACCGTTACCGATTACCGACCGAGCCATTTCTGTTTACCGCGGTAATTTTCGGTAATCGGTAATTTTTTTAAATGCTAATTTTTTGGCGAATAATGTCTTGAATTGGATGAATTCCCCCTAATTTATTGACTAAATTGCTATCCGACGATTCTCCCTCTGTGTTTTTAGATTGAATATGAGTTTAATTTGGAATATTGGTCTTTATACAAAATGTAATAAAGACGAATCAGAATGTAATGAATGCAAAAAGCGAATTTTTGGAGCCGTTGGACAGTGATCCTTTCAATTATTGGAAAGAGAATGAAAAAATGTTCCCTATTTTGTCCCCCATTGTTCGCCGCTACCTTTCGGCGCAAGCGACATCTGTTGAAAGCGAAAGGATTTTCTCTGTAGCAAGAGATGTTTTTAATTACCGCCGCAATTTATTAAACCCAGCAACAGCTGAGATGCTTATTTTTCTAAACAAAACATTGCCCATTATCAATTATAAGTATTGAATAAATTGTTTTGTTCATTTTAAATTAGAATTTAAAAATTCCAAAAATTACCGATTACCGGTCGGTATACCGAATTTTTTGGCCGGTAATTTTCGGTATCGGGATTTTTTCGGTAATTTACCGATTTACCGTTACCGAGAAAAATGTTGAGATTTCGGTATTTTTCGGTAACGGTAATTTACCGGTTTACCGTTACCGATTACCGACCGAGAAAAATGTTGAGATTTCGGTATTTTTCGGTAACGGTAATTTACCGATTTACCGTTACCGATTACCGAAAAACCCCATTTGCCTAACACTACTTTAATTAACTTTTAATTTCAGTGATAATTATCAAAATAAGTTTTTTTATTAAAAAAATTCTTTCAAATTAATTGATCATAAATATGTTTAAATGTTATACACCTACCCAATATTGGGAGCAGCTCTGGCTCGGTGCAATTTGCTTGTTTCGACGGCAATTTGCAAATTTTAAAACTGTTTATTTTATTGCTCATAATTTGTTAATTAATGATTTTACAATAAATTATGTAATTCATTATATTTTTGTTTGATTATAATTCTTTCAATATTTAATTTACATATATTGAGATTTGAACTTTAAAAGCATAATTAAGATTTATATATAAATAATTTATTATGCGCTTATAAGTTATAGGTAACCAAAAATTTAATTAATTTACCAATTTTCTAATATAAAACATTATTTTACCTAATGGTTGGGTATATTTTTTAAAGAGTAAATTTTTAAAAGAAATAATGAGACTGTCGAACTTATCCATTGGGTTCAAAATTTCGATTCAAGTTGTAATAACCGCGTTTTTATTTAGAAAGTTAACATCCATACCAATAAATATAATATAATTAAGAAGTTTTTGATATGTTTAAAGAATAGCCGCGAGTTGTCTGTTCACTCCCTCGGATGAACAGTAGCCCAGATTTGGCGACAATTTTCAAATAATTTTTCAATCGATTTTGCTGGGCTAATTGCGTATAATTATGAATATTAATCATTACCAATGTAAAAACCAAAGGTTTGAGGACGTTTCTCTTAATATAAAGATGAGTTGATTTAATCTGCACCTTTTTAAAACGAAATAAAGGCTGGTGCTCGCAGTCAAATATCTTTTTTATTTAATTTTTATATAATAATATTTTTTTGTTTTTTGGTACTGCTATTTTAATTTAAATTTAATTAAATCATAGAGTGCATTTGCTTTAAATTAAATTTTTTTATATTTGTCAATATAAAAACTTTTAATTATATTTAAATTTTGTAAATTATAACAATTTATTACTTTATGCTGTATTTGCACCATTGTTTGTTTATATACAAAACATTAAAAGGATTTAATTTTAATTTAAATATTTTCTTTAAAATATTATTATGGCTAAATGGGCAGCATTCTTCTTATCATTTTTTATACTTGTCTATCTTGTTTTGCAAAATTTAGATGGTTTAAATTATTTAAATTGCACTTCGTATCATTTTTTACACTTCTTTGTTGTCAAAAACAAGAATTCTTATTTATTCAACAAGATGAGCTAGCATATATATTTTAGGAATTTAATGACTATAATTCCCAGCCACATTTTTATAGGAGATCTTCAAGTTTATTTATTTTTAGTTTTTTTGTCAAAAAGAGGTTTTTTCCTTTTTTTTGATTGAAGGATTTAATAAATGTTTTTTAGTTTTTTTTTAATTTTTATTAATTTTTACAATTGAAATTGTTTGTATATTAGTAGTTTAAGCTTTGATTGTTCCGTAATTTTAATATTATAGTTTTTTATAATTATATTAATTCTTGAGTAATTTCTTATATTTAACATTATTTTGTATTTAAAACGTTACAAATTTACTCTCATCTTAGTCACTTTCTCTAGTTATCAATGAAACTTGCGATATGAGTTTTACAAACTTTGGAAAAAATTAAGTTAAATCAATTAATTGTCGTATACACTGTTTTTAAAAAATGAACAAAATGTTTTCTATAATCAGGCATTCCAAATTTTAAGAAATTTTATTCTCATCTTAGTCTTAATCACTCAAATTTGTTTTGATATATTTGATTGGTGACAATATTTCTTTTAATGCATATTTTAAAGTAAAAGTAATAACGAACACTCGGGTTTTAAAAAAATCAGACAGCTTCACCTATTAATTATCATGCCCGAGGCTATAATTAAAATTGTTTTTCTTTTTGCATTAATTTGAAGACAACCCAACATATCTCCTTCTTTTGACATCTTTTTTGTTTTGTTTTTATTAAAAAAAAGGAATTTCTTTTTGTCTTTGAATTGAACTATGTAATGGTTTCATTTTAAATATATTGGTGAAATCATTTTCAGATCTCTAATCATTTTTAAATATTTTGAATATTGTTATTGTTATTTTTAAAAGATTTAATTAAGACACATTTTTAACTAAAATATTGTTGTCTTTAAATTCATCTTAAACCTTCCTTTAATTTATTCCACCTTGGCAGGCACTTGAGTGGAAACTCGGCTTTTAAAAAAAAGTATAATTGCCTGAGGTTATAATAAAAATGTATTTTCTATTTATTTTGATTAAATGATGAATATTTAAAATTTATTATAACGTAAATTTTATTTATTTCAAAAAATAGCTTTTTTGATGTTTAATTTATATTTTGCTATCTGATTTATAATGTTGGCATCGTTAGTTATATGTAATTAATTATTAAATTTTAAGTTTTTCACTTTTTTGGCATTGCTATTATTAAATCTTATTAATTTATTTTATTAGTCCATTTATTTATAAAACAATAAAAAATAATTTTGCATTTCGTTTTTAATTGTAATTTTTTAGATATATAATTTTATTAAAAATTAAATGTGTAAATATAATATGTACTACGCATACTTTCACGGCTGTTCAACTCCTACGATGATGATGATTTCTGGCTGAGAGAGGGCGATGTTGTTGTGAGGAACACTAAAGTTAAGACAGTCAAAAACTCGATTACAAAAAAGCAAGTCATTAGAAAGCAATTAAGGAAGGAAGTGTTGGCCAAATTATGGCTTTCTAATTGATTTTAAATTAATTGAAATTGGATTTTCTTTCAGCTTTTGAAAGGTTAGTTAAGAATTTATGATTTTTAAAATGGCGCCACAAAGTCATGGTTTTCAAATCTTTTTTAATATATTTTTTAATTTATTAATAAAATTGTTTGTCATATGGGTGATATAATAAAATAGATTATTCATAGTAACTCCAACATGCGTTTTTGTATTTAACTTGATATTTTTTAGGAACCTTGGTATGTGCTGCTATGTGTTTATAACAGTGCCAGTCAAGACTCCGCGCAGTGCGCTTCAGAGTGGCTTGTTGCTGCTAACAACATTATCAATCAATTATTGTTAAAATTAAAATACAAATATTAAAATCATTGTGGACTAATAAAAATATAATTTTAGCAAAATTATTTTTTTGCTATTACTATCATTATTTTTTAAATACATAACTAAGTTGATGAATCAATTAAAAAATTTACAACCTTGTTTGTTTTTCAACTTATTTAAAATGCTATTATGAGTTTATCAATTTTAACCTACAAATATATATCAGAAATAACGCAAATATAATTTTAAAAAATTCACTTAATTAATATAATCCATCACATGTTTTTTAAATAAATGAACTTAAATACATATAAATTTACACAAAGGCGGGTGCGCTAAGCATTAATACTTATTTTGTTATGATGAAACTTTAAAACGTAATTCTAAAATACTACAATATATTCTGCGTTATTAAATATTTACTCAAAAAAAAGCAAAACTCAATTTATGTTCAATGATGATGATAAAGCAAGGGTGCCATATTTGTTTTAATGTATGAAATGCATTAAGCGCTTTTTGATATGCTTCTACCGAATATTACTCTATTGTAATAGAATTTAAAAATTAAAAAGCTATAAATGTCTAAAATTAATATTTGAGTTACACCCAAAGAAAAAATGTCTAAAATTGAAAATTCTTCAAATATTGAAAACATTTTGAAAATAAATATTGTTTATATAAACATCGTATCTTCGGCACTCCAGATGTTTATAAAAAAACAATCTTTGTATCTTGTCGCCAAATAAAAAAGAAACAACAAATTTTTAATTAAAATCTATTCATGAAAAAAAAACAATGATTAAATTAATATTAAGTTAAAGGTTCTCCTTGCATTTTGTTTTATAATGATTTTCGTTTACTGTCTTTGAAAACTCTTACAGAGAGCAACACAATTTTCACTTTATAATGTGTGCCGAAAAATTTGGCGAATTTATTTTAAATATTATTTAGATGTAATTCCTAATCGTTACAGTACATAAAATAGCTCAAAATAATAAATATACCTAAAAAATATAATAACAATTTGAGCAATTCAAAAATGACTTTAAAAGCATTAACTAGAAATAAAAAATTAATTTTATGAATTACTAATTAATTTTTACAAGATAGTAAAAATATTGTTATAAATTTATTACGGTAAATATTATTTAAAATATTTAAATTACTCAGCGGGCTCAATTAAATTACAATGTACTTTAAAGTAGGTAAGTCTAACCGGTTTAAAATAAATTTACAAATACAACGATTAAATTTTAATGTATAGTTAAATAGTTAAGAAATTATTCTAATTATACAAAAAGATTGAATAAGTTTTGTATTTTAATTAGTAAGTTTATTTTTAATTCTTCGGTGAATTATTTATTGCGGTCGGAGCATCTCACTTCATTAAAATTACCACTTTAGGCATATTAAATTTTACAACAAATAAATGTAATTAGTTTTAAGCTATTATGTTATCAATAGATTCTATTGATGTAGAATAATTACTACTTTATATTTCATCAAACTTTTTACAAAAGGGATATTTTACAATAAATTTTCAATAACAATTTTGTTTATTTTTGGTTTGATTCAAGTTTAAAAAATATTCATCAGTGAAAACAATGTTTAAAATTTCTTAATTATTCTGTCCGAATTTTAAGTTTTTCTTTAATTATACTTTTATAATATTTTTCTTTTTATTAAATTATTATACAATTTATAATGTAGTATTGAAAGTTTAAATATTGATTAATTTAGTATTTGTTGTTATTTTACTATTTTAATTAACTAATGTTAATATTAATTATATTCTTAATTTAATTTTTACTCGGGAAATAGGAAATCCCGTTGACTATGCTCTGCTCCCGCATAGGAATTCCTTTCTTCTGAGGACAATTTAGATTTTGGTAAACTTTATATTTAATTATTTTCTTATTCAGAATAAGATATGTTAATTGCATTGTTTTTTTCCCCGTAAAAATGGGGTTTTAACGAAAAACGGGGAAAGGCAAAAATATAACGGAAAACGAATTCTGCCCATCCCTGGTTCAGGATTGATTGATCTCCGTGCTAAAAAACGGGTTTTAATTCTTATTTTCACTGATTAATTATGTATATTTTGCAAGTTTTTTAGATTATAAATAAGCAAATTTTTTATTGTTCTTTTATTATAGTTTTAATATTTCGAATCATTTAAATGAGGTAAAACAGGACCGTGGTTGATCTTACAAAACGTTTGATTTTTTTTCTGTAGCCTTATTACTTTTTGTAAAACGAATATTTGCTATACTTCTATCGCATTGATATTTAGATTTTATTATAAAATATATATTTCTGTAAGACGATTTTAATAGTTGTTTCAAACACAGCTTTGATTTAACAGTAAATAAGTAAAACCGGCTAGATCAAAATTTATTACATAAACACAATATAATGCGTTTTTAAAAATTTGAGCTTTAACATATAATTAAATTTAAAATAAGATCATGCTTATCAGGGAAACCTACCCTACGCAGTAGGACTGGCTTGACCCTCCAATAGGGACGTAAAAATCAATAGCTTTCTAATAAAAATTAAAGTAACATCAGAACATTATGATAAAAAATCATCAACCACAATATTTTAACATTATAAAAATCAAATCAAACGTAATCTTTAAGTAACACGATATAACAATCTTAAATATTAGTTAACATAAATACGGTTAATAAATGTGAGCTTTTTATTTGATGATAATTAGAGATTCCTTTTGAACTATTGTAAATTGAGTTTAATCTTAAACATTGAATAGATATTTTTATCGAAATAATCTTCTAATAAAAATGAAAAATTGATTAATTATAGAAACACATTTATAAAAAAATTAGAAGATATAACTCCAAAAACTTATCAAAAAGATTTCATTAAATCTAGTATAGTAATAAAAAAATAACACTATTTATCTTATTCAATAAAAATGTTTGTTAATTGTACATACTTTAAACATTTAAATACCCTACCAAAATTTTAAAAACTATTGAACCCAAAATTAATTTTACTATAAATATTAATTTTTATCGAATAAAGATAAAACTCAACAATAAAGCTTTCTTCGATTTTTTACTGATCTAATAACCAGCCATGTAAAAGAATTTATTCTTTAGACTATAAAACATCATTATTTAACACAACATGGCCAGGGTGAGTGTCCACGAAATGGGGCATACAATCGTGTTCTGCATGTCTATGGGTTCTGTGAATGCAGAGATTTCCAACAATATATAATGCACAAAAAATTGAAATGAAAAAAAACTAATTATTTATCTAAAAAATTTTACATATTAAACTTAAATACATTATTAGAATTTTAAAATACAATAAGTGTTTGGCTGGAAAACATGGTATAAAATAATAAAAGTGATTGGTCAAAATATATGAAACACGAGAGAAAGAAAACCTAATAAAAATTAAAAGTTGATTAATTATAGAAACACATTTAATAAAGAATTAAAAAGATAGAAATATTAATCTATGAAATGACGTGCTCTGCAGGACCGTAACGTCAATCTTCCGATCATTCAGCAGGCCTTAATTTTTATTCAAGATAAAGTTCTAATTACGTTTAATTCCTTTTAACCAAAAAATAAATTCCTAAATTAAATAATAACTCCAAAAACTTATCAAAATATTTCATTAAATCTAATTGAAACAATAAGTAAAAAACAAATTTTTATTTTTAAATCTATTGTAAAACTTTATTCTTTTATTTTGCAAATAAATATTTTCTTAAAATAAAGTTTAGTTTTTTTGTTTGTAATCATTACATGTATTGTCTTTTGCAAAAGTTAATTTCATTATATTAATAGTTAAATTTTAGAAATGCATATTTATACTGGTATTAAATAATTTGTTTACAAAATTTTAAGATTTTGATTAATATTTTTACAACACATATTCGGCAGCATTAATATTTTGATTAAATCGTTGAAACAACATAGAAGATTATGCAACAGTTTAATTTTAATTGATACATTTGATTAAGTTACTACATCACCTTTGACTGAATCAAAATATTAAAAAAAAAGTTTATAATAATTTGCCTATCTTGTCTGCTAAATAATAATTATGCTAAAAATTCTTTAAAAATGAATAAAAAACAATTCAAATTACTCTAACCGTCTGACTCTCTCTTTTTGGCACACTATTTCTTCAAAAAATAAAATGTTCAAAAAAGTAACTAAAAAATTATTAGATGGGGTGCGTTGATGACCAAATTTATTCTAACCGTCTGACTCTCTCTTTTTAGCACACTATTTCTTCAAAAAATAAAATGTTCAAAAAAGTAACTAAAAAATTATTAGATGGGGTGCGTTGATGACCAAATTACTCTAACCGTCTGACTCTCTCTTTTTGGCAAACTATTTCTTCAAAAAATAAAATGTTCAAAAAAGTAACTAAAAAATTATTAGATGGGGTGCGTTGATGACCAAATTTATTCTAACCGTCTGACTCTCTCTTTTTAGCACACTATTTCTTCAAAAAATAAAATGTTCAAAAAAGTAACTAAAAAATTATTAGATGGGGTGCGTTGATGACCAAATTACTCTAACCGTATGACTCTCTCTTTTTGGCACACTATTTCTTCAAAAAATAAAATATTCAAAAAAGTAACTAAAAAATTATTAGATGGGGTGCGTTGATGACCAAATTACTCTAGCCGTCTTACTCTCTCTTTTTAGCACACTATTTCTTCAAAAAATAAAATGTTCAAAAAAGTAACTAAAAAATTATTAGATGGGGTGCGTTGATGACCAAATTGCTCTAGCCGTCTTACTCTCTCTTTTTAGCACACTATTTCTTCAAAAAATAAAATGTTCAAAAAAGTAACTAAAAAATTATTAGATGGGGTGCGTTGATGACCAAATTGCTCTAACCGTCTGACTCTCTCTTTTTGGCACACTATTTCTTCAAAAAATAAAATATTCAAAAAAGTAACTAAAAAATTATTAGATGGGGTGCGTTGATGAACAAATTACTCTAGCCGTCTTACTCTCTCTTTTTAGCACACTATTTCTTCAAAAAATAAAATGTTCAAAAAAGTAACTAAAAAATTATTAGATGGGGTGCGTTGATGACCAAATTACTCTAGCCGTCTGACTCTCTCTTTTTAGCACACTATTTCTTCAAAAAATAAAATGTTCAAAAAAGTAACTAAAAAATTATTAGATGGGGTGCGTTGATGACCAAATTACACTAGGAAGGTTATTATATTATATTCTTAGCTAATTGAATGTATTTATGTTGTTTTTGCTCATTTCATTTTTTAAAGATTATTTATTATCACTACAAGAGAATTATTTTTAATACATAAAAAGCTTTCCATTTAATTTCATCTAAATACTTAATAAACCTTTTCAATTATTTATAGAGTTTTTGTAAAACAAGTATTATTAAAGTTGAATAGTACGTTGTAACATTTAATTTTGAAATATTTTGCATTTTCATTTTCATTGTTGTCGGCTAACTCTCCTCTCACGTGTTGTCATCCTGCTGGGATATGCGTCATCTTCGCAGCCAAGGTTGAGCCACAAAATATAGTTTTAAAACAAATAACGAGTAAGTCTTTTTGTAAATATATCTTCGTTGATAGTCCATTTTTATAAATTATTTGAGGAGACGATATTGACAGCCCTGATACGTACATAAAAAATCTTTTTTAAATTAATTAAATCAAATTTTTAAAAATTTTATTTGGTTTGATTACGTAAAATGATAAAATAAGTTGTGTTAAATACATTTAATAATTTTTTTGTTGTTTATTTTTAGTTTTAGTGTTCAGAAATAAATCCTTTTGTTAGTGATGTTCTGTTAGTTAAAACTTCGTTTATTATTTAACTTTATAGAAAAATGATCTCTTGCTGAGGATTTCACTTCGTAGATTGGAGATGCTGCATTGGAATTTATTGAGCGGCAATTGAAAAGAAAATTCAAATTAAATAATTTGACAATTATAAAATCATAATTTATTTAAAATATGAAATTTTTCATAACTTCTCAATATATCTCGTACGATATTCGTTCTTTTTGTATTTTATTTTGTCAAATAATAACAAACAAAAGTTCCTGTCATTTTTTCATGTTTATGAGAATATTATTTTGAAATATTTTTATTTATTAACCAAAATGTGAAAAAATGGAGTAAAATATTAAAACATTTGGTCTTGAATAATTACTCTTTTTATTACATAATTATCTTTTTCATATCATATGAGTATAAATTTTATTAATAAACAAAGAATTTTATATAACCAAATAATTATTAACTTAAGTTTAAATTAACTTTTTTATTTAAATTTTATATGCTTTATATTTTGTTGAAAATTTGCACAAACCATAGTAACTTTTTTATGTACGCCTAAATTCAAAATTTACATAATAATGTTTTATGATAATATTTTTTTGAATTTATAAAAATGTCTTTTTGTTTTATACCAAAAGTTAGTTACATTTCCTTTTTCCCTTTAATTAGCAAATTTATAGATGGCACTTGTAAAGCGCTTTTTTGTCGAACATAATTTTTTATTAATGTTTGTTATAGATTATTTTAAATAACTTGGTTTGCTTTTTGGTAGTTTTATTTTTTATATTTTTCGTTTCAAGATAATTAGTGTTTTGAAATGTGTTTTAAAAAATATTAGAAATATTCTTTAAGCTAACCAGTATATTTGACCAATCAGTTCAGTTGTCTGCGATATTTAATAATAATTCAATTTTTTGTTCCACAATTTAACAAATTGTGATTAAGGAGGTTGAAGTTGTTACTTTATAACTTCGGTGAATTTTTCTATAAAAATTTGTTCTTAAGCTTTACATCCTTTTTGTTGCGGCGTTTCTAATGTTTCCATACAATTCCTAACATAATATGGGTTTGAATAGAATTTATTAATTATTTTTTTGTTTATTTTAGTATCAAAAACTTTTGAATCTTTATCATCTAATATTTGTCATTTTTTATTTTTTATTTTTTTGATTCATATGGTATTAACTTTATTATTAAATTAACTTTTTCCCTCAAATAAGTCTAATTTTAGATTTTAAGTAAAAACACTTTAATTATTAAACCTTATAACCATAAGAAGGAAAGCGTAACGTCTGTTCTTTTTCATGTACTGGCATAGCGCGAGGTTGTGTTAAAAATAAAATTAATTTTTTAATACACGATGAAATTTTTTTATTCTCAAATTATTTTGTAACAAAACTAAAGCTTTTATATTGCAAAGAAAAGTTTATCTCTATAGTTTATTTCTGCCTTAACACTCGTTAACCGTGCGCGTTTTCCTTGTTGATATACACAATTGCGTTGGCGTCAATACAAGAATTTTAATTTTATTCAAATTTATTTTTTTATTATCTAAATATTTAGTGACTTTTCAAAATTTTACTTTTATAGAGTTTGATTATTACATAAATATGATTATACCGTTTATTAATCTTCTTCATCGGATAATAATCGCTTTAAGCAGCATAAATGTGTATTTTCTTTTATTCAATTGATGCATGCTCGATTTTATAAACAGGCAGTGCCGAAGATACAATGTTGAGTATGAATTGAATGTTGCTTTAGATTAGTATAAATTTTTTTGTTATTCAAAAAAACCATAGGCAATAATACGACATCTGCTCTATAATATCGGTGTAAAAATTTGCATTTAATTTATTTAAATTTAAATTTAACGTTTTATTCTTAATAATCTTTAAGTTTGTGGCCGCTGGTTGGGGTTTTCTTTATTATTCATAAAGAGTATAACTTTTATTAAAATTGAATAAAAAAAGTCATCTATTCGAAGACTTTGTTAAAATTACGGGCCATTTCATTATAATGCCATATTTAATACCAATTAACTATGCTCCATTTCGCTTAATTCTTTGTAGAATTAAAGTTTTGTCTATCAAAATTAAAAAATGCAATTAGATTATCTTTTATAACTATGAGTTTTTGATCAATTATAAACTGCTGAATTTTACAAAGAGTATATTCAACTTTAAATGAAATTATATGAAATTATTGTAATATTTACCTATAGCTTAGATTAGGATAAAAATTTTATTTTATTTAACATTATTTGTTTTGCAAATATCTTAAGGGAAACAAAAGTTTTTAAATTTTCTAAGCGCCACCAGCTTAACTGCAGTTTGTAAATTTTTTTAACAAAAAGATTTTAGTGCAAAATTTGTTAATCACTTCAATCAGCCTGGTCGGAACCTGAATCTGTGTATAAATGATTTAAATTGTCCAAGCGGCGCTCTTTCACATTATCTAAACATGAATATATGTTTATTATAAGATTGCAATAAAAAGAGTTTATTGAGTTTTTTAAAACTTTTAAGAATATTTATGCTTTTAATTATTCCATATTTTTTTAGTGCCTACTGAAGATTCCATTCGATGCAATTTTTATTAAGCCGCTACAAATATATTTATTGCTAATGTTTGTTGTTTACACGTTTTTGGTGTGTAATTTTTTTTCAATAATTTTTAATATTTATTTTTCGGAGGTTTAAGGCGGCTTTATTATTCTTTGAATAAGTAGCATTTTCGACTAATTAACTTTATATACATATTAATTTCATTTTTGTATATCCGTTAGATCTTTACGTTTTAATCACAAATTAATCCAAATAATCAAAATTTTCAAATAATTATGCTACTACAACAATTTATTTGTTCTATCAATACTATATATTTTTGATATTTGTATGATAATGTAACTAATAATATATTTATTTGGTGTTAAAAATTATGCATTGTTCATTATAGTGAACGAATTGAAAATTAATTATCAAATACAACTATATATTCTGTATCATTAAATTTGATTTGTTTTTTTTCTCGTTATGCTGCTTTATTTTTTCCTTTTTTAATTGGTTTAGTTTAAAACATTTATTTTAAATCATTAAAATGCCAGTTATAAGTTCAGATTTTAATACAATTGTATACAAAACAAGAGCTCAATTGAGTTAAATAGAAATTATTGAATTGTATTGGATTAAAACGTCGAGATAAAGTAAAAATGAACAAATTAAATTCACTTAAAAGCAAATTGTGCACGCAGTTGTTATAAAACAAAATAAAACTAATTAATCTTATTATGCATAAACATAAGCTGCGCCATTTGTTACTCCTCAAAATTACATTTATTATAATATATTGCCTTTCAAGGAAAATTAAAGCATTTTCCAAAAAAAACTTATGCAAAATTTTTTGTTTTTATAAAAGAATTATTGCGATGATTATGTCTATGACGTGGAATTGCTTAAAAATAAAAAATACCAAATATTTATTAAAGATAGTCTAAAATAAAAAACTATAAATTATTTTAAATAAAGCTTTTCTTATTAAATATTCCGTTCATTTTCTTCATTCAAATGTCTTCACGAAGAACAAGAGATGAAAGGACTAACCGTTCAACACTCGGGACCATGAATGACGTGCGCGATATTATTCTTGTGTTTATTTGAACAAATCTTTTTAAAATTTTTAAAACTATCAATGAGTTCCATTCTAAACATATACAAATTGAATTATATCATTTCACTACCGGAAATATAATGAGTTCTTACATATGAAAAAATGATGATAAAGGAAACTTAAAAGTTATAAACAAATTGTATTCAACACATATCAATTTCGATCGGTTTTAAACAAAATACTATAATATTTATAAAATAATCAATAATTTTTTATTATTTAGCCCAAAAGATTACTTGTATATTTACTTGGGTGAGTAAAGAATTTCAAAAGTTAAAAGCTTAAAAAAATAGCAAATCTTAATAAATCTGATCAAAAAAAAAATTGTAGATATCATATCAAATTTAAATTTTATATGTGATAACTCCAGGTTTTCATTTTTATATTTTTATCTAAAGTACTGCGGTTTGAAAATATGAAAAATCATAAATAACGACTGCTCGATGCATTAAGATTTAAAATTTTACATAAATTTATGCATAAAATTTAAGCAAATAAAATTACCAAAATTTTTAAAATTTTAACCAAACATTATTTCACATTAATTTTATATGGAAAACTTTAAAATTTGCTATGAACATTTTTCAAAAGATTGGTAAATCTTTTCCGGATGATTTCAAAGATATAAGAAGTAAATTTGGCATTAATTTTTAAATATTAATTTCAATTTGTATAAAGAGAAATTAAATGCATGAATTAATTGCTATATAGCAAATAAAAGTACGGTTAAAATAGTGTTTAAATAATTTAATAAAAAATGCAAAAAATTAATTAATTTAATTAAATAGTTCAGGTCAAAATATCAAAATTTAACAGATGCGCCGTATCGACACAATTTTGAAGAACAAAAAATTTATACAAAATATTATCAAATTTAGACACTTTTCAATTAACGTTCTTACCACTCACCTATATTATTAATTTGGTTAATTTCAATATAAATTATAAACCACTAAACAAAGATTGGTTAGACGCCAAAATAAAATAACATTTAATAAATATAAAAAGACCATTTGCTTGAAAAGACTTGGCCAAAATATTTAAAATGAATTAAATAAACGAATAAAAGATTTAAATGTAAGCGAATATAGTTTTCTTTGATCCAAGTTTGCATATAACTCTTCGTCACGCGAATTTAATTAATTGTTTAAGTAATTTTCCAAAATTTAAAATATTGTTTTTTCCCAACAATAAAATTAATAACAAAAAAACAAATAAGTGCAGTCTATGCTGATGTTATATTTAAAATACAAAAAACATATTAGTAATCATAGAAAAACCAAATTATAAAAAAGGTTTGGCGGTGCCGATATTCGACGCCGGAAAGTGCCCGGGGGGATTGGAGTAAATGCTGATTGTCGTTAGCCTTCATAATCAGGAAAAAGTTTGGGCTAATCCCCGACCCCGATACCAGATAGTGCCGTCCCCGACAACCGCGACCCCGACAATTTGTAATTCCCCGTTCCACGATTCGGGCCGTCATGGGTTCAATTCAGCAACAACAAAATCAACAAAACGCCAATATTATTTACACAATTTTACCACTTGTTCAAAAAACCCGAAGAATAATAATGGGACAATTACTACAATTTTTTCGTAAAAATTGGTGCATTTTTGATGAAAGAATAAATTTTTTTAATGGAAGAATTTATGGTTAAGAAAAAAATTCTAATTTTAAAGTGTAAATTTTTAGTCACCAAATTTGGTGGATTTTTTCAAATATTTAAACAATGATTAAGAAAAATCAAAAGCTATTGCGCATAAAAGTGGTTGATTCTCCGTTAAGAAATTCAAATGTTTTGTCGTATGGCATTTTGACTTGTAAAATCGTTGGCATTAATTGCAAATAGCCGCCCCACTTCCCCAATTCTGGCCGCAACGTTAGCCCTCGTGCAAAAATAAAACGCCATTTTTAGGGCTTTATATTTTTAATGCAATTAACGAAAGGCGAGCGCATGGCAAGACGGTGCAGAACGAACTGGAGATGATCAATTTATCCGTCGAATGGTCGGAAATAAATAAATAAAAAATAAATTTGCATAATTTCAAAAGAATTTTTTGTGGCGACGGCCGGCCATATCAGTGCTAACAATCTCTGTGACAAAAAAGTGATCGAAATGCTGTGATTGGATGATTCTTCCTTCCGTTTTTCCAAAATGGATGGAAAATCTGTGCATTTGTCATCGGACTCCATCAACCGGCCTCCGATTGGTCCGTCCATTCAATCACTTTCCCCCCATTCCATCGGATTCATCCAAAATTTGACAATCATTTAACATAAAATTCATTTACTCAAAATTAAATAAAAATATAAATAAATAAATAAATTTAATTATTTTAGCAAATGAAATTGCTCATAATAAACGTCTTATTCCTTTTAATTGCCTTGAAGGCATTTGCTGTCCCCGGAGGGTAATTATTAAAATAATTAAATAAATAAATAAATTTATATTCGAATTTAGCAATTCTTCGGGGGTGGATCATTGGGGTCTGTGCAATGCTGAAAAGAATGGACCGCTTATTTTGGAAAATGAATGCGAAAGGCATAAATATTTATAATAATAATAATTTATATTTAATTAATATTTTTTAGACTTTTGCTTTGCTACAAAAGCAAATTTTCGACTGGCCGAAATTCAAAAGTCGGACGGCGCTTTCGATCAAAAATCGGAATGAATGGGGAGGGGCTTTTTGCTAAATGTGCCAAAGTGATGGAAAGTGAAGGATGGCACGCTCTGATCATCGGCAAAATGAGTGACGGAATGGTCGCGTTCGAATCGAGGCGAGTCAATTTATGCCAAATTGATCAAAAATGTGCCCATATTTTAGCCTTCGTTTTGGAGGCTTTTTTGGCAACGAATTCATCAACGAAACGCCAACAAATACGAAAATTCAAATATTCTCCAACGGTTTAACCAATTGAAAATCAAAAATAATTCATTTTGACAATAATTAGCTGACGGACTGCTCGAAAAAGAGTTTCAAACGGACCTGTATTTGGGGGCGTTTATGGACGATTTCAATGGAATGGAACTTCAAATTTTGGCCTCTGACCTTCTTTCAACTATCGGACTAAATGGCACCGGATTGTGCAAGAAAAAGGTAAATTTTGTGCCGAAAAATTAAATTATAAAATTTATTTGATTTTTTTAGTGTTCTTCACCAAACTCCGATGACCCCGACCCGACAACATTCCCCTTCAATGCCACCGACGCCCAAAATGCCGTCACCGAACAATCCCGACTCACGACGGCACCGTGGAATGAATGTAAATTGGAGAAAAACGGCCTGTTAAAGCTCGAAAAAGGATGCAAAACGTATTTTTTGGGGTTTTACCAATTTTATTATTAACAAATTAATGCTTTTAGCCTTCAAATTTGCTACAAAAGCGAATTGGCGGGCAAATTGGCTACCGGAACTTCAAAGTTTGGGGGGCGATTTCGATTGGGAAAGCGTGTGAATGAAAGGCCTTTTTCTGATTGTGCCGGAGTTGTGGCACGTAATGAATGGCATGCCCTGAACGTCTCCAAAATCAGTGACAGAATCTTTAAGATTCAGTCGAGGCGAGTCGTTTTTGGCATAAATTGTTGAACGGTTCATAATTTAAGCCTTGGACTTGATGGACAATTCAGTTCCGTTTTTCACATTAAACCGAACGACTTTATTGAGGCAATGAACATCTCCAAAGGTTTTGGACAAAGAATTTTATTGTTTTATAATAATAATTTTTACAGATTTTGGACCAATCGAAACGGACTTTCTAAAGGCGCTGCATTTGGGGGCATTTATGAAAGATTTCGATGGAATGGCATTTCGCATTCTGGCACTGGACCTTCTTTCATCCATCGGACAAAACGGCACCGGATTGTGCAAGAAAACGGTCCGATTAATGAAACCTCAAAATTATTTTGGTATTTTTTTAAGTGTGCATTCGAACCAACCACATGGAAAAAAGACCATTTTGGCACAAATTGTACAGAAATTGTTTTCCCGGAGGATGTGCCCAAATTCGTGCTGGACGTTTCGGCTTCCCCATACCTTCTTGTTTGTAACAAACATGATTTTGCTATAAACAAAGGACGACGAGTTTCGGCGGACCCATACAAAGACTATGTCATTGCCTGCATGCAAGTGTCAACTGAAAAATGCCAATTGTAAAATTGATTTTTTTATTAATTTGTAAGAATTTTATTTTTAGTTACGTCGAGGTGTACGCATGCTACAAAAGTACAAATAAATGGCCCGGAAGCAGTTCTATTGCCGAATTGTGCCGAGAACATCTCGGCGTGGATTCGACTTCGAATGTCGCGGGGTTCCGTGTTCGAATTTGTGTCCATCGTGAAGGACAGATGCTTGTCGTTGAATCTTTCTTCAACGTTTCGTTCTCCGACGAGACGTATTCTTTTAAATATTTTGTAACAAAATAAATTAAATAAATATATTTTTAAGCTTCAATACGACGCGGAATTTCCCGATTACACTGGATGGAATATCGGCGATTAAGAAAAAAATGCCCATTTTCTTCATTGAATTTGGGAACGGACCGCAACAAAGCGCCATTCGAGAGAAAACCGGCGGAGAACCCATTAACGGCAGTTATTGGAATATCGAAGTGAAATAAATAAATTATTTTAATTTTAATTTTTTATCTTTTATGACGTCATCGGCTCCATTCTCAATGACATTAAACCGGAAGAGATCAACGGAACTTGGGCTAAAAAACTCCATTTTGTGCCGCCGTCGACTGATCTGATGAGAGTTTTTTTCCAAATTGCCAATCACCAATTCTCAAAGCAAATCACTCGAGGCACGCTGACGCGCTATGAAAATAATCCGCGCATTGTTAGTCAATAAGGAAATTAAGTAAATTTATTTATTCAACTTTAGACAATACCTACGCCTTGTGTTGGGTATGGAGACGATTGTGATGAGATCCGTGAACTTTTAAAGAGGATTGAGGATTTGGAATCGTGCCATGGAAATAGACCCATTCTTCCAGATGATGCCGTAAATTAAAGAGATTATAATGCCATAATAAATCAATCGATTTTAGTTTAAACTTCCGCCATGGAAAAAACCGCCACCGGCCAGCCCGTTCAATCCATTTAAGAAGCGCAGCGAAAGTTTAATGTGCTATGGCGGCGACTTGCCATGTGACAAGAAAAGTCTGCACGAAGAATACATCAAAGCCCAAGAAAGTGAGTTTTGTTTTTGCACTGATTAATTATGTAAAACGTTATGTAATTAGTAAAGCCCATAAGCTTTTGAATGATGCTAATAAAGTGAATGAATTTACTTAAGGATGTGGACTTGCGCCAGAAAAGGAGGACCGCAGGAAAAAGAGGCAGTACTCGCAGAAAGGACCGTACGGAAACCATACAAAATGGACTGAATTCCCGATCAAGATCGGCTTTTTCGAAGAATTTTGTAAATAATTTTAAATTGTAATAAATTAAATAAACATTTTTAGTGCCCGATACCTACGAAGAATGGGAAACTGCCATCACTGAAGCAACTAATTTGATTATGTGCGTTTTTCTTTTATTGTACGAAACTTTTTGTACAGGAAAGAAACATGCGTGCGATTTGAAATTGTTGAAGAAATCCCTGAAATCCAAGAGGGCGTTCATGGCATTGGCATTTCCAACCGCACTGACGGATGCGGTCGGGCTGCAATTGGCAGAGCGCCTGACTGGCAAGAACTTATGCTCGCGATAAGAAACTGCGGAGTTTGTCTTCTGTCTTTTGCATATAAAACGAAATAAATAATGACGATTAAGGACATGAATGTGTCCGTGGCCGCAGCACATGAACTTTTGCATGCACTTGGCATTTTCCATGAGTTTCAACAAAAAGACGCTCGCAATTTCACCATCATCAGTGATGACGACGGCGTTATCTTTAAACACATTTTATAAATATTATACAAATTTTATGGTCTCGGACGTAAAGTTTCCGTGCCAGGGCTTTAAATAAGCCTGTTTTTGCCGGGTTTCATATTTCCAGGCCATGGAATCTTTGCCAAAATTGGCTCTCACCTATTAAAATTCCGCTCCCTGCTAATTTGAGTTTATTTTAAAAAGACAAACGAATGGCCAACTGAAAATTTCGGCCTCGCCTATGACTTCGGCTCGGTAATGCATTATCCCGGATTATACGACAATGAAACGTGAGCGAAAACGCTGATCAAAATTATAAATTTACATATTTCATTATGTCTATGACCAATCATCCCTAACAAAAAGCACAATATAAATTTGTTTTTTATTTAAGTGAACAATATTGGCTTATAACACTGCCTCGATTTTACCAAGAAACAATTGGGCATATGGAAGGCCTCTCATTTAAAGACACGGCGCTTATCAACCGCATTTTTTGCAATGGTAATCTTTCAATAAAATATTATGCTTAATGAAACATTTTTTTTTTTTTTAAATTTACGCGTTTCAATTTCAGACACATGCAAAGAAAAAGATTGGTGCGAAAACGGCGGCTACCTCAACCCAAATGACTGCTCGAAGTGCCTTTGTCCCGACGGATTCACCGGACCGTACTGCCGCTTGCTTGAATTGAGTAGGGAAATAAAAACAAAATTTTAAACAAATAAATTAAGATTTAAACTGCAACGACACAAGCGGCACGCCCAGAGAATTGGAAGCTGAACGGACGAACAAAGTGCTCAAGCCGATGATTAAGTGCAATGGTTCTGGACCCGCATGCCGCTGTTATTGGAGAATCAAGGTATTTTAGTTTGGGTTTTGCATCGACCCCGGCTTTTGCCCTCCGCTTACAACGACCGGGGACCAAAAGCCCTCTGATTTTTTATAAAAGTAAATTTTAATAATTAAAATTCAAACTCATTTCAGGCCAATGGCAAAAAAGCGCGCATTCAACTTACTTATTTAAATGAGATGTTTGAATGTGTCGATCCGTGCAAAAACTATGTCCTAATCAGTTACAGAAAAGACAAAAGGGCGCAAGGCATTTTGAATTTATTTATTTTTTTGTATTTAATTTGTCCTTTTTCAGGCGCCAGACTTTGTTGCCCCAGCGCACTACGTGACGCGGTGCCAAATGCTTATAAAAATTGGATAGAAGCCGAAGAGCCCAACGTGGACTTTATCATTTCCACGCACACTCCCACGAATTTGACCAAACCAACGACATTGTTCGAGTTGAACTATGAAGCTGGTAAAAGTTAAAAACTAACACGAGTCTGGTAAAACAGAAACCCTTTTTTTCTTCAACTTGTCTTTCTTGTAATAAAAAAAGCATTTACGAAGGGATTTCGCCTAAAACATTAGAATGAATCATAAATCGGCTTTGGTTGATACCTTTTTGCATCAACCTATCAACAAAACTCGAATTCATGACAAATTGGGGAAAACTTCAGTAATAGTGTAGTTTGTTGCCCGATTTTTAAGAAAAAATGTTTCTGGTCATTTTCATGGCGTAGAATCCGATTCTGGCCTTGGTGTGGACCTATTTCGAACCCCAAATCCGGATTCCAAAAAATTTTACAAAATTCTCATTAATGTATCAAAATCGATTTAAAATAAACAAATTGCCTAACACTTGCATCCATTTTATTTTGTGCATTTTAGCGATTTGTGAAAATGAAGAATATTTTTGTATTTTTAAAATTTGTTCGAATTCGAGTTCATGGTTCAAAATAGGTTAAAACCGAGGCCAAATTTCGATCTAGGCCATTGAAAAGCCATTGAAGATTTTTTGCGCTAATCACATTCGTAAATGCTTTTTGTTACAAAAACGAATTGAATCAGAAAAAACGAGTTGTTGAACAACGATTGATGGAGTGTCGTCTTGGCTTTATTATTAATTTTTGCTTAGGCGTCGTCAAACCTACAAATTCCAACGATTGTGTGCACCCTGTTAATCTGTATCTTAAAAAACGGAATCCGGGGACAAATCCTAAATGAGTGGACAAGTTTGAGAAGCCAGTAGATTGTTTGTGTCATGGAAATGCCGAATGTCTTTCACAACAAAAATGGCGTGAAGATAGATGGCGCTGTCCTGTATTTGTGGTAAATTAGTTGAAAATAATAGAAAGTGTTCAATTTTTATTTGCTTTTGAAGATTAACGGCCAAATCCGCAAAATAATGTCTCTAAAAGATTATAATGCGCGTCTTTATGTTTGGGTCGCTATACTTTATTGCTTTGTGAGTGTTTATTTTTGTCTTTTTTATCAGTTTAAATTCAAATTACAGAGGCCCGAAGGCGCGTCAAAAAGCTTTTGGGGCTATCGCGAGAATGCGACAGCGGACCCAATTCGTGTGGACGAAATCCAATGCCTGGGATGGAAAAAAGCTGGTGTGGAGCCGCCAAAATTCAAAAGTTTGGATGATGAACACCGCCAGTACAATCAAAGTGCGCAAATCGTTAATGTCACGATGTGGGGAAGAACCAAAGACGGCGTATAAATCAGTGACGAGAAAGTTTGCTCACCTGGATCATTCGTTTTTTCAATCCAGATTATCTATTCATTTGTTTAATTGGAATATTTATCAAAATTTAATTTTTTTTTTTTTTACTGTGGATCTTAAAGTTAAAATTAAAAGTTATCACATCTGCTGGCTGGGCTCTTAAAATTCGGAAAATTCTTATTTGGACTCCTTCAAACAAAATTCCCACCGCCGCCAAAAAATTTGTTTAAATGCCTAAAGAAAAGTTCCCATCTGATAAAAGTGTAGATGAGACCGTAAACATACAATCGGATGGTTGAAAAAAAATATTTGTTTTCATTCATGTATTATTTTTTAAATATTAGGGGATCGAGACTACCGCATTAAGAAAATCTGATAAAGGTTGTTCATAGCTCCCCGAAAACGAAATGGACGGACCCCGACTCGCTACCTGCCAACTCGCTACTCAATTCATATAATTTATGCAATTATGTTTTATTTTATCGTCAATGCGTTACCATAAATTATCCCGATTAAGAAATGACCCAAATCATACGCCATTCGACCCACTCTAAGCCTAACGCATAAATCTGCAAAAAAGTTTGCGCGGACTCAACTATGAAGAAAATTATGACCCTTCAAAGTTGGCCAAAAGCCATAGGGGGGCCCCGTTTGGTCAAAATGTGTAGGAAATTTATTTATTCTAAAAATTGTCTGAAAATATGTTATTTGATGCACTGATTACGAATTCGTTAATAGAAAATAAAATCGAGAATTTAAACTGTTTATAATATTGGGCCTTACCAATCATTTAAAATAAGCAAAATTTTATCCAAAATGTTTTTTTAGTGGGGACCGGTGCCGGGCCGGACTCAGGGGTTTTTGACCATTCCGGATTGGGATTTTTCACGGATTTATCCAGAAAAAATCCATCCGGTAAATTTTCAAAATTGAAATCCGGTCCGGAATTTTTTTTTTGCCTTTCCGCGGGATTTTTTTACCAGGTTATGGCGGTAACAAACAGAAAAAATCAATAAATAATGGCATTAATCAACTGAAAAAATCAATTTTAGGCAAAATCATGCAAATTTTGTCTGATCTGAAAAATGATTTTTGTTGACATATTTAGTGCCAGGAAGCGGTGCCTGATGTTGTTGTGTTCACAGCTACTGCTTGTTTTTCTCGCCATCGCTAACATGCATTGGTTGCTGCTGCTTTGCACAATTCGATTTTGTGCTGGTTCGCCTCCGCGGACGGCTCCCATTCGCCCAACTGTTCAGCAAAAATGCGCACAAGTCTAAAAATAAAAAACGAATTAAAATATTTTTTATTTATTCGTCCCGATCCGGTTACCAAAAATATTAATGCTGCACCAAAAATTGGCTGTCGCTACCTCAAAATCAAAGGCTTGTTTTTGAAATTTTAATTTCTTTTCTGTAAATCCGATTTTGTTTAATTTGTAAGACGAATCTTGAGAGGTTGCCCATTTGCCAAATCGGTCATTCAGGTGGACAATTCTTAGTCCTTTTGAACTCACCGACGACGTTCGCCGTCCTCATGCTCGTCTGCTGAAGCGTAACAGTTTTACTGATTAAATTTGATCTGAGCATCGTGATCTGATCTGGAACTGACAGCTTATTTTTTATTTTGTTGTGTGTCAAAAACTATTTTCTGTTGAATGTAATTTATTGTAATCGAATTTAGTTATTTTATTTGAATTTGATATTTTTGATAAAAATTTATTACTGCAAAAGGTGGCATCTTTTGACTTTTAAGTTAACATATTTATTGGAAATTTTACGAAGCATAGAGATTTAATATTTTTGACAAAATAAAATAGATTTTTGTTTCGTAATTTCGTTGTTTATGATATAACCATGCGATTCAGTTGAAATCATAACCGACTTAGAAATAGTTGGCACATTTGAAATTTCATGCGTTTAAAAATATTTTTAATTCATTTTGAGTCTTAAATTTTGAAAATTTTATATAGCAACAAGCATTAAAACTATTTTTTATTAATTCTTTTTTATTTTGTAGATGTTTTACATAATATAAATTTCTTAAAATTTATTTAACTATTTTTTCTCATTATTTACTTTCAATAATTTTTCAATTTTTGCATGATGGACAGTAGTGGAAAATCAATGACGATCACCAAAAGAAAATAACAAAAAATTTTTATTATTATGTAATAATATTCAGCACAAACAACCCTCCGCTTCGCTGTTATTAATTTTGTCTGTTTTTGTTTTGGTAGTAATAATCAGTATTTTTAAAATATTTATTGATTGATTTGTTTTAACGAATGTGTCAATTAAAATACGGAACTAGAGATTTTTAAACTCTTCGCGAGACAAGCCCAATACGAACTGCAATGGTGCAATGGACGAGATGAGTTGAGATATAATTTATATTGGCTTGAATTTATTTATATAATTATTACTTCATCAACAAATAATATTATACATAAATTTTACTATATTAAGAAAGTTGAATATTGTCATGTTGCATTGGCTCTTAGTTGTTGTCCTCACGGCAGTGGTTCCAACATTGAACAAATTTTTTGTGCAGTATTAATTGTTTTTATTTTTCAATAACCAACAAATTTGTTTTACATTTTATAATCTCGATTAAATTAACATGTTTAAATAAAGTTAAAAAATCCATTAAGTTTAGAATAAAATTGTATTGAAAGTTGCAGTAGCCATTTCATTTAGAAAAGAAAAAAGTTTTGTTGATGCTAGCCTTGAAGCAGACAAAAAGAACTTTGACGATCTAATAATAAATGAAAAAATTTTACTATTTTTTAAATTTAATATCAATTATGACGCGTATTATTTATTAATTAATTATTTACTTTCTTTGATTATAAAATAAAATGAATAGTTTTTGGTGCGCTTAGTCGTGAATTTTATGAGAAATTGCTTTAGTAAACACATTGTTTAGCAGTTTATATAATTATAATCGATTTATTCGTTTTTTTAAATATTTTTTGTTTTGATAAATAAAATTTTACTACAAAACAAATATTGCTTATTAATAATATTATTAAACGATATGAGATTATATAGAACCTTTGACCCACCGTCGTTAGCTAGCAATAATAACACAAAAAAGTTTTTATTGCCTGTTCAACCAAACAGACTTGAATCAGTAGCCAGTAATTTGAGACCATTTTAAAGTCAATGACTTATTTAGAGCTTTTCAAACAATTTAGGATGTTGTATTTAAACAATTTAATAAGATTGAAAAAAAGTTTAAATTTTGTGTAACTTTTAAAACAATTTGTTTGTTTATCTTCATTAACTTTTTATTGGTTTTGTTTAAAAGGTTTAACTGATTTCTCTTGATTTTTTTGCAAAATACTGGTAAAATTTGTAAAACAATTGCATTTAGAAATCACGGTTGGCTTAGAAAAGAAGTCGAATTTGTGCCACAAGAAGAGGTTATCACGCGTTGGCTTAGTAGAACGAGAAAATGCTGCCATTTTTGTCGCAAGTAGCTGGAAGTGTGCTTGCGCTACCTGCGCGTTCTTCGGGAATTGAACGTGGCTTCAGTAGATTGAAATATGTAATGGATGATCAGCGATTTAACCTGACCGAAGGGAATGTTTCGAAGCTACTTCTTGCTGATTCTTTAAACAAAATTTAATAAATCTCTTGTTAATTTCTATTTAATTTTACTAAGACGATACATCACGATCAGAAAAATGCTTTGAATAATGATTTTTAAATAATGCGGCTAACCGCGGGCGGTTAACGGTTATGAAATTTTCAAAGGGCACGGTTACGGGCGGTTAACGGTTATGAGATTTTTAGGACGGGCGGTTACGGACGGTTAACGTTTATAAGTGTTTGAGGACGGGCGGTTACGGTTAAGGAAATTCATAACCGTGTCCATGCCTGTGTTTTATTATGCTTTTAAATTCCGTATCGTTTATTATTAAATTATTTATTATTACGATTCATTCATTCATTTATTTATTCAATTTTATAGTTATTCATAAAATTAATATCATGATTTGGATGCTTATCTCGAGTCAATTAATGTAAATTGTTTTATTTTTAAAGACTTTTGACAATTTAAAATAATATTAATATTAACGGTCCCTTTTGGGGTGAACTTGCAGAGACTTTTCCATTAAATTTGCAATTGATGTTTATTTTTATTGTTGGTATATTTTATCTGAAATTATGAGAATTTTGTGCATCTACCTATTTACGTTTTGCATAATTTTATAGCTTTAAATTTAATTGAAGGTCAAACTCAATTCCTTGTATTTTATTTTCATAATTAAAGTAAAGTGATGACAAGAAATACATTTCTATTTTAATTATTATTTGAGTATTTATACTACCTATATCATTTAATATTTTTATATAAAAATTGGTTATTTCTACAAAAATCATTTTTTGTTTTTGAACTCACTCGCTATTAGAGCGTAGTATTGTTATTTGGTGAATCGCAGCTCGCGCTCGATCGAATTGTTTGTGATGCATGTGATGCCATTATCCCATAATAAAAAACAGAAGGCGGAATTTAAGATAAAGTAAATATCATAAATTAAAAATCGGACAGCGAATTATTATTTTTTTAGCTAATATGAATATTCATTTTTATTGATAGATTTTTATATGATCATATTATTAATTAAATTTTTAGAATGAGAATAAATTAGCTTTTGGATAGAAATAATTTGCACGAGTACGTATATTGAAAATATATTTGTGTAAGAAAACTTGAATTTAAAATAATTTGTTTTAAATATGCACTGGATATACAAAGTTTTTCCATTAATATTATCGTTTGTATTTATTAATCAAAAATTTACCCAGATAAGGGTGGTTACAAAATTCGGGTGTCAGTTATCCGATATTAATCAAATATAATAAATTTTTTAACATCAATATTATTTGTATCTGTTACTATCTTTTTAGGGTTTTTCTTTAGTTTTGTTGTTTTTTTTAATTGTAAAAAGTTTGAGAAAAAATATGATTAATCAAATTAATAAATTTATTATTGATTTTACTGCCGCATCATCGATTGTTATTGATTTTGCCGCTGCAGAACTGTTGGGCAAGTTACCGTATACATCATTAGAGAAAATAGAGGTTCCAGTTAATAATCTAAAGATTGTTAGGGATGCTGCGTTTGTACAACGTAGTCCTCGGGATAATACGGTGATAATATCGTCTATCGATTGTAGGCAAAGACAGAATTTTTTGGAGAGAAATCCTGAAGATTATCGTAATAAAATAAAGATACAGCAATTGAAGAAGCTCTAAGCTTTACACTTCTCACTTGACCTTACAAATGAGATAAGTTTATTTTAATTGCTCGGTTTTGAATTGTCAGAGTTTAATAACGATTTACTTTTTTATAATAAATTTGGTATTTTAATTGAACAATGATCCCTGAAGTTATTTATTCACTATTTAAGGCAAAAAATAATTTTATTAATAATCAAATTATTCATTACTTTAAAAGAATTTATCATAATAATTGTAAGATTATATTTTACATAACTTTGTCTAGCCACCACCAATTAAGTGTCTTTGTTTCCAAATTTTTTATTAATGTTACCGTTTTTTAAAAATTTCAGATACAATTTACAAGTTTTTCGTTTAATTAATGCTTTATTCGAAGACACTAATTTATGATGGCTATTTTTTATATTAAAAATTTGGAAGCATTACGTAACGTGCCACAGACTTTCTGGTTTCTTTAATAGGGCCTTGATTTTAAATTAAATATTTAATTAATATTAAATAAATTAGCAATCATTTGGTTGATTTGTGACCTCTGCATTTTGAACTTAATTCTCCTTCGGAGAGAGTTCTGATACATTAAATTTACAGTATAACTTCATTATAATAATTGTTTATCAAAAAATATCTAAATAATATGGGCAGTCAAAATAGATTTTAATTGCGTTAATTTTTTTGATTAATATGTTAGAATTTCGAGTTTATCTAAATTTAATTATTTGTTATTTTGTTTACATTAAATTTTTCTAGACGGCAGGACCCCGTCATGTAGTTAGTCAGCCTATACCTGTCGGTGTTCATTTTGTTAGAACACGGTCAAATGATTTAGATTGATGGAGAAATCTTATTTTCGAGATCTAGGGTAGTTGTAAATAAATGAACAATTACATTATATAAAAAGAAGTTAAAATTATAAATTAAATATCTTTTATTTTCAAATAGGTAAAGTAAAAAATTTATTCGTAAATTATTTTAAAAGCTTTCTCACCTCGAAACATTCGGGTAATTTATTCGTTGCTTTTGTTTTAATTTCTATGATGAATATTTGGTGCTTACTTTTATTAAAATTTATAAATAATATAGCAACCTTTATATGATTATTTCTGTTATAAATGGTTTAACATTATTAAACTTAGACTTTCTTTTTTTTATTCTATGACAAGGCACACTCTGCTTTCTATTTTTTGTAAGTATAGTAATGCTTGATTTTGATGCAAAAAATAGTTAAGCTTGAGTTATTAAACTATATTTTCGACTTTTTTTATTCGTTAGACTTATTATTTTAAGCTTAAACTTAACTTTTGAACTATTAATTATTTATCTTTATTTGTTTTCAAGAACGATTAAAGTTTTATTTAGTGTTTTTTATTACATAAAATTTAATTTGCCAGCCTTTATGAAAATTTTTTTTTAAAATTACACAATTTACATATTTTTGAATTTAAATAGCTGAGTATAGTAAAATGATTTTATTTAATTAGTTGAATAGAACACAATTGCTTTCCTAAGCTCAATCCGTTGCCTCAGTCTCCCGTTTTGTAATTAATTTATTTATTTTGTTAATTCTTATCATTAATAAAATTATTATTTTTTTATAATTATGTGCTTCTTGGTAAAGGCTGAACAGCTTGTTCATGAGATTTCTGCCTTAAAGGTTATTTTGGCTTAGTTCATACAGTCTTTGGGATTAGGAATTTTGTTTTACGCATTATATATGTTTTTATCTAGTATAATTGGTAGGACTTTTAGTGTAAAACCTCCTAAAAAGGTTTTTACTTAATATAAAATTCTTTTTTTTTTTTAAAAACCTGCAAATTTTGCAAGATGTTTGTTGAAGTGCTATAATTAAAAATTAATCAATCAATGCATTATTGAAAATAGCAAATTATTTCGGACAGAATAAATTTAAAAAAATGAAAACAAACAATCAGATTAACAACTTCTTAAAAACAAAATCATCTGAATGTAATTTTGAAATTTTTGAATTAAAATATGCGAAAAACTATATCGGAAAATTCTTAAGAAAAATGTAATAAAACCGAAATGCACCATTAACTATCAACTTTTCAAAAAATGCTCCCCTAAAAATTGACTTTTTTTGAGACTAAAAATTCTGCCAGCCAAAAAATGGAATTTTTTATAATTCTCCATATTTTAAATTTTTTTGACTGAATTGCTTTTGATTTGAAATTGTTAACACAACAATAAATTTTGATTAAATTTAACAAACTCAGATTTAATATTGTTCTTTGTTTGAAGTTTTGAATAATTTTGATTTTTCTTGTTTTAAGGCATTTTTTATGCTAATAAAAACAAACTTTTAATAGGTTTGGGTTAAAGCTTAATTTTGAATCTTAGCTGTTTTATATTATTTATTAATTATAAATTATTTTTTGTTTTATCAGCTTAATTCCATTTTGCCTATAATGTTAACCGATATTTTTCAGTACGAAAATATATTTTTTAGGAATTGATTTTTCTGTAAACAAAATGTATTTTAAGTTTAATATAGAATGAACTTTGTATAGAATTCAAATGAACCAAAAAAATTATTTATTTAATGTTAATTGCTTTGAAATTTATAAGAGTTTTATATTTTAGACCACAATAGATATTTAATGCAAAACGTATACAAAAACTTTATAAGCTTTTTTACTACGTAATTTATTAAGCAATATTAAATTTTGAAATAATTGCGTTATTCCAACATTCTTGTTCTCTAAATATATAAATTTAAGATATTATGAAATTAATGCAATCTCAGGCACCAGAATTTTGCAGTATTCTCCCTCGTAAACGGTCTTGTACAACTAACGCTTTGTAGGTGTGACCAACGAGAAACATGTTGCAGCTCCATGTGAACGGAGTCCCAGGTAAACTAAATATTAAAACAATGTGTATTTAATTAAGATTATTTACGCTGTTTTGCTCTTTAATTTTTTTAGTCAAACTGGATAATTTTTCAATTGCTTTTATTCAAAATTATTTAAACATAATTTGATTATTCATTTAATAAAATTTTAGATTTTACATTTTCATTATATATCGGGACGACATGTCATCATTCATTTTTAGTTCGCTATCTTTGCTAGTCATGCCTTCGATTTTAATTGTAACTTATTTTAACATCAAGGTACATTTATATTTGGATCAATTCTATAATTTAAAATTAAACATATTTAACCTAAGTTGTTTACATTTAAATGCTATAATTTCAATTACAAATTCAATATTTTTAATAAGTATTAGCAATGTTTTAGAATTGATGAGGAGAAGCGTTGAAAGTTTTCCGTAATGCTTTGAACAGATCGTCGGATTTTGTGCTCAAATTAGAGCCGTAATTTATTTTTGCAATGCCTTCTTTGGTAAAGAATTTTTAAATTAAGATATTATTTATTTTTATTAGTTCGTTATTTAATTATGTATTTTGAAATTATGAAATTAGTTGGTAAGGCGGCCATTCAGTCACCTGAGAAAACTGGGTTAGTATACATGAAGGGTGGTCAATTTGTCAAACCGCATTAGATTGCTTCATAAAATTGATTTTTTTATAAACGAAAAAATCTTTATGTTTTTAAAACAAATTTTATGGGATTTTTTGTTGTTTATATTTTTCGTATTTATAAGAAAATAATTTATTTAGTTGTTTATCTTATTTTTTGCTTAATTTGTAGATAATAATATTATTTTATTATTTATAACAAATATTCAAGATTGATAAGTATTAAAAATGCTTTTGATATATTACAAATCAAGATTGTAATGTTAAATTGACATACTTTTTATTATAAAAAACACTTAAATAAAATTGCTGCTCTGTGCGATTAATACTTCCAACCCCAAATTGGATTTGAAAAGAAATCTTTATTATTCTCGCATTTATTCTTAAATATTTTAATAAAACCACACTGTTAATATTTTGGGTTGTATTCAGCGTATAAATACGATATTTCATTGCTTAAAATTTCAATGCATTTTCAGCATTTTTGTTTAATTTTCTATTTCCTGAAAAAATTTTAATTTAAATGCATCATCGACCTTGCAGCTTGCAAGTCTGCCGGCCTCCACACTGCGGTTCTGAGTTTTACACAAAATCTCGAAAGCACCCTTCTTAGACGTGCCGGACATTTGTGTAATTTATTTATTTTTTATTGTATTTTCTTTAGTTATTATTGTCATTATTTACTTCTTTATTCTTTTTCTATTTGTTAAATGTTAATTGTCTAATTAATTCTAGAAATAATAAATCTATGCTTGATTTGTATATTTGCGCGTTTTTTTTTGTAAGAAATGCATTTACTAATTATTAATTTCATAGTCTACCGCTTTAAACTGTTTAGGTTTAAATTTTTTATTTTTTAGTATTTGACAACTTTTATTATCAATATTTGTTGAGTATTTTTTTTGATTGCTTTTATTAATATTGGACCAGGCTCGCTCTTGTTTATAACAAATTTTTTTTTAATTTAACAAGCATAATTGTCTTGCTTGCATTTAATTAGTTGTTTTATGTATATATTTTTGGTTAGCAAAATTTGAATGTGTTTTATTTAAAATTCGAAGTAATGACGCGTTGACTTTTTGATTCGGTTTTCTAAATTAACATTATTTCAGTTTTACTCATCTTGGTATTTAACACCGTTTTAATGTTTTTTTTACAATTCCATATAATATGTCATTGTTTGCCGAAATATTGGGTTTCGCAAATATTGCCATACTTTTTGTTTGTTTTATTTTGTTATTTTTCAAAATAAATAGAAAATATATCTTTTACAATTAATTTTTATATTATTAATTGGGCTTGGTCTATTTTTATTTAGTCGGTGCTGTTCTTCAAAGTGGATAAGATGGTCGGCGTCGTCTTACAAGTATTTATAATATTTTCCAAGTTAAATTAACTATTTATTATTATCAAAATAATATCCGAACTGACCTCCATTTTGCCGGATTTCGAAGAATCCAAACAATTTTTCGAAAATTCAAATTTTTTCAAAAATCAATTTTGGCCTCAAAATCATTTAAAAAGAACAAAATTACTTTGAAAAACAAGTAATGCTCACATTCATTTTTTTCAATGAAGGCCAAATGTAGAGGGAGGCTCATAAAAAGGGCTGATAATTGAGAACTTTTTTGAATTTTGATTTTTTCTTTAAAGAAATTCACTGAATTTTTTAAAATCCATATCTTTATTTAAAGTCCCAAAAAGAGTGCTCTATTTTAGGGGGGTGGGGGGGGGCCAAATTTAGGGTGGGCTTTATTTTAGGCGGTAATGCTGATAGCTTTTGGTATCATTAAAATTATTGGGAAATGGCTTGCACCACTATGACATTCGTAGATTCAAAGAAAAAAAATATAAAAGCTCTACGAAGGATTATAATAATCAAAAAAATAATAATGTAAACTACAATAAATGTTATAATGTTCGTTTTATTGATAAAATTACCAAACTTTGTATTAATTTTCTACTATTTATCGAAATAAAACAATTTAACAGTTTCAATATATTTTGAATTAAATATACTGACAAACACATAAAATATTTTATAAATAAAGGAAAATTTTGAAAAGATATAAAAAATTTATAGATTTAATTTGTTATTCATAATCTAACTTAATTATGCGGCCTAAAATAAACAAGTCAATCATTTAAAATTGTCAGCTCTTTGACACCGAAATTGAGAAAGAAGACGCGCCTAGGCGAAAGCTTCGTCAATAAAATACAGCTAAAAACCAAAAAAATCAAATAACATCAAAAATAGTTATTCTTTAAAATACCAAAAACCAAATAATTGATAATTTCCGCGACATGTTTACAAGCCAATTAAAAAATAGAACACTTATCTATAAAATGCATTTTTTCTTAATTTGAGAAAAATGTAAACACCTTGACTACAAAAGAGTCAATAAATCAATGAATAAAAATTAGGTCGAGTAGATTTTGATTAAATACCTAATAATTAAAATATGACCAAAAATAATAAAAAAAGTTAAATCCACATCCAAATCAGCGCGCCCAATACACAAGCTCAGTGCCCGAGTTAAACAAATTATTTAAAATAAATAAAAATATCAAAAAAAGCAACAATTTTAAAAAGAATTTATTAAAATATTAACGCATTATTTGCGTAAACGCTGACAAAATTCTTCGAGCTTTATTTAGTTTATCAAAAATTATTTAGAAAAATCAATTCCAACTCTAAGATTAGTCATTTGTTATGCATTAACTTATTTTGTAATTATTTAAATTGTTGTTATTTTAAAATTTTAAACATTCATTTTAAATTTAATGTCGAATTTATCTTAATTAATATATTTTATTATTCGCACAAAGCGCTTGCTTATTTGAGTGCGTTTTAATAAAAAAAAAATTATGAAATTTTAAATTTCTTTTTTTTCTATTATTTGTTTAATATTTATAATAATTCTTATTCCGAATTCCACTGCGATTAGTATTTCGGAAAATGAATGGCAAAATGATTTTTGTAGGCTCACGTCTGCCTTGACATTTGTTCTTTTGTATTTATTTTTAGCATTTTAAATTATTCGGAGACTGCCATTTTGTACCGGACAGTTTTTGCATTTATTTTTTGCCTAAACACAGACAATTTTTTTGCGATTGTCTATTTATTTTTTATTATTTTCCTCTGTTTTGCAATACTCTTTTAAGATTTTATTTGTGCATAATAATTATTTAATTTTTATTTATTTAATTTACTATGTTACGCCAACACCTTTATTTTTATAAATTTATTTGTTATTATTTATTTAATCACTTAAAACAAAACGGCTTATGCTTTTAACTTTTTATTTATTAAAGTTCTGTATAATAGTCGTACAAAAATAGGTAAGAATGTTTTCAAAGAGCATTCACAAGTCTCCTGAGAAAATTGGGTTAATATACATGAAGGGTGGCCAATTTGTCAAACCGCATTAGATTGCTTCAAAATTGATTTTTATAAACGAAAAAATCTTTATGTTTTTAAAACAAATTTTATGGGATTTTTTGTTGTTTATATTTTTTGTATTTATAAGAAAATAATTTATTTTGTTGTTTTTCTTATTTTTTGACTTAATTTGTAGATAATAATATTATTTTATTAAATTTTAATCGTAGTTAAAGTTAATTTTTCCTTTCTTGACTTTGACTTTAGTTGGTGTGTGTTTGATTAAGGCCGTGTCCTGTATCGAGAAATTTGTTGTGAACCTTCTGTTTCCACAATTTTTAAAGTTTGTATACTGTAACGATTTGAATTTTTACATTTAATTAAAATCATTTAAGCAAATTTTTTCGCCGAATAATGCAATCCATTGCCAATGCTTGTCCAAATTGGCGGATACTTAATATATTAACCGTTTAACCAATATTTTTTTAGGTCAAATTTATGATCAAGGAGTTATACATATATATGTATATCAAGGAATTAAATAAATATCAATTAGCTTTTTCATTTTTTACTTATTATTTTGTTTATTTATTTATACTTAAATATTAAATTTTCTGCAAATTGTGTAAATAAAATTTCTGAATTTTGTAAATAATTTTAAAAATATATTTTCTGCTCCGCTCATCAAATTTTGCTCGTGTGAATTCTTTCCAAGTTTTAAGTGTTTCACGCAAAATCAGTTTTAACACATTTTTTTAAATCCATATTTTAGAACTTTTTGGGGTCAATATGGGGTTTTTTGGTAAATATTTTAAGGCAATGCTAAATTTTTTTAATTTTTTTTAATATTATTATAAAATAAGTAATATTTTTTAATACATAAACAAAGCCTCCCAATCAAATACAGCATAAATACAAAAACGTAGTTAACCATATATGCCAAATGATATTTTAACAATTACGGCAAATGTAAATTAAATTTTAGCAATTTTTAATGATCAATTAGCTACCGACACCAGATCATCACAACATCATTTTATGCCATTTACATAAAGTCGTTCTATGAATGATCACAAATACATCTGCGAGTGGTTAATTTCGGTGTTTTAAGTTTGAATTTGTTAAATGAATTTAGTGTATTTCTCTTTTGTTTTTATTTAAACTTTAATTCATAATCAATTCAAATAACAAATTTACATAGCGACCATTTTTGTGATAAATATTTTACTCTTTTATGTTTAAACTTATTCATTATTTTAAGTTTTTGTAAAATTTTCGTATTCAAATAAATTATTATTTAACGTCCTCCGAAGTCTCGCTTTTTTTGATGCCCCCACGCGATTACCATATAATAAATAATTTTTAACTAAAATTTTAATACAACTTAATTATAAATAATAAGCTAATAGCTTATATATTCAATTATTACGCGTTTTTTTAACTGGGCATAATGCCGGGATCTTATGAGATGTTACTTCCGTGCTGTTAATTATTAATTATTTAAAGGTTTAATATTTTAAAGTAAATTTAAAAAAATAGGAGAATACCGAACCCGATGATGTGCTGTGCTACAAGCTGATCACTGTGAACTTCAAGCTGTTATTTTTTGTTTGCGCATAATTTTTTATTTAGTCAAACTTTTGTTTTTGAAGAGAAATTCCGTTGATATTTTTATTTGTTTAGTTTTATTTTTGGTTTATATTTTAAAATTCAAATTATCACTATTAATTAATAACAAATAAAATCTTTGAAATCTATTTTTTGACATCAGTTCTGTAAATATATAACAGATTATTTCAGTGTTATTAATAGAAAATTATTTAAAGAAAATATTCTTAGAAATAGAAACTTTGTAGTTTTAACTAATTGTTTATTGTTTACTATTTTATCGCCGTATTTGATAAAAAAGTTTTTAGCTTTATTTAAATGTATTGATAGTTTAATTTAACTTATTGTATTTGTTTTTTTCTAAATTTTTAACAATAAAAGGCTCATAGTAAAAGCATTAGTTTACTTTTTTATGCTTTAAAATACAATTTGAGCTCAATGGTTTAATATTACTGATAAGTTTTCTTTTAATCTTTGTTTAATCAAATTATTTCAAATTTAAAAAAATTATATGATATCTTTCTTTTACAATTTATTTAATAAACTATTCAATAAATTTTCATAAAAGTCCATCTTTATTGAATTAATTCAAAAAAATATTGCATAATTTTCCCAGAACGGTGAACACCTGGCCTGGCGGGGGCTGTCGGAGCTTCGTTTGCGGGGGTGACCACTAATCAATTCCACCAAACTTTTTTTTTGTCCGACGATTTCACATTTCTTTTTTTAAATAAACGAATTATATTTTTAAAATTTATTATGCTTTTTATTATTAAAATTTCTCAGGCCGATAGGCTTTTGGTCCTTTTATGATTGTTATTTATTAACATTTTTTAAATTACTTTAAATTTTAGTGCTCTCATGTCAAAAAAAAGAATGCCCGGTTTACTTAATCATGACGTTCACGTCATTGCCCGCACAAACTGGTCTCTCAAACTCTAAAAGATTTATGTAAATTATTGCATTCCCCTCTTTGTTTTATTTAACTAATGTTTTTATATTGTTGAAATAATAATTTGATATGAAAGATATCTCAGTCTTTTTGATTGCACAACTTAATAAAAATTTGTAATTAATTGTATTTTAATAAATTCTTGCGGTATCTTCTGTTCTCGTGTTGCCCAATTTGAGTTGCATTCTTTGCTTTTGTTTTAATTTAACATAGTAATATCAAATATTTGGTGTATTTTATATACTGCTATTTTGATAATGGCTAAAGCATTAATTTTTTTGTAAATTTGATTGTAATTTGAAAAAAAATTGAATTGTTATGTTTTCTCATCTCAAAATTCCAATTTTTTATTTTTTTAATATTAAATAAACATTATTCTAATTTTTTTATTGATCCTTACTTTTTTATTTGGCGACAAACTGCATATTTGTTTTTATAAATACTGTGTGCAAAAAATACAATGTCTATTTCAAATATTATTTCAAAATGTTATTATTTTATTGAGGAATTTTCATTTTGTAAATTGCTTGAATTTGCGAATGTTCGTCCGCAAAAGGCTGAATAATTTTTTGCATTTCTATTCAAAAAATATATTATTATAAAACCGGTCGCTAATTTTTCTGAGTTTTTGGGCTTTTATTATAATTATTTCTAAATTTTTTTATCAATTTTTATTTATTATTGTCTCAAGACTTGCTAACGATTAAATGAAAATTCACTTATTGAAGCATCCCGACAATTGGCTTGAAGATTATTATATGTTTTCTTCGATTCATTTTAATATAAATTACATCGTCAAATATTGATAATTGAATATTGTGAATTTTCACAAGTTTAGAAATATTATTTAACGGGATTTTTTTGAATTATAATATGTATTTTGAAAATCTGCTAAATTTATATTTGCTCAAACTGGAATACTTTATTTAATTGATTTTTTGCTTAATTTGTTGAAATACTTAGCTTTTCATTTATTTTTCTTTATTATTAAAAATTTTTAATTGATAAAAAATTCTATTTTTTATTATATACCCGAAATATCTGAATTTAATTTATCCAAACTCTGATCGCAAACAATTCAACGGTACTTTATTGAACACTGACACCTAATTATTGTATAGAATCCAAACTCGAATTTCTGTAACAAAATACTTTATTATTTGTCTGTAATTATTAAAATAAATAATCAATATTTATTTTTCCGTTGATTACTGAAATTTTGTTAACGATTAAATCAACAGCTTCTTTTTTGAATTTAAATTTAAGATTAAATTTTTGTATGATTATTTATCATAAATTCAGTAGCTTTGTTTTAATATTTAATTTTATAAGCCTTCCTCGTTCATGGGGCGCACGTAATTAGCATTGGTTTAACTGTTTTGTTTTTGTTTCAATATTTGCTTTGCTTGTTTTTTGTTCTTGAACGTTTGTTAATTTTGTTTTATTTCATCTTTAGAAAAATTAAAATCTAAATCAAATTTTTTGTTTATTTTTAATTAGCCAAAAAGTCATCTATGGATTATGGTTTAATTCTGAATGTAATTCGGTTTTAATATCATTTTAAATTATTAAATAACAAAACTCTTTTTATATTTCCTCAAACTACAATATTTTATTTAATTCCCGCACAAACTTGTTAATTCACCCAAAACTCTAAAAGATTTATGTAAATTATTTCTATTTAAACAAATTGAATTAGCATTTGCATTTGCATTCCTCAACGTTCTTTTTTGTTGTATTTCTTTGCACTTAATACTATTTTTTAGTATAAAATTATTAAAACAATATATAATTAAAACAATAAATTTTTTTAGATTAACTATAATCTTGCAACTTCTTAAAATATTATATTAATTTATTGTAAAAAATCATTCAATTAACTCGGTTTATTATAAATTTATTTATGTTGACTTAACTAATGTTTTTATATTGTTGAAATAATAATTTGATATGAAAGATATCTCAGTCTTTTTGATTGCACAACTTAATAAAAATTTGTAATTAATTGTATTTTAATAAATTCTTGCGGTATCTTCTGTTCTCGTGTTGCCCAATTTGAGTTGCATTCTTTGCTTTTGTTTTAATTTAACATAGTAGTAGTATCAAATATCCGGTCGCTAATTTTTCTGAGTTATATTATTTCTTCAAAAAATAAAAATCAGAAATTAAACTAAAACAATTTTTAGATGGGGTGCGTTCATGTCCAAATTACTCTCGCCGCCTGACTCTCTCTTTGGTAGCATATTATTTCTTCAAAAAATAAAATGTTCAAAAAAGTAACTAAAACAATTTTTAGATGGGGGGCGTTGATGTCCAAATTACTCTAACCGTCTGACTCTCTCATTTTAGCACATTATTTCTTCAAAAAATAAAATGTTCAATAAATTAAACTAAAACAATTTTTAGATGGGGTGCGTTGATGACCAAATTACTCTAACCGTCTGACTCTCTCTTTTTAGCACACTATTTCTTCAAAAAATAAAATGTTCAAAAAAGTAACTAAAACAATTTTTAGATGCGGTGCTTCATGTCTAAATTACTCTCACCGCCTGACTTTCTCTTTGGTAGCACATTATTTCTTCAAAAAATAAAATGTTCAAAAAAGTAACTAAAACAATTTTTAGATGGGGTGCGTTCATGTCCAAATTACTCTCGCCGCCTGACTCTCTCTTTGGTAGCATATTATTTCTTCAAAAAATAAAAATCAGAAATTAAACTAAAACAATTTTTAGATGGGGTGCGTTAATGCTTAAATTACCCTCGCCGTCTGCAACCTTGCATTTTGTCAGTTGGGAGTTATTCATTTTGATTAACGTATATTTTTGAATTTGAATAGTCCTGTGAATGAATATACAATTTGCTCCAAATTCACCAATTTTTTCTCAATAACTTTAGCTTTCATTATTAATAAATAATTTCCACGACATATGTAATTATTTGTTTTAGCTTAATCGGCGCTCGTATGTTTTTTTTATTTACTACATAGGATTTTGAATTTTTTAATTATAAAATTGGGGATTTAAAATTTATTTAGTAAAAACTACTTTTATTCATTACGCATTAAATGCTATGTAAATTTAATTGCTTATTTTTACATGATCCTTTTGTATTTATAAATTTATGGTGTTTTAGTTATAATAAATTTTTGTGGTGTTTTGATTTTTCAGTTCTTATGTTAGTAATTTATATTATGTTTTAATTTGACTGTATTTGTATTATTCAATATTTTAATTTTTTTTATCTACGCATATGATTTTTTCTTAAATATATTATGTTTAAATAATGATAAATTTAATTTAAACACAATTGGAGAAATGTATGTACTAAGTAATTATTTAATAATTAACATTAGGTTCTAAATAATTATTAAAGTATTTTCAAGCTTTTTAATTGCAACAAATTTTTGTTTTAATCTTGATCAATCCGAATAAAAAAAGTTACACGGTGAATCTGAGTTTTATTTATTGGTAGGTAATTAATATAGCTTTTCATAGCGTTTGCTTAATTTATTTTAATTAACTCCATGTCGACGATATCCTTTGCACGCTTGATGAGAACATCCTATTGAATTTTCATATTTTTTTTAAATTAATAATAAATTTTTGTGGTGTTTTGATTATATTTGTTTATTTGAATATCCGATTCTTAATTGCCTTTGCATTAATATAATTTAATTTTTAAAATAATTTCATAATCATATTTATCAAATGTTTTTATAATAATATTTAGTATAATTTTTCTACAATTTTATTTTACAACTTTTTCAAAACGTTGGCGATGTTAGCATGAGACTGTTTACTTGGACTTTGTATTCAACCTCAATGTTGCTCTGCCTTTTTCAAAAAAATGTAATGTTTATGGTCTGGTACCATTTCACTTCAAATAATAATTGATTAATAATATTTATATAATTAGGGTATTTATTTCGTGCTATAATCTTAATTGGTTAATCCATCTTAGGTGTGCAAAAATATATTGCAATTCATTCTAATCTGCCGGCTATTGATGTTTATCTTATTAATAGTTTTCTTATTTTGTAATCTGTTTTGATTTTTAAATAAAAAATAATGCATTTTTCTATTACCTACTTAAAAGTTGAGGAATTATTAAATGCAAACAATAATTGATATGAATTTTAATTTTATTTTTTCTTGTTTGTTTTATAAATGATTTCACATGCAATTTGTGTAACATTTTAAATGATTATTTAATTTTATTTTATTTACTTATCTTTCTGTATTTAAAAGAATATCGATAATAGAATCTTGTGGGGCTATTTTAGAATTGTTAATCAGATGTTAGCCAATAACCGTGTAGGAATCGTAGAAACGCAATCTTGTTGAGAAGGGAGAAGCGTGTCGAGTGCTTTAAACAATATTTAGTTCAAATTATTAACGATATTACATGTATTGCAAAGTTTTTCAATATGTTTTATTTTTTTAGGTGCAACATTTTTTCAAAGTGTCACAATTCAATATAGGTATATAAAAACTTCTAAAATAGGTTTTAGCTCTTTTCCAAAAAACAAATTTTTGGGTGTATTTAATTAAACCACTAATCAACTGTTTTTGCTCTAACTATAGTATATATTTTAATTTGTGTTGATTTATTTTATTCGCAATAATTTGATTATTATTAAAAAGAAATACGAAGGTTAACGATTTAATTTTATTTGATTTAGCACCGTTTACCGCTGCTTCAATTTCTCTTTGATATTACTTTCATTCGCATACTTTTGCGTTTAAATGTATTAATTTTTTTCTTTTAAAATATCTTTTACCTTAGGATTTAGCAATATTGCATATATTTGTACAATAATTTTATTTTTGAAAATGATTAGTTATATTAAATTTAAACCTTATTTCAGGGTTTTTAAATATCTTAACCAAGTATTTTAAATTTTTTTTATATAAATTTTTTAACAATTTGTCGATTATGATTTTTGATTGATATGTGATTTTATTAATTTTGTAAGGAAAACTTTTTTTAAGATTAAATTTATTTGTACTTTATTTTTTATTATTATTAAATTGTCTGAAATGAATTTGATACGCTGACGAATTCGTCAACAGAAAATAAAAATTGAAAATTTAAAACGTATTTGAATCGGTTGTAATTTGCAGAAATGAAACAAAATAATTTACCGAGGAGGATTAGAACCACCCACAGACTCCCCAAGTGAACTACCACTCACCACTACACCACCCGCGCCGAGAATAAGAAAATTGTTCACAAAATAGCATTTACCGATTACCGAAAATTACAGAAATCCCTTATCCGACGAATCTGTAATATGGAAAAAATTACCTCGGTTATCACGAAAATTCCGCGGTAATACCGTACCGTGCCGAACACGTAAATATTGTTTAATTTGATTTATCAACTTAATTTTGTTGCTTTAATATTGCATTAAATCGGTTACTTTCTTTTATATTTTTTACAAAGATTAAGGATTAAATTCTATTTTCCTAGAATTTACGGATTTTGCATTGATATTTTTATGGATTATTTTATTTCATTATGCAAAACATATGACCACAGACGCGCGCACAGAACGTTGCTATAAGAAGTAAATTCGTGTTTTATTTAATACAATTTGATAAACATTAATTTTCATTTTATTTTTTTGGTAATACCACAAATCTCATAACACAGCTAAACAAAAGAATTAAATAATTTTATTATGTTCTTATTATATTTGTTATTTTAAAGTGCACAATTTTTGAATACAATTCCATGTATTATTTCCATACAACATCTTCCATATCGGTCATTCTATCTTTTTCCAATTTTATTCAATAAAAGGTCATATTAGTCCTGCTGACAATCGTCATCCTTGTCTTATAAAATGGAATCATCGTCACCTCGCTTGCATCCTATGCTGCTCTTTGTCAATTTTTTATGACTGGGGTTTACACCTAGCAGGCAAACTGAAGAGCTGCAGATTTTATAAACATAAGTAAGTAAATTTAATATTTTCTTGCTATTCATTTTTACATTTTAAAAGATTTAATTGGATTCTTTATTTTTCTAAATATTAAATTACATACATTGGTCTGTTTCTATTGTATCGGAATGAAAGATTACGTTTCTATTGTATCGGAATGAAAGATTACGTTGATAGTCCTTTACATTAATAGTTTATAAATAATCTTAACCTTAATTATGTATTTAGTTATAATATTAAAAAAATGCTCGTTTTAGATTTTATTTAAGTAACCCAAAACTGATTTTAAATTTGCATAAGCACATAATCTTTTTGATTGTATCCATTGTTAAACTGCTGCAATTTTTAAACAAACTCGAGTAATGTTTAATGTTGGTTTTCTAGATAATTCCATCAATTTTTTTCCAAATTGATGTAAATGTTAACCAATATTTATTACATTTTATTTAATTTTTTGCGTAAAATGTCACAAATAAATGTTTTTGCATTATTTTTATTATACTAAAATCTTTTAAATGTAGTATTATTTACTTGCTTCGATCAACAATTAAAAATTTTTATATAATATTAATTTCTCGTTCAGTTTTTTGTATATTATAATTTTATTTTATTTTTAACTGTTTTTTTATATTCATTAAATCAATAATCATTATTTATACATTAATTTATGGGATCAATTTTAGGGATAAATAAAATAGATAATCCATAATATTTTTTTTTGATTAATTAAAATGATTTCAATAAACCAAAAATCCAAAAATATTACACGATAGGCAGGGCTAGAAAATAGCTGCTTAATTGGTGAAAAAATATGCCAAAAATAAACAATAATGACTTAAAAACTTCTTTTTATAAATGGTAAAATTATCAGTTAGGTAGGTATTTCACATCATTTTTGAAATTTAAAAAAAGCTAGTAAAACTAAATAAAATAAAAAAATTGTAAGAACAGAATCATGATCGTTTTATCTTGCATTTGCTATGATAAAATTTTTTTATGAATTATATATGTTTTAATTAATAAAATGTTTTTAATTCAATGACAATTAGCAGACCCAAAAATATAAAATAGGTATTGTGGAATTGATTTTGTATTTTGTTTTGAAACAACCCAAAAAATCTCGGTTTTAAGTAGAAAAACTTAAGTCCTTGAGCTTTTTTATATGTGAGAAAATGCCCGGACTCGTCTCTTCGCGTCATTTTTAATGGAAAAATTTTTACATTTTTGGCATATTTAAAAAACTGCACCAAAACTTCCAAATTTTTCGGATAATTGTTCACATTAAGACGTGCCGTGCCGTAACTAAGAATTTGTATTATTGTAACATTAATTGTAATTATTTTTATTTTAAATGCACAAATTTTCTGATTTTTAAACTAACAAAGAAGAAGTGCGTTTTTATTTGAAGATATATTATGATATATTTATTTAAATCTTTTTATATCATTTGTGGTTCATATACAAAAGTGTAATTACATTACTTTAATAATTGCGGGTGTGCCCCGTCTTTTTATTAAATTTTTCAGAAAAAGAATATTTGAAGATTCGTTTTTTTTTTCCAGCGGATACGCCGCATTTTTAATAGATTAATCAGCTTAAATATTTTTTAACAGCGAATTTTGTAATTGGCTTTATTAAATTTGACTATTGAAATATTCTTTAATACACGCAAAATTGGCTTTATTAAATATGACTATTGAGATGAATAAGAATCTATTTACTAATTTTAATTTACAAAATATTTTAAATTGTTGGTGGTATTTTGGTTCAAAAGTTTGCCATTTGTAAAACACTATAATTTTTTTTGCTGATTTCTTTCTTTGCTGATTTATTTTCTTTGGAAAGATATTTTCTTTTTTTAATTTTATCATGTAATTTCTATTATTGTAATAATTTTTGATCACCATTTTATTTGATTTATGTTTTATAAATTAGTTGCTTTTTTATTCTTTGGTAAATTGGATTATGGCTTTTAATTGGTAATTATTTATTTGTTCAATTCCAAATTAATGTCACTCTACCTTTGGTATTTAAACTTGGATTTACTATACTATTATAATTGTTTTCGTGTTTTAAAGAAAAGATTATGAAATTTATCAACTACGGAAATAACAAATAAAACAAGTACAATCAAACAACATAATATTCCTTTATTCATAAAAAGTTGTATTTAATAAATATACTTTGAAATATATTTTAATTAATGCTTATTGTGATAGATATAACAAAAAATCAAACTATTCAAAATGTTATTTTAAATATAAACCCCTTCGAGCACTCAGAAAAGCATCTTCAATATGAATTCTTCAATTCTCGCCCGATTATTTATAAATCAATGAATAATGGTGTACATTAAAAATCGGAAATAAACAAATTTGTAACATTTATTCCATCAAAAAATCTGGAAAATATTATTTGAGAAAGCAGTCGCTTAAGATACATATTAAACAGTAAAAGCCTTACTGCTTTACACATTATATTGAGTTCAATCAACTCCTGCCTCATCATAGCCATATTCAGAGCAAAAATTTAAGTTGGCTAAAAGTCAAAATTTTAAATCTATTCAAACCAATTTATGATGTTATTTAAATGTTAAAGTACTGGTTAATGTGTTTTATTTATAATACAAAAAAAAATAATTTTAAAAAGGGTTTGTATAAAAAATCAAATAAATTAAATAAAATGATTTAAATTTAAAAAAAGTATCGCACAAACAAAAGAATGCAGCTAAGATTAAGGCTTAAATCCTCGAAGTGAGCGCCGAAAATGATTTATTTAAAGTGATATTAACAAATTAAAACAAAAATAATTTTATATAATATATATAGCAAAAAATATTCATAATGCTTGGTTCTGAGTCTGTCGAGATGTTAACAAAATTTGAAGCAAAAGCAAAGGCAACCCGTCAATGACTTAACAATCTATTCACCAATCAGGTAAAACGATATATTATTCATGCTTTTGTATAGAAAACATTTAAAAACACAATAATAGAAGTTAGACACTGCACTACAAAACTTATTTAATTTTGAACCGATGCCGTTAAGTCAACACCTAAGAATTAAATTCATTAATTACCATAAAAAATTTGATTGGAATAAAAAAACAAAATAATACCAACATGGTTAGCGCCTTCGTAAAGGCGCACAACATCAGAATAAGAGCGAGCTTAACTGTCAATAAACTTAAATCAATAAAAAACAAATTTTTAAAAATTCATCTTTTAATAAGATAAAAATAAGATACCTTTTTAACATTATACGCTATTGCTAACAATAATTAATTTGATTATAATGAAATTCTTCAATGTTTAGATTTAATCAGAGAATAAAAGCAGACCTTCTTAAATTTAAATTCAAATACAAATAAATTTAAATAAAAATAAGAAGTATTATTGATGTCATTATAAAAAACAGTCCATTATTAGAAAGATTTACAATCAGAACATTCATCTTCGATGAGCAGATCACTAGGAGGAAAATTCGGCACTCAACTTGTTATAATCGATTTAAATAAATTATTATTTGAAATAATAAAATATTCATAATTTGGAAATAAGGCAAAACAACGTTGGCTGTACTTGAAAACACAAAAAAAAAAATTTCAAACATAAAGCAAGTGCGCCCAATGAAGACAAACTATGAGGAATATTCTAAATGAGGTGCGATAATCCAGGCCATGATTTTCGTAGTTTCTATCATTATAATAGACTTTCTAATTTAATATTAATTTATTTGAGTTTTTTATAAAAATAAATATTAGTTTACATTTGATTAAATAAATCTATAAAACTTGCTAACAACACTTCAAAGTAAAAAGTAACAAAAAAATCAATAAAAATTTTAAAACTGAGATATAATTAAAAAATAGATCATTTATATGAAATTGAAACAAGGATTCAAAAGCAAATCATATATTAATATATCAAAATCTAAAAATTGCATGGAAATTAAAATAAATAAATTCACAAATTTAATATGTTTTATTTATATAAACGGGGACATTATAAAAGTTATTTGAAGGCAAAATAATTATAATAGAAAATTGGGTTTATTAAACGTCAGACGGTTAGAGTAATTTGGGCATCAACGCACCCCATCTAATAATTTTTTAGTTACTTTTTTGAACATTTTGTTTTTTGAAGAAATAGTGTGCTAAAAAGAGAGAGCCAGACGGTTAGAGTAATTTGGTCATCAACGCACCCCATCTAAAAATTGTTTTAGTTTAATTTATTGAACATTTATTTTTTGAAGAAATAGTGTGCTAAAAAGAAAGAGTCAGACGGTTAGAGTAATTTGGTCATCAACGCACCCCATCTAAATTGTTTTAGTTTAATTTATTGAACATTTTATTTTTTGAAGAAATAGTGTGCTAAAAAGAGAGAGTCAGACGGTTAGAGTAATTTGGTCATCAACGCACCCCATCACACTTGTTTCAAGACATTGTTTATTCAAAATTGTTTTTAAGGATCGCACATCTTTATAATTTTTGATTTGTTTTAGTATTTATTAAATACTTAGTATAAAGCTTTTACCACCTTTGCAATGGTCTTAAAACCTTTATCTACTGGCGTGATTTTGTTCGTGTTTAACTAAAATGGTGAGTGGATGATTAAAGCATAATACCCATTATTTGTTAAGCCACGTGAAAAAAGGGCATTTGTGCCATCCCTAACAATGCCCTTCTCTAGACGACAGTTGTCTGGTGTCGATGAAGCCTGTGCGTAGAGCGTACATCAGTTTTTTGAACAGACTTTAAAAATAATTGAATATTATATTCTTAAATGAATGTATGTTTAATTAATGATACTAATTAGTTTTATTTTGATTCTGCCTTTTAAGTTTTTAATTTAATCTTGTGCCTGAATATAGCTTATTTTAAAATCTTATTTTTGTTTTAAATTCAAATATTTTTATTTTATAATGCGTGCTTCGCATTTACTTTTCCTTCGGATAATCCCTTGTGGCAACGTGTCTTTTTATTTAAATTAATTGTTTTAATTACGTTATAATAATTTCTGTCTTTATAAAATAGGTTAAAAAACACGTTTAAAAGCATTTGGTAAATTCTTCGAATATTCTAAACCCATTTCTCAGTATTTCTTATATAAATCAAATAAATTTGAATAACCTTTTATTTAATATTACCACGCGTAAAATTTGAATTTTAATCGATTTAAATCCATCCAAAGGTTATAATGCGTTAAAAAAAGGTTTAAAAATAATTGTACTTATTAGTTAACCATTCTTATATTATATTAATTGATGTCTTCTAAGTTAAAAATATTTTTATTTACTATCGGTGTCCATTAAACACTATTTTGTTCTCTTTTTTAGTTTGGAGTATTTTAATGGAATATTCAGAGCACAATTAAAATGTATGTTTCATTCTTTATGATAATTATATCCGATATTTTAATTTTAAAATTTATAAATAAACAAAACAAATCAAGATTGAATATTATTGTATTTTTGGAATTTGGTATTCTGAACTTATATGTATTCAAAAAGGCCTTTATCCTCCTGTAGGCATCCAATTTTTCGACATCCAGTCGATATTTTGTATTCATTTTTATAAATGATTTTTTTTTTTTAAAAGTGCGTTTTAATTTAAACCATTATCAACTTGGCATGGATTAATTTTATAAATAAACACGTCTTTAAACCCTTTAGTCAATGTGCTCCTTTGGCACTGATACGGTCAAAAATGCTCTCAAAAGCGGAAGAAATAATTGCGAAATAATTTTGACAGTTTTTTGTTTTTAATTAATTTTAACTTTGAAACTTTTATATTACTTGAATCTAAATGCATAATATTTCGAATTAATATTTTGCCTTCGCCTTATTTATGTTTTAATGAATATTTTGCTTTTTCGGTTTATTTTTCTAAACCAAACATAAAATTCTTTTTTTGTGAATGTTTTTGATATCTTAAATTTGGTGTAGCATAATTAATAGCCATTTTTGAAAAAGCTACAAAGTTTTTTTAATGTATTGCATTTTTAATACCGAATAGTTTGTTTAATACTTTTGTTTTTGCATAAATAATGCTCTCCTAAAAATTTAATGGAAATTTTGATTATTTTTTTTGTATACTGTAATTTTATATTTAATGGCAACGTTCAACACTCACGGACCTATCATTGGGTGATGGATGTTATAGCGCCAAGAATGTTCAAAGTCTTTATTGTTTTCAACTTTAAGGTCTTATTGTAACTATTTAAATATGCTTTTTTATATTTTCAACTTACTAACTTTTGATATTTTTTAAAATAAAAGATAATAAATGTTATTTTATAAGCATTTTTCGTATAAAAAATTTATATGGTAAAATAAATGAATATCTTCAAATAATAACAATATTGCCTTAATTATTTTTTAATTAACACGTTATGGGGTAAGCATGTTTTCACAATTTTTCTGTGTTTATTGTTACCGGGTATCTGCTATTTAATTTATAGCTTTTTTATTTAAAACAATAAATCTAATGTTAGTTATTGTTTTCTATTAGCAAATCTGGTAAATTTTTTAAACTAACAAAGAAGTGCGTTTTTTATTTAACAATATATTTTGGCTTTTGTTGGTTTGAAAAAGAAATGCTTAGCGCATTATTTTCCTTTAATACACTCAAATAATTTTTAGTTTGATTAGGTCCTTTTTATTTAAGTTATTTAATTATATTTTTTCGCTTCTAGTTTATGTTGCTTTTTTTTAATATAATAATAATATGTTATTCAATCTTAGTGCTAAATATTTAATTTATTTGGGTTTAATAGAAATTTATTAAGCCTTTTTGAATAAATAAAATCTGCTCGCGATTTCTTTGTGTTATTTAATTTTTTAATAAGCCGATGTGGTGCGAGGTTTTTGCAGCTCACTTTTTAGTCTGGGTTTGAGCATCATTTTTTAAATTTTCGTAAACCTAATTAAAGTCGCCTAATATTTACAAATTAAGTAATATGCTAACTTTAATAAATAAACGTTAATTTGATTCTCATTAAAAATTATATGGCGTTACTAAATAATATATTGTTTTCATATGTTATTTAAAACCAAATTTTTATATCACTGTTTGAATTAGCTTAAATTTTTTTTAACAGCGAATTTTTTGTATTTTATTGTTTTGGTTTATTGTAATTGGTTTTATTAAATATGACTATTGAGATGAATAAGAATCTATTTACTAATTTTAATTTACAAAATATTTTAAGTTGTTGGTGGTATTTTGGTTCAAAAGTTTGCCATTTGTAAAACACTATAATTTTTTTTTGCTGATTTCTTTCTTTGCTGATTTCTTTTCTTTGGAAAGATATTTTCTTTTTTTTAATTTTATCATGTAATTTCTATTATTGTAATAATTTTTTGATCACCATTTTATTTTATTTATGTTTTTAAATTATATCCTTCTTTTTTATTCTTTGGTAAATTAGATTGTGCTTTTAATTGATATTTGTTCAATTGCAAATTAATGTCACTCTACCTTTGGTGTTTTAAACTTGCTGATTTACTATACTTTTATAAATGATTGAGGTTTTTAGGCACTAAACTCTTATTAAATTCTAAACCAATCAAAAATAGGTGCTAGCCTCAAGCAAAATAATTTATAAATTCAAAAAAAAACAATAAAAAACAATATATTGATATTTTTATAATATTCCTGATTACGGTGTCGCTTGCAATTTAAAAAAAAATAGAAAAATATTTTATTTTTTGTATTACAGTTTATCAATTATTATTTATTGTTCAAAACAAATTGTAAACTATTTCAATCCTTAATAATGATTTTCTTCCCCATTAGAGTTGAAGTATTATCAACATGTTAAAATACCCATTTTCAAATAATCGTCCACAGCTGTTTTTAATGCTCCATTTTCAAATTACATATTCGATTCTAATTTATTATAGTTACACTATTTTTAAAATTTTAAATATATCTATTATTGAATTATTTAATAACAATTTTGTTTTATGTTATTTTATAATAAGAAATACCTATTTGCCTTTATAACGAATTAGTTCTCGCAGACTTTTTCTTTTGTAAAGTAAAATTTACCTAATTCTATTTAAACATTTCATAAGTTTAATTGTATTAAGCTTTAAAGCAAATGTTTTTTATAGCATTTTTATTCACAGTTGATTTAATATTTTAATTTCTGTAATTTTTATTTATTTAATTTTATGTATAGTTTTATTCATACAAATTCTTTCTAAATTTTTTTATGAATAATTAATTTTTTTTTGCGTCTTGGCCTTTAAACGACATAAAATTATAAAGTTTCTGAATATATTTTTATTGCGTTAAAAAAAGTTATAATTATGTATTACGTTTCAGCCTTTGTTCGGCAGCATCCTTGGGGTTTTATTTGGCTTGGGCTTACCCATATTTTAGTTGTATTTATTTTAATTTAATTACGAAACTTTATGAATAATCTTCAGAGTTTTTCATTTTTTGTTTTGATTCAGTTTTTAAATATCATTTCTCTCTTTTATCACATACAATTTAATTTAATTGGGGTTGGTAAATAGCTTGAACCTTTAACACAACGATTTTTCTATTTCATTTGATGTTTATGTTTTTGTGATAATTTTAATAAGAAGTTGTACGGCTTATTTTAATAGTATTCTTTATTTTTACTAAAATTCTGTCGATTTCTTGTATTGCTAAGCTCTGTCACTTTAAAAGACAGTAAAAATTATTAACGATCAAATGATGATTCAACATTTACTTGATTTTTGATTTAGAAACTAAATAATGGATAATTTAGCTTACAATAAAAAGCTTAAACAAACCGATCATGGAATTACCGGCCTATTGGATCGTTTTGAAATTTTCTTGAAATATGCCTTAATTATTGAACTTGCTCAAGATTATAAAAAACAATAGCTCATTTAAATCATTAGGTTTGATTTATATTTAAAAAAATTTGCGCGTTGGTTTTTATCCTTAATGAATTCTTGAAGACTTTTTCAGTTGGTCGGCCTTTTTAATCCAAGCATAAAACCTTACCGCAAATCACAAGATTTAGTAATTCTAGAGGCACTTTATTATGTGAACTGAATTTTGCAAACGTAGAAAAAGTTGCAGCCGGGCGGAGACCACGGTCAACTCGGGGAACGGGGATACCGAGGACGGACAAACCGGGGATTCCCTTTTGGGGATGAGTATTTTGAAAAAAACGACTTTTTATAAATCAAAATGTTTTCAAAAGTAAAAATGCACCACTAAAAAAGGGGCCAAAAATGAAGCTCAAAAGATCGATTTAAAACGATTCAATCTTCAGAAATAAGCTATTTTAAATTCAACTAATAAATATTCATAAAGAGTTTTTGTAAACAACGGAGATTTATTAGAGGTGATTATTTTTTTGAATATAAAAAAAAATGATTTTCAACTAAATACAAACATCAGATAAGTCAAGTGACAAATTTTGAATGAAAATTAAACAAATAATGCTCTACAAAAAACTTTCATCATCAAAATAAGGACACTAGAAAGATCCGTCATGGTTTTGTTGACTTAGCAAAAATAAAATTTACATCTTATAAAGTCATACTTAAAATAAAAATGCAAGTTTTTAAAATAAGTCAAAAATTCGGGTTAGGAAAATTAATGATAAATGCAATAACTTATTTGATTAGTATTCGGCAACTATGATAACAAATATCAAATAAAAAATATATTTTATTGTTTAAGCAAGATCCAAAAAAACGCTTAAACAAATCTAACTAACTTCATAAATTTTAAATCAACTGATTTACAAGTTAAAGTAAGGTGAGAGGACCTACAAAATCCTACAAAATACCGCATATCACGAAGCAGGGCACGCTGTGGCAGCGTATGTGCTGCCCAGCACCATGCTCGTGACGCGGGTAATTAAAATTAACTAAAAAATGTCAAATAAAATTTTAAATATTGAGTTAACAATGCTTAATTCGACTAGCCACTAAATTGGAAAGTAATATTTAGAAACATAAAATATTTATACCTTACGAACGCCCAAAAAATAAATCAACGCGCCACATACGAAGAAGATAAAAAATGCAAATTAACAAATAAAAAACCCTTTAATATTTAAGAAAAAACACAAATTACATACGTTTAGAAAGAATTAAAAGATAATTATATAAAACAAACAAAAATTAAAATATTACAAACTTAATGCAGTTGTTCAGCAAAATATAATATAAAAAATTGCGTTTTATTTGTCCCAATTAAATATTAAAATATTTATATTGTATTTGTAAAACAGCAAACTGCAACCTCAAACGCTAATTGCAATCTCAAAAAATTATAAAAATTAATATAATTATTTAAGCAGCAAATTTAGAAACATTAATTACTGTTAGCGAAGCCCTCAGCAAAATTGATCCAGAACTTCTCCATAAGAAACAACTAGGTTAATGCATAAAAAAAGAATTAAAAAGTCCATATTAAAAGAGGTTAAACTTTGTATTTTTTCCATAATTTCTAATCGGAGTTTTGGTTGGGGCGTTGTTTTAAAGTTAAATACAAATTTGCACCTTAGTTTATTTGCTTTTATAAAAACCAGTATTTTGTTAATTATATTTTACAAATGGTTAGTTATTAAAATAATATTTTAGAACATTAAATCATAAATAACTTTGCATAATAAAAACATTTTGGTTTACATTTTTGATAAAAAGTATTTATTTTATATATATTAAATATTATTCATACAAAAAAATCAGATATAATTAAAAAGTAAAGTAAATCATTACTTAATATAGAATGCTGTTCTAAATAACAAAATCTGAACTACAAATATTAAATAAAAAAATAATACCATTAAAAAAATGATGCGCAAAATAACACCCATTTGTTGCAGATAATTAATGAAACCTTATAAAACATTTTGATTAATAATACAATTAATGTAATAAAAAATGATTAAATATAATAAATATATAAAATAGTCTTAAAGGTAATTTTTAGTAATTGTTTTGAATGAAAATGTGCATCAAGATCTAAAATATTTAATATATTATTTAAATATTCAAACAATCAAATGGTACAAATTTTAAATGACCATAAAAAATTAATGGAAATGCTTCACCTTTCATTATGAAGTTAAAAATATAAAATTGGGAGCGGCGGTCCAAGGCATCAGTGTTATAAAAAAGTACTAATATAATAAATCTATTCACAAACATTTAAAACAATAAAAAAATATTAATTTAAATAAAAAGAACGGAAACAAATTTAAACATATTTTTTTAAAATTGCTATAGTTAAATTAAACCAAAAAATATACAAAAACAATTTTTTAATCCCGTATTTTAAAGAATAATACAAATCGTTGAAAAAATTCAACCCGCTATGAGAAGGCTCTATCCATCATCAATGTACTTTGAGACTGTGCATCGGTGTATTTTTTAATTGATTTAAAAAAAAAATTCTTTAAGATAAATTTGACACACTTGAAATAAAAAATGACAACAGCAATAATTGATGTAATAAACTAAATTTTTTGAAATAAAATAATAAAAATATTAAAACTACAAAAGCAAAACAATATGAAAGAAAAAAAGATCTAACACATTCTTATTGAATTTTTATTATGGCAATAAAATAAATAATATTAAAAATTAAAATCAATAACAAAGCAAATCTAACTACTAGTACGATAAAAATGTTTTTTATGTTTATATTGTTTTTATTTGAGATAATAGTTAAAAGAATATTAAATAACTTGAGCAAATTCTTTATTCAATTAAACTATACAAACTTTTATAAAAGGGTGGCTTAATTTATACAATAAGAAATGCCGCCAGCAAAAGGATTTTATCCGATTTTTTTTTGTATGAATAATATATTTATAAAAAATAAATACTTTTTATCAAAAATGTAAACCCAAATATTTTTATTAATGCAAAAGTTATTTTTGATTTTAAATGTGCTAAAATATTATTTTAAATACAACAGTTTGGTTCTGTTCCTCAAAACAAAACTCGGCAAGTATACAATAATTGATTTGGAAAAATTAGTTAAAATATTATTTTAATAATAAAAAATATTCAATCTGAAGAATATGCTATTATATTTGTAATAATGCAACCCTGATTAAATTCAAAAGAGGAATCTATATTTATTATACATCAAAAAAGTGTCCAACTATAAATAAAGCACCAACAAACGAAAAAATTAAAATTATTATGGATTAATTTTATTACTTTTTATTCATTTGTTTTGTTTTTGCTTATATCCAATTGAATTTCAATTTTTAACACTTTTTTGAGTTATTTGATAGTTTTCATATTCGACTATTCAATTTGCGCTCATGACGAAAAGCTAAAATGGGAACTTTTATTTAGTTTTGTCGGTGCGTTTAAAGTTTAGCAATACTTGATTTTTTTAGATCTTTTACACGACAATTTTTGCAAATAAGTAGTTTATCTGATTTTTTCTAACTAAAAGCACATTTGTAAAAGCAAATTAATTAGTTATAATTTATGTTGGTTTGTATTTGCAACCAAAATTATCATAAATTATTTTATTGCTGAAAGCAATAATTTCCGCATAACTTGTTACTTTCCTGAGAAATGATTTTTTTTATTGCAACTTTTTTTTTGTATTTTAGCTGATTATTTATTAATAGTTTGTAATATAGACTTGGCCAATTGGGACAGCGAGTCAAGAAATTGCTTCATAAGTTAACCCTTATTGCTTTATTTCCATGTTAAAAAATTAATCAATGTAACTTTTTATTTTATGCACAAGGTACCTCCTATTGTAATATAAAATTATATTAAATATCCTTGGACATAATATGACCAGCACACAAAATTTATAAATTAAAATTTTTTAGCTTAATTTTACTTTATCGCTCCCTTTAATGTTTCTTTAAAAGCATTTTACGGACTTTTAGAGGAATAGAGGAATTATAACGCTCCATTAATTAATCCGACCAAAAAAACAATACCTTTTAGGAAATAAAACAAATTAAAATGAACCGGTCAATTTTGACATCAGTTATATTAATGAGTACTAATAAATGCTAAAAAAATAAAATAAACAATTTAACAAACTTTTTTAAACTTTATCCTAGTTGAAATTAAAAAAAAAATTGATCAGAATCAAAATTTAATTTCACATTAATCAACTTGTGTCTACGATAATGGTTCAGCGTCGTTTATAACAATTAAAAGGAAAAAAATAAATAATATTATACTGTAAACGAAAAAAGACTATTGAACCACTAAACCGCATATAACTGTGTCTTAATTTAACAGTTTGTAATTATATTTATTATTTAAAAATTAGGCAGCCTGTCACAACAGTGCTTATCCCTAGAACCGATACTGTTTAAAGATGATAATAAATGCTCGTAGATTAATTCATTATTGAGTAATCACACATAAACTTTAAACATTAAAAGAGCAATAAAACTTAAAAATATTATGTTTCTCACTAATGATAATAAAAATTTATTTAAGCAATAAATAAATCAAATCTACCAAAATGTATAAATAAAAAGCTCCAAAAAACAATTTTTATAATAATTTATGTATCTTTTTGAGCATTGGCCAAATCGTTTAACAATTAAACTTTTCTTATATGATCGCATCATCGCAACCAGAAATATTTAAACTTTAGAAAGACATCGCTAAGAATACTAAGAATAAATACAAAAACTACCACTAGAGACATTTACATACTTTTCCAATCGCAAATGCCATGAATGTGGGAAAATAATAAAGATTTAAGTAACCAGACAACATTTTAATTCAAAAAAGAAATTGCAAACACAAATAAAAGATATTAAAGTAGTTATATATAATTTATTAAAAATTTAAAAAAAAATAAAAGAGGAATTATAACGCTCAATTAATTAATCCGACCTAAAAAACAATACCTTTTAGCAAATAAAACCAATTAAAATGATAAACCCGTGAATTACGTCGTGCATACCCCAGGAAGCCCATAAGCTTTGTTCTGATTGTCTTGCTTGGGTACAATTTGACGAGGGAGCATCATGAAAAATCAAATAAGCTAAAACAATTATCGTAACAAAAGATTTAATAGAAAATCCATCAGTCTAGTGCCAAGCGTTATTGATGAGTACTAATAAATACTAAAAAATAAAATAAACAATTTAGAAACTTTTATAAACTTTATCTTAATTAAAATTAAAAAATGAAATTACAGTTAAAATTAAAAATAGAAAATCAATATTAAATCCTAAACTAGCAAAATAACCAAAAAATTTTACAAAATTGATCATGAATCAAATTTAATTTCACATATATTATAAATTCAAGAGAGGAATCTATTTATTATACATCAAAATTAAGTGTCCACTATAAATAAAGCACGAAACAAACTGAAAAATTTGAATGATACCTAATTTGTCAATAACTTAAAAATGATATTAGAACAAAATATCAATAAAATAACAAATAATAATTGCTAAAAGGGTTTGCAAAATACAAAAAAAAACAATCGTTTAAAATCTTACACTTACCCATACTATATTTAATAAAAACATAATATTAAACCAACCCTCGCACTCAGAGGGTTCAAATAAAAACTGTAAACTCAAGTTATTTTAATAAAATTAAAAAAATGCAGGCAAGCGTTAAGTTTAAATGAATGAAAAATAAATTAATTAATAAAGAATTTTAATAATTATTAATAACTGAAAATAAACTTAGCGATTTATAAAGAAAGGTATAATAAAATGTCGTTTTTATTGCTCGTTTATTTTATTAAGTTTCTTCCACTGCATCAAGGGACTAAAAAATAGGACGGCATAAAATAACTGTTCAAGGGGTGGCTACGAAATGGAAACTAAACCAACCCCAGCAAAAAAAATTTTAAATTAAAATTAAAATTTTTTTATAATACATTGATATACTAATAAATGTAACAACAAGTTCAACATTTCTTTGTATTAATCAAAAAATTAAAAATGACATATTAAATTACTGCAATCTAGCTATAGCAAAAATAGTTATAAATAAACAATTATATTGTAACAAACGATCATAATTTTGTATACTTTTTCAAAATATAAAACATTTTTGAATGAAAGCAAAGTTAAAACAACACGTCAACCCGGCGACAAAACAAAAACTATAAAAGAAAATACAAAAAAGGCTTGCGACTGTTCAGGTTCATCAAAACCTCAAAAAATATATATTATTTTAAAAAATGACGTAAAAAACTTTATTTTAAGATGTAATAAAAAACCCAATACTGGACACTGGTATCGCAGCCTGAGTTGAATGTGCACAATATAAGTTTTTATAAGAAATTAATATAATAAAAAACCGAATTTTGATGTAAACATTAAATATTAAACAAAATATATAATGAACAACAGTTAAACTCCTCTATGAGCCAATAAAGCATTTTTGAAATAATTATTGCCTTACAAATAATTTAATGCATTAAAGTGATTTGTTTTATTCTTGTAATTAAAAATATTAATAACATTTAATCAATAGGCTCTATTCGATAGACGAGAAGAAAACAAACCATAATGATAAAAAGTTAAAATGTATTTTTATAAAATAGAAAAAAATGAGCCATTTTGCATCACATATTGTTTACATGTTAATAATTATAATTAGTAAAGAAAATTAATTTTCTTAAAAATAATTATTTAATGGCAATTCAGATAATGAACAAGTTTCATTAATTTTCTCTTTAAACTCATATATCTTATAATTTTTGGGGAAATAAGAGAACTTCGTCATTTTTATTGAGTGAGTTGAATAAACCCAAACGTCTTAAAAACTAAATATTAAACTAACAAAATATTGATAAAAAACCCATCAGGGTTAAAACACAAATTACATAAAAAAATTGTTAATATTCGTATAATTTTTATTTTACATGGGTCATCGACTCCGAAATACTATAATAAATATGATATAAATTTTAGCTTAACCTCAACGTGATTTTGGTCCTTCAAATTATTCTAAGGATTCTCGCTTTAAAATGATAAACCCGTGAATTACGTCATACACACGTCGAGACGATCTTATGCTTAATCAATTTGGAGGGCTGAAGTACAATTTGACGAGGGAGCATCATGAAAAATCAAATAAGTTAAAACAATTATCGTAAAAAAGGATTTAATAGAACATCCATCAGTCAATATTTATTAAACATAAAATAATTTATTGCATTTTTACACAAATCTTTTTTTGATGGTTTATAAAAAATGCATTTCATGCAGCGCGAAAAAGATTTAAAATAATTATATTAATGTTTCACAAGGCTTGCGCGTGGCTCAGCAGCATTCTTACCTTTATTGCAACCATTCCAAAAAACTCAATTACAAAAATAAACCATTACACTAATTGTCATGATATTATGCCTTTTATTTAAAATATTGATAAAATAAAGCATCAATACTATACTATACAAAAAAATATTAAGTTATGTGAAAAAAAAAAACTAAAACTAATGTATTAAGATAAACTCCTCTCAAAATATATACGACACGGCAGCTATTTGCCAGATGTTTAAGTGATAACCATATGCCAGGTTGGTCAACGGATGAACTAAATGGTTACAGTGCAAAAAATTTTAGTAAATTGAAGGTTTAAACATCGGTTATCTAAAATATAGATTATTAAAAAAACTCTTTGTTTTTCAAAAAGTTAATATAGTAAAAAATACAACACTATTATTATAAAATAAAAGGAATCATTATAATAATTTTAAAAAACCAACACATCTTTAATCGCTTACGAATACAAGATCTCATCAAGTGCTTACTGTAGTGATAAAATGATTAAATTATAACCCCGTCTTTAAATTTTAAAAAAAAATCCAAATGTTGTTGAAAATTTATCAACAAAGTTCTTTAAATGACCCCGTTGCCGGCGGCATGGGTAAAAGAAAATACTGTGCGGAGTCGCTGAAGGTGGAGATCACTCGACGCATTGAAAGTCGCTGTTAGATTCACTAAATATCAAATAAATAATTAAAGTTAATACAAAAATTACTTCAAATAAAATCAAAAAGAACACTTTTTTAAAAATTTAAAATTTTCTCCAATCATTTTTAACCTGCAACTCTTACATTCATTGATCAGTGAATATTTACAACATACCAAAAATTTTCGTGCTTTAATTATTACTTATTAGATGTTTGTTTTGCTAAACAAAGGATTTTGAATGCCTAATGATAACGACAATGAAATTAAATGAATAAACTTAAACACTTTGATTCAAAAATAATAAATAAATGCTAAAGAATTAAATTAAAGTTCTACCAAAATTAAAATAAATAAATGTTCATTACTGCGAAAAAGAGACCAATCAGCTACAGATACTGCCCGCTATTGCATTTTTTTGCAACCGAAACAAATGTTTAAATATTCATATTATTATTATTTAAATAATAATTAAATTAATAAAACACTAACTTCAAAGAAAATTGAGTTAAAAATGCTCAAACATCATCGGAGTATATTTTGACAAAATTGCTAAATTTAAAAACTGACTAAACAATTAAAATTTAAAAGCTTTGTTTTTTTAAATAAAAGGCCTAAGCAATGTAACATCATCAAAATTTATTGGAATGCCAAGTTTGAATTTTTGTTGTAAATATGAATATATAGGTAAGCACAAATTATTTAATTCGCATATGCAATTTATTAAAGCAAAAGAAATGGCGATAAAATTAGAAAACATCAACTCATCAGATCTCGACCACATGAAAGCACATCAAAGAATAAATAATTTTATCGTTATTTTTAATGTGAATCTGAAAACGATTCATAATAAATTTAACAAAACAAAGTAAAACTATAAAAATTATATTTAAATATTGCAATAATAGCAAATTTACAAATAGTAAGATACGATATACCATTTGTTTTACAGTTTAATTAAGAGCTTATGAATTTATAAATAAAACCTCGATGAAAATAATTCATAACATTTATTAATAAAATCGATTTTCAAATGGCGCAACCAGCTCCAGGGGTTAGTTCTTTTTGTGAAGCGCGCCGATGTCCTTGAATTTGCAATAAAGTGAGGCGCCTCCAGCAAAAGCAAGAGTAACAAAAACAGAAATAAGAAATTAAAAAAATAAATTAAATTTTAAAAATTTATTCATGAAACCTTAAAGCATTTGAAAATTTATTTCTGGATTCAAGGAAACAACGGGGGAAATAATGAGAAACATTTTCTGAATTAATCAAATCAAACTTAAAAAACAAGCCCCAATTCTTCTAAATAAAAATTTTAAAAAACTAATTGAATTAAAGGAATAAATTTGTATGACTTATTCAAAACATTTATAAAATAAATGATACAGAATTTAAACAAGACAATAAAAGAATTTAATTTAAATGTTCTAAGAAATCAATAAATGTTCCTTCCTTACTGGAAAAACAAAACATAACCGATACGTTATCGCTTATGTTAAACAAAATTTTGTAAGATTTAAATAAAATGTTCTTAATTGTTCAATGCTAGAAATTAATTAATAAAAAATTTTTAAGGTTAAAAATGAAGAATAAATACAAACAAAGATTGTTTAAACAATACCCATACTCAAAATAAAGAATAATTTATAAATCCAGTCCAATCATTCGCCAATTTATAATAAATACCAATTATAGCACAAAATTCTTTTAACCAAAAAGATATCAAAAGAGAGAGAAGGAAACTTAACAAAAAAGACGGCAGGAAAATCAATTAATCAAAATTTAAATGATTATATTTATGAAATAACTACGTTTTGTTTCTTTCGGTTTTGGTATTTAAAATATTTATTTTAATATTTAATAGTATTAGATTTATAAGAGAATGATAAGTACAAGAACTAACCATAAAGATTTATTTTAAAATATATCAAATTCCATGCAAACAATTCGTTCTCTCGCCGCACCCGATTCAACCTCCCTTCAAACCTAATACATTATACTTGTGGGAGTGAACGAGTTAATTGTCAAAATTCGCATTTTGTTATATCAATTATTATTCTTAGTATTTTTAATTGAAAAGATTAATCAATACTTAGGATATTAGTTCTCTTTTATTAATTTGTGCCATTTTTTGACCACGAGGATGTTTGCTTCGCTTAACTCGCCTTGAACATTTTAGATTAAAAATTGTTATACTTAGTGTTTTTTCGCGATTTATAATCATTTTAAATTAAATAAATTTTTTTATTTGCGCAAAGCCCAACTCAGAGTTCATTGATTTATGTTTAAATTATGTTAACTTTTTAATTTTTTTGTCTACCCCATCTTCTTCGAACTCACTTTCCCTCCTTCCTCTCTTTCTCTTCTCACTTTTTCCCTCACTCTTTTCTTCTTTCTCTCACTCACTCCAATTGGACAGCGTTGCGCATCCGCAGCCAATGAGCAGCGAGAGGCGTACGCGTCAGCGACGCACGCGCCGCAAGGGCAGCGCAGTCATTTGCCCAATATCTCTGCCCCATTCTTCCTCTCTCATTTTCTCTCATCCTCTGGCAAAAGTCTCTTCACTTTCGACACTGTTTCTTTCAAATCTCTCGTCTAACCTTCTTCACTCCGTATAATATCTATCAGTAACTTAAATAAATAAAATCCAAAATTCCAAATTTAAATTATAAAATGAACTTCGTAAAATATATTTTCCTAACACATAAAAATTCTATTTTGCTAATAGTATAAATTATTAAAAGTTTAATAAATGACTTGAAACAACAATAAGCTTCAAAAAATTCAAAGTAGTAAAAAATAACAGAACAGAAAAAAAAATAATTAGAAAGAAAAACCTTTTTGTATACTTTTTGCATTAAATATTTATTGTGGTTAGTCTTTTTTCGTTTACAGTATAATATTATTTATTTTTTTCCATTTAATTGTTATAAACGACGCTGAACAATTATCGTAGACACAAGTTGATTAATGTGAAATTAAATTTTGATTCTGATCAAATTTTTTTTTTAATTTCAACTAGGATAAAGTTTAAAAAAGTTTGTTAAATTGTTTATTTTATTTTTTTAGCATTTATTAGTACTCATTAATATAACTGATGTCAAAATTGACCGGTTCATTTTAATTTGTTTTATTTCCTAAAAGGTATTGTTTTTTTGGTCGGATTAATTAATGGAGCGTTATAATTCCTCTATTCCTCTATTCTTTTTTTAATTTTTTTAAATTAAATTATATACTTTAATATCTTTTATTTTTCTTTTGCAATTTCTTTTTTTGAAGTAAAAAATATTGTTAAACTTTTGTATTATTTTTTCAAGCCATCATATTGTTTAATTTTTCGTACTATTAATAATTCCGGTAAATTATTTTAACTGCGAATTCCTTTAATTTGCTTTTGGTAAATTGTTTTTAATTTAACAACGACCTAAAAGTTTAAAAGCTGTAATTATATTTCTTTATTTAAGTGGCTTTTTCATGTGTCGACCGATATGTTTTCCCGTACATATTTCTATGGCCCCTGTGTATCCGATGATCAGCAGAAAATTTCAAAAGTATTATTATAATAAAATTTGGATCTAAAAAACCTTATTATTTTAATATTTTACTGCCAAATTTGCCATTTTGTAAAAGTAACTATTTTAGAATTTTTAATATTTTATTTTAGCTGTTATTTTTTCTTTGAATCTGTTTATGCTTCAAATTCTGTGGATGATCATTTTTTTACTTTTAATGAAGTTTACGAAATGTACGCCTTAAGAGCAAATTTTTTTTTATACCAAAAATGCCTGATTTGGATAATTATTACTAATCTTTTTAAAATTCGTAAAAAAAACAAGGGAAAATTAATAAACTTATTCAAAAATCCAAAATAATTTAAAATGCGTATTCAGTTGCAAAACGATTACTAGAAAATGCTTCCAATTTAGAATAAAGAGTACCACTTTTGTTTGTCTTCCGTAAAGTTTATTAGATAATATCTTCATAAACATTGACTTTCAATCGGAATAAAAATTAAAAAATAATTCAGATTTAAAAATCAAAAAATATGTTTAGCCGACAGAAAGCAAGTCAAATTAAACATTATGCAAAATGATAATTAAAATGTATAATTTGCGATGATACGCGTTAACAATATTATCATCAATAAATAATGGAAAAAATAATAGTCCCAAACATTTGCTATTGGCGTACCTAAAGGATTTTAAGTGCAATATCTGAACTATTTGCTATTCTGAATTAAAATGTTTTACTTTTTTATGCAAATTAACTTTTAGAATGAAAAAAAATAGCTATCAAAGTCTACAAATTGTACAATGTGAATGTGGCCGGCGAACGAAACAAAAAATGATCGTATTATGAATATTTTTTGATAATTAATTAACAGTAATGTGAGTTATTTTCCCGACAAAAAGCAAAATTTAATTATAAAAAAGTTTTTTGCAATTTTCAATTCAATGAAGTCATGAGGAACAAAAACAAAAACAAACAGCTAAAAAGTGAAATTCCAACCAAAAAAAGTTGCAATCAATGTAGCAAAATAATAAAAATAAAATATTTGTAAATGAAAAAAATAAAAGCGAATTATCGATCAATAGCTGAAAATTTTGAAAATCAGGTAGCCTCCACGCGGCACTTGTGTAAGTATTTCATTGACAGTCGCATAGATTATTATGTTTAAAGGAATATTTAATAAAGTAATAAAAAATCAACCTAAGGAATTAATAATGTTAAAAAATCAATGGCATAAAAGCAGTAAAAATTATATGCAGGAGACGCGAGAGCAAAGCTTAATTGTGAAGATTAAATATTATAATGTTATAATTCACTAAAATATCAAATTTGTACAGAGTACTTAATTTCTAATTTATTAAAATCAAATAAATTTTTAAACATTTAACAGAGGTTATATCGCGCGCAGCAGGACCTAAGGTTCTAAAGAAATCATTGACATAATAATCTCAAAAAATCAGTAATTTTAATTCTTTAATAAATTACCAAATTATGCAAATCTAAATCTAATTTATGTCTTAAAACTTAAACATTTAAATAATTTAAATTAATGCTAAAATTTAGAAGAATTCATTTAAATTGCTATGCCTTTGTCAAAGTTATTTTAAATTTATTAAAATGTCACTAATAATTGTAATATTAAAATTATTTCAGCAAACATATTTAATAAGCATTCAGCAAGATCTGAAGTTTTAAAGAATTCATTTTTATAAATCATCAATTTAAAATACCTTACCAAATTCAGCAAATCTAAATTTAATTTATGTCTTAAAACATAACATTTTTTATATAAAGCTTAAAATTTAGAAGAATTCATTAAATTTCTGCGAAGCCTTTGCTAAAGTTATTTAAAATTTATTAAAATGTCCCTAATAATTGTAATATTAAAATTATTTCAGCAAAAATATTTAATAAGAAATTCTAAATACCTTTTACATTATTCAAGTACTTAAAAGTAACAAAACAAAATAATTAAAACTATCACCCCTATTCGTTAAAAATAATTAAATGGTATCAATTTGGATTAAAATAATTAATTTGAAGGGGACATAATGAGTATTCTGAAGAAATGTGACAGCTAAAAAGGGAATTTCACGACTTGATACAAATATTCATATTTATTTTTTACTTTGTCATTGTCTCTATGGCTGTACATATTAATTTTTAAACACTTTTATAAATATATGAAAAAAAATGAATAAAAATATTTCTTTGAAAGAAAAAATTTAAAAAAATATTCAACCAGAATTAAAATTGAATACCTTATTTCTTTGAAAGAAAAAATCAAAAAAATATTTATCCAAAATTAAAAGATATATTGTAAAAATATAATATCAAAGAAAATTTATGAGAAATATGAAAATAAAAAAGCTAAATGAATAAAAAAGAAAAAGGCTAATTCCACAAAAGCGCAGTGTTTATTTCATTATTAAAAAATATGTTTGAATCAAATCGTTAGATTGTTATAATGTCAATTGTTAGCCAACAGATATGTTTAAGAAAAGTTTAAATAATCAAAAATTTTAATATAAATTTTTTTGCAGGAATCCTTAATACAATACTATAACAAACTCAGCAAATTAAAAAATTTAGATAAGACTCGAATTAACTCTAATTGGTTAAGTAAGTGCGTCTGCTTGGATAGCGGGTTGCGACTTGCATCAGATTCAACTTAAAGTTATTTGCAGATTAGTTTTTTGATATACTTTCTATTTATACTGAATGTATGCAATAAGTTTTAGTAATTCTCAAAAAAAATTAATGGTGTAATTAATTTACTCAAAAATTAATAATTATTGTTTTAGTTTGATTTTAAATTAAAAAAGCTTACGGCCTTTGACATAATTTAAATTTTTTTATAATAATGAATATTTTTTTATTAATATATATTTAGTTTATAAGGAGTTAAAACAAATTGATAATAATTTATACTATTAGATCCTTTGACTTTATTTTGCCGTCACATTTCTTGTTTTTATTTTCAAGACTATCAGAAGCATTTAAAACTTTTTTTGTATTTTGTAGATGTTTTACATAATTTAATTTTCTTAAATTTATTTAACTATTTTTCTTATTATTTACTTTCAATATTATTTTCCAATTTTTGCATGATGGACAGTAGTGGAAAATCAATGACGATGCCCAAAAGAAAATAACACCTCTCACTCTTGCACGTCGCACTTGGCGAAAACATTTTTTTTTTTTATATTTTGCTAATTTGTAAGGAATGTTCAAATATTTAACACAGGGTTGTGATATCTGCGGATTTTTCCTCATTATGTGGTTTTTGGAAAGGCCAATGAGGATTTTTTTTGAAATGCAAAAGCGGATTTTGTGTCTTTTGAGATCCTTGTGGGCTTTTTGTGGTTTTTCTAAGCTTTAGTTAGTTTATTATTTATATATTTTTTTATTGAAAAATTTTAAATTTATCAAACTCTTGCCTGTATTTGTTATTGATAAGCATAGTTGATTAATAAAACATAGAATTTTTATTAATGGTTTATTTTTACACTGTTTTACGTAAAACTATCAGATGTGATTAAATAGTTGTTTCATAACAAACAAACAATAATTCTGAAATATGTTTGTCCTGATTTTTTTTATCATTTTTTTTTGTTTATTTTTTAATTTTCGCGTTGAGACGGCAATTTTCTTGGGAATGGATCAGCGGTCTTCTAGTCAATTTTTTTCCAAATTGATGTAAAAGTTAACCAATATTTATTACATTTTATTTAATTTTATAGCGTAAAATGTCACAAATAAATTTTTGTTTTTGCATTATTTATTATACTAAATCTTTTAAATGTAGTATTATTTATTTGCTTCGCTCAACAATTAAAGATTTTAATATAATAATATTAATTTCTCGTTCAGTTTTTGTTATATTCTAATTTATATTTTTAGTCTTATTTTTTTATTTTCATTAAATGAGTAATTATTTTCAAACACAATAACTGAGTTATTATAATAAGATTTCTGTAGACTAATAATCTCGCTAAAATTAACATGTTTATTTTTAACCGACAGAAATAAAGTAAAGTTAAAAAATCCATTAAGTTTTAGAATAAAATTGTATTGAAAGTCTTATTTTTACACAATAATTATATTGAATTACTTTTTTATTATTTATACTTTGTAATTAATTATTTATGTCTTTGTTGCAGTAGCCATTTTATTTAGAAAAGAAAAAATTTGTTTACGCCAGCCTTGAAGCCGACAAAAAGAACTTATGACGATATAATATATCAAATTAAATCGCTGAAATAAAAATTCACTATACTATACATAAAAGTAAAACTAATGTATTAAACGATAAACTCCTCGCAAATCATTACGACACGCAACTATTTGCCAGACTATGTTTGAGTCATACCATATGCCAGATTGGTAGAAAGATGAACTAAATGGTTGCGGTGCAAAAAAATTAATTTAAAATTTAAATAATAAAGGGCAAATTTGGTGGAGTGGACCCTTCTAAGAAACTGACCCGCGAGCCTAAAAACGATGTTGCGCCAAATCTTAAGCAAATAGACAAAATTAGCGCTAAATTTATCCAAATTAAAGATAAAACGAAAAAAAAAATAAATTTATAAACTTCGAATGTTAATATTTTTAAAGCACAAAAATATTTTAAATATGTCAAATTACAGTTTAATTTAAAGAATAAAAACTAATTTGAAGCAAAAAGATTTTTATTAACGCAAAGAAATGCATAACTTTTTCAATAAATATAATGCCCCACTAAGTATTACTCATTTACAATTAAAATTTTCTAAATTTTCAAACAAAAAGTTCATAATAATGATTTCAACTTAAATAATTAAAATAAATTTAATGGAATTTTATACAATTTTGTATTAAATATTTAAAAAAAAAAATTATTTTTAAGTTAGGCCAATGATTTACTTTATTTTTTTTTCTTTATATTTAAAAATAAATAATTGTAAATGCGCCACGCACTCAACTTAATAATAAATTTAGCAAAACAAAGTAAAACTATAAAGCAAATTTACAAATAGTTGGATACGATATACATTGTTAGTTTAATTAAGTGCTTATGAATTTTTAATTTAAAAACGCATACAAATAAATTTTCACGATTTTAGCGGTTAATGTTAAAATAAATATATACTTAAACTATTAATATCATAGCACAAATAAAATTCATTTTAATCACTTTTTTCTTGGGAGCGGAGCTCATAAGCATTACAGAAAAACCTCCTCAGGACATAACAGAAGAAATTGCAAAATTAATAAACTAATTTGTTGATATTTTAAATATTAAATTTAAACCTTTAAACTTAGATGCGTACCACTTGCCAATCTGGAAACACGCTCATAATTTATAAAATCAAATAAACCTGAACAATGAAAAACGCTAAATGATCAAATAAACGATTTAAACCTTAATTTTTAATAGCAATTTAAACACTCAACAACAAATTAAAATAAATTAAATTGAATTTTACAATTTTGTATTAATATTCTTTAAAAAAAATTATTTTTAAGTTAGGTAAATGATTTACGCACCATGCAAATGTGCAGTGCGTGATGTCAAAAAGGATTGTCTTGCTGATCAGTCAGCATTGAACTAAATCATTTAAATTTTCTAACTAAATAAACTACTATTAAAAATAAAAATATTTTATTTTAAAATAAAAGGTCAGAAATTTTATATTTACAAAAAGATTTAACAAAATAATTTCTGACTTAAAAATTAATCAACAAGTCTTAACAAATTCATATCATGCCTTACACTATAAAATAAAATTAAAAAAGTTATAGCCAATTAGCAGCATGAAACCTTAAAGCATACAACAAAGAAATGTTAGGAAGCAGACACTCGGAGACCATTCGATACTCAGATCGGCCGCGTAGCCTGAAGCTGCGAGCAATCGATCCATCTTTAAGTCTATTAACTTGTAACTTGAAAGCAACGAGATGGTTTAAAGCCCGGGCCCTAACTATTAGGTCCCGTGTTTTTCTGGGTGTTTTATTCCTAACAATTCAAGTTTTTTTCCAACAAACTTTGCCGCAGCTTAAAGAAACACTTAAAGAGTTCATGGCAGGATACATATAAGTTGCCGTTTCCTTCATTTTATCTCCGTCTTCTAGCTTTCTTTCATAAGCAACCTTTATCTTGATTGTTAAAAATATGGCAATTTTATCAAAAATCCGCCCTTGATTTGATTTTGCTTCACATTAAAACTATACAAATTTTAAGCAAATTTTCTTAACTTAATTCACTAAAACTCATTTTTTCCAACGACGGCGGCACCTATCGACATCACCGGCCTCTCCAAAATGCTTTTCATTTTTGACTTTTGTAACAACAGCTGCACAAATTAGGGGACAAAACCAAGAAAGTTATGGCATAATTAATATATTCGTCCTTAAACCTAGCCTTGACAAGATGGAAACCCTAATGTTCTAAAATAAAAACACTATACCTATATTTGTTTTAAAAATTTTGTTAAATAAGCTAACATAAAAAATTAGTTTTATAAATGTAATAAAAATTAAACAAAATGATAAAAGCTTCTAAAATAAAAAAAAGGTTTTATAGATCATTTGAATACGTAAAATAAGCGTCGATAATATTTTTGCAATAGTTTGTGTAACTCTGGCATATCAATACAAGTCAATACCAGACCCGGTTGTCTGTTGGTTTTTGACACATTTATATGGATTTTATAAAAATTAAAACGGCAAAAGTAATATAATAACTCAATTGTTTTGAAATGAAGTAAAAAAACAATAAAAATAAATTTATAACCTGAAAGAAAGAGGAATATTAAATAAATTCCATAATAAATGACCATTTCTAAGATAATTTATATGCTAAAAAAGATCTAACAGATCATTACCGAATTTTTATTATGGCATAAAATAATAATTTAAAACTAAATCATAAAGCAATCTAACACTACTAGTACGATCAAAAAAGATGGAAACGCTGCTTTTCTAAAATAAAAACACTAAATATTTGTTTTAAAATTTTATTTAAATAAGCTAACATCAAATTAGTTTATAAATGTTAATAAAAATTAAACAAAATGATAAAAGCTTTTAAAAATAAAAAAAAGAGGTTTTATAACCCAAACGACATTGGATCAAGAACTCATCTATTATAAAACACGGCTTAAAAGTTAACGAAAAAATGTTAAACAACAAAAAAAGTTTTTTAGTTTGTTTATCAACTTACTTTTTTAAATCTATATCCACATAATGCTATAATCAGATCAATTTTGTAACGATTAATGCTTTTTGAATACGTAAAAACGGAAATTAATTGTAAATAAGCGTCGATAATATTTTGATAATAAAGACTTTTTGTTAATAAAACATAATTAAAAACGCATACAAATAAATTTATACAATTTTATGTGTTAATAATAAATAAACATACTTAAACTATTAAATTAAATATCATAGCACAAATAAAATTCAATTTAATCAATTTTTGATTGGGAGCGGCGGTCCAAGGCATCAGTGTTATAAAAGTACTAATATAATAAATCTATTAACAAACATTTAAAACAAAAAACGGCAAAAGTAATATAATAACTAAATTGTTTTGAAATGAAGTAAAAAACAATAAGCAATAAATTTAAAACCTGAAAGAAAAAGGAATGAAAATTATTAAGTAAATTCCATTAATAAATAACCATATGCAAAGATAATTTGGTGGAAGTGAAGTTCTCCCTCTTGCAAGAATAATTTAAAAAAAGAAGAAAAATAAACAATAAACCGCAATTCATTTCATATCTTCCTGTATTTTTTAAATTCTTATTGAATAAATTTAAAAAATAGATACAAGACAGTCAATATAAAAAATATTAAAAATTTAAAATTAGCAAAATACGATCATAATGAATTAAGAATATACTTACCAAAATCAATAAAAAAAATTAGAATTAAATCAAATTTTCTATTATTCGAATGAAACGACATTGAATTAGCCGGGATAGAAGAACGAAGGGCGAAACGATTCGGATCTTAAAACACCAACATCAATATACAATACATTCTGCCGTGAATAAATGTCATCATTCATTTAAAAAAAAATTAATCAATTAAAACAATTAGTGAATTTAAAAATAAAAGCAAATATATTCACTCATACAACTTTTAAAAAAGCTTTAAAAACAAAATAAAGTACATTAGAAACAAAATTAAAAAAAAAAATTCTCTTTGAATATATCGGCAAATTTAAATTAGACAATACTGCCGGTTTAACGAACTGAGCGAATGTATTGTGTGTTCACCGCCCACCAAAAAATCGATCGAATCATTTGCATCGATTTTTGCGGGGGGGGGGGGCGTCCGTCCTTGCTTCAGCCACTTTTTCCATTTCGTTCAAAAAAATTAATTATTTTGAAATTTATATTTTTTGCTGAGTAATAGCATTTTAATTTTAGTGTCTATAAATGCTTTTGACATTTTACAAAGGTTTTTGTCAAAAATTGCACTGAATAAATTGTGTATAAAAATTCTTAATTGCCCTATAGGCTTATTGTTGGAAAGTTGAAAACACGTCGAATCGTAATAATTAAATTAGTTGAACATAAAAAAATATTTAAATTACTAATAAAATCAATAAAATAACAAAAATCATTTTTAATACTAAATAGTGAATATACGCCAAACTCCGACTTCTTTTGATTGCGATTGCTCATAATTAAATAAATCCATTAAATAAATTTTTAGCAAATACATTAACGCATAAATTGTCGCCAAAAGCGAAAGGAGGTTCAACAAAACCCATTTTTTGGCACTCCGCCACATAAATTTAAAAAATAAAAATTGAGATTGTTCATTTTACATGCTTTAATCACTAAACAAAACCATATTAAATAAGATTTAAATTAATTTGTACGGTTAAACCTGAAATTTTCTTACACAAAAAACCCTAAAAACACTAAAATCTTTTTAAAAAGTTTAAATCATCGAGCCGACGCAACATAAAAGCTGTCGACCAACGAGAGCCATCTTTATTATTCGGAATGTTTTAATAAGTTTAAACAGTTTATACTGGATAAATGTTTATTTTATTATTTTATCACCAAATTTAAATATGCAATTGTTACTCATTTTTAAACTAGTCAATTTTACTTTTTTTCTATTAACAAATCCTATTTAAAAAAAATCTCTGAATGAAAAAATATTTACTAATTACCTATATTATAAATTATGGATCAAAATATGATCAAAGATTGATTGAAATTTTAAAAAAAAGATCCAACAACTAACGCAAAACAACTTTTAGTTCATTAAATTGCCATGCAACATACAAATAGTGCAAAATGGTTTTTAAGTACCGTAACAACTCGAATTAAATATTTAGCGTTTTTGTTTAATTTAGGTATTACCATTAAGTAAATAGTTGAATATTTTAGTTCACTTTTTATATGAATAAATTGGTAGAATGTTTCAGTTAAATAGTTTACTTATGTTTTTAAAAACATATCTATTTTAATTGTAAAATTTCTATTTCATTTTTTGTTAAATTTAATTATTGGAAAATGTCATTTTTGGAATCACAAATGTTTCGCTGTAATAATATTTAAACTTAAATGTATTTTTATTATTATTTCATGAAATATGATGATTATTATCAGTTAATCAAATTTACACGTTTAATCCTCTTTTGATTTTACAAAAATATCCAAGTTGGAAAAAATTATTAAAAATAATATTGAAATATGAAAGATTAAGCAAATAAATGTCCGCGTAATGATCATCTGGCAGTCATTCTCCGACGCGAATTTTAAATAAAAAAGAGAGATTTGGTAGCCAAATCACGGCAGAGGGCGATATTTATTTGTGGTGTTTGCTCAGAGATTTAACATTGATAGGCGCGCGATATGACAATTTTTGTTTTATTTGATTAAAAAAAGTTTATGTATATTAAAAGCTTCCAATGAGATTATCGCAATTAATTATGATTTTAATTATATAAATTCAATACGGTAATCGTGTCGTTGATGCTTTAAAGGCTGGAGTTTCTCACATTTACATTGGCTCGTGCGGAGACCTTAAGCAAACTGATTTTGGTACAGCAGATTTCTCAACATATTATGAAAATATTTAGTGCTTTAACTAATGTTTTAAAAATGAATAATTTTAAATGAAATTGTATATTTGATTGAGTGATACATTGCATTTATTTGCATAATAAAAATCTTGCACATATAATATAAACGACTAATCTTTGTTAAAATTTGTTTTTTAATGTAATTTTTAAAGCTATATTATTAATCGCTAACTGATCGAAATATTTATTGTAATTATCGTTTTTAATAAACTTCAATTATAAATTTATACTTTATCTAATTAGGTGTTGCTTTATTTTGCTACTTTGTTAGGCTTCTATTTTTATGTTACTACTATAAATTTTTAGCTTTGTTAAGAAAATTATTTTTGAATTTATATTTAGTGAATAAATTAGGGTTAATTTTTAAATGGGTTAAAAATGAACATTGTTTGATTTATAGAAACGTAATTTTTAGTTTAAAGATTAAAAACTTATTTGATTTTATTATTTATTGCAACTAATATTATTTAAAATTGATTTAAGTTTTTTTAGCCAAAATATATGAAAGATTTTAATTTGCTTAAGACATTGTCGTTTATTTTATGATAGATAATTAAATGACATTATCATTTGTTTTGGTAAATAATATTTATTTGTAACTGGCTCCCCTACACAAACAACCCGAGCAGAAAAAATCCCTCAAAATTATTTTACAAACAATTTATTAAAATTGTTAAATTACCAATAAATTACCATTAATAATTCATTGAATGTTTTATTCTATATTTGATGCATAAAATTAATTCTCTGAGAAACAAATTAAAATACAGATAATATTTATGTGTTGTCAATGAGAAATATAATGAATAAAATTTAGCCATGAATGACTAAAGACAGACTTTTATAAATTAAAACATAATGAGATAATTCTTTGTAATAAGAGAAAACGAGATTAAAAAACAATAATAATAGAAATTATTTAAAAAATCAATCAATAAAAAATTATTGGGAAAAATTGTTTAAATTACAATTGATAATTTACATAAAAAGTATAATATCGTTTTCAGTTAATTAATGCTAAATTCAAAATTAAATAATTCAGAAGTGAAAAAGCTCTAAAAAAATAAGCTTTGGCAAAGTGCAAATTATGTGAAAATATTTGAACATAATATATAATAAAAATTGAATCGTCTTTTTGAAATAATAATAAATAATAAATAATTAAATATTAAATAAAATTACTCAATGCCAATTATTTATGCCTATCGTGGTAAAAGTTTTTTTTTCTTAAAAAATACTAAAAAATTCGGCAATACTTTCGTCGGTCTTTGTTGAGTCGCACTAAATACTTCGAGGTGACCAAAGAAAATGGTGCTAAAATATACAAGAAATACATATTATAATCAATTTGCTGAGGGATTCGCTATGCTCGCGAGAGCTTCATACAATAGTCGAGAGGTTGCGTAAAGACTTGTATTGTGCAAATGAGGTATTAACTCAAAAATCGATCTTTTTATTAAATATTTTAATTCAAAAAATAAAAAGTCATTTATTCACCACTTAAAAAACGTATTTTTAAAATTTGAAAATTCTAGGCATAAAATTTTGAAACACATAAAAATAATACACGATTTATATAAAATCCTGTACAAAAAACAAATAAACAAAGATATAATTTGGTCTGATTAGTATATTATATTGTTGGAAACAAAATATATAAAAATTATATTATTCTACCGTAGTTAAATTTGTCAAATCTAAAATGGACAGAATATTGAAACAATTAAATCACATCCCAAATGAAAACAACAGCCGGTGCGGTTTGGAAACAGGTTATAAGTATGCTCACGAATTTTAATCTTTTAAATTGATTACATTTTACAAATAATCAAAATAATAACTAAAATAAATACATTTAATTTAATTTTAAAAACACTGCCAATGTGATGATATCGGAATTGTGTATCTATTCTAGTTTGTAAATAAAATAAAAGTTTCCAACATATACGTCGCTGCACCTTTTTACGAAACATGTAACGATATAAGGTCAAACACATATACCTAATATTGGCAATTATTATCAAACCAAATTAATTTCATTTTTTAAAATAATTTTCACGCTACAAACCTAATAGAGAAATTAATTAACAAATTGAAAATATTGAAAAAATAAATTAGTATTAAAAAAACAATATTTGAAAGAAATACATTAAATTTACATCCCAAAACAAAAAACGCAGTAAATAATTTAATATGTTCTAGTCAAAGTTGCCATTAAATAAATAAATGCTCGCAATATTGACAAAAATTAACAAAATTTATTTATAACGAGTAACTCACGAAAAAACAATTACAAAAAAGCTTGCCAAATTCAAAATACAAACAAAAAATAAGATCTTCGAGTGCGGTGAAATTGTCTTAGTTCTTCGCGCTCAATTTTTAAATCAAGATCTGCCGCGAACAAAGCATGTGTTGGCATTTTCTAAAAGTCGATTTGCCTGTGGACACGGACCATTCAAAACGTAATCATTTACTAAATTATTTTAAAATTCACTACGTATTCGCACTAAAACATAATATAATTAAATCGCGGTAGAATTGTTAGGGTCGGCTAACGTTGATTAATGCGTTCAAACCAAAGTACTTAAATACGCGTGTTAAAACTAATATTTTTTTTATTGTTTAATCGTTCACCCCACACAACGAGGATAACTGTAAAAAAAGTTGATCAAAACTGTCTGCAACATAAATGCAATTAAATTAAAAAAAATATTCTTCATTATACCAACTAATTAATCTTATTTTTATAATCAATTTGAGAGAGTAATTATGCCTTCGTTTAGGAATTTCAAATCAATTACGTCATCGATCTATGTTCCAGACCGTACGCAATCCATTTGGAAACAACTACTGCCCTGAGCTGCGTCATGACGATCCAAAATATTAGATCAATCTAGAAAAATTTAAATTGGATTTTCTATTTAAAAATTTGAAAATTACAAAAAAAAATAAAATTAATAAAACAATATTAGAAATATTTATGCATTAAGTCATTTGTAATGCATTTAACTTATTTTGAAATTAATGTTATTTTCTAAATCTTTAAACATTTATTTTAAGATTTAATGTCGAATATATCTTAATTAATATATTTTATTATTCGCACTAAGCGGTTTCTTATTTGAGTGTGTTTTAAATTTTTTTTTTTTTTAGTTTTATAATTAAATGTTTTTCCGCTCGGGCACAAATTGAACGAATGTGTCGATTTTTTCTTAGATTTTTTTTATATTTATAATAATTCTTATTCCGGTATTTCCATTGATGGAAAATGAATGGCAAAATGATTTTTAGAGGCATAACCGGCCTTCAAATTTGTTCTTTTGTATTCATTTTTAGCATTTTTTAGATTATTCGGAAACGGCCATTTTTACCGGACAGTTTTTGTTTTTTTTATTATTAAAGTTTCTGTATAATATTCGTACAAAAATAGGTAAGAATGTTTTCAAAGAGAATTCACATGCTTAAATTATGTTTCGGTTTAAAGAGTTAATTTAGTTTTTGTAAAAAAATATTTAGTAAGCTCAGACCGATAGGCTTTTGGTTCATTTATGATGATATTTATTGCCATTTTTTAAATTATTTTGAATTTTAGTGCTTTCATTTTGTGGCAGTTCTCGGGACGGCCATCATGCCAATTAATTGTCCTTTGGGCACGCAAACGTGCCACTTTTGTTGCTTTGGCAAAGCCAACGGGTTTTTATATAATTAGCATACAAAATATATTTTTAATATTTTACTCAAGCTCTTGTTTTATTTAACTAATGTTTTTATATTTAGGTAAGTTGTTGAAATAATAATTTGATATGAAAGATATCTCAGTCTTTTTGATTGCACAACTTAATAAAAATGTGTAATTAATGTGTATTTTATATGGCTGCTATTTTGATAATGGCTAAAGCATTAATTTTTTTGTAAATTAGATTGTAATTTGAAAAAAAAATTGAATTGTTTTGTTTTCTCATCTAAAATTCCAATTTTTTATTTTTTTAATATTAAATAAACATTATTCTAAATTAAAAATTTTATTATTTTATTGAGGAATTTAATTTTTAAATTGCTTGAATTTGCGAATGTTCGTCCGCAAAAGGCTGAATAATTTTTGCATTTTTTATTCAAAAAATATATATGATTATAAAATCCGGTCGCTAATTTTTCTGAGTTTTTGGGCGTTTATTATAAACTAAATTTTTTTATCAATTTTTATTTATTATTGTCTCAAGAAATAGCTTGCTTTAATTCAATGTTTTTTTATTAAAAAAAATTTATTTTGCTAACGATTAAATTAAAATCACTTATTGAAGCATCACCGACGACAATTGGCATGAAGATTATTATATGTTTTCTTCGATTGATTTTATTATAACTTACATCGTTAAATATTGATATTAATTAAATATTGTAGAATTTTCACAAGTTTAAAAATATATTTATCGCTTTTTTGAATTATAATATGCATTTTGAAAATCTGCCAAATTTATATTTGCTCAAACTGGAATAATTTATTTAATTGACTATAAATTTATAAATACAATGTATCATATAAAAATAGGCAATTAAATTTTCATAATTAATTAAATAAAAAGCATTTAAAATGCATAATGAATAAAAGTAATTTTTACTAAATAATTTAAACCCCATAATTATTATAATTGAAATTCAAAATCGTAGTAAATAAAAACAAATGAGCGCCGAAAAACTAAAAAAATAATACATACATATGCCGTGGAAAATTTATTAACAATAAAAGCTAAAATTATTGGAGAAGGAATTGGTGGATCGGAGCAGATTGTATATTCATTCCAACGACAAAATCGGATTCAAAAAATATACGAGATTTCTACAAACTTTGCATTCACTAATATAACCTACAAAATTTAAAAAAAACAATTAATTCGCTTTGAAAAAGAGAAAAAATTGAAAAAATCTGCCATATTATTTAAGGAAAAGCATTTTTTCAACGTTAGATTAAACAATTACAATCAAAATGAATAACACGCAACTGACAAAATGCAAGGTTGCGAAGCACATACGAGTATTATACAGTAATCTCCTTTTTATTCAATAACAATATGATATTTATTATGCAATTTTATTATTTTTAAAAAAGTTTACTTTTTACAAAGATTCGATATTTCTGAAGCAATATACTCTTTGTCTTTTCAAAACTTTTATATAAATGTAATTTTTAATACACTTAATGTAATTATTACCAGCCCATTAGAGCAGTTTTTCATAATAATGGCAATTGATTTACTCTCACAAGAAATTAGACTTTATGATAATATACTTAAATCCCTTGACGTGGACCATTTGGCTTCATCATAAGTGCTGCTTGTCTATTCTTGGAAATTTTTGTGACAACATAGAGACAAAGACAAATTTATTTTATTCATTTTAAAACTTCATTCATTATATATTTGTTAGTTTTATGAGCTATTATGGCAGATGGATTAAATGATTTCGCAAAATCTAACAACCCAGATGGGTATTTATTAGGGTTGGACAAACCCGGGTTATCCGGGACCGGTATCCGGGTGTTTTTGGAAATTTTTGGGGTAAAATTATCCGGGTCTTTAGAATATCAAGATAAAGTGAAAAACTTCTAAATTGTATTTAAAAATTTTAAAAAAAAAGGAAAAATAAAAAATGTTTAGATGTTTATATCAATTTTCAAAACCAATTTTTTTAAAAGCTTCATTTTTGTAATATTTTCTATTCTTTTCTTGATTTTACAAAATACCTTAATGACTGTTTGACATATGTATATCATAAGTGTTAGTTTTGGCATAAATTTTTGCAGAAAAATTATTGAGCATATAATTAATTCATCGGTTTTTATTACTTTGTATGTACATTAATTAATGTTTCTAACTTTGCTGCTTAAATAATTATATTAATTTTTTATTTTTTGAGATTGCAGTTAGCGTTTGAGGTTGCAGTCTGCAGTTATACAAATAGAATATAAGTATTTTAATAAATTGGGACAAATAAAACGCAATTTATTATATTATATTTTGCTGCACAACTGCTTAAGTTTGTAATATTTTAATATCTTTTAACTCTTTTTAAACGTATGTAATATTGTGTTTTTATCTAAAATATTAATGCTTTTTTATTTGTTAATTAGCATTTATTATCTTCTTCGGGAAGTGGCGCGTTGATTTTTTCTTTTTAGGGCGTTCGTAAAGTATAAATATATTATGTTTCTAAATATTACTTTCCAAATTAGTGGCTAGTCGATTTAAGCATTGTTAACTCAATATTTAAAATATTGACATTTTTTAGTTAATTCAGCACATACGCTGCCACATCGAGCCCAGCTTCGTGAAATGCGGTATTTCGTAGGTCCTCTCACCTTACTTTAACTTGTAAATCAGTTGATTTATAAATTTATAAAGTTAGATAGATTTGTTTTTGTAAGCGTTTTTTTGGATCTTGCTTAAACAATAAAATATATTTTTTATTTGTATTTATTCTTATAGTTGCCGAATACTAATCAATTAAGTTGTTGATTTTATCATTAATTTTTCTCAAACCGAATTTTTGACTTATTTTAAAAACTTGTATTTTTAATTTATTGTAAGTATGACTTTATTAAGATATAAATTTTATTTTTGTTAAATCAACAAAACCATTTCCTTGGGTCCTTATTTTGATGCACTTCGGTGATGAAAGTTGGAAGTTTTGTAGAGCATTATTTGTTTAATTTTTTTTTATATTCAAAAAAAATAGTCACCTCTAATAAATCCATTGTTTATTTATACAAATACTCTTTATGAATATTTATTAGTTGAATTTAAAATAGTTTATTTATGAAGATTGAATCGTCATTAGATCGATTTTTGGGCTTATTTTTGCTCCTTTTTAGGGGTGCATTTTTAGTTTGAGAAAATTTTGATTTAAAAAAAAAAGTCCTCCCAAAAATTACTTTTTTCATCCCGTTCCCCGGGTTGACCGTGGTCCCCGCCCGGCAGCAAAACATTTTTTTCTACGTATGCAAAATTCAGTTCACATAATAAAGTGCCTTTAGAATTACTAAATCTTGTGATTTCGGTAAGGTTTTAATGCCAGGATTAACAAAGGTTGACCAACTGAAAAAATCTTCAAGAATTCATTGAAGATAAAAACCAACGCGCAAATTTTTTTTAAATATAAATCAACCCTAATGATTTAAATGAGCTAATGTTGTTAAGTCATATTTCAAGAACATTCCAAAATTATCCAAATAGGGCGGCAATTCCATGACCGGTTTGTTTAAGCTTTTTTAATGTAAGCTAAATGATCCATTATTTGGATTTAAATAAAAAAAATCAACAAACCTAAAAAATGTTGAATCATCATTTGTTCGTTAATAATTGTTTACTGTCTTTTAAAGTGACAGAGCTGATCAATACAAGAAATTGACAGAATTTTAGTAAAAATAAAAAATACTAAAAGTCGATAGAGTTACATGAACTCATCAAAATAAGCCGTACAACTTATTTTTAAATTTCTTATACATCACAAAAAGTTAAAACATCAAATGAAATAGAATCGGTTTTGTTAAAAGTTCAAGCTAATTTACCAAACCCAATTAATTTAAATTTATGTGATAAATGAGAGAAATGGTATTTAAAAACACTGAATCAAAAAAATGAAAAACTATGAAGATTATTCATAAAGTTTTTCGTAATTAAAATATATACAACTAAAATATGGGTAAGCCCGACCCAAATAAAACCCCAAGGATGCTGCCGAACAAAGGCTGAAACGCAATAATTATACTTTATTAACGCAATAAAAATATATTCAGAAACAATATATTTTCAAGTCGTTTAAGGGCCAAGACGCAAAAATTAATGATTCATAAAAAAATTTAGAAAGAATTTGTATGAATAAAAACTATACATAAAATTAAACAACCTTTAAAGCCTATCAGTATGAGCGTAACTGAGCTAAGGCACATTTTTGAAAATATAAAATTATATTTGGATTTTATATTAATAATTTATTACCAAAACTCAAACGAGATTTAGCTAAAAATTGAATTATCCATTGATGAAGGAAACGATATTTAAATAATGGATTCATTTATTATTATTTAAAACAAGAAATTAAAAATGAAAACAGTAAATAATATTATCTTAAGGTATTCCCTGCCCAGTGAAGATTGATTATAAAACTAAAAGCAATGCATAAATCAATATAAATGAATTAAGATCATACTAAATGAAACAAAATCAATCAAAAAAACAACAAAACTTAATAACATTTGTAAAATTACATTTTAATACCCTTCCATAATTAAATTGAAAATTATTCCGGACAAAAATAAAAAAATAAAATAAATAGGTTACTAAGAAGCATTTCCTAGAGGATCAGATCGAATTCCAACAGGCTGAATCGGATTTGGACAGAAAGCTGAGCCAAAAAGTTATAATTAAAATATTAAACCCTATAATAAAAAAATTATTTAACTATATAATAAAACTTTGCATAAATGCTTTCTTTTAGTAAAATATGCTAAAATAAATACAAATAAAATCAACAAGCTTTAATATTTTCATGAATGTTTCTTCACCTCTGTCCTTTAATCGACATGTATAATTGAGAGTTGGAAAATGATAGATTTTACTAATCAAATATGGCTTGAATTAATAGCTCAGCATTAGCGCTATATAAATTAATTTTATATAGGAATTAAAACGATTGTCAGCAGGAACTAATATATCCCTTTATTGAATAAATTTGGAAAAAGATAGAATGCCCGATTATGAATATACCTGTGAGGATGGTCTATGGGAATAATACATGGAATTGTACTCTAATTTATTGCAATAAACTCAATAAAATAATAAATTAAATCAAATTAAATTAAACAAAACTAATAATACTAGAAGCAGAATATAGATGCTAAGAGATTTTTTTCATAAAACGGATTTGAGAAGAAGGAGCAGATCGAAACACCAAAGGACAATTATATGCAAAATGTTTATTTATTTGAAAAATTGTTCAGTATGATTAAACAATTTAAAAAAAGTGTATTTCAGATAAATGAACTACTTTGATATTAAATATTCAATTAGTAACGATTTGCTGTGCCTCAAATTAATGCTGGGGATATAATTTCTATACCTTCAACAAGGAAAAATAAATTTATAAATACTTTAAATAAATATTCATTTATAATCATAAGACAGTGTGTAGCTGACAGCAAATGGGATCCTCAGTTTACTTGTTTATATTTAGCCTAAATAAAATAATTGCCAATATACAAAATAGTCTTTAAATTAAAAATTTAAATAAAACTGCGTTCCTTGAAATATCTAAAACTGCTAATTTTATTTAATTAATTGTTGCAAAATCTTTGATTTTTTTTTAAATGGTACCCATCGTCCAAAAAGTTGAGGAGCAAGGCGTGTCTGCGTTATTTAAGGAAAACAAAATCTATGCAAATTTAAACCACTAACTGAAATTATACTTAATCAATGCAATTTTCATAATTAATCAAAGTCAAAGAACGCTTAATACCAAAAAACCCATTTTTTTATTTGTATTAAAAAGGGGCAATGATAATATTTATTTATATTATAAGTTAAATACGTTTTTAAAATTATTAAAAAATTAAACGTTCGTAAATGGTTAAAAGATCACACAATTCATTACGTAATTAGTAATCAACAGAAATTAATCATGTTTGATTAAAAACATGTTTATGGCTGACTTGAAATATTTAAACATAGGTATTTGTTAAATTAATTGTTAATTCTAAAATTTATATTGTGCATTAGTAGGTACGAACGCATAATCGGATCGTCAGTAACTGCTCAATTTGTCAATATAAAATATATTGGTAAGTATAAAAATGTAAACATCATTTTGAATATTTATTAATTTTTGCCAAATAAAACGTAATATTGTAAAAACTTATGTTTCAAGATGCAAAAAGCGAGAGGATTAAGCAAAAATAGTTTGTTACTTTATTAGTCAAAGCTATGTTTATGTAAACTACAATTAAATAAACGTATACTGTCGCACCGGAAGAACGTGTGTGCCGTGCCGTTGGGTTGCGGTTCGGGGCGAGGACTCTGCGATTATTTAAGGAAAACAAAATCTATGAAAATTAAACCACTAAGTTAAAATATACATAATCAATAGCAATTTTCATAATTAATCAAAGTCAGAGAACGCTTAAATACCCAAAAAAACATTTTTATTTAATAAGTAATAAAAGCATAAGGCAACTGCTGCTATTGCAGTTTTATGCAGATCAAATGTGTTTTAAGTTGTATTTAAATATTTTTGGTAAATGCCAAAAACTAAATAAAAAATTAAACGTTCGTAAATGTTATGTCATTATGCGTAAGCAGAAGCGTCATGTGCATGCTTGGAATGCAGTTATGGCAATTTGATACGCATCAACAAAAAATCAAAACTTAATAATTAAAAGTTAATTAAAATAAGTAAAAGGCGGAAATTTTATTGGACCAAAAATTTTTAATAAACTCTTACGAAAATTATTTATGCATTTTTTGAAAATTTACTCTTTTATTTTAAAAAAAGAAGCGTATAGACGCGCATTGATATTCGCTAAAATTCTAATTTTTTTTAAATCAAAAATTCATTTCACTAATTAATATATCAAGGAGCCTATGCTTTCATACCTGCAGAATCAATCATTCTCATCTGGAGACTGCCAATCATCCGATGGACCTTCAAAAAATTTTTCAGATTCAGTCATTATAAAAAAAAACTTCGGCCTTGCGGTGAATACGACCATAGTCATCGATAAAAACAAAAATATTTAATTAATTCATTGCAGATAAAAAATTAATGTCCTTTTAGCTTAATTTGAAAATTTTACTAAAATTATCATTAAATAATTCATTATAGGCAGAGAAATGGGTATTTATCAAATTCAAAAGTCTGAAATACGCCCACAATTAAAAAATCTTAACCTATAAAAATAAACAAAAATACTAAAAAGCATATTATTATAAACAACATTAACGGATTGAATTAAAGTAAAGTAAAAAATATTGAAATGAAATGGAGATGATATTTTAATATTAGGTTTTTTTACCTCTTATAAACATAAGCGGGTTTTAATTTAAAAAATTTATCAATAAGAGAACAAATATAATGCATGAAATTAATATAGAATTTAATTTAAAACACAAAATTTAACCTATACACATAAACATTTTTGGTTCAAATTACATAAAATCAAAAATTTGTACAAGCTTTTATATTTTTAATTGAAGCATCCGTGTTTATTTAATTTATATTCTTAAATGTCAATTTAAACCGCTTTTTAAAGGTGTATTATAGTTTTTAATTATTTAAATAGTATCGTTTATAGGGTTAAATTATTTAAACTATTAACATTTAAAAATTATAATTATGCTTTAAATTTATTCAATAGAAGTAAAATAACACGATAACAACAAAATTTCAAACAATGGTTGCATAAAATTATAAATATAGGTAACAAATTATTGATTATGTAATAATTCAAAATTTAAACACTTTAAAATAATTCCAAATTAAACTTAACATTTATATACAAAAATCTTAATCCAGACATTGCTCACCTTCCATATTGCGGCGCAACAAACGCTCACAAGGGCTCAGCAAACTTTTTTAATAAATTAGCATAGTTATAATTAAAATAAATGATAAACAATTGCTAAAGTTATAACTTTTAAGGCGAGATTTAAAATATAAAAAAATTAAACTTAAAACGCCAATGATATGATTATAAATTTAAAAACTTTAAATCTATTGAAATAAATATTATTATTAAAATATATTTTAATAATTTCAATAATATAATATTTGTTTATCATTTAAAACAATTGCCCGAGAATACTAAAATATAAATATACAAAATGCAAATATTAAACTTTTTGACATATAAAAAGACAAATTTAATTGTTTTTACATTGTTCAGCGTGTTGGCATTGTTCACAAAAGGCACAATTCAACGAGAAGGACCTTTAATTATTCCACTAACCAATTAAACTAAATTAAGAAATCAGCATTTTTTAAATTATGCCATTGTGCACCTGTGAGATTTAAAATTTCCTTTAATTTTTATTATGCTTTTACAATAGCAAAAATATAAAATGTCTCAAATTTAAATGTCGAATCACAAATACGATTCGTCTTGCTGTAATTTCTAAAATAAATTGCATTTTAAACATGAAGTTGCTCGATATTAATTACAATCGTTCTCGTTAAGTTAAATTTAATTTAAGTGCTAAAATTAAAAATGATTAAAAACAAATTTATTATTTTTTGACGTACATCGTAATCTTATCACTAAAAAAATTAACAAATTTTGCAAAAAAATTCAATATGAATTAGAATAATATAGCTAATCAATCAGTTGAATAGAATTATATTTATGCACATTATTGGAAAATTAAACAATTATAAGAAAAGATATTAAAAAAATGTTGAGTATTTTACACAAAACGAAACAAAAAAAATGTAACAAAAACAAATATAAAAAAAAATTAAAAATCATCGATTTTATGGGTGCATTTGTATTGCATGATTAATATTGAGTACAAAAAACAAACATTATGTATTCTTGTATATTTAGCAAAACATCTCTGACTTTATTTTAGTAAATAATCTTAGTTGTTGGAAGCATGACAAATTAAATTATAAACTTAATTTTATTGTTAATTAAATTTTGAAATTTAAATTAGATATTAAAGATAAATGAATTATACTCTTAAATACAAACAAATTTATTTCTTTTTTAAATATATGATTTTTCCATATAATGTTTTCTTTATTTCTGCATCATAAATTTATTATTCGGAAATAATCTGATGAGACTTCAAAAGTTTAAGCTCTAACTTATCAAATAAAATTTAATTCCAATAATAAAATGTTGGTTTATCCAAAATACATATAAAGTAAAAATGCGTAAAAGTAATAATGTGAAAAGATTTAACTATTAATATGTTTGTGAAATAGTAAAAACTAAAAATAAATATAAATGCATTGTTTTTTGTACTTTATGCAAAATATATGAAATTTAGATTTACTATGTGACTGGAGATCATGAAAATTTTGTATATATGTAATAAAACTATAATAATAAACAAATCTATATCAGATTTGTATCTTACAATATTAATAATTACAAATAAATGGGAAATAAAGTAACAAATAGATGACAAAAACTAAAAAATTTCAAATATGTTTTTATAATAAATATTTTTAAATGCTAATTCGAGCAACGTAAGCAATTTATTGGCCTATCATTTAATAAATCTCGATTAATTATATTATCTAAATGAATATCTTTGCTGGTTAATTGAATATTACAGGTTTAAACTATACAACTACAGCTGCTTAAATTTAAATGCTTCCCATTTTGATTTTCTTTATGGAATGGACCTTTTTAAACTTCTCTCCAACTGGCCAAAGTAAAATATAAATTAACTAAATTAAAATAATAATAAAAATGAAATTAATCAATTACTGCCGCGAAAAATTTTGCCAAGAGAGGCTGTGTTCACTGATACTGCTGGGACGAGCAACTAAAAATAAATAATAAAAAATTTTTATAATTTGCTTATCAATTTATTTTGACGATTTTTGATGAGGTGCCAAATTTTAATGTGTAAAAAGTTTTCAAGCATTAAATTGGTTTTTACAGGTTGATCATTGCATGCAACAAAAATAATCAATTTTTAATTTTTTTTTCGTCTAATCTTTTTCATTTTACATTTATTATGCAAAACTTACTTTTTTTAATAATTATCTATATAATACAAAATGTTTACTAATAAAAAATGATTATAAATCCAAATGTTGTGTTACAAAATTTATTGCTAAAAAAATAATTTCAAAAAAGCGTAAAAAGATAAAAATTAAATTTTATATTCTTAATTTAAATGCTAAAATTAAAAATGATTAAAACCTAATTTATTAAATCAATTATCAGATTCGCATCTTATACTATTAATAAAATTACAAATAAATGGAAAAATAAAGTATCAAATAGATGACAAAAACTAAAAAATTTTATAATATATATTTATACGAGCAACGTAAGCAATTTATTGGCCTCTATACTTACAAATATTAATCGCACAGAGCAGCAATTTTATTTTGTGTTTTTTATAATAAAATGTATGTCAATTTAACATTACAATCTTGATTTGTAATATATCAAGAGCATTTTTAATACTTATCAATCTTGAATATTTGTTATGAATAATAAAATAATATTATTATTCAAATTAAGCAAAAATAAGATAAACAACAAAATAAATTATTTTCTTATAAATACAAAAAATATAAACAACAAAAAATCCCATAAAAATTTGTTTTAAAAACAAAGATTTTTTCGTTTATTAAAATCAATTTTATGAAGCAATCTAATGCGGTTTGACAAATTGGCCACCATTTTCTCAGGTGACTGAATGGCCGCCTTACCAACTAATTTCATAATTTCAAAATACATAATTAAATAACGAACTAATAAAAATAAATAATATCTGAATTTAAAAATTCTTTACCAAAGAAGGCATTGCAAAAATAAATTACGGCTCTAATTTGAGCACAAAATCCGACGGTCTGTTCAAAGCATTACGGAAAACTTTCAACACTTCTCCTCATCAATTCTAAAACATTGCTAATACTTATTAAAATATTGAATTTGTAATTGAAATTATAGCATTTAAATGTAAACAAAATTTCTTAGGTTAAATATGTTTAATTTTAAATTATAGAATTGATCCAAATATAAATGTACCTTGATGTTAAAATAAGTTACAATTAAAATCGAAGGCATGACTAGCAAAGATAGCGAACTAAAAATGAATGATGACATGTCGTCCCGATATATAATGAAAATGTAAAATCTAAATATTTTATTAAATGAACAATCAAATTATGTTTAAATAATTTTGAATAAAAGCAATTGTAAAAAAAATTAAAATAAGCAAGTAAAAAAATTAAAGAGCAAAACAGCGTAAAGAATCTTAATTAAATACACATTGTTTTAATCTCCGTTCACATGGAGCGCAATGTTTCTCGTTGGTCACACCTACAAAGCGCTAGTTGTACAAGACCGTTTACGAGGGAGAATAGTGCAAAATTCTGGTGCCTGAGATTGCATTAATTTCATAATATCTTAAATTTATATATTTAGAGAACAAGAATGTTTGAAATAACGCAATTATTTCAAATTTAATATTGCTTAATAAATTACGTAGTAAAAAAGCTTATAAAGTTTTTGTATACGTTTTGCATTAAATATCTATTGGGGTCTAAAATATAAAACCCTATATAAATTTTAAAGCAATTAACATTAAATAAATATTTTTTTTGGTTCATTTGAATTCTATACAAAGTTCATTCTATATTAAACTTAAAATACATATTTTTACAGAAAAAAAATTAACCGAAAAAAATCGGTTAACGTTATAGGCAAAATGGAATTAAGCTGATAAAACAAAAAATAATTCAATTAATAAATAATATAAAACAGCTAAGATTCAAAATTAAGCTTTAACGCAAACCTATTAAAAGTTTGTTTTTATTAGCATAAAAAATGCCTTAAAACAAGAAAAATCAAAATTATTCAAAACTTCAAACAAAGAACAATAATAAATCCGAGTTTGTTAAACTTAATCAAAATTTATTGTTGTGTTAACAATTTCAAATCAAAAGCAATTCAGTCAAAAAATTTTCCATTTTTTGGCTGGCTGAATTTTTAGTCTCAAAAAAAGTCAATTTTTAGGGGAGCATTTTTTCAAAAGTTGATAGTTAATGGTGCATTTCGGTTTTATTACATTTTTCTTAAGGAATTTTCAGATATAGTTTTTCGCATATTTTAATTCAAAAATTTCAAAATTTAGCTGGGGTATTTATGGTAATACATTCAGACGATTTTGTTTTTAAGAAGTTGTTAATGCAAAATTTGCAGGTTTTTAAAAAAAAGAATTTTATATTAAGTAAAAACCTTTTTAGGAGGTTTTACACTAAAAGTCCTACCAATTATACTAGGTAAAAACATATATAATGCGTAAAACAAAATTCCTAATCCCAAAGACTGTATGAACTAAGCCAAAATAACCTTTAAGGCAGAAATCTCATGAACAAGCTGTTCAGAGAACCACATAATTATAAAAAAATAATAATTTTATTAATGATAAGAATTAACAAAATTAAATATACAAAACGGGAGACTGAGGCAACAAATTGAGCTTAGGAAAGCAATTGTGTTCTATTCAACTAATTAAATAAAATCATTTTACTATACTCAGCTATTTAAATTCAAAAATATGTAAATTGTGTAATTTAAAAAAAAATTTCATAAAAAGAAAGGATGGCTGGCAAATTAAATTTCATGTAACAAAAAAACACTAAATAAACTTTAATCGTTCTTGAAAACAAATAAAGATAAATAATTAATAGTTCAAAAGTTAGTTTAAGCAGACGGAACTTAAATTATCATACATTAATGAATTTAAACTATTTTATGTATATGTAATTAGTTATCTAAAAGGAAAACATAAATAATAATGAAATCGCATAAAAAACGATGTATTAGTTATCAAATGAAATAAAAAATGAGAAAATTTATCAACGCACGCCATCTAAAAATTTTTTTGTTATTTTTTTGGACATTTTATTTTTTGATGAAATAGTGCGCTAAAAAGAGAGAGCCAGACGGTTAGAGTAATTCGGTCATCACGCAAGTTAATTTTTTGAACATATTTTTTTTTGACGAAATAGTAGAGAGTTAGACGGTTAGAGTAATTAGGTCATCAACGCACCCCATCTAATAATTTTTTAGTTATTTTTGAACATTTTATTTTTTTGAAAAAATGGTGTGCTAAAAAGAGAGAGTTAGACGGTTAGAGTAATTAGGTAATCAACGCACCCCATCTAATAATTTTTTAGTTATTTTTGAACATTTTATTTTTTTTTAAGAAATAGAGTGCTAAAAAGAGAGAGTTAGACGGTTAGAGTAATTAGGTCATCAACGCACCCCATCCAATAATTTTTTAGTTATTTTTTTGAACATTTTATTTTTTTGAAGAAATAGTGTGCTAAAAAGAGAGAGTTAGACGGTTAGAGTAATTAGGTCATCAACGCACCCCATCCAATAATTTTTTAGTTATTTTTTTGAACATTTTATTTTTTTGAAAAAATGGTGTGCTAAAAAGAGAGAGTCAGACGGTTAGAGCAATTTGGTCATCAACGCACCCCATCTAATAATTTTTTAGTTATTTTTGAACATTTTATTTTTTTGAAAAAATGGTGTGCTAAAAAGAGAGAGTCAGACGGTTAGAGCAATTTGGTCATCAACGCACTCCATCTATTAATTTTTTAGTTATTTTTTATAATATGCAAAAAAAAATCAAGAAAAAAAAATCACGAAAATTTAACGGATTAATAAAATATCCTCAAAAACAAAAAAGAAATCTAGTGAGAGACTTTTTGTATGAATTAAATAACACTTATTTAAATAATAAAGAAGTTCTTTTTAAAAGATGTTATTATAATTATTCTGAAATTAATATGAAATAAACTGCAATAATTAAAATAACAACAGCACTAAATATATAAATTTATAAAATCGCTAGGCCTTTATGATTTGGATTCTTATATAAAAAATGTTTGCATTGGAAGATAAAAATTAGTCGCAACAGGAGTGCCGTAAATAAAAAAAATAGCTTAATTTTAAACCAATAAAATCATTAAAAGCGAAATATAATAGATTGTTCTTCTGGAAGAAAATTTTTTTAGTTGAAAATAAAATTTTATTTAAATATTGTATTTATTCATCAAGGAATGTTTATGCATTTTAAATCAAAATTCAATGTGTATATTTGTTGAAATTAATCTTTATTTATGTAAAAGCTAAGTGGTTCATTTTCTTAATTTTCATGCGTGGCAACTTACCAACTGCAGTGTAACCAATCAATTAAGCTTAATAATGAACACGTGCCAGGATTGTAAAAATCGATTATTCATTATTCGTCAACTCTTCTATGAATTAAAAACAACCCAATAACTAATCCCTTTTATTCATTCGATCATAATGCCGATGATTTGAACAATAATTTTTTTCTTAAAAATATAAGTTAAAAAAGCGTTAAAAACTGACTATTCTTTTTTTAATTGCAATATAATAAATAAAAATAGCAAAATAAAGCATGTTGTATTTTCTATTTAAAGCAACACACCGTAATTTTAATACAAGTTAATAAGAATATTTAAATAATACTAAAAAACGGAATGATTATTTAAGAAAAATATCTTATGTGAAATAAACTAATAAGTGGAGATTTTCCATACCTTTGCTAAAATTAACAACATTTTATATTTATCTAAATTCAAAAAAAAATCTCGCAACGCATAAAATCAGCACAATGAACAATGGCATGTGCCTGTAAATTCAATAAATATTAAAAAATTTAATTAGAAACTTTTGGAGTTGATGTTCTTCTTCACGTCTAACCTAACAAATGCCAACAATTTCGGCACAAAAAACAACGGACGAAATTGCGGACCCCAAAATACGGGCACCATGAACTCGCACGCACCACAAGTAAAACCAAATTTAATAATCTAAAGCTGAAAAAATTTAAAAAAAATAGCAATTCAGCTACCTAAACATACTACAATATTACAACTTATATCAAAAGAAACATTTAAAATTTCTCAATAAAATGAAAGTGCGTGTGATATTAATATTTTTTATTTTTTAAATAAAAGGCATAATTAGATTTTAATTTGTTTTTCAAAAAAATCCGATTACAAACAAACAAAGTGTTAAGCTTAATAGCAATCTGAAAAATCGTTAAAATTAAAAACTACAACCCTGAAACAAATTAAATTTTTCTTTATTACTATGCATTTATTAAAATGTCTTTTGAAGACGGTAGTGATAGGTGCGCACGAGCATTTCCTTTAATTGGCGTAAAAATTGAATAGCATTATTTTGCAAAAATTTGAGTGCCCAAAAACATAAATTGATTTTTACGCTCACATATAAATTGTTTATAGTTTATAGTATATTTTAATTATTTTTTTGATTATTTTTTAATTATCATTTCATTTTTTCTAATTAATGCAAAATTAACCCAAATTCTTTAATAGTTAAATCAATTTTTTTTTTTAGTAATTAAATCTATATCTCTTATGTGGCTTTTGAATGCACCCTCCCTCAGCAGCTTGAGCAGCTTGCCCCCCCTGCATGGCCAGTACGCGAAGTTCAGGTTGTGCCATTGCACTTGTCATGATAACGTTTAATTATTTATTTAAAATGTTATATCTTTTTTTGTTTTTTTAAATTAATTTTTATGTTTCCTCTAAAGTTTTAAATTTAAAAAAAAGTTTACCACTAAAAGCCTTTTTTACTTATTAATTAATATGATGACTAAAATATAATAATTGTGTGTTATTTTTGTTTTTGATTTAGTTTTTTGAGCTTTTTTGTTTTAGAATAATTTTTTTTTATCTTGCTTTTTTACATTATCAAAAACAGTTTAGCGTTTTCAAACCAATTTAAATTTTATCGCTTTTCATCTGTAATTTGATTTTATGATGATCCCGCTTCTGCATCAAGATCCGTCTTCATTTCTGTCATCCTAGTGTAAATAATGATTATTTTAACAAATTTTAAAAAATACAATATTTTGTTTAAGTTGCTAAAAGCAACTGTATATTTAATCAGCCGTTTGAATTACTACTATTTTGCAACAGTTTTTTTGTATTATAAATATTTATGGTATTATTTTATGTGTTTAGCTTTTTATCAGTTGAAATTAAACCTGTGCTTTAGTGGTTTATTGATTATTATAGTTATAGTTCACATAAAGCTTTTGTTAGAGTTTAATTTATATATTTTTATTATAAATTCGCAATCACTCAAACCATGTTGTTGCGTTCACGCATCATTCTTTGCTCATCCTTTTTGAAGGGACCTTTGTTCTATTTATTTTCAGCTAAATAACTATTTTTTAATTTGTTGTTTTTTATATTTATGTTGTCGTTTTAGCGTTTAATAATCTTTTACGATTTTTCCTGCTTTTGATTATTAAGAAATAAAAAAATTATATTTCATCAAGCATTGTCATCTCTAATATATGAAACAGATTTTAAGTTGCTCATCCATTTAATGCATTTATAAAATTTTAAGGTTTATAAATAATATTTTTTTTGTCGCTTTATTATAATTCACAGAAAGTTATTTTTTTATTATTGAAAAGAGTAAAATTTTTTTGTAAAGTTAAATATAAGAAATATTTGTACCTTTCATAAAAGCTTTTTAACTTTTATTATGGAATCTTCTGGTGGCCAAATTACGTCAGGAGAAACTTCTGTGTATCGACAAGTCATTTAAATTTTAGGTGTTTAAAGCAACAAGTTGTAGCTGGGGTTATTGTAAAATTATGATGAATGTTGTTGGTTTTGGTTTTTATTTTTTTCACATATCTCTTAATGTTAATATTTTTAATTTGCAGTAATAAGAAGTAAACATCGAAATATCGGTTTCTTTTGTTTTAAGAGACCGAGAATTTTTTGTAAAATGTTAAGATTTTTGGATTAAATCAATAATTATTTTCTAATAATATTGAATCATTATATAAGTTGGCAAGCTGATGTCTGCCATTTTAACGTGAATAAGTAAGTGTTCCGTTGGATTTTTTATAATACATATTTAGCTTTTTGTAAAAAATTGTTAGCATTGCGTAAGGTCCGCTGCTGCCAAATGTCAAATTGTATAATCCTTGTCTTTATCCGCTATTTTTTTTGTATAATTTTCTTTAGTTTTTATCTGGTTGCTTTGGCTTTATTTTAAAGCTGAGACTTTGATGTTTTTTTTTCTTTGATTACTTACCACTAACACGTTGCCAGTGGTAAATTGTAACCATCCAATCCCAAAGGAAATGTCTTCTGTCTTTCCTTTAATTGATACATTATAATTTTCAATGTTTAATACAGTAGTTAATTAGCAGTCCGGAAAGCAAAGACTGCTTGCTGTCTGTCGTAAATGAAAATGAGATTTGCCAGGCTCTATTTAATTCTTTTTTTAAATGTTTATTTTTTTCAATTTTTCTTTAATAAATTAAAATTATTTCAAACAAAAAACGAAACATCTAGTCTTTTTGTACTATTTATATGGATCTATCTTGTGCTTTGAGATAATACAAATTTAATTTATGATATATTGTTGCTGAACCACTGGTTTACTCAAATGAATAAATACCTTTTTTTACTAAAAAAATAATTCAAATTTAGCCTTTGATATTGTATTATATTTCAATTCAAGCTTACTATCTAAAATGTTATTATGGATGTCTTTTCACCGCACCTATGAAAACTCTTTGTCTAGATTTACGGTTTATTTTAATCATATTACATATATTTGTATATTTTTAATTTACATATTTTTGTAGATGTTGATGTCCTTTTTGATAAAATATATTAAATAAATTTTATTAATAATATTTTTTTGATGTAGACGAAAAACAGGACGGAAAGAACAAGGATGTTGACCTGACCGATCAGCAGATGTGGACGGGGACAAGTGCCTGTAGGCTGATTAGGCTTTGATTGAATGCCGTTGGATATGTAAAATCGGTTAAATAAATAAATTATTTTTATACTTTAAAGTATAATAAAAAATCTTTCGTATTTAAAATAGTATTTTTTGCATTAATTTTATACTAATGGTTATATAAAAGATATTTTGTATCCAAAAAATATTAGAAATATTTTGGCATTGCTGATTTCACAAATTAAAGCGAAAAAGTTTTATTAATTAAAAAATTATTTTTTTGTTGCCTTATTTATTAAATATAATAATTGATTAAAACATAATTTAAATCCACTGAATCAAAAAAAAAACATAAAATTTAATTTATGCATGAAAATTAAATAATTACAAAATTATTGGAATACTCGAAAACGTATCAATAAAGTAGCTGTAAAACCAAAAAATTTAAAAAGTACTAACTTATTATGCATTTATAAGTAAAAAATAGAAACTAAATGGAAAAATACACCAAATACAATTTTGCTAAAACCCAAAACTTAACAATTTTTAATTAATTTTTATCATTAACAATCGATTAAATATTAAGCATTCCACGAGACAGGACACATAACAAACTTTTATAGCTGCAAATAAACCCCTAATAAATATTTATTTTGCTCTCCTAAAGATAATAAATTTATCGTATTTACAGAAAAAGTATTCATAAATACGAATTTTCTTTTTACAAAAAAAAACTTTTTTATAAAAAATCCTTTGTTAAATAGAATTATTAATATACAATTTCCCAACAATTAATTTGAGTTTGAAGATGTGACTCTTCTTTGGATTCCCAGCATAGCGATCTTTTTTGAAAAATAATATTTAAACAAAAAATAGACACCGGAGATTTTTAGAAACTAAAATTAAAACATTTATTCGTTAAGTAGGAATGCGACATACGTCTAGAAGAGGTAAAACCCAGCTGAAAAAAGCCGTGAAAACTAATATAAAATGCTTTTCTTCGTGGAATGGAGTAAATTTTACGAAACTTAAATTTAAACAAAGGCAATTAAAAATTTGATTTATTAAAAAACTATATCACTTTGAAACTCCGAAGAAAAATGAGCAAGAATAGGCAGAGAAGATGGCGCGATTAATTAAAATGGTTTATTATATCAGTTAATTATTTAAAATATGAGTATTATTTTATTCAAAAATCAAATTTTCGCTCTCGATGTTTAACCTTGGTTAATTATTTTATTTATTTTAAAATCACATAACAATTTGGTGCACCACCAAGCTTATTTGCTATAGTAAATGCGTAGAAGATACTGTTTTAAAGATATGAATTGCATTTAAATTCATTGAAATATCACTTTTAGTTTTGGTTTTTAATACAAACTAGAACTATTTATTAATATTAACGACATTAATAAAATGGAATAAATTTATTTTTAATTAGTTGAATACAGTACAAAATCCTAAGAAAATAAAAAATTAAACTAAAATATTATTTCATTTCTTTTATTTTAAATATGATATTCTAACAATTTTTGTAGTGAAAATCAAAAAATTATTTGTAAATTTCATAAAATTTTTAGCAATAAATGTAAGATTTGAAAAAACAAATTAATTAAATTTTAATTAATCGGTAATTAATTTTGAGTTTGAAGATGTGATCTTTCTTTGGATTCCCAGCATAGCGATCTTTTTGCCTAAGCCACTCAGAAAATTGTATACGAAAATGTAATTTTGGTTTATATTTAATCAAATTTTGTAGTCCAAAAAATATTAAATTAATGTTTGCATAAAAAAACAAAAAAATTATGTTATCAATAAACTAAAAAAATTTTTAACCAAAAATTATTCTATCTGTTAATTTTATTTAAAAACATCAAATACTCCAATTATGTTAAGAATGTAAATTATTGAAAATTGCAAACTCATACCGGCAAATTAAAAAGTTGTCAGAATTCGTTAAATTTTGGTGGTTAACAAATAAATTATAATTATCGCGCGAATTATTTGGCTTCCTTCAAGAATTCGCTCTTCGTCGTTGAACTCTGATGCTTGGATTTTTGTCGAGCAAGGTTGAACATCTTCACCTCGTGTTGAACAAAACATCACAAAAAATAATAATTTTCAATGGCACAAATTCCAAAACTAAATAATTTTTTATTTTAAAATATTTTATATCCTATTGACAAAAAGAACGTTGAGCTAAAATAAATTTACTGTAATTTCTAATAAAAATGCGTCAAGTGGTTACGGAGTGAAGGAGGTTAGACGAGAGATTTGAAAGAAATAGTGTGGAAAGTGAAGAGACTTTTGCCAGAGCAATAGAGAAAAATGAGTGAAAGGAAAATGGGCAGAGAGATATTGGGCAAATGACTGCGCTGCCCTTGCGGGGCGCGCGTCGCTGACGCGTACGCCACTCGCTGCTCATTGGCTGCGGATGCGCAACGCTGTCCAATTGGAGTGGGAGTGAGAGAAAGAAGAAAAGAGTGAGGGAAAAAGTGAGAAGAGAAAGAGAGGAAGGAGGGAATGTTCGAAGAAGATGGGGTAGACAAAAACAAATTATTTTTAGAAGCTTTGAACAAAAGGGTTCCCCTTATAGTTTTGAGTAGGGGTCAATCGCGTCTCGCCAGTCGCGTCTCAGTACAAAAAAAAGCCGACTAAGTCCCACCAACAAAAAATGTTTCTAGAATTTTCATTAGCAAAATTTTAAACAGATTGTGAAGCATTTGTAAGCAAATAACAAGTTAGCAAAACAAATTAAAAGGCAAAATTCAGTCATTTTACTAGGACGACACCCGATTTTGTTAAAAAATATTTCAGAAACAAATCAGAAAACCTTGGATTAGGGGTTCATTAGGCTTAGGCCTAAGCTACCCTAGCTTGGGGTTGGTTGGGCTTAGGCCTAAGCCACTCAGAAAATTGTATACGAAAATGTAATTTTGGTTTATATTTAATCAAATTTTGTAGTCCAAAAAATATTAAAAAAGTGGCTGGGACGGGAGTGGCCCTTTTTGTACTGGGACTCGACCGGCCAGACGCGATTGGCCAGACGCGACTGGCCCTGAGACGCGAATGGCGAGACGCGACTGGCCAGACGCGATCGGCCCGCTTCGTATAGTTTTGTTGCCAACTGTAACTTTTCACAAATCGGTAGTAGAGTTTCTGAATCCCGGAATCGAATTCATGTTTTTTGAGAACGATTTTGAGACCAGAATGATCTCTGAACCTTTTTGATTTTTTGAAAAAATGTTAAAATTTGGGATCGGAATTGATCGAAATAGAGATCGTATTCGGATAGTTTTATACTTTTAAAAATGATTTGAACTTTACAGTTAAAATAAAAAAATAAATCAAAACACCTAACATTTTATATTTTAAAGAGTTTACTCTTTTTGCACAAAACAAAATTTATATTAAAAAAGAAATTGATCAATTAAATAATTTGAAGCATATTTATATATACTTTAATAGCCATTAGAAATAAGCATTTTGCTGCATTCAAAAAGAAGCCAATTTGAAAAGTCACTAAATATTTAGATGTCGCAATAAGCATTGATTTTTCAATATCATTGAAGTGTAAATGTCATATTTATAATAAATTATGAGTATAATAGATATTGAATTTCAAAGATCTTCGTTGGCCGTATTAGTTAAACAATATTACAATCAATGTTGATCAAGATAGGTATATACAACATGCCCAAAAATCGAAACAAGATTTATCAAGGACAATAAAAAATTTGCATTAATTTTCAATTATTTTCAATAACCTTTTTTGCACATCTTTTAAAATATTTATTTGACGTCGCGGTTGAACGGCAAAGAGGTAAAATAAGGTACTCAAATAAACAAATTTAAATTTTAAATGATGGTAATAAATCATTTTATCCGTTTATAATATAGCCGATTTTTGATAAGTTTTACTGATTTAAATTGTTATAGTTTAATCAAAACAATGTTATAATTTGACAAAAATAAAATTATAAAATACAAAAAGAACGAATGTCGTACGAGATATATTGCAAAGTTCATAAATTCAAAATTGATTTTTTATTATTGGTAGAGACATTATTTAAATTAATTAATATTAACTAAAAATATGTAAATTATCGAAAATTGCAAACTCATACCGGCAAATTAAAAAGTTGTCAGAATTCGTTAAATTTTGGTGGTTGAACAAATAAATTATAATTATCGCGAAATAATAATTTTCAATGGCACAAATTCCAAATAAATTAATGAGTTAAAACCTTAAATAATTAACCTATCTAAAAATATGAGTACCTACCTATTAATACCTTCAAATAAGATAATTCGGCTATAGCAGTTGTGCGAACTATTTTGTGCATATCATTAAAATATTTCTCTGATGTTTTGTGAACCGAAGAAAAATAAATATTACCAATTTAAATGAATAAAATAATAAAAAAATATAAAATGTATAATATTTAAGCATTTTTCCAAAACTTTAAATTAAAAAACAAACAATCATTGTGCAAAATAATTTATGGTGATAATCAATGCGCGAAGCTCTCTCGACTCAAACCTCAAAAGATAAAAATAAAAACAATATAAAATCTGTCAATATTAAAAATAAATAAAATGATCTACTGCATTTTTCCAAAAAAATTAAAATAAAATAGAAAACCTGAATCTATTATAATACAATTGAAAAAAATAGTAAAATGCATTAATTCAAATTGTAAGATAATTTTTTAAAATTATTTTAATTTATTAAATTGCATTTGCTTCTTTGATAAGCATCAATTCGCACTATTATAATAATATTGTGAATACAAAGCATACCATTAATTTTAGCATTAATAATACGCGCTTGGAGAATTTCAACGTTACAAAATAAATTCAATGTTGATGACAAAATAAAAATAATTTAGAATACAACAATCGTTGAAATTTTGTATTGTACTTTAATCGAGTACCTCTAATTTTCTTTTTGTATTTTATTCTTGTACATTTTTGCGAGAGCTTGGTAGAATAATGCTTTTGCAAAAAGTAATTTATTCTGTTATTACAATGCCGTATCCCTAAAATAATACTTGTTTATCCATCGATATACTTTTATTTTTTAATTATATTTTTGTTTTATTTGGTGAAATTTTCCAGCAATAATTTTACTCATATTCTTTACAGTATAAAATGTATTGGATTCGTTTATGCATTAATATCTTCCAATTATATTTTATAAAATTGGTTTTTACTAATTTAAATATTGTAAATCCTTGCTGTGCTATTAATTTTTTGTGCCTTTTTTAATTTTTTTTATTCATTTTATTTTAGGTTGTATAATATTTTGTCATATTTTTTTAATAATTTATTTTATTATAAAAAAGTAGGCATATTTATAATGTTTAGTAATTCAGCAAACTGATATTGTTCTATATTTCATGCATATTTGACTCTCGTATCAAGTGCATGAATCACCATGGGCACTTTAGCAATAAAGAAAAAATGAATTGACGATTGGACCAAGAAGAAAACATTGTCAAATAGCATAATAAACCTTTATTTAAAATAAACTGTCAATAAAATTTTTACAATGGATTTAAAAAACTTAAAACTTTCAACACATCGATGTTTAATTATAATTGGATGATATTGCTAAGTAGCCAAAGAAGTGAGAGCTATTATTATAATTTCTTTTATTTAACAAATATTATGTTATATATATTGTGCTGCAAATTTATATGTTATTTTGTCAAATACAATACAATATATTTATTTATTTATTTTGTAGAAAAGTTATTATGCTGATGGCATTTTTTATAAAACACCAATATTATTTAATTAATTTAATTATTCGGCGTTTAATAAAGTTATGAATTAAAAAATATTTAAACTTTATATTATTTTTTTTAGAAAACTTGAACCAATTAAAGGCAATGCAAGAATTCCATAACCAAAATTTTGAACCAAAACTCCGCTTTAATATTGCGCTTCATAAACTATTTCAAAAACCCTCACCAACAGCTATAAGAAAACCGCTAATTTAAAAATTTGTGCTTTTATATAAATAATGCAAAGGCCAATTCTTCATTTGTCTTGAAAGTGTGAAAACCACTTTTTATTAGGTAAATTATTGCATTTAAATGTTCATCAGGCGCGAAGTATCCATCATCACAATGGCTAAATAGCTATCCGATCGATCAGGTTAAAATTTTAAAAAAAAATTTAACCAAAAAATCGAAAAAATAATCATTTTTTAATTTTTCAAAGGTTGTAAAAATTTAATTTATTAAAAATACAAATTTAATTCAATAAACTAAAATAAACAAAAATGTACAAACACCCATATTTTTCAAAATTATTACACGTAACGTTTTGATGCCATGCTCGCTCAAGGAAGTCAGAGTGAACATCAAGAAACCGAAAAATTAACAAAGAAATAAATTTAAAAATTTTAAGCTTGCAATAAAATTCGTATTATTTTAAACCGAACCCGAAGCCCACCAGGAATTAGTGACAATTAAAAATAAAAGAAAAATAACAGTTAGAAACCCAATGTGGAATATTTATATACAAATTATGCAATTAAATTGTTTATCACCGAAAATAGAATTTATAATAATTTAAAAACTGATTAACAATTTATACCAAGGCCAATATTTTTATTTTTAATTCAAGTTTATCCATAGAATTTTCATTTAAACAAAAGATTAGATGAATGATGTGTGAACGCGGGAAAACGATAAAAATTTAGGAGCGTAAAAAAAAGTTTAATCAATACATCATTATAGTATATATTATTTAAAGTAATTTAATGGGAAAGGTTAAATAAAGCAAAACTTGTAAAATCATGTTGGAGAACCAGCAGATCATCCTGCGTGCCCTCGAGCCCCACGGACGCCGAAATTAAATTAATTTTATAAGGAATCAACTGACAAATTTTTGATAATAATTGACCCATTTTGAATCACAGAGTGGTTGTACAATGCAACTATAGCAAGGTTAAATAAAAATTAGAATATTAAAAAAACTAATCAATATTCAAACAAATATCATTTTTATTCAACCGCTTTTGACAGCTCGCAAGGCAAAAAAGCACTCTGTACTGGATTAATTTTATGTTATGCTGTAAGACGGACGATGTTTTTCTCCGTTCATTGTTACCGGTTTAATTTATAGATATTTTCATTTATCAAAATTACTATAATCGTGTCTCAATTTTGTTAGACATTTTATTATTTCAAAGATTTTTTATAATACTGCGGTATTTGTTATTAGTATTCCAAGTATGGAATAATTTTGGACTTTTAATAATGTTTTTCATCTTCGTTGTTTACCAAATTCAATAAATAAAATATTTATAAATCTTATAATTGGATTATTTAAAAAATGTTTATTATTTATTCAACAAATTTTTAAATATGCAATTGTTTTATTTATTAAAATATCATAAAAAGCTCTCTTTATTTTAACAATTTTAGCTTTTGAAGAATCAATGTTTTATTTTGGCTTCATTCGAAATAAGATTTGATTTTAAAATATTGTGAACATTCAGGCGTTCTTTGCGGCACGCTGTCGACGATACGTTTCTCACGCAAATTATTAAGAGTTTTTTATTGCTGGATTATTACATTATAATTTTGTTTAAAGCAAATGTTTTAGAAGTTTGACATTTTATAAAAAGCTAGCCAACTCTAAAGCGGCAATAAGACCCGGGGATTGAAAAGAGTGTTCCAAATAGTTTTTGGGTAATATCCCATTTTTGTTAATGGGCACAAGACATAATTTGTGGTCTTATTTTGTCGAATGCTTTAGCGGCCATATTATAATTTTTTTTAAATAAATAGACTGTAAAACACGTAAACAAGATTTGATAAAACAATTAGTTTCTTTTTTGTTTTTTAGCAAATTTGAGTTGATAAAATCACTTTAGAAATACATGGTTTATAATTGAGAATCTCATATAAAAAAAACTTTGTAACATATTAATATTTTAGGTGTTTATTTGGTTTTTTTATGTTCGTAAATAAAAGCATTTCTGCGCTTTTCTCAAAAAAATAAATATATTTTTTATGATTGCGTGAAATCCACAAAAACAGAAACTTTGGCGAAACTTTAGGTTTGTTTAGACCGCATGGTTAGTTAAAAATTATGAATACTTTGTTTTTTAGGATTTCCACAAATTATTTCCTCTGAAATTCAATTGAAGGCGAGCTTATACATTATTCAACAAACAAGACAAATAAAACCAACCGAATATATGATGTTTTTAAGCCTTGTGAATCGAAATACGCATCTTTTCTCCATTATGTTTAATCTTCCATGATTTTTATTAATGAGTTGATCCAATTCTTATTGGATAATCAATTATTTATGCGTTTTAAAATAGTTTATAAACGTTTCCTTAAGCGCGCATCGCAGCAATGGCTTCAAAAATTTAAAAACTAAACTATATGTAAATGATAAATCAATAAATTATAATATTAAAATATGACTGTTGTTATAATAAAAGTTACTCCTTATTTTACTGAAAAGAAAGTTTTAATAAATAAAAATACATTTTTTTTTAATTAATTAATTTAAATTCTTAATATTTCGTTTGTAAAAAGGTCAAAAAATGTGTCATAAAAGCTGCTATTACCAAAAATATAAGTTAGAAAAGTGTTAAAAACTGACTATTCTTTTTTTAATTGCAATATAATAAATAAAAATAGCAAAAAAAAAGCATGTTGTATTTTCTATTTAAAGCAAACACCGTAATTTTTAATACAAGTTAAATAAGAATATTTAAAAACACTAAAAAACAAAATGATTATTTAAGAAAAATATCTTATGCGAAATAAACTAATAACAGCACATTTTTCCAACCCTTTATTAAAATAAACAACATTTTATGTAGCTAAATTTAAAAAATCCCACAACGCATAAAAGCAGCACAATGGAACAATGGCATGTGTCTGTAAAAGGCAGCACGAGCGCCGAAAATGAGACGAGTCTGCATTTTTAACTCCGGTTTGTACGAAAATTTAAGTAAAATTGTAAAATGGACGACAAACGAAAATAAAACCATAGGCCAATTCTGCAGTTACCCGGAGTATTAAATTTTTTGAATCTTATTAATTCTCATAAAATTTGTTGCTGTTTTGTTGATTTTGTCCATTATTTATGTTACAATAATTCTTCAATAATGAATCCTGTCAGTTTTTCAACTTTTGTTTAATTGTTATTATTTTTATTATGAAATTTATTCATTTAGAAATAATATCTTTTTATTCATACGTTATAATCTTTCTACTTTTTTTTAGTGTTCTATTTAAATTGTTTGAAAGCAAAACTAAAAAACACTGCCTTTTATTGTTATATGTATTTTGATAGATTTTCAACAATTTAATAGGGTTTTGTTGTTGTTTTCATTTAACCATTCAAAATACAGCATACATAAACCTGCCCAATTCTTTAATCATGTAGAAAGACGTGGGTCACGATGATTATTTGTCTCTGCAGAGAAGATTTTTATCGAAATAATTCGATAAAACTACTTCTATTGTTTTGTGCGAAACTAATACTTCGAATATTGAAACTTTAATAAAAATTATTAACTAACAATAATAACAAATATTTTAAATTTATTTCCATTTGCCAATAATAATGAAGAATTTATTTAATTTAAACCATATTTAAATGTATTAAATGTAAAATCTATTTTTTAATGCATTTAGGTTGGTGTCTCTCTAGCTCGTCTTCAGTGCATTAATTTATTTTATATTTAATGCCTTTTGGAAATAAATTTGGATGAGTTGAGCAAACTGTTAAAGTAATATTGAAGCGCAACGACTAGCAGCGAAGCAAAAAATGTGTGTTAAGTGCCTCTTTTATTTTGTGATTTGAATTATTTAAATCATTAATCGCAAAAAATATTTTAGGGTTTATTGCATTTTCTTAAGATATTTTTGGAACAATGCGAAATAGAGATTTATTCTCAAAAAGGCCAAAATAGGGATTTTTAGGGACTAAAAAGTGCTCTTTCAAAAATTTTTCGAAATGAATGCTATTTCTGGGCTTCTCTCGTCAAAACCTGTTCGCAAAAACAAAATTGGTTAAACTCTAAAAATCCGGCTCTATTAATTATTTATAGTGAATGTCTTATACTTTAAATTAGTATTTTTTAAATATTTATTTATTTTACCGCTTACTAATTGTTCGCAATATTCGATATGCAGAAATGGTGCACTTTATTTTATTTAATATTTTAGATATCCAATTTCCAGTGATTTAGCTTTTAAAAACACCTTTAAATTATTTTTTAAATGCGATTTAAAAATGATAAGTTTTTCTCATTTATTATTACAGGCTGGATTATGACGTTAAATGCTTAACTATCATACCTGGGATGGATTACATATTTTCACAAATTTTTATGCGAGAAGGCTTTAAAAAATTCTGAATAAAGTGGATAATTGTTGTAAATAATAATATATCTGTCTGTTATTGCTGTTCATGAAAAGAACACAGAATTGTATATTTGATTAAGTGAAACATTATTGACTAATAAAAACTTTAAAGATTAAATAAGCGAATGCAAAGTTTTAAATTTTAAATAATTATTCATTATTTAATTTAAATTATAAGTGAATACAAAAAATTGCGTTTAAATTTGAAAATATTTCTGTTTCAAGGATCACACTAATTTGACTTGAAGATGGCTCAAACAAAGAGCATGACAGCTTCTATTGCAAGTAGCGCGAATTCAATCGCTCGTTGTGGAGGCCACAAAATTTAATTTTAAAATACCATTTAAAAAAACATTGAAATTCGAAATTATACTAACCCGGGAACTTGTCAAAAACTCCGTTGTGTCAAAAGTTAATTACGCTTTTACTTAAAACAAATAATTAATTGTTTACGCATTACCATAACTTAACAATCAGCCCAATTTGCTTAGCAGAAAAAAATTAAACACCGCGCCACGAGAAGTCGCCTTGCCATTTCGGTACATATCCCAGCAGGCAAAATTAGCAAAAAATATAATTAAATATTCTTTGACGTAATTGATAAACAAAACTAAATTTCAACAGGCACCCGCGGCCGAAGTTATGAGTTTAAAATGAATTTTAAATTGTTTTCAATAACAACATTATATGAAAAATTTTGCGAATAATTATTTTAATTGTATGTTTATTTTAATACTTTCCACTTTTTTTGAAAATATTTTTAGGATAATTTGTAATATTATTTCACTGTAGCTATTTAAAGGGCTGATGGGTTGACACTTTAAAAAATTAAAAATCAAAATATTGGTCAAGTTTTTGATAAATGAGAAATGTTGTTCTTGTTATTCATCTTTATAAAATAAAATTTAATTTATGGTATTTAATTGACTTTTTTATTTTTTGGTTTTGCTATCCAGAACAGCACAACGAGAATTGTCAAGAATGGGAGGTAGAGAAGGCTTCGGATCAGTGCCATCGCAAGAAGCGATGATACCGCAATAAGCATTTAGTATTTTACATAAGTTCCAACAAAATATTTCAAATTAGGCTTAAACGGCCATTGATTGATTAATAGACTTGGGTAATTAACCCTTTTTTAAATAGTTATGGTTTTATATTGTCACTAATTTTTATATAATGACAAAGCAAATTAAATAAATTTTTCTTTGCATTGGAGAAGAAAAGAAAGGCAAAAACGTTTTGTATCGTTTAAACTTTCTCTTAACTAATTTTTTAAATAAGCAAGTATTTTAGTACTTGGATAAACGGATTTTGATGCTTTATTTTCAAAATATTACCGTCGTTTGCGAATTAATTGATGTTAACTTAATATATTATTTGAATAAATAATTTTAACATTAAATAAGAATTATTTTAAATTTGTATATTTTATTATAAAAAATTAATTAACGCAGAGAGGGCACAGAACGGATTACTATTTCCTTTCGTAATCTAATTTAAATAAAATTTTGGGAAAAAAAGTTTTAATTTTAAAATAGTTGGAGTTTTAGGGGGTTAATTTTCGCATAATCAATGATTCGTGGATCTTCTTTTTTAAATGCAATTGTTTTTATTATGGGAATTTATTGATCTCTCTAACTATAATTTTTTAAAGCTAGTTTGTATCAATTCAAAAGTTCATAAAATATTAATATATTAAACAATAATAATAAAAAAATGCAAATAGTTGTTGTAACGACTTGTGCATGCGAATGCTAAAATTATTAAATCGGGAGCACGTCTGTTTCTGCTTGACCACTGATTTTTCTATGAACTTGCGTGAGTTGTGCATTCTCACACATCAACCTGGTGTACAGCCTGTTTATTATTTAAAACAAAAATTTAAATACTCAAAATTCTTAGTTTAAAATTATTATAAAATATATATAAAACTATGGATTTTATATAAATTCATATTAAAAAAAGAATTAAAATAATTTTATTGAGAAAAAACATTTAACTTTTAAAGGTGAGATATTTCTAATGTAAAAATTCAAATGTATGACAATGCATATGATTATAAATTTAAAAACCTTTTATTCAAAAGCTTTTGCTAAAATCGAACTTAACATTATTTAGAATGAAATGCAATAAATTTTAAACTTTTAAAAAAAACCCAAATTTTACAATGAGATAATTGATATAATCCCAAAAAGTATGGAAACAAAGACGACGTCTTCGTTGCGCGACTTATTGTGATTGGGCTTGTGGCCATACTCCATCCTGTCGTTTTGTGACGTGTATCGACATAATGGGTGGAATCTTAATAGGCGCCTTTGGCTGGTATTGTCTTACTATTAAACCATTATAATTTTAATCTGCCTCTTAACCTAGATAAAACATAAAATAAAAATTATATTTTGAAAAATGTGATCTCAACATATTTTGAATGATTTTTCATTTGGTTTTGTTATGATCTTGAACATGCCGCTTCGCTTTTACAACTTTGTTTATAGCAAATAAAAAATAATAAATTTTAATTATAACGTCAAAGTAAGTACAAAATTTCCACACAAAAGGTCAAGCAAATATGTTGCTAATTGCTCCGATTATTATAAATTAATAATGAATTTACAAATCTCTATATTTTGCAAAGTAAATTAAAAGAATACTAATATTACTTTGAGCTTTAAAACGGTTGTGTATATAAAATTAAAAACTAAATATGAAAAAAACATTTTTGTTAAAAAAATTTGTTTAAATTTAAAAAAAAGTCTCTGTTTAAATTTCAAAAAATTAGTTAAAACTAGTCACGACGGATAAATATTTACGACGAGAATTGCGACATCACGCACGAGACAATACACTGCGATTGGCATATCTGAAGCAATTTTTTGTAAGATAAAAATGAAAAACAAACCTTTATTAATAAATAACTTAATAAGAAATAAAACCAATCAAAATTCAGTTTGTTTGAGCACGATCTCAAAATGTATGATATAGATTTTTTAAGAACTTGATAGACACGGTATGATTCCGGTCATAAAAAAGAGCTGGTATGCTACCATAAATTTTATAAATAAAATTTCTTAATATAGGACAAATAAAATGATATTAAATAATAAAAAAACTATTTAAAAATTAAAATAAAACAAAAAAAAAGACATCAAAAATCATTAGTTAGAAAGAAAAGAAAAAGTGTTTAAAAATTTTTCAAAAATTTTTAAAATATGATTACTAAATAAATGTACTTATAAAACATTAATAACAAATATTCTCAATATCGTGAAAGAAAAGGTCTCTAAAAAGGAAAGGCAAAAACGAAAAGCAGTCTCACTAATATTCAGATCGATGTGTACGCACTAACCTAAAAAATAATAATAAGATTTTACAAATCAAATATTAATTTTTCAAAAAGATTTTTAAATATAAAAAAATGTATTAAAATAAAAGGTGTAAATACAAACAAAAAGTACTTCGCAGCTTCCCAGAATAAAGTATTCTGAATACGAACTCGAACTTTTGCAAGTTTTTAAAACTAAATAAACTTTTGTTGTTTTCCGAGGAAGATAAATGCTAACACATATTGAACTTACCTGTGCTATCTTTCATTTTAAACTTTTATTTTTGATTTTTTGAATTTAGTGCTTTTAATTTATGGCAGCTCCCTTGACACGGGTTTTTTCAACGAAAATCGAATAGCAGCACCGGCCATACGTTATTTAGATATTTATTCGGATGTTACATAATTTTAAATTAATTTTTTTGGCACTATTTACATTATTTTTGTAGTTCGAAGTTTAGCTTTATTCTTTTAAAGCACAATGTCTAATATTTATGAATTATTTTTTATTTTAATGATTTTTTGAACCCTTTTTTCTCTAAACGAAGTTTTTATTCAATAATTTGTTTAAAAAAATATAATAATAAAATCACTTAATTATGACACATTTCAGGCGCGAAGTTCAGACTTTTTATTTCCTGTTTTTGTTTTTTAATAAGCAGATTCATTGTTTTTACTATTTGCTGGCATCGACACAAAATGAATACAATCTTTTTTATTGGGCTAGCATAATATTTTAAACAAACATTTTTTTTATAAATATTATAATTCATAAATCGTGTCACATAGCAGCAATATTCAAAAAAAATCGTGCGTCGACTCAACATTAATAATTAAAATTAACATTCAATGGAATTTGTAGGATTTTATTGAAAAATATTGGTTTTCTTTTCTAAACTTGAAACCCCGTAAAAATTTATATTTTTTAATATTTTAAAGTGTTATAATTTCTGTAAAAGTGTAAAAGACTAATATGCACTTTTTTATATTTATTTATATAAAAATTACTTTTTTTTTATAAATATTATAATTCATAAATCGTGTCACATAGCAGCAATATTCAAAAAAAATCGTGCGTCGACTCAACATTAATAATTAAAATTAACATTCAATGGAATTTGTAGGATTTTATTGAAAAATATTGGTTTTCTTTTCTAAACTTGAAACCCCGTAAAAATTTATATTTTTTAATATTTTAAAGTGTTATAATTTCTGTAAAAGTGTAAAAGACTAATATGCACTTTTTTATATTTATTTATATAAAAATTACTTTTTTTTATAAATATTATAATTCATAAATCGTCACATAGCAGCAATATTCAAAAAAAATCGTGCGTCGACTCAACATTAATAATTAAAATTAACATTCAATGGAATTTGTAGGATTTTATTGAAAAATATTGGTTTTCTTTTCTAAACTTGAAACCCCGTAATTAAATTTATATTTTTTAATATTTTAAAGTGTTATAATTTCTGTAAAAGTGTAAAAGACTAATATGCACTTTTTTATATTTATTTATATAAAAATTACTTTTTTTTTATAAATATTATAATTCATAAATCGTGTCACATAGCAGCAATATTCAAAAAAAATCGTGCGTCGACTCAACATTAATAATTAAAATTAACATTCAATGGAATTTGTAGGATTTTATTGAAAAATATTGGTTTTCTTTTCTAAACTTGAAACCCCGTAATTAAATTTATATTTTTTAATATTTTAAAGTGTTATAATTTCTGTAAAAGTGTAAAAGACTAATATGCACTTTTTTATATTTATTTATATAAAAATTACTTTATCGGTTAACAATAAATTACCATTTAAAAAAATTTGAATTTTTTTGTATTTTACACTTTATATAATATTTATTTGTATAAATTCTTATTTATATTTGATTTGTGAATTTTAAATTCTAGGTAAAAATATTAACTGATTAAGAAATATTTTTTTATATATATGCGAATTTTTGTAGATATTATTGGCAATGTTATTTTTTGCTATTTATATTTAGCCATTTAAAAGGTTTGTTTTTTTTAAATTTTAACAGAACTAAAGCGATCTAATGGGACAAATTGACTGATCATCATGTGGTACCTTGTAATTTTTTATTCTAGAATTGATCATAATATATGATTTGCTAAAATATTGTCTTATTTGCATAATTTTTCAATAAATAGAATCGTCTGCCTAATTTATAATCTTAAATTTAATCGAAGGTCATTTATTTTTTTAAATCTACGTTGGTCTTTCTGTGGTTTTATGGTTTATTTCGAACAGTTTTTATTAATTGATAATACTTTGTGGTCAATTATTTATTTTTGTTTAGAAAATCGTAAATATGAGTCATTTCATTATTTTAAAATACTTTAATAAACTTATGATTTCAAGTAATTGATAATTGCCAACTTTGTTTATGCAGCTCCAACTTGGTTTTAAATTCATCAAGTTGGGAATAGACGAAGTGCAAAAATAGAGTGACGCATCCCTTTAAGATGATATGCTCCGAATTTTTTACTTGAGCCTTTGACAAAATTATTATTTTTTTTAATATTCTAATTTATTTAAATTATGAAAATGCATTAAAATACAATTTATAAATAATTTTAAGTTAATAATTTTAATTGGACGTCCGGCATACAATATAAAATCAGTTGAAGTATTTAAGAAGAACGGTTGAACATAACAACAACAATCCGGAAGGACCAGGTGCTTTAAGCAAGAGCTCTAGCAAAAGCAGAGAGCTTAAATTAAAAATTCTATTAGACCAAATAAATATTTATAAATACTAAGGAACAATAAAATTTTATTAAAAAAACAAATATATCTATAAAGTAACAAAACACAAAGAATGCAAAATTATACTAAATAAAATTTGGGACAAATTTTACGCATTATTGTAAATAAATTAAATTCTCATAAGTTAATTTAATAGACAATAAGTTAATTAAAAAAAATTAACATAAAAATTAGACTTAAAAATGAAATATAGCATGCTATTATGAATAATCATAAATATTTTTATTTGAAAGTTGAAATAATTAAATAAGCATTCTTTAAAAACATTAGCAGGACCGGAATACTGTTGTTAGCATTCGTTTTGTGCCGGCACTAAAATATAAGCTTCAAACATGGATAACTACCTCAGCTTTATACAAAATAAATTTTTGTCTGAATAAAAAGTGTAATAATTTTATTTTTTAAGAAATATTCAGTCTATGTGAATCAACGAACTATTTTTAAGATTATGTATACAAACTCTCATACACCCGAGATACAAATTCGTCTGCAACAGCAAATGTAAATTAAATAATATATAAAAAATTTAAAGCAAAAAGGTTGAATGAAAACATTAATTTGAATCATATAACAATTGAGAATGAAACATTAATAAAATTCAGCAAAAAATAAAGTTAGTCGCAATTAATTAGATACAAATTCATCGTTGAATTTTTTCCCCAGTATTCAAAATATTATTTGAATAAAAAATTGTGGCATTACTTTGAAAATTAAATTAAATAATGGGGCATATATTGTGCAAGTCGAGAGTTTCAATAAACACATTGGGAGTATACTTTAAGAAACTAATAAAAAAAATACAATGCCTATTATGAAAAAAATGCGCAAAAACATTGGGCGGCAACACATTAATATAATTTAAACGCGGTAAAAACCAGTCGGCATCGTTCCATTTTATAAGGATTGAAAATAAATTCATTTTTAAAAAATGATTATATTTAGATATATAATATATTATATACTTAATGATCTAATCTTCTTGTAAAAAAAAATTTTCAGGCGTTAAAAATGCCCATAACTTAGTTCAAAAAATATATGTAAATCCAAAATAAAGCCATATGAAATTCCTGTTCCGCCAAACATTTTTTAATTTTTCATCGCTTTTTCATCTAAGTAATTTATATTGCAGTGTTTAAGATTATAATTTGTAACATTTTAGTGTTTGTTTGTATGTAAAAAAAAATCTTATGCTGCAAAAGGATTCCATGTTAATATATTTCTTGTTTACAAATGAAGAAATTTGTTAAAAATCTATTCGATTTTGAATCCTTTAATTAGGATTTGCTTTTAAATCATATTTAAATTTAAGTTCAAAGAATTTAGAATTTATTTTTCTATGATGAAGCTATTACAATTTTATATTTTGTGGATTGAATAATTATTTATTTATTTTTGATTATCACAACAATTAACATGATTTTGGCGAATTTTTCAACTGCGAGAGGGATGATCAATCATTGGCTTTCGAAGTTGCCCTTTCCAAATCCAATTGAGGCATTGCAGAAAGTTTTTTCTATGATTTTTTGCACTTGCAGATCGTAAAGTGTGTAAAGCTCAACAAAACAGGATTTCCTTGGACCAGAGTTTACATTTAAACCCAACTCGTGCATTAAAATATGTTTTTTGTGTCCCTACATCAGCTTTTTTTTTTGTGATTGATTGATTTTTTTTCCAATCGGTGTTTCCTGTAAAAGGTCTAGTTGACTTACTCTGACAAGTATCCTGAAGTAAAAGAAGTCTAGGTCGTTTCGTAAATCTGTCACTATTTTAATATTGTCAACCAGGTCGAATACTCATTGTTTGCCAACAAAATAACAGACAAATAAATTGAAAGCGCCGCACAAAATTTATTCACCTATTATGGATTAATTTGCTAAATTAATAACAAATAATCTTACATTTAATAATAAGCGTATTAGCAATAAGTCATATTTTTCATATATAATATTATTTCATTTAAATTAAAACTTTTTTTAAATTTTGACTTTTTATATTTTTTTTGTTTTAGTTAAAGGGTGTATATATTCCACCCAATTGGGTAGATAACTTTTATTTAAATAAACATATTTGTTTTAGATTCATGAAATTTTGATTACTAAGACAAAAAGTTTTTTTATTTTTTAATTTTGATTTTATTATTTATTTAAATGTGTTTATTTGGTTATTATTTGCAATCTAAACGGAGACGGTTGTCCTCTTCTTGGAAACGATGGATTTGCTCATGTGTCATCAAAATATTCAATAATTGTTATTAGTAATTTAATACGATAACTTATTGATTTATTCGACCTTTTATTAAACAAATTTATTTTTAATAGTAAAAATTTTGCTTGATTGCGTCATATTTTTAAAAATTATTCTTTTATTAGTTTTTTAATTCGTTAGACATGCAGTTAGTTATTGCTTTTGAGCTAAAATATTACGCTCTACAACTGACTCTTCTTATACTGATTTCTCCGGCATTTTTATAATAAGATGATTGACAACGTATAATAATTTCAAATATGGTCAGATGGCCATAAATTAAACCTTTTTTTATTAAATAATACGAAAATAGTAATGATCATGAATTATCAATTAGTATTTTTAAATATTTATTATATTTTACCGCTGATTAATTGTGCGCAATATTTTCGTGGCGGTGTATTATCATTATTTAAAAATTAACAACTTCCATAGCTCATTTTGGCAGATGTATGAAGTAAATTATATTTTGTTAGATCAGAATTCCCTTTATGTCTTTTTCAGTGGTTAGTTGTTTTTTCACTTATATTTAAATAAAAGTAAATTAGTAATCTTACTGAATATATTATATTTTAATAGTTTTCAAGCCCATTTTTAGAAGTAATCATTTAAAATTTTTTATTATATTTAAAATTTTTATTTATCTTCCAGGCTAGGTTGCACTTTTACAATATGTAATCAAGAAATTTTTAACAAATTTTACTATTGCAAAAGCAAAATAAAATGCATAAGAAATTTTTTTAATTTTTAAGTTTTCTTCGAGTGTAACTTTTAAATAAAGTATTTTAAGTAGGTATTTATTTTGTAAAACTACTCACCACCCAATAAAAAAATCGATGGGTCGATCGAAATATTGGCTTGGCGACGGCAAAAATTCGTCCACTTTGCCTAAAAAATTTACAAGTTGAAGGGAGAATGACAAATAGCGTTACCTCATTCAAGAATATTCATTTATTTGTTTTATGTTTGTGTAAGAATTTTAAAACAGTAATTTTTAATTAATTCAATCATCTTTATAATAATATAAATAAAATAATTTAGTTTTGGCTCAACTCAATCAATTTTTTATTTATTGTACGTAAAATTTATTGCATTTTAAGTTAATTAACTAAGGTATATCATGTATGATATTAATGGAATAGAAATTGTTACTAGGTTTTTTGATCAGAATTATTAATGAATTTTATCTTATTTGAAAGTGTTTTACTTTAGAGCGGACGTATTAATATTTTAATTTTCGTTTAATTGCTTGCTTCGATACGTATCTCGAAATCTTATTTTATCGGTTAATTTCACTCAGAACATAGGTCATATTTTTATGTTAATATTTATGTAAAATCCAATTATTATTTTCAGAAAAGCACTATATCTACCTTATTTTTATCTGATGTTGAGTTTTCTTATTACAAATATTAATAAATCTGTAAACTTAAACATAATTTTTGATATTCATTTAAGTTATTAGTTGTTTTGTTTATTGTTCCATAATACGAAGGAATGGATAGCATTGTAATTATTCATAAATTAAATATTTTAATTATAGTCGTTTTAGTTTTATTTATGACTCTGATTTTCATTTACACATTTCTTAATTTTGATTAATTATTTTTTATATTTTTTAAAATTTTCTAATTTTTTTAAATAAATATAAGCTAGCGAGATAAAAATTTATGTCTTTTCGTGCGTAAACACCCTATCCTGCCGCGCAGGACCTTGGCCATTTTAATTATTTTCAAAGCTATTTGCGCCAAATCTAGATTTTTATCAAAGATATGGTTGTTTTATTAAATCAAAATAAAATAATCTCTTCTGCTTTGTGTTGTAGAACAGCCTTAACTAATGATAAAATTTTTGCAAAAATATTATTGAGCATTTTTCCAAAAATTCTTTAAGAAATAAGTAAAAAGTATGATGAAACTTAAAATATATTCTTAAATTATGTTTTTTTCTACCAAAAATTTAACCCAAACTGTATTCAATAACAATTATTTTAAGAAGCTGTAGGGAAAGAGTACATTTTATTTATTGATAAATTATAAATGCTTAAAAAATTTTGTATTTAAAATATGTATTCTTGGTTTGATTTTTAATTTTATTTTATATTGACTTTGTTTCTTCCTTACAATGTACCTTTTGCTATTACTAATAAATAAATCCCATTAGTTTTATTAAAATTTTATTTTTATGAAAGGCGAGAACCAAAATTTATTTTTAATTTTAATTTTCTATTTTTTAATTTATTGCTTTTATTGAGTTTTTGTTTATTAGTTGAACAATTATTTAAACGAGTAATGTATTTGTATAATTTGGCTATTTTTTAATTATTATAAAATTCACAGACAATTCTATTAATCTTTATTTAATAAGTTTGTTTAGGAGCAAATTTAGTTGAACTATAGAATTTATTTATCTTATAAAATTAACTGAAAATATGATTCTTTAATATGTAGAATTAATACTCTCTGTCCTGCATTGATTAATGATTTCAATTAGCCGTTAACGAAAAGGCCTTTTTGTGCAACATCCAAGATTAAATGTGTAGATAAAGTAATATGTCGCGCCGGCATAAGACTTTTAGAAGATCTAGATATATTGTTGTTTCTTACGTTTAATGTCCAAATAACTTGCATGGTTTGATTGACAAAAGTTTCGAACAATTTTTAACAATATAATTTATTTATGATAATACAAAATGTTTATACCAAAATTGTAAATAGCAGCATTTAAAATTTTTCATAACCATGTTTAACTTTGGTTATTAAACTAATCTTTTATATATTTTTTTATTTGTAAAATATTTTTGTAATTGAATATTAAGAAAATATTTAATTAAAGTTTGGTTTTATAAATGGATAAAATATATTTTTTGCTATACCTTTTAGTATATATTTTTTTGGTTAGTGCTGACCGTATTCTTTTTAATATACTCTTTTTTTCTATTTAGATATACTATAACGATTAAATTTTTGATTTGATATTTTGTTTTTATGATTTTAAATTGCAGCGCTATCTCTAAATTGGTTGTTAACTTTAACATTTGAGAAAAGTATATTTTTAGGGTATGTTTATATAATAGAACAAATTTGTTTGCTTAACATCTCAATTACTTTTTATTTGTTTTTAAATTAGCGCCCGATAAAGGAGGTGCTTCTCTAACAAAACGACGCTATCCAGCGTATTTTGAATTATTTAAAAAATAATTAATGATGTATAAACGGCGTCAAATAAAAAACGACATTTTTTATGATGCGACCTAGTAATAAAAAGTCTAAAAAAGCTTTTTCATTCTTTTAATGCAATTCTAAATAAACAAAAGATAAAAAATGCTCACTAATTTATATAATTAATATTACTTGTTGATGATACACCTCAACAGAGTTCTCGTCTTTAATATCGTCCAAAATTTATCGTGTGAATATGCTTTATATTTATATTTTTTGTACTATTTACCTTTATAACCTTTACCATACAGCTTATCAATTCGCATTCTTAAAACCGTAATAGCTATATGAACTCATTTTATTTCTGAGTAAAGTATTAAATATTTTATTCAAAATTGTTGTTTTATATTAATTTATTGGTCGATAATCAAATGTAATTTCCGTTTATTCCATCAGTTTAGTTTTTAAAATTCAATTTTAAAATAATAAGTTTGAATCAATTATTGAGTTTCTCTTCATTAGTTTATAAAAATCCATTTAAAAAATGATATGTTTAAATTAATGATTTAGTTCAACATTTTTTGAAAGCAAAATTTTGTTTATCATATTTTTAAATTATAAAATTTGTTGTTTTTACCAAACTAAAAAAATTACGTTGATTCCACACAGCAGCTATATAATTTATTACATTTTTATGTATTTGTAGCTGATTTTGTATGTAGTGATGATACCGACAGATTTATTGCAACCATGAGGGAATGTCCACATTCGTGCATTGCGGTCTGTCTGCTATTGAATTGAGAGATTTAAGTTTTTAAAATATTTTTAAACACAATTCACTTTGTGTTAGATTTAATTTAATGCTTTGTGCTTTTTATTTTACTATATTATGCCGCAGTAAATAGCAAGAAAAATAAAATTATTATATATTTAAAAAATGTTTTATATCAGAAATCATATTTCTGCTAAAATTTGGAATTAGCTGATATTAAGCGGTCCAAACGAGCTCTATATGTATTTGGGTATAAGTATGATTTTTATAATACTAATAACAATCTCACATATTTCAAATATTATAAACAAAATTAGTGGTCCTACGGAGTAATAGCAGGCGCAGCAACTGATTTTTTAAACATTTTTTTTGTCAAGAAGTTTATCCTTTTTTTTGATTAAAGATGTGTTTGTTTTAAATTTATTTTTATTTTTGCATTTATTGAAAATTTTGAATATGCATATTGAAGTTGATGGTTGAATGAATTATCTCACCCAGTTGATTTATAAATCACTAATAATATTAGGTTAAAAAAAAATTAATTTTAACATGTTTTAAATGCATAAACCCTTTAGCGAATAGTCAATTTTATTTATTTTTCCTTGAGGCGGCTTTCTGATTTACATTAAAATAGTTTATATATTTTATTAATTTTTACCAAAAATATTTTTTTAAATGAATATTCTTTAGCTGAACTTACAAATTTTATTTGACTATTAAAATTCATAATTTGATATCTTTGCTTCTCTTTTTTCTTCTACTTAAGTTAATATTAAACTTTAATATTTTTAAATTTTAGTTTTCTGTAATCAAGTTTTTTATTGCCATTTTTTTAGTATTTATTCGTAAATATTACAGTGTCTTTATTTGCTTCTTGTCCCGCGTCAATTAAATTTTTCCAAAACGATTAAAAATTGTTAATTTTTTGCAATCATTGCATTTTTGAACTCCCGTTTAGTTCCATATAGATTTATAAATTTTTTGGTAAAAATATATTTTAAAGATTATCTTTTGGATAATTTGTGGAAAATGAAAAATTGTATTTAAAGATTTTTTGGTGCGGATCATTTTTGTTTTTTTTTTTTCATAAAAAAACATATTTATAAATTAATTACTAAAAGCTTTGAGTCAATTTAATTTAAAGTTAAACAAAATGATTGAAGAGAATGCAAATTTAAATTGAATAGTTATGATTACGGCAGAAGAAGTTTTCCTCACAAGAATCAAAAATTCTAATTTATTAATAAGATGTTAATTTGGTAAATGATTGCAGTTTATAGAATGACTTTGTTTCGCTATTAGGTGAGATTTTAACGAAGACTTTTGTTGCTCATTCTAACAAAAAAAAATTGTTTTTTAAACTTATTCACAATTGTGTGAGTTTATACTTTGATCATTATTTTAGGATTCAATACTTTTGTTGGTAGCATTATTTTAGAGACGCGCTGTTACCGACTGCACCACCATAAGATTAATCGAAATTTATTTTACTTTTTTATCTTTAAAAAATTATTTGAATTTTATCAAATTTTATAGGATATAAAATCACGTTAAATATATGGTCGTTAAGCACAACCACCTAGGTTAAAAAAATTGGCAAAATAGTCACTACAAGTTTAAGTTTTTTGCCAGTGATTAATGCTGACGATTATTTGTTGATTTAATTTGTTTATTTTACATAGGTAATTAAATTAAACTAGTTTATGGCAAAAGTTGCAATTTTATCCTAGAAATTTAGAACTGCACTACAGATTGACCATAAAATCTTAATAATTGCTTATCTCTTGGAAAGTTTAAATTTTTTTATTAGTCTTGTATTTATTAGTGTAAATCGCGCACTTCCTTCTTTTGCATTTTCACTTTCTAATTTAGCGGATTTAAATATAGAAGAGATGGTGAAAAAATTATGCAAAAATTGAATTTAATTTTAATAAAGATGAATAAACAGTTTTCAAGAACTTTTTTATATAATTATATTTTTTATAAATGCAGGGTTTTACGGTCAATTTGCAGTAACAAATATTTTACTTTCATTTTTATTGAATTTATTTACACTTTTAATTTCTCATTTTATTTATAATAAAACTTTTATTAAAATTGTTTTTAGAATTAATCACGATTTTATTTTTTCAGTATATTAATTTTTTTGGTTTGATTTATTTTATTCAGGGTTCGCAGATGGAAATTTTCAAAAGCCTCATTTGGTAGGCAAAAAAGCCTCATTTGGGACCAAAAAACCTCATTTTCCCAAAGCTTTAACCGGTAAATAGTGAATGTGAAATGTTAAATGCCATATTTTTGATTATCTATGATCGATGTAATTTTTTTGTTTGAAATTAACATTTGGTAAAACGCGGGCAATAATCGAAATTAACTTTGATTTGGGCCAGTGATTTTACTGTCTCAACTTTCAATGAATTGCGGAAATCCGTCCATTTTGCTAAAATCATGTTTTTTTTTGCGCGCGGTTTTCCCAAATACTTTTTTAGTAAACCGGAACACGCTTTTTCATTAAAAATGAAAATGTACAGAAAAAAATGGAAAAACATTACGCCAAATATTCAAAATTTAATAGAAAATTTGCATTCCACAGTGCAATTCTCAAAAAGCCTCAAAAACCCTCATCAAACTCAAAAAAGCCACAAAATGAGGCTAAAACCTTAGATTTGCGAGCCCTGAATAAATCTGATTGAATTATTATTGTAAATTGATTTGATTTAACAAATGGTTGTTATAAACTTAATATTTTTCTAAATATTTGTCTTAATTGTTAATGTGAAAGCAACAATCTTTTTTTTCTGTAATTTTTTATTTAATCATTTTCTTATAATGGGGCTTACCGGGATTTCTACTCCCTTAATTTGAGGCAGAAGTTAGGTCGAATGTCAGCGTTCTGCCTTATGTGAACTTTGCGAGCCATATTAATCATTGGTAGTTAATCTTCAGGATTCTAGATTTTGCTTTGGATTTTTTAATGTGTTTATCATTAAATTTAGTTTAACTATTTAATATTTTTGATAGTAAAGTTTTAAATTTATTTTTATTAACTTAACAACTTAACAATTCGCAACCGATATTTGAAGGCGTCTCATTGCCCGCTGTCGGCGTCAGAGCCTCCATGCCAGGAGGCGGCGCTTCCATTACAACCGACGTTCAACGGGCTTCTATAAAATGGGTTATAGTTTGATTTTTTGTGTTGGTATCAATAACATAATTTCAATTGTTTATTATTTTTAATAATTTCTTAAATTGATTGCAGCAGTTGGTTAATTATTTTTTCAAACTATTTGTCTTCAAGCTATAGTTTTGTTTTTGTTGTGAAAAATGTTTAAACAAAACTATTTTTTCTAATTTTGTGCAATTGATGCAAAGCTAGTCAATTTTAAATATCTTTAAATCCAATATTTATTAATTTTTGAAGTTTTAATCTCTATAATTTGCATGCAAAATTTTATATTCTTTAAATGTAACAATTTTACTTTAAAAAAATTTTAAATAAAATTAATTTTTTTTGTATCTTTACGTTATGTTTTCCGAGTGTTTTTGCAAATTTGTTAAATTTATAAATAAATTTTTGTTTTATTCTAAAAACCTGCATTATTATTCTTGTAAAATGTGATAAATAAATAAATTTTATTATTTGCCAATGTTTTGTTTGTGTGTTGCCATATTTATAATTTTAATAAAAAGTCACGGTTTCAATAAATTTTTTTATCATTTATAAAATATAGATAGAGTTAATTCTTTCTAAATAATCAATTTAAACATATAAAGGATTAAATAAATACTTTAAGATAAACAAACTTTTGAAAAAACAAAATAAAAAGCAAAAAAAAGAACAAATCAATTATTTGTTTTTATAAAAACTTAAAAGTTCCGTAGACTATATTAAAAACAAATATTGATTTAACACACAAGAACGAGTTGGGGGTGAACGAGTTGGGTTTTTACCATTAAATATAAACAAAACTAAATAATAAATCATTTTGCCTAAAATATTAATGTTTCATATGGATCTAATTGATCTTAATTTCCCGATTTAAAACATAAATTTGAAAAATAATAAATTAAAAAGGTCTTCACATAAAATAAATATTAAGCAAAAAAATCAGGCTTTTAAACAAAATTTGATTTTTTTGCGACATTTCGAATAGATTTGAAAGGCAAAAAATTTGATAATTTTAATTTAGTTGAAACATAATTGCATGGTTGACTAGTTAAATTAGAAACGATAATCCTTCAAAATCAAAAATAAATTATATGGAATTATAAATAATAAAATGGGCATTTCCATTTAAGGATGATAAAAGATAAACACAGAATAAATTAACTTTTTAATAATAAAGAGTTGGTATTATACATTAATTGCTAATTTTTCAAAAATTCGCGCCGAAGTTTCTTTAAGGCAAAACAATTTATGGTGCAAGTAACAATTTTGTTACACTAAGTTTAAAAATACAGGTCTGACTGCAAAATAATAAGGAAGGATTTGTTGGGCGTCAAGCGGTCAATTAAATAAATAAACAAGATGTTCCAACGTATATATTGTAAGCTCTAAGTTTTGATAAAATCAAAGACCTAACTTTTAATTTAAACGGAGTAAAAAGCTTTAAATTAACGCCTAAGATGACTTTAATTTGTAATCAATCACACTCACGGTGCAAATATTAACATTGCTATTATTTAAAAAATGTACAAATGTAAGATATAGAAATGTTAAAATAACAAAAATAAATACCCAATTAATTTATGAAAAATCAAAAAATCGGTAATTTGGATAAATAAATAAAATATTTGATTATTATAAATTTTTTAGCGAAATTAATTGTGCATAAAAAAGTACGAAACAAATTCCATCAAATCTGTAAAAAATATTGAATGAAGTTGACAAATTTTGAAGTTTTCACGGAAATAAAAGAATTTCGGCCCTCAACTTTTCATTTAATTTAATGCTTAGTAGCAAAATTATTTTTCAAAAAAGCAAAATTAAAATATCGGAAGTCAATAATGCGATGAAAAACCCACCTAATTTTAACGGATATGACTTTATTTTTCAGAAAAACCATCAACTGGACCTGATTGTTATCCTAACTCTAAAAGTCTAAATAAAAAGCAAAATTCAATTCATTGTATTAAATTTTAATTAATTTAGTATAACTCAATAGAGAAAATAGTAAGCAGGAATAATATTAAAATATCGAGAAACATTAAACATTATATAAAAGGTGTTAATGAAATAGTTCAACTAAAAACAAATTCATCAAATATCCAAAAAATATGATTTTTATCAAATAAACCATGTCTGACCGATCGAGCTACGCGACAGCTGTGACTCTTCCGGCGACTCCACCCACGTAGCGACAACAAAAACAATAAGATTTTTTACAATTTGCAGTTTACTCCGCACTTATTCGAACTTTTTTTGACTCGACATTGAACAAAAAATAATGAAGGAATTGAGAAAATAAACCATAACAACGAAAAATAAAAATAAATGTGCAACTAATTAAATCATTAGATAATTAAATACAAAGGAGATAACATTGCCAGAATTCAAATTAGAATATTAAAAAAATTAATCAGAAGCACCGGGAGTATAAATTAATTTAAGTTTTATTCGTATAAATTTAACATAACTTGTTTTATTAATTTTCAATAAAAAATAAAATTATCAAGTGCATTTTGATGCAATTTTCTAGTTCTGTTAAAAATTATAAGAAAAAAAATATTAAAATCTATGAATTAATGTAGAATAGCGAATCATTTTTGTTATAAAAGGCAAAAAATGGGATTTCTGTGTTCGTTCAATATATTATAATTAATAGTTTATATTAGAGTAGATGTCAGGGTTGTGCTTTTAAATGTTAGTTTGTATAAAGTGTTTTTATTGACTTTTGTTTTATTTATAGGTTGTTAGTTTATTTTAGCCTTTTGAAAACTATGTGTTTTTGACTTTCAAGCAAAGAAGGTAAAGAAATAGCTTCCTATCGTTATTGTATTAATCAGTTTTTGTACGAATTGAAATAAAATTGTTGTAATAAATTTATTAAATGCAAACTAGATTTATTTTGAGTAGTTTTCTAAAGCGTTGTTTTAATAGTATAAAATACCCTTGTGCTCCACACTCCACATTTTGTTGAGGTAGCCTTCACATTCCCTGAAGCCGGTTTTAGTTTATTCTTTCCAGTTACAATTAAATATTTTTTGTTTAAAAAAGGGCCTGAGTTGTATCTATTGCAGTTTAAAATTATCCAGTAGTTCAGTTGAATACCTAACATGATCTTTTATTTCCCGTTATTAATTTTTTTTTAAATTATATGTTCTTGTGAAATAAATATATTTATTTATATCTTAATAGCTTAGTGACATTTTTTTATTTTTAGATATTAAAATGATACTGACTGAGCTTGATAAATTAATTAATAATTAGTGCCAATATTTCACATACATTAAATGAGTTATTAACCACACATCTAGCATTTAAGTTTAAATAATAAGTAAAAATAATACTAAAGAATAAATTAATATAGTTTATTTTTTAAGGCTGTAATTCCATTTCACAAATTAAATCTTTATCTTTCGTCATTTATAAAATAAATTTAAATATGTAAAGTAGCAAAAACGGGTTCTTAAATGCAATTATGTCTCTCCTTTATATTTATCTTTCCTGCAAGGAAGGCTAAAAAAAATATTTATGCGCTTGATTTAAACTCATTAAGAAAATATAAAATTAAACTAAATAAAAATTACAATGATAATTCCTATGTATAAAATAAGTACCTAAATTGAAAGTTGTAATTTAATTTGCATTAAATAAATGGATTCGATTTATTTTTACAACAAAGTTAAATACAAAATCATTGAATTTTCGGAAGCTGATACACAGTTATTACCTTATTACTTAATTCTTGTTACCTTTTTAGTCGGCAGCCATTCGAAAATTCAAATAATTAAATATTTAAATGGTTGTTATATAATTATAAATTTTATTTGAATTTATTTCAACAACAATTCAAGAAAACATTTTGGTTACTATATTTAAGCATGTTTATTTAAACTATTTAAATTTTGTGCACAAATAATACAAAAAATTTTGCTATGCGATTAGAATGTATTGATAATTAAAATAAATATATCGGCCGAATTAATGAATTAAAAGCAAATTTTATTTCAAATACCGACCCGTTTACACGGACCCGACGCCAAACCTTTTCCATCTCATCCCACCTATCATAAGAAAGGCAAACTAGTGTGAACAAATGTAAGCTCCAATTTTAAAAATAGTTTAATGCATTTTAACTTGCAATCATAAATCAAACAATTATTGATAATATCGAATACAAATAAATGATTTCAAACTCATAATAAAAATTGTTAAAAAGTTAAACAAGTAATTAATATAAATATATACGTTTAATAAAAACATTGAAAAGATTATTAAAAGTTAGTTCTAATAGATTTCTCATAGACTTTTTTAATCATTTTGATATTATAAAAATTAATATTATATTTAAAAAAATTTAATTTTAATTTACGCCAAAGACTGATTGATATATGCTCTGCCAAACAAAACAATCATGAATCCAAGTACAACATATTAATATTATATAACGCTTTTGACGACATTGATTAAATTGTGAATTTAAAATGAATTCCGTAAAATAATATATCAAAACCAAAATTACAACAATTTTATGAACGGACTAATCAATTTTTCTTCATTACATCATATTAAGCAGTTTTTTGTGTTTCTGATTATTGAGAATAGTTTTTATTTTTTCATTCCTTTACGCTTTTAGTGAAATGTGTTGAACGTTTACCTCCTTAGCTTGTGGTTTTAAAGAAAAAAATTAAATTTTAATTAATAAAGTTGCCGTTTTGTTGAGCGATATGATTAAAAACAAATAAATACTAAATAACCCACGTTATTGTTTAAAATAATAATTGAAATGTTATGATTACTATTTAACAAATAAACTTTTTAATGAAAATAATTGTATAAATTAACTCTGGGACAGAATCGACATACAATCAATAACATAATTATTTAGCCGTTTTTAATTATATGAGTATTGGACAATTCTTTCTAATTAAATATAAATATTGCAATAGTTCTGAAAAACTTTTAAACTGAAGAAAAAACAATAAATAAATTAATAAATCTATCACTTTAAATAATTTATAAATAAAAAGCTAAAAAAACAATTTAATAATTTATGTATTTTTTTTGAGCATTGGCCAAATACAATCAATTAAACTTAGTTTCTTATATGATCGCATCATTGAACCGGAAATATTTAACAAATCCCATGCCATGATTAAAATAAAATAAACATTTTAGTAAACTTTATAAACTTTATCCTAGTTGATAAGCATTGTTTTGTCTGGCTTGGGTACAATTTGACGAGGGAGCATCATGAAAAATCAAATAAGCTAAAACAATTATCGTAACAAAGGATTTAAAAGACCATCCATCTGTCAATATTTATAAAAATAAAATTTGCATTTTTACAAAAATTTAAACTAAAAACATCATTGTTCAACAACACATGTAATTAAAATCTTTTAAATATAAAAATAAAAATATTTATCTGTTCCAAGCGTTAAATTGATGAGTACTAATAAATACTAAAAAATAAAATAAACAATTTAGCAAATTTTATCCTAGTTGAAATAAAAAATAAAATTACAGCAAAATTAAAAATAGAAAATTAATACTAATAAATCCTAAACTAGCAAAATAAACCAAAAAATTTTACAAAATTTGATCAGAATCAAATTTAATTTCACATATATTGTGTCTACGATAATGGTTCAACGTCGTTTATAACAATTAAATGGCAAAAAATAAATAAAATTATACTGTAAACAAAAAAACTAACCACAATAAAAATTTATTGCAAAAAGTATACAAAAAGGTTTTTCTTTCTAATTATTTTTTTTTCTGTTTTGTTATTTTTTACTACTTTGAATTTTTTGAAGCTTATTGTTGCTTTAAGTATTTATTAAATAAAATTTTAAGCATAAATAATTAGTTCATTTTAGAACTTAATTACTTAAAAATTGCACGATTTTTCTTACCATAAGTCTTTAAATATTCAATTTTTTCTCTCGGCGGCGCCTATCGGCACCGCCTCCCCCCCCCAGCAGTATAGCAGAATTTTCAAAAAAATTTTGAAAATTGTAAAAAAATACCGAAAATCTTTTTTCAAAAAATTGATTAACAAACAATCAAAAGTTCTCTTTTCCCTTAAAATTTTTTTGTTAAGCTCAATTCATATCAATTTCGATTAATTTTAATCAGACGATAACGCGATCGGAAAAAATTCGCTTTGAAAAATCATTTTTTCGAACTTTGGAAAAAACTCTAGTGATTTTTAAATAATGCGGATATCCGCGGACGGATATCCGGATATGGGATTTTGGAAGGTCACGGATACGGACGGATAACGGAACTAACCACAATAAATATTTAATGCAAAACGTATACAAAAAGGTTTTTCTTTCTAATTATTTTTTCTGTTCTGTTATTTTTTACTACTTTGAATTTTTTGAAGCTTATTGTTGTTTTAAGCAATGGAATTTGTGATTTTATTTATTTAAGTTACTGATAGATATTATTTGTAAGGGAATTTCAACACCGTTTTATGCTATAATTATTTTTCCAGGAAAAACATATTCATATTTCCACAAATAATTACATTTTTTTTGCTGAATTCTTAAGCTTTTTTGGGGGTTTTATTAAAATAATATTTAAAATAAAATTGTTGTTGTTTTATTGCAATTGGCCGAAACGTGTAGTGTAATTAACTTTGCACCATCCCAACCAGTCAATTCTCATGCAAATATTGAGGTAAGTTTCATTTTTAGACCACGAGGTTAATTATATCTTCCTTTTTAATATTTTTATTTTCATGATGGGTTTAAAATTTAAATTGCAACTTTTTTAAATAGTTTTATTAAAATTTGTATATGTGTTTGTAGGTTTAAATAATATATTAAATATTTTAGATCTTGATGCACATTTTCATTCAAAACAATTACTAAAATATTTTAAGTCTATTTTTTAATATTTATTCTATTTATCATTTTTTTATTACATTAATGTATTATTAATAAAATGTTTTAAAGGTTTCATTAAATTATCTGCACTATTATTCATTTATTTAAATATTTTTATTTTTCGACAAGAATAGTTAATATTATTTATTTAATGGTTCTAATTTAATATTGTAGAAATTTAAGTATTAATATTTTATAATTTTCACAAAGATTTGGCTGACATTTTTTTTAATATTGAGTTTAAGTTTACTTTGACTTTATTTAACTACTATTTTGATAATAGTTTTCTAAATAAATCGTTCCCCTGCTAATAGTGACTTGAGATTTTGCTCAATTTGCAAAATCTTTTTGGGTTAATTTAAATCTGCACAAATTAAAGCTTAAATTAAATGAATAATTTTATTGTTATTCAAATGTTTTACTTATTTTGTATTTCACCGTAAAATTATTATGGATTACTTTTATCAAGAAATAATGTTAAATAGCCTTTTTAGACTTGATTTTGTTTTAGCTCATCAAATTGAATATTCAATTTTTAACATTTTTTGAGTTATTTGATTTAGTTTTCATATTCCACTTTTCCAGCGGAATTGTAGTTCGTTTATTTATTTTGTCGGTGCGTTTAAAGTTTAGCAATATTTGATTTTTTAGATCTTTTACACGACAATTTTCGCAAATAAGTAGTTTACATTATTTTTTCCAACTAAAGGTTAAATTTCTTCTGTTGAATTAACAATATTTAGTGAAAATATGGAAAAATTGAAACCATAATTAAACATATGCTTTTCACTAGAAACAAGGGTGGCCACGAAATGGAAACTAAACCAACCCCAGCAAAAAAAAAATTGAAAATTTAATGGAATTTAAATTTTTTATAAAGCATTGATAAACTAATATTTTCTTTGTATTAACCAAAAAATTAAATGACATATTAAAAATCACTGCAATCAACTATAGCAAAAATAGTTATAATAAACAATTATATCGTAAGAAACGATCATAATTTTGTATGCTTTTTCTAATATGAAACATTAACAATTTAAATCAGTAAAACTTATCAAAAATCGGCTATATTATAAACGGATAAAATGATTTATTACCATCATTTAAAATTTAAATTTGTTTATTTGAGTACCTTATTTTACCTCTTTGCCGTTCAACCGCGACGTCAAATAAATATTTTAAAAGATGTGCAAAAAAGGTTATTGAAAATAACTAAAAATTAATGCAAGTTTTTATTGTCCTTGATAAATCTTGTTTCTATTTTTGTGCATGTTGTATATACCTATCTTGATCAACATTGATTGTAATATTGTTTAACTAATACGGCCAACGAAGATCTTTGCAATTCAATATTTATTATACTCATAATTTATTATAAATATGACATTTACACTTGAATGATATTGAAAAATCAATGCTTATTGCGACATCTAAATATTTAGTGACTTTTCAAATTGCCTTCTTTTTGAATGCAGCAAAATGCTTATTTCTAATGGCTATTAAAGTATATATAAATATGCTTCAAATTATTTAATTGATCAATTTCTTTTTTAATATAAATTTTATTTGTGCAAAAAGAGTAAACTCTTTAAAATATAAAATTTTAGGTTGATTTATTTTTTTATTTTAATTGTAAAGTTCAAATCATTTTTAAAAGTATAAAATTATCCGAATACGATCTCTATTTCGATCAATTCCGAACCCAAATTCTAACATTTTTTCAAAAAATCAAAAAGGTTCAGAGATCATTCTGGTCTCAAAATCGTTCTCAAAAAACATGAATTCGATTCCGGGATTCAGAAACTCTACTACCGATTTGTGAAAAGTTACAGTTGGCAACAAAACTATAGGGGGAACCCTTTTGTTCAAACTTCTAAAAATAATTTGTTTTTGTCTACCCCATCTTCCCTCCTTCCTCTCTTTCTCTTCTCACTTTTTCCCCCACTCTTTTCTTCTTTCTCTCACTCTCACTCCAATTGGACAGCGTTGCGCACCCGCAGCCAATGAGCAGCGAGTGGCGTACGCGTCAGCGACGCGCGCGCCGCAAGGGCAGCGCAGTCATTTGCCCAATATCTCTCTGCCCATTTTCCTTTCACCCATTTTTCTCTCTTTCTCTGGCAAAGTCTCTTCACTTTCCACACTATTTCTTTCAAATCTCTCGTCTAACCTTCTTCACTCCGTAACCACTTGACGCATTTTTATTAGAAATTACAGTAAATTTATTTTAGCTCAACGTTCTTTTTGTCAATAGGATATAAAATATTTTAAAATAAAAAATTATTTAGTTTTTGACTTTTTTCGATATTCTTTGATTTAGGTATATTTCCGATTAACTCAAAAATATTTTTTATTGTTAATGCGTAGTATTATTTATTAAAGTTTATTTTAATGAATTTATCTAATGCTTTAAATTTTACTGCATTTTTTAATATTCAATTTAAGTTTTGTTATTAATTCATTTAAAGAAATTGTATGCATAAAAATTATATAATGAAATGCATTTTAAACAAGTAATTTGAGGTTTAAAATAGTTAACGAATAAATTGTTTAAATTTTATTTTTCAAAAAACATCGCTATGCTGGGAATCCAAAGAAAGGTCACATCTTCAAACTCAAAATTAATTACCGATTAATTAAAATTTAATTTTTGTTTTTTCAAATCTTACATTTATTGCTAAAAATTTTATTAAATTTACAAATAATTTTTTGATTTTCACTACAAAAATTGTTAGAATATCATATTTAAAATAAAAGAGATGAAAAAATATTTTAGTTTAATTTTTTATTTTCTTAGGATTTTGTACTGCATTCAACTAATTAAAAATAAATTTATTCCATTTTATTAATGTCGTTAATATTAATAAATAGTTCTAGTTTGTATTAAAAACCAAAACTAAAAGTGATATTTCAATGAATTTAAATGCAATTCATATCTTTAAAACAGTATCTTCTACGCATTTACTATATTATTACAAAAAAGTATCAGAGCAACTTTTGTTTAAAATTACGTTTCTGGGGATGAGCAGCTCAGCTCATGGTTACAATATATCTTAACATTTAGAATAAATTTAAAAAAAAATCATTTTTAAAATGCAAAAACAAAAAACTTTTTTTGTATTTGAGCAATTTTTATTATCAATATTTGTTGTATATAAAATTTTTTTTAAGCACTTTTTTAAAAATAATTTTTATTTTTTCTTTTCGATGTTGAAAGTTTTTATCTTTAGTATTTGATCAATTTCTCTTAACGATGTTGTTGAGTACTTTTTATGAATAATATTTGGTTCTTTTTACATACTAAGTATTTATTTATTTCTGCTTTTAAAAATTTTTCTTTTTATTTATGAGTGTTAATACTTGGCCATTTAAAATTGTTATTATCATAAATGACTTGATTAAAATTTAATTATTTCAAATTTAGATTTTATATTTTAGTAATTATTTGTATTCTTAAATAGGTTGCTTAACTTTGAAAACAATTTTATAAGTGCTTCCTGACGAATTTTCTTACACTTTTAACTTTAGTGAGCAATTAAGGTTTTTGTTTTGTAAAAAGAATCTAATACGTGGATTTTAATATTTTGCGCAACATTTAAATTAAATAAATTATATTCTTATGCTTGTTTGTTCATTGGTGCTCCCGGAGAAGTCGACTCGAAATTTAACTGAGGTTCGTCAATGATACTAATGCCGACGATGCAACCCGCCCGGTACTCGAAAAACTGCCCCTAAAGAAGCTTTGGAAACGTATAGTAAATATTAGGTGATTATATTCATAAATTTTTATCGTAATATCCATATTTATTAAATATAAAATTGGCTGATGATAAAACTAATAATGTAAATTAGTATTTATCAACTACTCGCATTCTGGGGTTTTTCTTTATAAATTGGATTTGGAACCTTGAAGTACGCTAATTTCCGAGTTTATCTACATTACATTCAGAATGCCTTCAAAAAAGTGTAAACTTGTATTAATTTTTTAACAACCATATCTTTTAACTGTAATTGCGCATAAAATTCGGTAGAATGGAGTTTGAGTTGCTAACGAAGGTTGCTATTAAATATATAATTTAAAGATTTTAATTAAAGATTGAGATTCGAAATTTTGAGCAGTAAGGGCTTGCCACATCTAGGTAGGTTTTCCCTTGTATCTGATTTCGTTGATTATTAAATTCGTTGTAGCAAGAATTCCTGATTTACCAATTCTTTTTGACTTTTTTTGTCATCCGATGCTAAAAAAAAATAATTAAATTTTTTAGTTATATTTGATATATCGTTGTTATAATTAATAATGTCACTTTTGAATGTGTTATTTTCGTTAAGTAAGCTATTTTAAATTTTTGAAATAAATGTATTGCAAATTACATTTAAAAGCAGTTGTAAATCTATTATCTAATTCTTTGTACATCCGAAAAGAATAAAATTGTTTGATCAATTATACAAATTGCATCTAGATACGTTTATAAAAATATTGACATTTACTACAAGGACGTAAAACAAATAAATTAAAATATTAATTTACTCATGTAAAGAAATTTTCTAAAACATATTAATTGAAAGAAATTAATTAATGAGTGATTAAGAAAAATGTGCATGGTTTTGTATATTTTATCATAAATCGTAAAGATCATTACAATCTCCAATCGCTCATATCTATTGAGGAAAATATCTGGTCCGGGAGAAAGCTTTGTTTATGGCATGGCTTGTAATATAACATTCCGCGTAAATATATTTAAAATAAACAATAAGAATTATTCATTTTTTGCACTTTTTTATAATTTCTTCTTTGATTTTCAATTAGAATAAATTATGTTTATATTTTAGTTTTTACGAATTTTTTACTTGTTTAAATATATGAATAAGACCTTTCTCAATGTATTATATTTTTGTCGATTTTTTTAAATAAATACTCGTAAAGCATTGACTGCTGGCATATATTTTGATTATAAAAATATTTTCAAAAACTTTTAACACCAAAAAGGGTTAACTCAACTACAAAAATACCGTATGCGAAGAGAATCGAATTTTAAAATTTAAAACAAAATATGAAATGCATTAAAAAATATTTCAATGATAAAATAATATTAATAACAAATATAATTAACTAAAATACAAATAATTTTGGGATCAAATTTGAAAAACAAGATAAGGTTTCATAAAAATACTTTTTAAACTCTTAATTTGTTGATTAAAATAAATTCCAATTCACATAATAACGACTAATAATATGATGTTTTTCTGAGTGCGCTCGATGATGGGTTAGCGAAGCCAGAAAACAAAAAAATACTTTAATAAATACTCAAAATAAAAAACAATTACAGAAAATTATGTGGAAACAAAATTATTTGTAACTAAAACAATTGTAAAAAGACAGAATAAAGAATTCGCGCATATTCTGGATTTAAACTCAAGATTATGTAATATATAAATAAAAATAAATACATTACATTAATTAAAAAATTGAAAATCTAACTAGTGACACAAAAGCACAACCCGGGTGGTGGTTGCTGCGAATCAACTTTGCTAATTCTTCAAAATCACAATAAATTGGCCTATTTAAAAATAAAACTAAATTTATAAGTGCACCTAAACCAAAATTTATAATTAAATGAATTGCTTCGTAAAAAACCGATTCATAAAGAATTGCATAATAAATTAAAAATAAAGAGAGTCAAATTGCAAATCTCTCCAGAAATTAAAGTAAATTTGGCAACATTCAGCAACTTATTAGTTAATAAATAGGGTAGGACAGTACCGGTTAAACGGTTACGAAACCGGTTACGAAAACCATATATTTTGGGAAATTAACCGGTTAACCGAAAACCGGGTATGGAATTCGGTTTTATTCTTTTAATTTAATAATAATAAGTACTCCTTTTTACAAAAAAAAAATCACTCAGAAACCTTATAAATGATGATTTTTTTGTTGAAATTTTAGGCACTTTTTCCTAAGTGAATTCACTAAACCTTTATTTTTTTTCCCCGGCGGTAGACCTCTCACATTCTTAAAAAGCTCCAAAAAACTGTCCATATTTTTAAAATTTTGGTTGCAAATCTCTTAACAAATTGAATCAAAAATTCAAAATTTTCTCGGCGGCGCCTATCGGCACCGCCGACTCCCAGTCTTCCTGATCAATTTTCTTAACAAAAAATGCAAAAAAAAAAAAAATCCAAAAATGCATTCATAAATTAAAAATTTATTGGTTCCGAATCCTTAATCTAATTTAAAGTTTGCATAAAAAAGTTAAATTAATTCATTTTCAAAATTAATTTTGAAACAATTTAAAATAAGAAATTGACTTATAGTCAAATGTGCAGCGTGGGGAAACCACAGTGGTCGCCCACGGTTTAAAGAAAAAATAATCTTTCAAAATACGATAATAAGGAAAGACATTAATAACAGTTTATAATTATAATAAACACAGCAAAATAAATATAACAAATATAAAGTGGCGAGGTAAATTTGGAGAAGTATCGGCATGATATGAAATTAAGCCTAAAAATTAATGTTTATTATTTATTATTAATCAAAAACCGAAATTTTTTCCCCAATTCTATTTTGAAAAAATAGTTTAATTCCGCAAATGTTTAAATCTAACTTAAATTGACATACGAGAGTTATCCTACAAATCTTTTAATCTGCTCTAACATGATTATTATGTAATGAAAAATGTAAGCCACTTGCGCGGATTCTGAATTAATAATGCTTTGAAATATAAACATAACTGTAAATATTCATTTCGTCAGGACCTGGGACATCAAGAATGCGTCAACGACAACTTCCGTGGTTTAACTCCTCAAAATACAAAATAAAAAATTCGAACAAAGTAATTGTAAATTTTAAAATATATATTACCACGTCAAAACAAATGCAAAAAGATATTTTAGTGTACCAATGAATGACCGACCTGGCCCAGCATTTTTTGAAGCTCTAGTGATGAATGAGGTCCGACGGCCCGATAGGCGCCGCGGCAATTTTGTCAACGTTTATTAAGCAAGCCATAGCATTTGAAAATTATGTTTTGATTAACAACCAAAAAACATGCAATATATAAACAAATTCCATTGCTCAATATTTTTGTTTTAAGAATAGGCAAGAATACATCAAATGCCTGTAATAAAATTGATCGACTATTAAATTCGAGTGCAGCACGCAATTAAAGTAGAAAATTTTTAAATCCCAGCTCTAGTACTGAATCTTTTATATACATTATTTAATTAAAAGCACAAATTCTTATTTAAATAAAGTTATTATTTTTAATGTAATTAAATGTTTAATTCGTTTTCTTTTATTTGTCTTGTTTAAATCTGGTAATTTTAATTCATTTAATAATTTCGTGAGTGTCTTTTATATTGCCGAATAATTATTAATTACATAGTCTACCGCTTTAAACTGTTCAGGATTATGAATTTTTTATTTTTTAATATTTGGCAACTTTTATTATCAATATTAGTTGAGTATTTATTTTATTGGCTTTATTAAAGTATTGGACCAGAACAGTCTAAGGTAGTTTTCTTTCGATTAAATCCAAACATTAATATTGCAAAATTATATTTTAATAAAAAACAATTCATAACCTATACTTTTTTTATACAAAATGAGAATTATAAATAAAGAATTAAAATTGTTGTAGATTATTTGTTTAGCTATAGTAATAAATTTCTGCATTATAAAAGCATGCCTTGCATTGACGAGCACATAATTGAATAAAACTAAACAATTTTACAAAATTTATAAAAGATAAAAATAAACCCATTTTATAAAGGCAGTGTCTATCAGTTCCAGTTCAGCAATACCGTTATTTTATAAAAAAAGCAAAACCTTTATGATTTGTTCATCTTAAGTTATTAAATAAAATATAATTAAGAAACAATCCGTTTAAATATCAAGAAAATTATATCAACTATTTAATTATCTAAAGTAAAAATTATTTTCCTATTATCGCGGCCAGAGCGAAAAATTTAATAAATAATAATTATTAAAAGTTTTAAACAGCCTTGCGTGGGTTAACCTCGCACCCTCTTTTGTCTTCGGGCATTGGAGGCACAAGAATAAATGGAGAAAAAACGGACAAACTAATGAGAGAGCTTTCCGATGTTTTTATTTAAATGCATTTATTAGAAAAGCTTCGATTGGTTGAAAAATGATTATAAAACAAAAATATTATATGTTTATTAACATTAAAACTAATTTATAACAAAATGACTAAACAAGAAAACATTAAGCTTTTTGTGAATCCAATTTTTATTTAAATGCAATCTTAGTATACTTATAGCTTATTGATAAAAACTACCTACACTGCTTAGAACAATATAAAAAATTCAATAATTTTTAATCCATTGATATGACCATAAAGTCGAATATTAATAAGTGAGACAAATCAAAAGACAAAAAAAAAAACAAAATTTCCAGCTGGTGGCGTAGCCGCACGACTATTTACGGGCAGCGCACCGGGCTGCGTAGAATGGCAAAAATTAAGAATGGCGGTCGAATTTCAATTAATGTTAAAAATCATTAATTTATATTTAATACTGCTGAAGATAAAGAAGCTAATCTGCTACATTAAACAAATAATCTACAACAATTTTAATTCTTTATTTATAATTCTCATTTTGTATAAAAAAAGTATAGGTTATGAATTGTTTTTTATTAAAATATAATTTTGCAATATTAATGTTTGGATTTAATCGAAAGAAAACTACCTTAGACTGTTCTGGTCCAATACTTTAATAAAGCCAATAAAATAAATACTCAACTAATATTGATAATAAAAGTTGCCAAATATTAAAAAATAAAAAATTCATAATCCTGAACAGTTTAAAGCGGTAGACTATGTAATTAATAATTATTCGGCAATATAAAAGACACTCACGAAATTATTAAATGAATTAAAATTACCAGATTTAAACAAGACAAATAAAAGAAAACGAATTAAACATTTAATTACATTAAAAATAATAACTTTATTTAAATAAGAATTTGTGCTTTTAATTAAATAATGTATATAAAAGATTCAGTACTAGAGCTGGGATTTAAAAATTTTCTACTTTAATTGCGTGCTGCACTCGAATTTAATAGTCGATCAATTTTATTACAGGCATTTGATGTATTCTTGCCTATTCTTAAAACAAAAATATTGAGCAATGGAATTTGTTTATATATTGCATGTTTTTTGGTTGTTAATCAAAACATAATTTTCAAATGCTATGGCTTGCTTAATAAACGTTGACAAAATTGCCGCGGCGCCTATCGGGCCGTCGGACCTCATTCATCACTAGAGCTTCAAAAAATGCTGGGCCAGGTCGGTCATTCATTGGTACACTAAAATATCTTTTTGCATTTGTTTTGACGTGGTAATATATATTTTAAAATTTACAATTACTTTGTTCGAATTTTTTATTTTGTATTTTGAGGAGTTAAACCACGGAAGTTGTCGTTGACGCATTCTTGATGTCCCAGGTCCTGACGAAATGAATATTTACAGTTATGTTTATATTTCAAAGCATTATTAATTCAGAATCCGCGCAAGTGGCTTACATTTTTCATTACATAATAATCATGTTAGAGCAGATTAAAAGATTTGTAGGATAACTCTCGTATGTCAATTTAAGTTAGATTTAAACATTTGCGGAATTAAACTATTTTTTCAAAATAGAATTGGGGAAAAAATTTCGGTTTTTGATTAATAATAAATAATAAACATTAATTTTTAGGCTTAATTTCATATCATGCCGATACTTCTCCAAATTTACCTCGCCACTTTATATTTGTTATATTTATTTTGCTGTGTTTATTATAATTATAAACTGTTATTAATGTCTTTCCTTATTATCGTATTTTGAAAGATTATTTTTTCTTTAAACCGTGGGCGACCACTGTGGTTTCCCCACGCTGCACATTTGACTATAAGTCAATTTCTTATTTTAAATTGTTTCAAAATTAATTTTGAAAATGAATTAATTTAACTTTTTTATGCAAACTTTAAATTAGATTAAGGATTCGGAACCAATAAATTTTTAATTTATGAATGCATTTTTGGATTTTTTTTTTTTTTTGCATTTTTTGTTAAGAAAATTGATCAGGAAGACTGGGAGTCGGCGGTGCCGATAGGCGCCGCCGAGAAAATTTTGAATTTTTGATTCAATTTGTTAAGAGATTTGCAACCAAAATTTTAAAAATATGGACAGTTTTTTGGAGCTTTTTAAGAATGTGAGAGGTCTACCGCCGGGGAAAAAAAATAAAGGTTTAGTGAATTCACTTAGGAAAAAGTGCCTAAAATTTCAACAAAAAAATCATCATTTATAAGGTTTCTGAGTGATTTTTTTTTTGTAAAAAGGAGTACTTATTATTATTAAATTAAAAGAATAAAACCGAATTCCATACCCGGTTTTCGGTTAACCGGTTAATTTCCCAAAATATATGGTTTTCGTAACCGGTTTCGTAACCGTTTAACCGGTACTGTCCTACCCTATTTATTAACTAATAAGTTGCTGAATGTTGCCAAATTTACTTTAATTTCTGGAGAGATTTGCAATTTGACTCTCTTTATTTTTAATTTATTATGCAATTCTTTATGAATCGGTTTTTTACGAAGCAATTCATTTAATTATAAATTTTGGTTTAGGTGCACTTATAAATTTAGTTTTATTTTTAAATAGGCCAATTTATTGTGATTTTGAAGAATTAGCAAAGTTGATTCGCAGCAACCACCACCCGGGTTGTGCTTTTGTGTCACTAGTTAGATTTTCAATTTTTTAATTAATGTAATGTATTTATTTTTATTTATATATTACATAATCTTGAGTTTAAATCCAGAATATGCGCGAATTCTTTATTCTGTCTTTTTACAATTGTTTTAGTTACAAATAATTTTGTTTCCACATAATTTTCTGTAATTGTTTTTTATTTTGAGTATTTATTAAAGTATTTTTTTGTTTTCTGGCTTCGCTAACCCATCATCGAGCGCACTCAGAAAAACATCATATTATTAGTCGTTATTATGTGAATTGGAATTTATTTTAATCAACAAATTAAGAGTTTAAAAAGTATTTTTATGAAACCTTATCTTGTTTTTCAAATTTGATCCCAAAATTATTTGTATTTTAGTTAATTATATTTGTTATTAATATTATTTTATCATTGAAATATTTTTTAATGCATTTCATATTTTGTTTTAAATTTTAAAATTCGATTCTCTTCGCATACGGTATTTTTGTAGTTGAGTTAACCCTTTTTGGTGTTAAAAGTTTTTGAAAATATTTTTATAATCAAAATATATGCCAGCAGTCAATGCTTTACGAGTATTTATTTAAAAAAATCGACAAAAATATAATACATTGAGAAAGGTCTTATTCATATATTTAAACAAGTAAAAAATTCGTAAAAACTAAAATATAAACATAATTTATTCTAATTGAAAATCAAAGAAGAAATTATAAAAAAGTGCAAAAAATGAATAATTCTTATTGTTTATTTTAAATATATTTACGCGGAATGTTATATTACAAGCCATGCCATAAACAAAGCTTTCTCCCGGACCAGATATTTTCCTCAATAGATATGAGCGATTGGAGATTGTAATGATCTTTACGATTTATGATAAAATATACAAAACCATGCACATTTTTCTTAATCACTCATTAATTAATTTCTTTCAATTAATATGTTTTAGAAAATTTCTTTACATGAGTAAATTAATATTTTAATTTATTTGTTTTACGTCCTTGTAGTAAATGTCAATATTTTTATAAACGTATCTAGATGCAATTTGTATAATTGATCAAACAATTTTATTCTTTTCGGATGTACAAAGAATTAGATAATAGATTTACAACTGCTTTTAAATGTAATTTGCAATACATTTATTTCAAAAATTTAAAATAGCTTACTTAACGAAAATAACACATTCAAAAGTGACATTATTAATTATAACAACGATATATCAAATATAACTAAAAAATTTAATTATTTTTTTTTAGCATCGGATGACAAAAAAAGTCAAAAAGAATTGGTAAATCAGGAATTCTTGCTACAACGAATTTAATAATCAACGAAATCAGATACAAGGGAAAACCTACCTAGATGTGGCAAGCCCTTACTGCTCAAAATTTCGAATCTCAATCTTTAATTAAAATCTTTAAATTATATATTTAATAGCAACCTTCGTTAGCAACTCAAACTCCATTCTACCGAATTTTATGCGCAATTACAGTTAAAAGATATGGTTGTTAAAAAATTAATACAAGTTTACACTTTTTTGAAGGCATTCTGAATGTAATGTAGATAAACTCGGAAATTAGCGTACTTCAAGGTTCCAAATCCAATTTATAAAGAAAAACCCCAGAATGCGAGTAGTTGATAAATACTAATTTACATTATTAGTTTTATCATCAGCCAATTTTATATTTAATAAATATGGATATTACGATAAAAATTTATGAATATAATCACCTAATATTTACTATACGTTTCCAAAGCTTCTTTAGGGGCAGTTTTTCGAGTACCGGGCGGGTTGCATCGTCGGCATTAGTATCATTGACGAACCTCAGTTAAATTTCGAGTCGACTTCTCCGGGAGCACCAATGAACAAACAAGCATAAGAATATAATTTATTTAATTTAAATGTTGCGCAAAATATTAAAATCCACGTATTAGATTCTTTTTACAAAACAAAAACCTTAATTGCTCACTAAAGTTAAAAGTGTAAGAAAATTCGTCAGGAAGCACTTATAAAATTGTTTTCAAAGTTAAGCAACCTATTTAAGAATACAAATAATTACTAAAATATAAAATCTAAATTTGAAATAATTAAATTTTAATCAAGTCATTTATGATAATAACAATTTTAAATGGCCAAGTATTAACACTCATAAATAAAAAGAAAAATTTTTAAAAGCAGAAATAAATAAATACTTAGTATGTAAAAAGAACCAAATATTATTCATAAAAAGTACTCAACAACATCGTTAAGAGAAATTGATCAAATACTAAAGATAAAAACTTTCAACATCGAAAAGAAAAAATAAAAATTATTTTTAAAAAAGTGCTTAAAAAAAATTTTATATACAACAAATATTGATAATAAAAATTGCTCAAATACAAAAAAAGTTTTTTGTTTTTGCATTTTAAAAATGATTTTTTTTTAAATTTATTCTAAATGTTAAGATATATTGTAACCATGAGCTGAGCTGCTCATCCCCAGAAACGTAATTTTAAACAAAAGTTGCTCTGATACTTTTTTGTAATAATATAGTAAATGCGTAGAAGATACTGTTTTAAAGATATGAATTGCATTTAAATTCATTGAAATATCACTTTTAGTTTTGGTTTTTAATACAAACTAGAACTATTTATTAATATTAACGACATTAATAAAATGGAATAAATTTATTTTTAATTAGTTGAATGCAGTACAAAATCCTAAGAAAATAAAAAATTAAACTAAAATATTTTTTCATCTCTTTTATTTTAAATATGATATTCTAACAATTTTTGTAGTGAAAATCAAAAAATTATTTGTAAATTTAATAAAATTTTTAGCAATAAATGTAAGATTTGAAAAAACAAAAATTAAATTTTAATTAATCGGTAATTAATTTTGAGTTTGAAGATGTGACCTTTCTTTGGATTCCCAGCATAGCGATGTTTTTTGAAAAATAAAATTTAAACAATTTATTCGTTAACTATTTTAAACCTCAAATTACTTGTTTAAAATGCATTTCATTATATAATTTTTATGCATACAATTTCTTTAAATGAATTAATAACAAAACTTAAATTGAATATTAAAAAATGCAGTAAAATTTAAAGCATTAGATAAATTCATTAAAATAAACTTTAATAAATAATACTACGCATTAACAATAAAAAATATTTTTGAGTTAATCGGAAATATACCTAAATCAAAGAATATCGAAAAAAGTCAAAAACTAAATAATTTTTTATTTTAAAATATTTTATATCCTATTGACAAAAAGAACGTTGAGCTAAAATAAATTTACTGTAATTTCTAATAAAAATGCGTCAAGTGGTTACGGAGTGAAGAAGGTTAGACGAGAGATTTGAAAGAAATAGTGTGGAAAGTGAAGAGACTTTGCCAGAGAAAGAGAGAAAAATGGGTGAAAGGAAAATGGGCAGAGAGATATTGGGCAAATGACTGCGCTGCCCTTGCGGCGCGCGCGTCGCTGACGCGTACGCCACTCGCTGCTCATTGGCTGCGGGTGCGCAACGCTGTCCAATTGGAGTGAGAGTGAGAGAAAGAAGAAAAGAGTGGGGGAAAAAGTGAGAAGAGAAAGAGAGGAAGGAGGGAAGATGGGGTAGACAAAAACAAATTATTTTTAGAAGTTTGAACAAAAGGGTTCCCCCTATAGTTTTGTTGCCAACTGTAACTTTTCACAAATCGGTAGTAGAGTTTCTGAATCCCGGAATCGAATTCATGTTTTTTGAGAACGATTTTGAGACCAGAATGATCTCTGAACCTTTTTGATTTTTTGAAAAAATGTTAGAATTTGGGTTCGGAATTGATCGAAATAGAGATCGTATTCGGATAATTTTATACTTTTAAAAATGATTTGAACTTTACAATTAAAATAAAAAAATAAATCAACCTAAAATTTTATATTTTAAAGAGTTTACTCTTTTTGCACAAATAAAATTTATATTAAAAAAGAAATTGATCAATTAAATAATTTGAAGCATATTTATATATACTTTAATAGCCATTAGAAATAAGCATTTTGCTGCATTCAAAAAGAAGGCAATTTGAAAAGTCACTAAATATTTAGATGTCGCAATAAGCATTGATTTTTCAATATCATTCAAGTGTAAATGTCATATTTATAATAAATTATGAGTATAATAAATATTGAATTGCAAAGATCTTCGTTGGCCGTATTAGTTAAACAATATTACAATCAATGTTGATCAAGATAGGTATATACAACATGCACAAAAATAGAAACAAGATTTATCAAGGACAATAAAAAACTTGCATTAATTTTTAGTTATTTTCAATAACCTTTTTTGCACATCTTTTAAAATATTTATTTGACGTCGCGGTTGAACGGCAAAGAGGTAAAATAAGGTACTCAAATAAACAAATTTAAATTTTAAATGATGGTAATAAATCATTTTATCCGTTTATAATATAGCCGATTTTTGATAAGTTTTACTGATTTAAATTGTTAATGTTTCATATTAGAAAAAGCATACAAAATTATGATCGTTTCTTACGATATAATTGTTTATTATAACTATTTTTGCTATAGTTGATTGCAGTGATTTTTAATATGTCATTTAATTTTTTGGTTAATACAAAGAAAATATTAGTTTATCAATGCTTTATAAAAAATTTAAATTCCATTAAATTTTCAATTTTTTTTTTGCTGGGGTTGGTTTAGTTTCCATTTCGTGGCCACCCTTGTTTCTAGTGAAAAGCATATGTTTAATTATGGTTTCAATTTTTCCATATTTTCACTAAATATTGTTAATTCAACAGAAGAAATTTAACCTTTAGTTGGAAAAAATAATGTAAACTACTTATTTGCGAAAATTGTCGTGTAAAAGATCTAAAAAATCAAATATTGCTAAACTTTAAACGCACCGACAAAATAAATAAACGAACTACAATTCCGCTGGAAAAGTGGAATATGAAAACTAAATCAAATAACTCAAAAAATGTTAAAAATTGAATATTCAATTTGATGAGCTAAAACAAAATCAAGTCTAAAAAGGCTATTTAACATTATTTCTTGATAAAAGTAATCCATAATAATTTTACGGTGAAATACAAAATAAGTAAAACATTTGAATAACAATAAAATTATTCATTTAATTTAAGCTTTAATTTGTGCAGATTTAAATTAACCCAAAAAGATTTTGCAAATTGAGCAAAATCTCAAGTCACTATTAGCAGGGGAACGATTTATTTAGAAAACTATTATCAAAATAGTAGTTAAATAAAGTCAAAGTAAACTTAAACTCAATATTAAAAAAAATGTCAGCCAAATCTTTGTGAAAATTATAAAATATTAATACTTAAATTTCTACAATATTAAATTAGAACCATTAAATAAATAATATTAACTATTCTTGTCGAAAAATAAAAATATTTAAATAAATGAATAATAGTGCAGATAATTTAATGAAACCTTTAAAACATTTTATTAATAATACATTAATGTAATAAAAAAATGATAAATAGAATAAATATTAAAAATAGACTTAAAATATTTTAGTAATTGTTTTGAATGAAAATGTGCATCAAGATCTAAAATATTTAATATATTATTTAAACCTACAAACACATATACAAATTTTAATAAAACTATTTAAAAAAGTTGCAATTTAAATTTTAAACCCATCATGAAATAAAAATATTAAAAAGGAAGATATAATTAACCTCGTGGTCTAAAAATGAAACTTACCTCAATATTTGCATGAGAATTGACTGGTTGGGATGGTGCAAAGTTAATTACACTACACGTTTCGGCCAATTGCAATAAAACAACAACAATTTTATTTTAAATATTATTTTAATAAAACCCCCAAAAAAGCTTAAGAATTCAGCAAAAAAAATGTAATTATTTGTGGAAATATGAATATGTTTTTCCTGGAAAAATAATTATAGCATAAAACGGTGTTGAAATTCCCTTACAAATAATATCTATCAGTAACTTAAATAAATAAAATCACAAATTCCATTGCTTAAAACAACAATAAGCTTCAAAAAATTCAAAGTAGTAAAAAATAACAGAACAGAAAAAATAATTAGAAAGAAAAACCTTTTTGTATACGTTTTGCATTAAATATTTATTGTGGTTAGTTCCGTTATCCGTCCGTATCCGTGACCTTCCAAAATCCCATATCCGGATATCCGTCCGCGGATATCCGCATTATTTAAAAATCACTAGAGTTTTTTCCAAAGTTCGAAAAAATGATTTTTCAAAGCGAATTTTTTCCGATCGCGTTATCGTCTGATTAAAATTAATCGAAATTGATATGAATTGAGCTTAACAAAAAAATTTTAAGGGAAAAGAGAACTTTTGATTGTTTGTTAATCAATTTTTTGAAAAAAGATTTTCGGTATTTTTTTACAATTTTCAAAATTTTTTTGAAAATTCTGCTATACTGCTGGGGGGGGGGAGGCGGTGCCGATAGGCGCCGCCGAGAGAAAAAATTGAATATTTAAAGACTTATGGTAAGAAAAATCGTGCAATTTTTAAGTAATTAAGTTCTAAAATGAACTAATTATTTATGCTTAAAATTTTATTTAATAAATACTTAAAGCAACAATAAGCTTCAAAAAATTCAAAGTAGTAAAAAATAACAAAACAGAAAAAAAAATAATTAGAAAGAAAAACCTTTTTGTATACTTTTTGCAATAAATTTTTATTGTGGTTAGTTTTTTTGTTTACAGTATAATTTTATTTATTTTTTGCCATTTAATTGTTATAAACGACGTTGAACCATTATCGTAGACACAATATATGTGAAATTAAATTTGATTCTGATCAAATTTTGTAAAATTTTTTGGTTTATTTTGCTAGTTTAGGATTTATTAGTATTAATTTTCTATTTTTAATTTTGCTGTAATTTTATTTTTTATTTCAACTAGGATAAAATTTGCTAAATTGTTTATTTTATTTTTTAGTATTTATTAGTACTCATCAATTTAACGCTTGGAACAGATAAATATTTTTATTTTTATATTTAAAAGATTTTAATTACATGTGTTGTTGAACAATGATGTTTTTAGTTTAAATTTTTGTAAAAATGCAAATTTTATTTTTATAAATATTGACAGATGGATGGTCTTTTAAATCCTTTGTTACGATAATTGTTTTAGCTTATTTGATTTTTCATGATGCTCCCTCGTCAAATTGTACCCAAGCCAGACAAAACAATGCTTATCAACTAGGATAAAGTTTATAAAGTTTACTAAAATGTTTATTTTATTTTAATCATGGCATGGGATTTGTTAAATATTTCCGGTTCAATGATGCGATCATATAAGAAACTAAGTTTAATTGATTGTATTTGGCCAATGCTCAAAAAAAATACATAAATTATTAAATTGTTTTTTTTAGCTTTTTATTTATAAATTATTTAAAGTGATAGATTTATTAATTTATTTATTGTTTTTTCTTCAGTTTAAAAGTTTTTCAGAACTATTGCAATATTTATATTTAATTAGAAAGAATTGTCCAATACTCATATAATTAAAAACGGCTAAATAATTATGTTATTGATTGTATGTCGATTCTGTCCCAGAGTTAATTTATACAATTATTTTCATTAAAAAGTTTATTTGTTAAATAGTAATCATAACATTTCAATTATTATTTTAAACAATAACGTGGGTTATTTAGTATTTATTTGTTTTTAATCATATCGCTCAACAAAACGGCAACTTTATTAATTAAAATTTAATTTTTTTTCTTTAAAACCACAAGCTAAGGAGGTAAACGTTCAACACATTTCACTAAAAGCGTAAAGGAATGAAAAAATAAAAACTATTCTCAATAATCAGAAACACAAAAAACTGCTTAATATGATGTAATGAAGAAAAATTGATTAGTCCGTTCATAAAATTGTTGTAATTTTGGTTTTGATATATTATTTTACGGAATTCATTTTAAATTCACAATTTAATCAATGTCGTCAAAAGCGTTATATAATATTAATATGTTGTACTTGGATTCATGATTGTTTTGTTTGGCAGAGCATATATCAATCAGTCTTTGGCGTAAATTAAAATTAAATTTTTTTAAATATAATATTAATTTTTATAATATCAAAATGATTAAAAAAGTCTATGAGAAATCTATTAGAACTAACTTTTAATAATCTTTTCAATGTTTTTATTAAACGTATATATTTATATTAATTACTTGTTTAACTTTTTAACAATTTTTATTATGAGTTTGAAATCATTTATTTGTATTCGATATTATCAATAATTGTTTGATTTATGATTGCAAGTTAAAATGCATTAAACTATTTTTAAAATTGGAGCTTACATTTGTTCACACTAGTTTGCCTTTCTTATGATAGGTGGGATGAGATGGAAAAGGTTTGGCGTCGGGTCCGTGTAAACGGGTCGGTATTTGAAATAAAATTTGCTTTTAATTCATTAATTCGGCCGATATATTTATTTTAATTATCAATACATTCTAATCGCATAGCAAAATTTTTTGTATTATTTGTGCACAAAATTTAAATAGTTTAAATAAACATGCTTAAATATAGTAACCAAAATGTTTTCTTGAATTGTTGTTGAAATAAATTCAAATAAAATTTATAATTATATAACAACCATTTAAATATTTAATTATTTGAATTTTCGAATGGCTGCCGACTAAAAAGGTAACAAGAATTAAGTAATAAGGTAATAACTGTGTATCAGCTTCCGAAAATTCAATGATTTTGTATTTAACTTTGTTGTAAAAATAAATCGAATCCATTTATTTAATGCAAATTAAATTACAACTTTCAATTTAGGTACTTATTTTATACATAGGAATTATCATTGTAATTTTTATTTAGTTTAATTTTATATTTTCTTAATGAGTTTAAATCAAGCGCATAAATATTTTTTTTAGCCTTCCTTGCAGGAAAGATAAATATAAAGGAGAGACATAATTGCATTTAAGAACCCGTTTTTGCTACTTTACATATTTAAATTTATTTTATAAATGACGAAAGATAAAGATTTAATTTGTGAAATGGAATTACAGCCTTAAAAAATAAACTATATTAATTTATTCTTTAGTATTATTTTTACTTATTATTTAAACTTAAATGCTAGATGTGTGGTTAATAACTCATTTAATGTATGTGAAATATTGGCACTAATTATTAATTAATTTATCAAGCTCAGTCAGTATCATTTTAATATCTAAAAATAAAAAAATGTCACTAAGCTATTAAGATATAAATAAATATATTTATTTCACAAGAACATATAATTTAAAAAAAAATTAATAACGGGAAATAAAAGATCATGTTAGGTATTCAACTGAACTACTGGATAATTTTAAACTGCAATAGATACAACTCAGGCCCTTTTTTAAACAAAAAATATTTAATTGTAACTGGAAAGAATAAACTAAAACCGGCTTCAGGGAATGTGAAGGCTACCTCAACAAAATGTGGAGTGTGGAGCACAAGGGTATTTTATACTATTAAAACAATAATATATTAAATATTTTAGATCTTGATGCACATTTTCATTCAAAACAATTACTAAAATATTTTAAGTCTATTTTTTAATATTTATTCTATTTATCATTTTTTTATTACATTAATGTATTATTAATAAAATGTTTTAAAGGTTTCATTAAATTATCTGCACTATTATTCATTTATTTAAATATTTTTATTTTTCGACAAGAATAGTTAATATTATTTATTTAATGGTTCTAATTTAATATTGTAGAAATTTAAGTATTAATATTTTATAATTTTCACAAAGATTTGGCTGACATTTTTTTTAATATTGAGTTTAAGTTTACTTTGACTTTATTTAACTACTATTTTGATAATAGTTTTCTAAATAAATCGTTCCCCTGCTAATAGTGACTTGAGATTTTGCTCAATTTGCAAAATCTTTTTGGGTTAATTTAAATCTGCACAAATTAAAGCTTAAATTAAATGAATAATTTTATTGTTATTCAAATGTTTTACTTATTTTGTATTTCACCGTAAAATTATTATGGATTACTTTTATCAAGAAATAATGTTAAATAGCCTTTTTAGACTTGATTTTGTTTTAGCTCATCAAATTGAATATTCAATTTTTAACATTTTTTGAGTTATTTGATTTAGTTTTCATATTCCACTTTTCCAGCGGAATTGTAGTTCGTTTATTTATTTTGTCGGTGCGTTTAAAGTTTAGCAATATTTGATTTTTTAGATCTTTTACACGACAATTTTCGCAAATAAGTAGTTTACATTATTTTTTCCAACTAAAGGTTAAATTTCTTCTGTTGAATTAACAATATTTAGTGAAAATATGGAAAAATTGAAACCATAATTAAACATATGCTTTTCACTAGAAACAAGGGTGGCCACGAAATGGAAACTAAACCAACCCCAGCAAAAAAAAAATTGAAAATTTAATGGAATTTAAATTTTTTATAAAGCATTGATAAACTAATATTTTCTTTGTATTAACCAAAAAATTAAATGACATATTAAAAATCACTGCAATCAACTATAGCAAAAATAGTTATAATAAACAATTATATCGTAAGAAACGATCATAATTTTGTATGCTTTTTCTAATATGAAACATTAACAATTTAAATCAGTAAAACTTATCAAAAATCGGCTATATTATAAACGGATAAAATGATTTATTACCATCATTTAAAATTTAAATTTGTTTATTTGAGTACCTTATTTTACCTCTTTGCCGTTCAACCGCGACGTCAAATAAATATTTTAAAAGATGTGCAAAAAAGGTTATTGAAAATAACTAAAAATTAATGCAAGTTTTTTATTGTCCTTGATAAACATCGAGAAAAGATTCCATCCCCCCCCCCAAACATCCCTCTCATTTAGATAAGTCCTGGCATGCAAAAGTCGCATTTTCTTCAGCAAAATTAACAAAATTTGTTTTACCCTTTGTGCCGTGTTATGGTGCCAAAAATGACGTAAAAATAGCATTAGCTGAAGTTGGCACAACGAAGTTGGCCTCCGGCAACAATTTCGAAACATTTCCAAAATATTTTGTCCCAACAATTCAAAAATTCCGCTTCCTCTTCCTCTTTAGGCAACAATTTAGTTCTTGGCCTTCTTTATTTGGTGCTTCTGGACGGAGTCCCTACGGACCAATGCGAGCACAAATTCCTTCCTCGGGGCAATTTGTGACTATTTTTTGCTCCAAGGCTGGTGCCTTGTTGCCAGCCCCCCCCCCCCCCCCCGGGGGCGTTGACAAGCGGAGAGATGGATAATGTAGGGCAGGGAATGAGCAGAATGGGAATAGCGGCCGCGAAATGCGATTTATTCCCTTCCCCAAAGCCCTCCATCCATTTTTTATTTCCCCTTTGGCGTTGTGTCCACCCCCGGGGGGGATGAAAGGTGGCGGGGGGGGGGGGGGGGGGAATTCTCCGCTTCAGGGATTTTTGCTCGCTTTGCACAGATTTTTCCGCCATCACTTCTCTGCCAATTCACTTATTACCCTCGAGACGATACCGGTGGGCCGTTGTGGCAAATTTGTGCCAAAGGCTTTTCTCGAACAATCCCGCCCCCCTCCCCCTCCCCCTCACTCTTCCGATTGTTGTTAATCTGATTTTTTGAAAATTATGCTAATACTAACAAAGCTTCCTAAGATCGAATTGTTTATTCAAAATTCAAAGAATTAACCAAAATTGTTTCGGATGGCATAAAATTGTGGCCAAAATGAATTGTTCTTTCAAATGGACCCCAAAATTTACAAATTTTTTCGTTGTCCCCGTTTTATTCAGCCAAAGGTTGGGTTTGCGTGCAGTTGAAGAATTGCTCCTTCGCGTCCCCCCCCCCCCCGGCGTCGTCTTGTGGTGCCACCCCCCCCCCCCCCCCCCCAACGTTCGTCTGTCCTCCCCCCCCCCCCCCATTATTATTGCCAACAAATTAATTAATTCACTCCAACAGATCGTTTTGACAGTGTGTGGCCACAACGATGGTGGCACTAAAATATTTGAGAGATTAAATTAAGAATAATTAAAGATTAATTTTTGATCGAACCTTTTTTGGGTTTAATGCAATAACAAAAGGAAATATTTGTTAACTTACAAATTAAAGATATTTAAATATTTTTAAATTAATTAAAAATCCGCCCAAAGATTTCTTAGCCCTTTCCGTCCCAAATGCGCAAATTTATTGTGCTTTTTATTTGTTGCCCTCTCCATTACCCTCCCACGCGCGAATTACTCTCAATTACCCAATCTGTTTCTGTTTTGCAGTCTCCACAGAACGTTGTTCCCCCCTTAACCATCCATCCAGTTGCTGCTGTTTTTTGTGCGCAAATCGACCTCCCCTCCGGGGGAAGGACGCACATTCGCCGCCCCAGGGCATTTTGTTGTCTGCCCGTTGCTCTGGCGTCCCTCTCATTTCGTTCACATCGTTTCTGTTACTCTTCTCTTTCTCTCTTCTTTCTCTCTTTCTTTCTCTCTTTCTCTCTCTCTTCTCTCTCTCTCTCTCTCTTCTCTCTCTCTCTCTTCTCTCTCTCTCTCTATCTCTCTCTCTATATCTCTTCTCTCTCTCTATCTCTCTCTCTCTCTTACTGTATGGCAAACACTCATTCATTTCCCCTCGCTGCCGATTCAGATCTAATCCCACTCGACAATATTAAATTAGTCAGTCACAAATAGTTTAGAACTTAAATCTTGGCACTTACAGCCGTTAATTGTCTTTTTTGAGTATCGTTTCGAAAAGCAATTGGCAAAAGTCCAACGCAATTAGACACAAATCACAATTTTGTGGCTTAATGAGGCATATAAATATAAAAAGTCGGATTTGCAATGAATGCTCTCTCACTAAAAATGGACTTCCAATCGCATCATTTTCGAATTAATTTGTCCAAAGTCAGAGCATTGGCCGGCCATTAAGCCGTCCGATCACCAGAGGTCTAAAGGGTAACAAACAGCAAAAATATCTCGTCCAATTTACCTTTGTCACACCGTAACCTCCGGCAAAGCCCCCCTTTTCCCCCGAGGGCCTTTTGCCGGCGGGCAATGAGCCCCCCCCCCCGTGCCGTTGCCGTATTTTCATTTCCATTTTGTAAATTGCTGCCAGTCGTGGTAATCCCCCCGGAATTGGGCATTTAACTTTGTACGGACGGACGTACCAATCGCAGCCCAACCCAACCGTTACATTCTCCGGATGGATTGGAGGTGCGGCTGTTGTGGTGGTTGGTGCCAATTTGCCACATTCGCCCGCTCATTTGCCCCGGGCATTTTGCCATGGCGGAAATGGTGCCGAAGGTTACCCCCCATGACACTAAATAATATGACCGACTCAGCAATGAATGCAGCAGCGATGGCATGCGCAGTTAAGGCAAACCAGACATTGACGACTTTCCTCAAGTTTTTATGATTTGAACGCTTACGCTCCGAAGCCCACCACAGTCAAAGTGATCTTCCCGAATCCCCTCCACAATAAAGAATTCGCGCATATTCTGGATTTAAACTCAAGATTATGTAATATATAAATAAAAATAAATACATTACATTAATTAAAAAATTGAAAATCTAACTAGTGACACAAAAGCACAACCCGGGTGGTGGTTGCTGCGAATCAACTTTGCTAATTCTTCAAAATCACAATAAATTGGCCTATTTAAAAATAAAACTAAATTTATAAGTGCACCTAAACCAAAATTTATAATTAAATGAATTGCTTCGTAAAAAACCGATTCATAAAGAATTGCATAATAAATTAAAAATAAAGAGAGTCAAATTGCAAATCTCTCCAGAAATTAAAGTAAATTTGGCAACATTCAGCAACTTATTAGTTAATAAATAGGGTAGGACAGTACCGGTTAAACGGTTACGAAACCGGTTACGAAAACCATATATTTTGGGAAATTAACCGGTTAACCGAAAACCGGGTATGGAATTCGGTTTTATTCTTTTAATTTAATAATAATAAGTACTCCTTTTTACAAAAAAAAAATCACTCAGAAACCTTATAAATGATGATTTTTTTGTTGAAATTTTAGGCACTTTTTCCTAAGTGAATTCACTAAACCTTTATTTTTTTTCCCCGGCGGTAGACCTCTCACATTCTTAAAAAGCTCCAAAAAACTGTCCATATTTTTAAAATTTTGGTTGCAAATCTCTTAACAAATTGAATCAAAAATTCAAAATTTTCTCGGCGGCGCCTATCGGCACCGCCGACTCCCAGTCTTCCTGATCAATTTTCTTAACAAAAAATGCAAAAAAAAAAAAAAATCCAAAAATGCATTCATAAATTAAAAATTTATTGGTTCCGAATCCTTAATCTAATTTAAAGTTTGCATAAAAAAGTTAAATTAATTCATTTTCAAAATTAATTTTGAAACAATTTAAAATAAGAAATTGACTTATAGTCAAATGTGCAGCGTGGGGAAACCACAGTGGTCGCCCACGGTTTAAAGAAAAAATAATCTTTCAAAATACGATAATAAGGAAAGACATTAATAACAGTTTATAATTATAATAAACACAGCAAAATAAATATAACAAATATAAAGTGGCGAGGTAAATTTGGAGAAGTATCGGCATGATATGAAATTAAGCCTAAAAATTAATGTTTATTATTTATTATTAATCAAAAACCGAAATTTTTTCCCCAATTCTATTTTGAAAAAATAGTTTAATTCCGCAAATGTTTAAATCTAACTTAAATTGACATACGAGAGTTATCCTACAAATCTTTTAATCTGCTCTAACATGATTATTATGTAATGAAAAATGTAAGCCACTTGCGCGGATTCTGAATTAATAATGCTTTGAAATATAAACATAACTGTAAATATTCATTTCGTCAGGACCTGGGACATCAAGAATGCGTCAACGACAACTTCCGTGGTTTAACTCCTCAAAATACAAAATAAAAAATTCGAACAAAGTAATTGTAAATTTTAAAATATATATTACCACGTCAAAACAAATGCAAAAAGATATTTTAGTGTACCAATGAATGACCGACCTGGCCCAGCATTTTTTGAAGCTCTAGTGATGAATGAGGTCCGACGGCCCGATAGGCGCCGCGGCAATTTTGTCAACGTTTATTAAGCAAGCCATAGCATTTGAAAATTATGTTTTGATTAACAACCAAAAAACATGCAATATATAAACAAATTCCATTGCTCAATATTTTTGTTTTAAGAATAGGCAAGAATACATCAAATGCCTGTAATAAAATTGATCGACTATTAAATTCGAGTGCAGCACGCAATTAAAGTAGAAAATTTTTAAATCCCAGCTCTAGTACTGAATCTTTTATATACATTATTTAATTAAAAGCACAAATTCTTATTTAAATAAAGTTATTATTTTTAATGTAATTAAATGTTTAATTCGTTTTCTTTTATTTGTCTTGTTTAAATCTGGTAATTTTAATTCATTTAATAATTTCGTGAGTGTCTTTTATATTGCCGAATAATTATTAATTACATAGTCTACCGCTTTAAACTGTTCAGGATTATGAATTTTTTATTTTTTAATATTTGGCAACTTTTATTATCAATATTAGTTGAGTATTTATTTTATTGGCTTTATTAAAGTATTGGACCAGAACAGTCTAAGGTAGTTTTCTTTCGATTAAATCCAAACATTAATATTGCAAAATTATATTTTAATAAAAAACAATTCATAACCTATACTTTTTTTATACAAAATGAGAATTATAAATAAAGAATTAAAATTGTTGTAGATTATTTGTTTAGCTATAGTAATAAATTTCTGCATTATAAAAGCATGCCTTGCATTGACGAGCACATAATTGAATAAAACTAAACAATTTTACAAAATTTATAAAAGATAAAAATAAACCCATTTTATAAAGGCAGTGTCTATCAGTTCCAGTTCAGCAATACCGTTATTTTATAAAAAAAGCAAAACCTTTATGATTTGTTCATCTTAAGTTATTAAATAAAATATAATTAAGAAACAATCCGTTTAAATATCAAGAAAATTATATCAACTATTTAATTATCTAAAGTAAAAATTATTTTCCTATTATCGCGGCCAGAGCGAAAAATTTAATAAATAATAATTATTAAAAGTTTTAAACAGCCTTGCGTGGGTTAACCTCGCACCCTCTTTTGTCTTCGGGCATTGGAGGCACAAGAATAAATGGAGAAAAAACGGACAAACTAATGAGAGAGCTTTCCGATGTTTTTATTTAAATGCATTTATTAGAAAAGCTTCGATTGGTTGAAAAATGATTATAAAACAAAAATATTATATGTTTATTAACATTAAAACTAATTTATAACAAAATGACTAAACAAGAAAACATTAAGCTTTTTGTGAATCCAATTTTTATTTAAATGCAATCTTAGTATACTTATAGCTTATTGATAAAAACTACCTACACTGCTTAGAACAATATAAAAAATTCAATAATTTTTTAATCCATTGATATGACCATAAAGTCGAATATTAATAAGTGAGACAAATCAAAAGACAAAAAAAAAAACAAAATTTCCAGCTGGTGGCGTAGCCGCACGACTATTTACGGGCAGCGCACCGGGCTGCGTAGAATGGCAAAAATTAAGAATGGCGGTCGAATTTCAATTAATGTTAAAAATCATTAATTTATATTTAATACTGCTGAAGATAAAGAAGCTAATCTGCTACATTAAACAAATAATCTACAACAATTTTAATTCTTTATTTATAATTCTCATTTTGTATAAAAAAAGTATAGGTTATGAATTGTTTTTTATTAAAATATAATTTTGCAATATTAATGTTTGGATTTAATCGAAAGAAAACTACCTTAGACTGTTCTGGTCCAATACTTTAATAAAGCCAATAAAATAAATACTCAACTAATATTGATAATAAAAGTTGCCAAATATTAAAAAATAAAAAATTCATAATCCTGAACAGTTTAAAGCGGTAGACTATGTAATTAATAATTATTCGGCAATATAAAAGACACTCACGAAATTATTAAATGAATTAAAATTACCAGATTTAAACAAGACAAATAAAAGAAAACGAATTAAACATTTAATTACATTAAAAATAATAACTTTATTTAAATAAGAATTTGTGCTTTTAATTAAATAATGTATATAAAAGATTCAGTACTAGAGCTGGGATTTAAAAATTTTCTACTTTAATTGCGTGCTGCACTCGAATTTAATAGTCGATCAATTTTATTACAGGCATTTGATGTATTCTTGCCTATTCTTAAAACAAAAATATTGAGCAATGGAATTTGTTTATATATTGCATGTTTTTTGGTTGTTAATCAAAACATAATTTTCAAATGCTATGGCTTGCTTAATAAACGTTGACAAAATTGCCGCGGCGCCTATCGGGCCGTCGGACCTCATTCATCACTAGAGCTTCAAAAAATGCTGGGCCAGGTCGGTCATTCATTGGTACACTAAAATATCTTTTTGCATTTGTTTTGACGTGGTAATATATATTTTAAAATTTACAATTACTTTGTTCGAATTTTTTATTTTGTATTTTGAGGAGTTAAACCACGGAAGTTGTCGTTGACGCATTCTTGATGTCCCAGGTCCTGACGAAATGAATATTTACAGTTATGTTTATATTTCAAAGCATTATTAATTCAGAATCCGCGCAAGTGGCTTACATTTTTCATTACATAATAATCATGTTAGAGCAGATTAAAAGATTTGTAGGATAACTCTCGTATGTCAATTTAAGTTAGATTTAAACATTTGCGGAATTAAACTATTTTTTCAAAATAGAATTGGGGAAAAAATTTCGGTTTTTGATTAATAATAAATAATAAACATTAATTTTTAGGCTTAATTTCATATCATGCCGATACTTCTCCAAATTTACCTCGCCACTTTATATTTGTTATATTTATTTTGCTGTGTTTATTATAATTATAAACTGTTATTAATGTCTTTCCTTATTATCGTATTTTGAAAGATTATTTTTTCTTTAAACCGTGGGCGACCACTGTGGTTTCCCCACGCTGCACATTTGACTATAAGTCAATTTCTTATTTTAAATTGTTTCAAAATTAATTTTGAAAATGAATTAATTTAACTTTTTTATGCAAACTTTAAATTAGATTAAGGATTCGGAACCAATAAATTTTTAATTTATGAATGCATTTTTGGATTTTTTTTTTTTTTTGCATTTTTTGTTAAGAAAATTGATCAGGAAGACTGGGAGTCGGCGGTGCCGATAGGCGCCGCCGAGAAAATTTTGAATTTTTGATTCAATTTGTTAAGAGATTTGCAACCAAAATTTTAAAAATATGGACAGTTTTTTGGAGCTTTTTAAGAATGTGAGAGGTCTACCGCCGGGGAAAAAAAATAAAGGTTTAGTGAATTCACTTAGGAAAAAGTGCCTAAAATTTCAACAAAAAAATCATCATTTATAAGGTTTCTGAGTGATTTTTTTTTTGTAAAAAGGAGTACTTATTATTATTAAATTAAAAGAATAAAACCGAATTCCATACCCGGTTTTCGGTTAACCGGTTAATTTCCCAAAATATATGGTTTTCGTAACCGGTTTCGTAACCGTTTAACCGGTACTGTCCTACCCTATTTATTAACTAATAAGTTGCTGAATGTTGCCAAATTTACTTTAATTTCTGGAGAGATTTGCAATTTGACTCTCTTTATTTTTAATTTATTATGCAATTCTTTATGAATCGGTTTTTTACGAAGCAATTCATTTAATTATAAATTTTGGTTTAGGTGCACTTATAAATTTAGTTTTATTTTTAAATAGGCCAATTTATTGTGATTTTGAAGAATTAGCAAAGTTGATTCGCAGCAACCACCACCCGGGTTGTGCTTTTGTGTCACTAGTTAGATTTTCAATTTTTTAATTAATGTAATGTATTTATTTTTATTTATATATTACATAATCTTGAGTTTAAATCCAGAATATGCGCGAATTCTTTATTCTGTCTTTTTACAATTGTTTTAGTTACAAATAATTTTGTTTCCACATAATTTTCTGTAATTGTTTTTTATTTTGAGTATTTATTAAAGTATTTTTTTGTTTTCTGGCTTCGCTAACCCATCATCGAGCGCACTCAGAAAAACATCATATTATTAGTCGTTATTATGTGAATTGGAATTTATTTTAATCAACAAATTAAGAGTTTAAAAAGTATTTTTATGAAACCTTATCTTGTTTTTCAAATTTGATCCCAAAATTATTTGTATTTTAGTTAATTATATTTGTTATTAATATTATTTTATCATTGAAATATTTTTTAATGCATTTCATATTTTGTTTTAAATTTTAAAATTCGATTCTCTTCGCATACGGTATTTTTGTAGTTGAGTTAACCCTTTTTGGTGTTAAAAGTTTTTGAAAATATTTTTATAATCAAAATATATGCCAGCAGTCAATGCTTTACGAGTATTTATTTAAAAAAATCGACAAAAATATAATACATTGAGAAAGGTCTTATTCATATATTTAAACAAGTAAAAAATTCGTAAAAACTAAAATATAAACATAATTTATTCTAATTGAAAATCAAAGAAGAAATTATAAAAAAGTGCAAAAAATGAATAATTCTTATTGTTTATTTTAAATATATTTACGCGGAATGTTATATTACAAGCCATGCCATAAACAAAGCTTTCTCCCGGACCAGATATTTTCCTCAATAGATATGAGCGATTGGAGATTGTAATGATCTTTACGATTTATGATAAAATATACAAAACCATGCACATTTTTCTTAATCACTCATTAATTAATTTCTTTCAATTAATATGTTTTAGAAAATTTCTTTACATGAGTAAATTAATATTTTAATTTATTTGTTTTACGTCCTTGTAGTAAATGTCAATATTTTTATAAACGTATCTAGATGCAATTTGTATAATTGATCAAACAATTTTATTCTTTTCGGATGTACAAAGAATTAGATAATAGATTTACAACTGCTTTTAAATGTAATTTGCAATACATTTATTTCAAAAATTTAAAATAGCTTACTTAACGAAAATAACACATTCAAAAGTGACATTATTAATTATAACAACGATATATCAAATATAACTAAAAAATTTAATTATTTTTTTTTAGCATCGGATGACAAAAAAAGTCAAAAAGAATTGGTAAATCAGGAATTCTTGCTACAACGAATTTAATAATCAACGAAATCAGATACAAGGGAAAACCTACCTAGATGTGGCAAGCCCTTACTGCTCAAAATTTCGAATCTCAATCTTTAATTAAAATCTTTAAATTATATATTTAATAGCAACCTTCGTTAGCAACTCAAACTCCATTCTACCGAATTTTATGCGCAATTACAGTTAAAAGATATGGTTGTTAAAAAATTAATACAAGTTTACACTTTTTTGAAGGCATTCTGAATGTAATGTAGATAAACTCGGAAATTAGCGTACTTCAAGGTTCCAAATCCAATTTATAAAGAAAAACCCCAGAATGCGAGTAGTTGATAAATACTAATTTACATTATTAGTTTTATCATCAGCCAATTTTATATTTAATAAATATGGATATTACGATAAAAATTTATGAATATAATCACCTAATATTTACTATACGTTTCCAAAGCTTCTTTAGGGGCAGTTTTTCGAGTACCGGGCGGGTTGCATCGTCGGCATTAGTATCATTGACGAACCTCAGTTAAATTTCGAGTCGACTTCTCCGGGAGCACCAATGAACAAACAAGCATAAGAATATAATTTATTTAATTTAAATGTTGCGCAAAATATTAAAATCCACGTATTAGATTCTTTTTACAAAACAAAAACCTTAATTGCTCACTAAAGTTAAAAGTGTAAGAAAATTCGTCAGGAAGCACTTATAAAATTGTTTTCAAAGTTAAGCAACCTATTTAAGAATACAAATAATTACTAAAATATAAAATCTAAATTTGAAATAATTAAATTTTAATCAAGTCATTTATGATAATAACAATTTTAAATGGCCAAGTATTAACACTCATAAATAAAAAGAAAAATTTTTAAAAGCAGAAATAAATAAATACTTAGTATGTAAAAAGAACCAAATATTATTCATAAAAAGTACTCAACAACATCGTTAAGAGAAATTGATCAAATACTAAAGATAAAAACTTTCAACATCGAAAAGAAAAAATAAAAATTATTTTTAAAAAAGTGCTTAAAAAAAATTTTATATACAACAAATATTGATAATAAAAATTGCTCAAATACAAAAAAAGTTTTTTGTTTTTGCATTTTAAAAATGATTTTTTTTTAAATTTATTCTAAATGTTAAGATATATTGTAACCATGAGCTGAGCTGCTCATCCCCAGAAACGTAATTTTAAACAAAAGTTGCTCTGATACTTTTTTGTAATAATATAGTAAATGCGTAGAAGATACTGTTTTAAAGATATGAATTGCATTTAAATTCATTGAAATATCACTTTTAGTTTTGGTTTTTAATACAAACTAGAACTATTTATTAATATTAACGACATTAATAAAATGGAATAAATTTATTTTTAATTAGTTGAATGCAGTACAAAATCCTAAGAAAATAAAAAATTAAACTAAAATATTTTTTCATCTCTTTTATTTTAAATATGATATTCTAACAATTTTTGTAGTGAAAATCAAAAAATTATTTGTAAATTTAATAAAATTTTTAGCAATAGATGTAAGATTTGAAAAAACAAAAATTAAATTTTAATTAATCGGTAATTAATTTTGAGTTTGAAGATGTGACCTTTCTTTGGATTCCCAGCATAGCGATGTTTTTTGAAAAATAAAATTTCTCACTCCAATTGGACAGCGTTGCGCACCCGCAGCCAATGAGCAGCGAGTGGCGTACGCGTCAGCGACGCGCGCGCCGCAAGGGCAGCGCAGTCATTTGCCCAATATCTCTCTGCCCATTTTCCTTTCACCCATTTTTCTCTCTTTCTCTGGCAAAGTCTCTTCACTTTCCACACTATTTCTTTCAAATCTCTCGTCTAACCTTCTTCACTCCGTAACCACTTGACGCATTTTTATTAGAAATTACAGTAAATTTATTTTAGCTCAACGTTCTTTTTGTCAATAGGATATAAAATATTTTAAAATAAAAAATTATTTAGTTTTTGACTTTTTTCGATATTCTTTGATTTAGGTATATTTCCGATTAACTCAAAAATATTTTTTATTGTTAATGCGTAGTATTATTTATTAAAGTTTATTTTAATGAATTTATCTAATGCTTTAAATTTTACTGCATTTTTTAATATTCAATTTAAGTTTTGTTATTAATTCATTTAAAGAAATTGTATGCATAAAAATTATATAATGAAATGCATTTTAAACAAGTAATTTGAGGTTTAAAATAGTTAACGAATAAATTGTTTAAATTTTATTTTTCAAAAAACATCGCTATGCTGGGAATCCAAAGAAAGGTCACATCTTCAAACTCAAAATTAATTACCGATTAATTAAAATTTAATTTTTGTTTTTTCAAATCTTACATTTATTGCTAAAAATTTTATTAAATTTACAAATAATTTTTTGATTTTCACTACAAAAATTGTTAGAATATCATATTTAAAATAAAAGAGATGAAAAAATATTTTAGTTTAATTTTTTATTTTCTTAGGATTTTGTACTGCATTCAACTAATTAAAAATAAATTTATTCCATTTTATTAATGTCGTTAATATTAATAAATAGTTCTAGTTTGTATTAAAAACCAAAACTAAAAGTGATATTTCAATGAATTTAAATGCAATTCATATCTTTAAAACAGTATCTTCTACGCATTTACTATATTATTACAAAAAAGTATCAGAGCAACTTTTGTTTAAAATTACGTTTCTGGGGATGAGCAGCTCAGCTCATGGTTACAATATATCTTAACATTTAGAATAAATTTAAAAAAAAATCATTTTTAAAATGCAAAAACAAAAAACTTTTTTTGTATTTGAGCAATTTTTATTATCAATATTTGTTGTATATAAAATTTTTTTTAAGCACTTTTTTAAAAATAATTTTTATTTTTTCTTTTCGATGTTGAAAGTTTTTATCTTTAGTATTTGATCAATTTCTCTTAACGATGTTGTTGAGTACTTTTTATGAATAATATTTGGTTCTTTTTACATACTAAGTATTTATTTATTTCTGCTTTTAAAAATTTTTCTTTTTATTTATGAGTGTTAATACTTGGCCATTTAAAATTGTTATTATCATAAATGACTTGATTAAAATTTAATTATTTCAAATTTAGATTTTATATTTTAGTAATTATTTGTATTCTTAAATAGGTTGCTTAACTTTGAAAACAATTTTATAAGTGCTTCCTGACGAATTTTCTTACACTTTTAACTTTAGTGAGCAATTAAGGTTTTTGTTTTGTAAAAAGAATCTAATACGTGGATTTTAATATTTTGCGCAACATTTAAATTAAATAAATTATATTCTTATGCTTGTTTGTTCATTGGTGCTCCCGGAGAAGTCGACTCGAAATTTAACTGAGGTTCGTCAATGATACTAATGCCGACGATGCAACCCGCCCGGTACTCGAAAAACTGCCCCTAAAGAAGCTTTGGAAACGTATAGTAAATATTAGGTGATTATATTCATAAATTTTTATCGTAATATCCATATTTATTAAATATAAAATTGGCTGATGATAAAACTAATAATGTAAATTAGTATTTATCAACTACTCGCATTCTGGGGTTTTTCTTTATAAATTGGATTTGGAACCTTGAAGTACGCTAATTTCCGAGTTTATCTACATTACATTCAGAATGCCTTCAAAAAAGTGTAAACTTGTATTAATTTTTTAACAACCATATCTTTTAACTGTAATTGCGCATAAAATTCGGTAGAATGGAGTTTGAGTTGCTAACGAAGGTTGCTATTAAATATATAATTTAAAGATTTTAATTAAAGATTGAGATTCGAAATTTTGAGCAGTAAGGGCTTGCCACATCTAGGTAGGTTTTCCCTTGTATCTGATTTCGTTGATTATTAAATTCGTTGTAGCAAGAATTCCTGATTTACCAATTCTTTTTGACTTTTTTTGTCATCCGATGCTAAAAAAAAATAATTAAATTTTTTAGTTATATTTGATATATCGTTGTTATAATTAATAATGTCACTTTTGAATGTGTTATTTTCGTTAAGTAAGCTATTTTAAATTTTTGAAATAAATGTATTGCAAATTACATTTAAAAGCAGTTGTAAATCTATTATCTAATTCTTTGTACATCCGAAAAGAATAAAATTGTTTGATCAATTATACAAATTGCATCTAGATACGTTTATAAAAATATTGACATTTACTACAAGGACGTAAAACAAATAAATTAAAATATTAATTTACTCATGTAAAGAAATTTTCTAAAACATATTAATTGAAAGAAATTAATTAATGAGTGATTAAGAAAAATGTGCATGGTTTTGTATATTTTATCATAAATCGTAAAGATCATTACAATCTCCAATCGCTCATATCTATTGAGGAAAATATCTGGTCCGGGAGAAAGCTTTGTTTATGGCATGGCTTGTAATATAACATTCCGCGTAAATATATTTAAAATAAACAATAAGAATTATTCATTTTTTGCACTTTTTTATAATTTCTTCTTTGATTTTCAATTAGAATAAATTATGTTTATATTTTAGTTTTTACGAATTTTTTACTTGTTTAAATATATGAATAAGACCTTTCTCAATGTATTATATTTTTGTCGATTTTTTTAAATAAATACTCGTAAAGCATTGACTGCTGGCATATATTTTGATTATAAAAATATTTTCAAAAACTTTTAACACCAAAAAGGGTTAACTCAACTACAAAAATACCGTATGCGAAGAGAATCGAATTTTAAAATTTAAAACAAAATATGAAATGCATTAAAAAATATTTCAATGATAAAATAATATTAATAACAAATATAATTAACTAAAATACAAATAATTTTGGGATCAAATTTGAAAAACAAGATAAGGTTTCATAAAAATACTTTTTAAACTCTTAATTTGTTGATTAAAATAAATTCCAATTCACATAATAACGACTAATAATATGATGTTTTTCTGAGTGCGCTCGATGATGGGTTAGCGAAGCCAGAAAACAAAAAAATACTTTAATAAATACTCAAAATAAAAAACAATTACAGAAAATTATGTGGAAACAAAATTATTTGTAACTAAAACAATTGTAAAAAGACAGAATAAAGAATTCGCGCATATTCTGGATTTAAACTCAAGATTATGTAATATATAAATAAAAATAAATACATTACATTAATTAAAAAATTGAAAATCTAACTAGTGACACAAAAGCACAACCCGGGTGGTGGTTGCTGCGAATCAACTTTGCTAATTCTTCAAAATCACAATAAATTGGCCTATTTAAAAATAAAACTAAATTTATAAGTGCACCTAAACCAAAATTTATAATTAAATGAATTGCTTCGTAAAAAACCGATTCATAAAGAATTGCATAATAAATTAAAAATAAAGAGAGTCAAATTGCAAATCTCTCCAGAAATTAAAGTAAATTTGGCAACATTCAGCAACTTATTAGTTAATAAATAGGGTAGGACAGTACCGGTTAAACGGTTACGAAACCGGTTACGAAAACCATATATTTTGGGAAATTAACCGGTTAACCGAAAACCGGGTATGGAATTCGGTTTTATTCTTTTAATTTAATAATAATAAGTACTCCTTTTTACAAAAAAAAAATCACTCAGAAACCTTATAAATGATGATTTTTTTGTTGAAATTTTAGGCACTTTTTCCTAAGTGAATTCACTAAACCTTTATTTTTTTTCCCCGGCGGTAGACCTCTCACATTCTTAAAAAGCTCCAAAAAACTGTCCATATTTTTAAAATTTTGGTTGCAAATCTCTTAACAAATTGAATCAAAAATTCAAAATTTTCTCGGCGGCGCCTATCGGCACCGCCGACTCCCAGTCTTCCTGATCAATTTTCTTAACAAAAAATGCAAAAAAAAAAAAAATCCAAAAATGCATTCATAAATTAAAAATTTATTGGTTCCGAATCCTTAATCTAATTTAAAGTTTGCATAAAAAAGTTAAATTAATTCATTTTCAAAATTAATTTTGAAACAATTTAAAATAAGAAATTGACTTATAGTCAAATGTGCAGCGTGGGGAAACCACAGTGGTCGCCCACGGTTTAAAGAAAAAATAATCTTTCAAAATACGATAATAAGGAAAGACATTAATAACAGTTTATAATTATAATAAACACAGCAAAATAAATATAACAAATATAAAGTGGCGAGGTAAATTTGGAGAAGTATCGGCATGATATGAAATTAAGCCTAAAAATTAATGTTTATTATTTATTATTAATCAAAAACCGAAATTTTTTCCCCAATTCTATTTTGAAAAAATAGTTTAATTCCGCAAATGTTTAAATCTAACTTAAATTGACATACGAGAGTTATCCTACAAATCTTTTAATCTGCTCTAACATGATTATTATGTAATGAAAAATGTAAGCCACTTGCGCGGATTCTGAATTAATAATGCTTTGAAATATAAACATAACTGTAAATATTCATTTCGTCAGGACCTGGGACATCAAGAATGCGTCAACGACAACTTCCGTGGTTTAACTCCTCAAAATACAAAATAAAAAATTCGAACAAAGTAATTGTAAATTTTAAAATATATATTACCACGTCAAAACAAATGCAAAAAGATATTTTAGTGTACCAATGAATGACCGACCTGGCCCAGCAATTAACCAACCCCGAAGCGATCCGAGCAAACCCCATCGTTTTTTTGAATTTCTCCCAAAACAGCCAAAAAAAAGTCCGATTTTTCGACATTTTGTCACTCGAATAACTCTTACGCGGTTAGACTTACCCGGACACATGTTATATCATTCGAACCCAAATTTTGTCTAGTTGTGCCCTTTCTCCAAAGCCAACCCATCAAAATCATGCTTTAAACCACTTTTGCCCCTCCAACTGCAACATGGTAGGCAAAAAGGAGCTCTTCTTTTTGGGGCGTTAGACTTTTCGACCCTTGTCGAGCAAGTTAGAGGAAAAAAAAACCGTTCGATTGTAAAAACCCTGGAACTTTACTACCATGCAAATTTTCAGACAAATCGAAGCACACATCTCCGACATCAATGGATTCCCCCGGAGCTTCAAAACAGAATTTCCTTATAATTAGTAAAGTAACCAGAATTGTGATTCTTGTTTTTTGCGACCAAAATTCTGTATTCTGGTTTGAAAAAGATGACCAGAATTGTGATTTCTAATTAAAAAGCGACAGGATTCTGATTCTTGTTTTTTGCGACCAAAATTCTGTATTCTGGTTTGAAAAAGATGACCAGAATTGTGATTTCTAATTAAAAAGCGACAGGATTCTGATTCTTGTTTTTTGCGACCAAAATTCTGTTTTCTGATTTTTAAAAAGGCAACCAGAATTGTGATTTCTAATTAAAAAGGCAACCAGAATTCTGATTCTTGTTTTTTGCGACCAAAATTCTGTATTCTGGTTTGAAAAAGATGACCAGAATTGTGATTTCTAATTAAAAAGCGACAGGATTCTGATTCTTGTTTTTTGCGACCAAAATTCTGTTTTCTGATTTTTAAAAAGGCAACCAGAATTGTGATTTCTAATTAAAAAGGCAACCAGAATTGTGATTTCTAATTAAAAAGACAACCAGAATTGTGATTCTTGTTTTTTGCGACCAAAATTCTGTATTCTGGTTTGAAAAAGATGACCAGAATTGTGATTTCTAATTAAAAAGGCAACCAGAATTGTGATTCTTGTTTTTTGCGACCAAAATTCTGTATTCTGGTTTGAAAAAGATGACCAGAATTGTGATTTCTAATTAAAAAGCGACAGGATTCTGATTCTTGTTTTTTGCGACCAAAATTCTGTATTCTGGTTTGAAAAAGATGACCAGAATTGTGATTTCTAATTAAAAAGGCAACCAGAATTGTGATTCTTGTTTTTTGCGACCAAAATTCTGTTTTCTGGTTTTTAAAAAGGCAACCAGAATTGTGATTTCTAATTAAAAAGCGATCAGAATTCTGATTCTTGTTTTTTGCGACCAAAATTCTGTATTCTGGTTTGAAAAAGATGACCAGAATTGTGATTTCTAATTAAAAAGGCAACCAGAATTGTGATTCTTGTTTTTTGCGACCAAAATTCTGTTTTCTGATTTTTAAAAAGGCAACCAGAATTGTGATTTCTAATTAAAAAGGCAACCAGAATTGTGATTCTTGTTTTTTGCGACCAAAATTCTGTATTCTGGTTTGAAAAAGATGACCAGAATTGTGATTTCTAATTAAAAAGCGACAGGATTCTGATTCTTGTTTTTTGCGACCAAAATTCTGTTTTCTGGTTTTTAAAAAGGCAACCAGAATTGTGATTTCTAATTAAAAAGCGATCAGAATTCTGATTCTTGTTTTTTGCGACCAAAATTCTGTATTCTGGTTTAAAAAAGATGACCAGAATTGTGATTTCTAATTAAAAAGGCAACCAGAATTGTAATTTCTAATTAAAAAGCGACCAAAATTCTGTTTTCTGGTGTTGGAAAGGTGTTCAGAATTGTGATTTCTAATTAAAAAGCGACAGGATTCTGATTCTTGTTTTTTGCGACCAAAATTCTGTATTCTGGTGTTGGAAAGGTGTTCAGAATTGTGATTTCTAATTAAAAAGCGACAGGATTCTGATTCTTGTTTTTTGCGACCAAAATTCTGTTTTCTGATTTTTAAAAAGGCAACCAGAATTGTGATTTCTAATTAAAAAGGCAACCAGAATTCTGATTCTTGTTTTTTGCGACCAAAATTCTGTATTCTGGTTTGAAAAAGATGACCAGAATTGTGATTTCTAATTAAAAAGCGACAGGATTCTGATTCTTGTTTTTTGCGACCAAAATTCTGTTTTCTGATTTTTAAAAAGGCAACCAGAATTGTGATTTCTAATTAAAACGGCAACCAGAATTGTGATTTCTAATTAAAAAGGCAACTAGACGCCTGTGGACGGTGGAACCGGAATTGGTATTGAAGTGTTAAGATAGCTGTTCCTAGGGTTTTTCAAAAAAAAAAAAATTTTTTTATTTTATTTAATTTGTTTTTTTAAGCCAGTTCTTGGGCGGGCAAGCCCTTTCTGGGGCGGGCAAGCCCTTTCTGGGGCGGGCAAGCCTTTTCTGGGGCGGGAAAGCCTTTTTATGTGGCTGAGCAAGCCCTTTCAAGGGGTGGGCAAGCCCTTTACGATTTATTTAATTTTTTTTTTATTTTATTTAGTAAAAATTCAATTAATTTTCTCTTGACTTAATATTTCTTGAACACAAATGTTCTATGGGGTACACTACTGGGGGGTTGCACCATCAGTAACCTTCTCTCTCTCTCCTTACGCTCGTATCTCTACCTTTTTCTCTCACATTTCCACACTATTTCTCTTTCTCCTTGATCTACTCATATCTCGATCAATTCTGATCAGAACTAAACAAACTTTTTTTTGTTTAATTCAGTTTTTAAAGCTGAATTTAATTATATAAAATTTATTTTAAAAAATTTAAAATTTCAAAATTTAATTTTTTAAATTTTTGATCAAAATTGATCATACCGTAACTTGATCAGTTTTGATCAGAAACGGTTAAACTTTTTTTTTATTCGACTCAGCTCATCGAGATGAATCTAAAAATGTCTACAATCACTTCCTAAGGCGAAATTCGAACTTTTCATTTTTTGACCCCACCCAAATATAGGCATAATTTGTTAGACCCCCCTTGTCGCCTCTCAACCCGAACCAAGACGGGCAAATCATATATCATTTTGAAGCTCAGACATTGGGGCATGCCCTACCACAAAATCAGCCCGTTACTCTTCCAAAAAATTTTCACCATAAAACTTGGCGTTAAAAAAAATAATTTTTCCCAACTTTGACAACCCAGTTCGACCCCATGCCGAACTTTTACAGACCAAGTCAAGAAACATTTTTTGTAGCTTAATACCACCCCAACTTATAATTAACCAACCCCGAAGCGATCCGAGCAAACCCCATCGTTTTTTTGAATTTCTCCCAAAACAGCCAAAAAAAAGTCCGATTTTTCGACATTTTGTCACTCGAATAACTCTTACGCGGTTAGACTTACCCGGACACATGTTATATCATTCGAACCCAAATTTTGTCTAGTTGTGCCCTTTCTCCAAAGCCAACCCATCAAAATCATGCTTTAAACCACTTTTGCCCCTCCAACTGCAACATGGTAGGCAAAAAGGAGCTCTTCTTTTTGGGGCGTTAGACTTTTCGACCCTTGTCGAGCAAGTTAGAGGAAAAAAAAACCGTTCGATTGTAAAAACCCTGGAACTTTACTACCATGCAAATTTTCAGACAAATCGAAGCACACATCTCCGACATCAATGGATTCCCCCGGAGCTTCAAAACAGAATTTCCTTATAATTAGTAAAGTAACCAGAATTGTGATTCTTGTTTTTTGCGACCAAAATTCTGTATTCTGGTTTGAAAAAGATGACCAGAATTGTGATTTCTAATTAAAAAGCGACAGGATTCTGATTCTTGTTTTTTGCGACCAAAATTCTGTATTCTGGTTTGAAAAAGATGACCAGAATTGTGATTTCTAATTAAAAAGCGACAGGATTCTGATTCTTGTTTTTTGCGACCAAAATTCTGTTTTCTGATTTTTAAAAAGGCAACCAGAATTGTGATTTCTAATTAAAAAGGCAACCAGAATTCTGATTCTTGTTTTTTGCGACCAAAATTCTGTATTCTGGTTTGAAAAAGATGACCAGAATTGTGATTTCTAATTAAAAAGCGACAGGATTCTGATTCTTGTTTTTTGCGACCAAAATTCTGTTTTCTGATTTTTAAAAAGGCAACCAGAATTGTGATTTCTAATTAAAACGGCAACCAGAATTGTGATTTCTAATTAAAAAGACAACCAGAATTGTGATTCTTGTTTTTTGCGACCAAAATTCTGTATTCTGGTTTGAAAAAGATGACCAGAATTGTGATTTCTAATTAAAAAGGCAACCAGAATTGTGATTCTTGTTTTTTGCGACCAAAATTCTGTATTCTGGTTTGAAAAAGATGACCAGAATTGTGATTTCTAATTAAAAAGCGACAGGATTCTGATTCTTGTTTTTTGCGACCAAAATTCTGTATTCTGGTTTGAAAAAGATGACCAGAATTGTGATTTCTAATTAAAAAGGCAACCAGAATTGTGATTCTTGTTTTTTGCGACCAAAATTCTGTATTCTGGTTTGAAAAAGATGACCAGAATTGTGATTTCTAATTAAAAAGCGACAGGATTCTGATTCTTGTTTTTTGCTTCGGATTTTTAAAAAGGCAACCAGAATTGTGATTTCTAATTAAAAAGGCAACCAGAATTGTGATTCTTGTTTTTTGCGACCAAAATTCTGTTTTCTGATTTTTAAAAAGGCAACCAGAATTGTGATTTCTAATTAAAAAGGCAACCAGAATTCTGATTCTAGTTTTTTGCGACCAAAATTCTGTATTCTGGTTTGAAAAAGATGACCAGAATTGTGATTTCTAATTAAAAAGCGACATGATTCTGATTCTTGTTTTTTGCGACCAAAATTCTGTTTTATGATTTTTAAAAAGGCAACCAGAATTGTGATTTCTAATTAAAACGGCAACCAGAATTGTGATTTCTAATTAAAAAGGCAACCAGAATTGTGATTTCTAATTAAAAAGGCAACCAGAATTCTGATTCTTGTTTTTTGCGACCAAAATTCTGTATTCTGGTTTGAAAAAGATGACCAGAATTGTGATTTCAATTAAAAAGGCAACCAGAATTGTAATTTCTAATTAAAAAGCGACCAAATTCTGTTTTCTGGTTTGAAAAAGATGACCAGAATTGTGATTTCTAATTAAAAAGCGACAGGATTCTGATTCTTGTTTTTTGCGACCAAAATTCTGTATTCTGGTGTTGGAAAGGTGTTCAGAATTGTGATTTCTAATTAAAAAGCGACAGGATTCTGATTCTTGTTTTTTGCGACCAAAATTCTGTTTTCTGATTTTTAAAAAGGCAACCAGAATTGTGATTTCTAATTAAAAAGGCAACCAGAATTCTGATTCTTGTTTTTTGCGACCAAAATTCTGTATTCTGGTTTGAAAAAGATGACCAGAATTGTGATTTCTAATTAAAAAGCGACAGGATTCTGATTCTTGTTTTTTGCGACCAAAATTCTGTTTTCTGATTTTTAAAAAGGCAACCAGAATTGTGATTTCTAATTAAAACGGCAACCAGAATTGTGATTTCTAATTAAAAAGGCAACCAGAATTGTGATTTCTAATTAAAAAGGCAACCAGAATTGTGATTCTTGTTTTTTGCGACCAAAATTCTGTTTTCTGATTTTTAAAAAGGCAACCAGAATTGTGATTTCTAATTAAAAAGGCAACCAGAATTCTGATTCTAGTTTTTTGCGACCAAAATTCTGTATTCTGGTTTGAAAAAGATGACCAGAATTGTGATTTCTAATTAAAAAGCGACATGATTCTGATTCTTGTTTTTTGCGACCAAAATTCTGTTTTATGATTTTTAAAAAGGCAACCAGAATTGTGATTTCTAATTAAAACGGCAACCAGAATTGTGATTTCTAATTAAAAAGGCAACCAGAATTGTGATTTCTAATTAAAAAGGCAACCAGAATTCTGATTCTTGTTTTTTGCGACCAAAATTCTGTATTCTGGTTTGAAAAAGATGACCAGAATTGTGATTTCAATTAAAAAGGCAACCAGAATTGTAATTTCTAATTAAAAAGCGACCAAATTCTGTTTTCTGGTTTGAAAAAGATGACCAGAATTGTGATTTCTAATTAAAAAGCGACAGGATTCTGATTCTTGTTTTTTGCGACCAAAATTCTGTATTCTGGTGTTGGAAAGGTGTTCAGAATTGTGATTTCTAATTAAAAAGCGACAGGATTCTGATTCTTGTTTTTTGCGACCAAAATTCTGTTTTCTGATTTTTAAAAAGGCAACCAGAATTGTGATTTCTAATTAAAAAGGCAACCAGAATTCTGATTCTTGTTTTTTGCGACCAAAATTCTGTATTCTGGTTTGAAAAAGATGACCAGAATTGTGATTTCTAATTAAAAAGGCAACCAGAATTGTGATTCTTGTTTTTTGCGACCAAAATTCTGTTTTCTGATTTTTAAAAAGGCAACCAGAATTGTGATTTCTAATTAAAAAGGCAACCAGAATTGTGATTCTTGTTTTTTGCGACCAAAATTCTGTATTCTGGTTTGAAAAAGATGACCAGAATTGTGATTTCTAATTAAAAAGGCAACCAGAATTGTGATTCTTGTTTTTTGCGACCAAAATTCTGTTTTCTGATTTTTAAAAAGGCAACCAGAATTGTAATTTCTAATTAAAACGGCAACCAGAATTGTGATTTCTAATTAAAAAGGCAACCAGAATTGTGATTCTTGTTTTTTGCGACCAAAATTCTGTATTCTGGTTTGAAAAAGATGACCAGAATTGTGATTTCTAATTAAAAAGCGACAGGATTCTGATTCTTGTTTTTTGCGACCAAAATTCTGTTTTCTGGTTTTTAAAAAGGCAACCAGAATTGTGATTTCTAATTAAAAAGCGATCAGAATTCTGATTCTTGTTTTTTGCGACCAAAATTCTGTATTCTGGTTTAAAAAAGATGACCAGAATTGTGATTTCTAATTAAAAAGGCAACCAGAATTGTAATTTCTAATTAAAAAGCGACCAAAATTCTGTTTTCTGGTGTTGGAAAAGGTGTTCAGAATTCTGAGGCGGGCATGCATGCACCGGAGGGTCTCATAACCCGATTAAATTAATTGATCAGTATGATCAGACGCCACCTCAATTATCACCCCCCCCCCCTGCAATCGATCAGATTTGTGAGTGATCAATGCAATTTGATCACACCTGCTGAACATTTGAATGCTGAGATTGGTGTTGCTGTTGTTGTTGGTGGTTGTGCCGTTGAAAGTTGCTGAACGCCGACTGTTCAGAACGGTTGATGACAGTGGCTGCCGGTCCGCCCCTGTTTGCGGTCCTCCGGTTCAGGCGTGCCAACGCCACAAATGCGCAAGTCGCTTCACGTTCAAAGCGTTGCGCCGCGTCCTCCTCCTGCTCCTCATCGAACAATTGTTGCAGCTCAGAACAGTGGTCGTTTCGTCGATGGGTCAGCATCAACTTTTTGGTTCTAAAAATGGGGAAAATTCTAGCCAGTGCCGATCAAATGATCTTGGTCAGTCAGTGATCGATCAAAATTATTATTGACCGGAACGTGCGCGAGCAGGAACGCTCCGGACACCGAAAAGGCGCTTCCCCCGTGTGCGTGCGCATGTGCAGCTTCAGTGCCGAGCGAGACAGAAAGCGTTTGGCGCATGCGCTGCACTGGAATTGGGTCGCGTGCGTCTCCGCCTCCTCATGCGTGCGCCAATGGTCCGCAAGCGTAGTGCGCAGTCGGAAGCGACGACCGCACGCGTCGCACACAAATGGGCGCTCATCTAGCATTTATAAAGAATCCGTCCTGAGGGGTTGAAATTCAGAAATCAAGCATTTGTCCCCTAGGGGGTGAAATTACAGAAATCAAGCAATGGAATGAAATTCAGAAATCAAGCATTCGTCCCCTAAGGCAATGAAATTTAGAAATGCCCGCAGGGCAGCACACCGGTGTGAGTGCGCAAGTGCCGTTTCAGGTCCCAAGCGCGCTTGAACGGCCGTGCACAGTGCGTGCAGTGCAACAGCGTCGCCTCATCAGCATCCGCCGCCGTCTTGCGCAATGCTTTACCGCCAGCGGATGAAACCGTCGCCTCGTCAATGCGAGGCTGAGCCAATGCTGTTCGGGGCAAAACGGCTGCGGTGTCCGCGTGCGCAGCGTCCAAATGGTCCGCAAACGCCCGCGCGCCGGCAAACGCTGCGGCTGCGCACGGTGCCGACGATGACACGGCGCACAGCGTACAGACAAACGCATGCGTTACATGCGGCGACAACGAAGACGACGAACCTGCCGGCAGTGTTTATACAAAAAATTATTTGATCACTCCTTTAACTCTGCGATTGTTATTTTAAAATTTGATCAGACATTTGTGATCATAAAAAGGATCCACAAAATAATCCGATCACGCGTCCAGCAAACAAAAACATGAAAAAGAGCAAAACTACACCCATCAATTATCGGACTTATCGCAGCTTCAATTTTCACACTTTCGATCATTATTTGCAAATTGATCAGACATTTGTGATCAAAACATTTGAATGATCAGACATTTGTGCATGAAAAGGATCCACAAAATGATCCGATCACGAGCCAGCAAAAACGAAAATGAGCAATCACTACACCCATCAGTGATCGGAATTATCAGCTTCAATTTTCACTTTCGATCACTATTGCAAATTGATCAGACATTTGTGATCAAAACATTTCCAAAGTATCTGCAAAATTTTCTTGGCCACACAGCCCAACAAACATTGGTCGGTTGCGGCGCGCAAATGGTTGCAGAGCAAGCCGACATTGTCGTACGTGAACATGCAGCAGTCGCAGCGGAATGCCATTACGGCGTGCACTGGTTATGTTCACCGGCTTTGCTCGGCGCGTACAAAAATTATATTAAAAAAATATTTTCAGGACAAAAATCCCTCCTCAGCACAAAAATAGGTATGCAAAAAATTCTTTAAAATATAGAAACAAATTGTAAACAACAAAACAGAAACAAAATTTGAAAATTGTAAAAAAAAAATAAAAACGAATTTTTTTTTGCCGTTATCGCATCGGCCCATCGTCCTTGTCAACCAGGGCCAACTTGCCCAACTTCAGGTAAGCAACCGGACAAATGTCGTCATTTTGTGCTCCATTGAAGTGAATCTGTGCAAATTTTTGACCATTTTTTAATTTTTTGAGGCCTCCACCCTCGCAATTTTTGTCCAAATTTTCCACCGATTTTTTTACCCTCCCCCCCCCCCCGCCCGTCATTGGTCCCCACCTCCGTGCTGGCACTGTCCATGGCAATTCGATGCCGCTTGAACAGAGGACAGTCGAGCACAAATGTTTCATATTCGCCGCCTTCACCACAGATGTGCAGCCCGTACTTTGCATGCATGGCCAACAAATGCTCGCGCATCTGAAAAATATAAAAAAATGGTTTAACAAATTTAATTAAGTCCATTTTTCAAAAAACTTAAATTTTTGTAGTGTTTCTGGGGCACCTACCAATTGAACATAAACCCAAAACAAAATTCGAAGTTGGAATTTTCTCTAATCTCAAAATCCATAAACAAAAAGTCGGCATATTCTGGCAACCCAAAAAATTGCCCGAGTTCAAGCTGTACACCTGCTCCAACGTCTGCCCCAAATGACGAGTGGCCAATCCCAACGCGGCCACTTTGATCAGTACAGCTTTCACACCGGCGGCAATCTATAAAAAGAAATGTGCCATCATTACCCATACCAAAAAGTGACAAATTTATTAAAATTCATGGCCAATAAATTTATTTGATTTTCAACGAAATTATGGATTTTCTATGATCTGTAAATTCGTGTGAATCACAAAAAAAAAACCATGGCGTCCAGAAGTTCGAGCTGATCCTGTTCCCACAAAAAGCAAAGTGGAACAAGTCCAAGCCGTTCACAAACGTCTTCAACCCGCAGCTTCTGATATGTGCTGTTTATTGCGCCGGCCGAAACACCTGGAAAAGCAGAAAATTTAATTTAATAGCGATTAGTTATCTAAAAATTATGAAAATCAATCATTTTTTGTTTTCTTAATATATATTTTAACAGTTTCATGCCTTACTGCGTTTGAAAATTCGAAATTTTTGGTGAAAATTTTTTCCTAAAAATTTGATTTGCCATTTTTCAATATTCTTAAGACCAAAAAAGCTTAATTTAAAGTCTAACAATCAAATTTACCCCGAATTTCGGGATCCCATTCTTTGATCGTCTTCAAAAGGTGGTACAAATCCTCCACTTCGTCCTCGTCATCCCGAACATAGGCGTTACTTTCAATGCTTTTTGGATGTCCACAAATTTGACGTTGGAACAACGGAAGGCCAAGCGCTTCGGCGAAGAACTGACATTTAGGGAAGAAATTTTAGTTTTTTTATTAAATTTTTCAATAAATCTTAGAGTTTTAAACTCGATTTTGTTGTTGTCTTAACAAAAATGTACAAATAAGCAATTTTTTCTCACTTTGATGCCCTCACATCCGACACTTTGGTACATGTAACTGTCCAGCTCGGACACGTCGGTGGGCGGATGCAAATTTGCCACACAGACCAGCTCATGCCCTTCCTCAACACATCGCATCATGTTAAAGCAGCTGTCCTTGCCGCCAGAAATCAGCCCAACCACTTTCATGTCCTAAATGATTTCATTTTTTTTTGGAAATTTACGTCGCGAGATTGAGGGTTTTGAAGATGTTCAAGGCTAGGGTTGTCGCTAGAGTTTAGGGACAAGATTTTTATGAAACCGAAATCCAGGGTTTTAAATGTGTTCAAGGCTAGGGTTGTCGGTAGAGTTTGGGGAGATTTTTATGACCAAAATCCAGAAAATCCATTTCTACGCCTAAATCAGGGATGGCTCCCCCCGCAAAAAAAAACTTTGGTTAGAATTTCAACAAAAACCGTGTCCAAAATTTCGCACTTTATCAGAAACAGCTACCAAATCCAGTACTGACACCCAAACTCAACGGACTGAGTTGTCCAGTACCAGAATGGGTTTGGAGAATAAATAAGATCGAATCGGACTGGAAATGGAAACACGCTTAACCTTGCCAACACGAATTCTTTTTCATATCCTACCCTAAAATCGAGTGGATTACATATATCCTCCATAAAAATGGTGGTAATCTGGAAATGCTGCTGCTCAAAAACAAAAATTTTAACATAAAAAATCAAAAGCGGCATTTGGAAAGAAAAATTTAAAAAAACAAATTGTTTTAAACGTTTTTGTATATAAATTTATTGTGAAGCCAATAAATTTTGAATAAAATGGCTTCGATCGAATCGAACGCCGTTTCAGCCAATGATGAAGTGCCTCCCCCGAAAACAGTGAATGGCGATTTGAAACATGCGCAACAGCAGCAGCAAGAGTTGAAGGAGGGCGATGGTGAGGAAAGAGCTGACCAGAGCGGTACAGCACCAACTGCTACACCACCACCACCACCTCAACAACCTGTAAAAATTTAATTGTTTTTCATGCTGAAAAAACATTTTAGAAAAGATTTGACCAATTCCGAACCCTTTTAGATTTTTTGGTTTTTTTAAGAGTCAAGCTGATCAACACCTAATTTCCTATTAATTTTTGTGTCTTCAATTGGATTTTTGGGTATAAATGTCGAAATTTTGTAGGCGAAGGATGCGCTGACATTGCTACGTTCGTTGTTCACCGACGCTGTACTGTTTGACAATGTTGGAGGCCCAATTCATGCTTACATTTTGCCCAGAACAGACGCGCACTATGTAAATGTTCAATACCAAATTGGGTTTTTTATGAAAATGATTTTATTTTAGGTTTGGCAAATTTTCCAATTTTTTTTTTAATTTAAGAGTGAATATTTGTGTGACCGCGACTTGCACGTCCAATTCATCTCCGGCTTCACCGGGTCCAACGCGTTTGTGGTGGTGACACAACATGACGCGCTGTTGTGGACAGACGGGCGCTATTTTGTGCAGGTACGTCGTGCCGGGAACGTGTAACCAACCATTCGGTTGGACATTTTTGAGTTTGGAATTCCGAATTTTTTTACATGCCCCACGGTGCCTACGAAATAAAACATTTTTGTTGAGCTTTGGAGTTCAAATTTTAGAAGTTTCAACCCATTAAATAACCCTGGAGGGGTGATGACTCAAAAATTTTGTTAAAATTTGGCGCGCACAAATTTAAACATTCCGATGGGTCCATAGAAAATGTTAAAAATTTAAACAGTTTTTCTTGTAAAAAAGTTGGTCAATTTCAATTTAAAAAGGTTGTGCTTTCCGTTTTCAAATACTGGACACGACAAATTTGAACAAATTTCAGAAAACAAAAAAATTTTTTGTTTTTCCCCGCAGGCAACAACTGAGCTGCGCGCCGGTTGGACACTAATGAAAGAGTGCGTGCCGGACGCCATCAACCCGGTGGATTGGTGCGCGCAGAATTTGGAGTCCGGCTGCCGCATCGGATTCAACCCCAATTTGATCACTATCCGTAAATTTTTTTGATCAAATTTTTTATCGATTTTTTGTTGTTGCAGAGGCGGCCAAATCAATGATGGACAAGCTGAAGAACATTGGCATCACACCGGTGCCGTATGCGCAGAACCTTGTGGATTTGGTGCGTTTTTTGATTTGGATTCTGTTTTTTTTTCTCATATTTGGGTTCAATTTGCTTTCTTGTTTCGAATTTGAACCATTTTCTTCATAATTTTTTTCCTCCTTTGTTTTTTTCTTAATTTTGTTTCAATTTTTACGGAATTTTTTAAAGATTTGGACTGATCGGCCCCCGGATGTGCCAAGGAAATTGATCCATCTCAATGAGCGGGAATGCGGCGAGACGCCGGCCTCAAAGTTGCGTCGGGTGGCCACAATGTTGCGCAAGGCCAAGTGCGACTCGCTGGTGCTGTCGCAGTTGGACGAAATTGCATGTGCGCGGCGGGGGGCCACTTTTTTAAATACCAAAAATTGAATTATAATTAATAAAAAATAAAAGAATTTTTTAATGCAAATTTAAAAATTGGACACCAACCACATTGTTTAGATGGTTCAGCAACCACAAAAAAACAACAAATTATAGCAAAAATTTTAAATTTTTGTGCAATTTTCTATAAAAACTTTTTGAAAACTTAGGGTTGTTCAATCTCCGCGGCTCCGACATCCCATTCAACCCGGTGTTCTTCGCCTATGCGTTCGTAACTGTCAGTGAAAAGGTTTTTTTTACTTAATTTTTTTTTGTATTAGAAAAGTTATTATTTCAAAAAATTTTGTGTATTTTCTTAGAAAAATCAAAAACAAAATTTTGAAAAGGCTTTTTTGTTCGTCGACCTGCGCAAAATGAGCGCCGATGTGGCGGCCCATTTGAAGCAGAACAACGGGGTGGAGATGTTCGAATACGCCGACATTTTTGGCTTCCTGAAGCAGTACCACCAGAATCGGTTGAAGGATGTACACCCCGAACGGCATCGGGTCTGATTGAATCCGGAAAATTAAAAAAAAACGGCGGCTTATTCAGTTTAAAACCCATAGGTAACCCCCTTAAACCTGGCGGATTTTTTTTTTGAATGAAAAGATGTGAAGAAATCATTTTTTAAAAAAGAATTACTCAAGACGGTCAAAAAGTAGCGGGTTCTGTTTCATTCCTTGGCATTTTCTGTTCCAGATTTGGCTTCCTGACTGCTTGAATTTCGCGTTGGGTTCATTGGTGGACCAAAAACATGTGCACATCGCCTCGTCACCGGTGCAGCCCCTCAAAATGGTGAAAAATGCGTCGGAACTTGAAGGAATGCGCAAAAGTCATGTGAGTTTGTTTCTGTTTGGGGTCGTTGGTGTCCTCAAAATTCGTCTAAAAATTATATAATTTTTTTCAAGAAAATTTGCCATTTTTCACAAAAAATTAGCCCAAAACATTCGACCAGCTTCAGATTCGCGACTCGGCTGCGCTCGTCAAATTTTTCCATTGGCTGCGCAATGAAGTCGCACTTGGCCATCTCGTGGACGAGAATCGGGCGGCACGCCAGTGCCATTACTATCGGGAACAGTTGGAGCTGTTTGTGTCGCCAAGTTTTGAGGTTGATTTTCTATATTTTTTTTTTGGCCAAAAATTTGGGGGTGTACGTTTTTTAAAAATAATTTAAGACAAATTTTTAAGACAATTTCGGCAGTTGATGAACACGCCGCAATTCCCCACTATCACATGGACGAGGAGTCGGGCAAAAAATTGATTGGGCCCGACTCGGTGTACTTGTTGGACTCGGGCGGCCAGTACAGGTGCGGGGGGGGAGGCAATTAAAAACAGTCACACAACCAGTAGTGATCAGAAAGAACGCCCGGTTTCTGAAGCAGTTCAAATGTTCTGATCAAATTGTGTGGTCAGAATATTTTGGTATTGATCCGGATCATAGTGATTAGGTCCAACCTGACCGACCAGACGATGACCAGAACTAAGTACTCTGATCATCCTATCGGCTTTTTTAAAAACAACAAAAAATTGGCGTTGATCCGTACGGTGTTCAAAAGTGTGATCAGGACAGGCTTCGGTTTTTAAGTCATTAATCAGAAAAAGTTAATTTGAAAGCGATTCCGGTGTCCATTTTTGTCTTTAAAAATGAGGAAATTTAATTTTGTTGTTGCAGAGATGGTACCACGGATGTGACGCGAACCGTTTGTTTTGCGGAGAAGCCGGACGAACGCTTTCGGCGCATGTTCACTCTCGTCTTTAAGGTCGTTGTTGGGTTGGTTTTGTCAGAAAAATGGCCAAAAAAGTTTAAAAAAATGCATTTTGACCAAATTATAAGCAAATTGTTAATGATTTCCCCCCATTTTTAAGTGCCATGTGCAGTGTGCAATGGCCAAATTCCCGGACGGGACATACGGTTGGTTGTTGGTGTTGTTGTTAGGCGTGGATGGAAAAAATTAGGGTTGGACAAAACCGGATATTATCCGGGTCCCTCGGATTACCGGATAGCTCAAAAACACCCTGGATACCGGTCCCGGATAACCCGGCTTTGTCCATCCCTAAAAAAAAATAATAAAAAATTTTTTTACCTCAAAAAATTTTTTTCAGCAATGAACCTGGACGGTGTGACGCGCGCGCCGTTGTGGGCGCACGGCTACGATTTTGAACATGGCGTTGGCCATGGCGTTGGACATTTTTTGAATGTGCACGAATTTCCACGTGCGTTTTGACCCATTTCGCAAAAAATAGAACACCAATTTATGCATGATGCACTTCAGCGTACATTGGCTACCGTGTGCAGTACAAGCACAACAGCTTGCGCAAGGGCGTCGTGGTGACCATTGAGCCCGGCTACTACGAGCAGGGCGCGTTCGGTATCCGCTTCGAGAACTGCTACGAGTTGGTGGAGGCCAAAGGGCTGGAGGCGGCACGTTTGGGTGTCGTCGCCTCGGCCTCATCCTCGGGCAGTTTCATCACGTTTGCCCCGCTCACTTTTGTTCCAGTGCAGAAGTCGCTGCTGTTGCGTGAACTGCTTGAACAACGCGAGGTGGGGGGGGAATGAATTAAACCAGCAAAAATGGGACCCTAACATTCGATGGTAATATCTAGGGTAAATATTTTTAGGCTTAAGCCTATTTCGGGTATTTTAAGATTTTTTGAGCCTATTTTGGCATTTTGCCCAAAATTCCTTAAGAAAAATGAAATAAAATTCAATTTTTAAATTCTTCTTGCCAAGATCACTAATTTTTTCAAAAATTCTTATGAATGAATAAAATTTGTGAATTTTGTGTTAAGATACTTGATAGAAAATTATTTCTCCTTGCCCAAAAATGCACTCCATAAAATCCAATTTTTTTTGCACACAATACACCCTTAAAGATCAAGGTTTCAAGTATTTTTGATATTTCGAAAAAAGTCAAAAAAAGTTTTTAAGCGATTATTTTTATTTTTACACGCATGAACTCAATTTTTGGAGCCTATTTAGGCGCCTATTTCGAGATTTTTTAAGCACCTAAAAATCCCCACCCTTGTTATATCAAATCGAAAATCATCCTCCGGGTTAAATAGTAAAAACAAAACCCCGCAAGCGCTTAAATATTGGAAAATATTTTTTTTGTTCAGATTGATTGGCTGAACCACTACCACAACCAATGTTTGGAGGCGGTTGGCCGCTACTTGCAGGAGAAGGGCATGCAGGAGGAGTACAACTTCTTGGCCGAGGCGTGCACACCGTTATGATAGGCGGGCGGTTCAAAGGAAACGACATGGCGATGTGATGACAATTGATAATTATATGCCCTGCCATTTCAGCACCGCTTTTTGTGCCAGAGTGGGGGAGGATTTACTTTTTAAGAAATTAGTATGTGTATTTATGGGGGGAGGAGGCATTGGAATTTTGTTTTGGTTTTGAGTGTTTAAATGTGATCCAAGCAACTTTCTGATCACTACCGACCCGACCAATACGATCAGACACAATCTGATCAGCATTTTGTGGATTATGAAAGAAACTGATTTTGAACGGAAAAGCCCGGCGATTCCCCACACTTTGCATGGCCAACCTCCCCACAAATTTTGGTGTCTGTTTTTGGTGCCTTCCGTTACAGACATTTCCCCTTTTTTATTGTGCTATTTTCTTTCTTTCTGTGTTCTTCAATGTGCGCATTCATTAACTGTGATCAATTCCGCTCTCTTCTAATTGCCCTTTTCCTTTTAAATGATGCCGAAGACTTATTATTATTATATTTTGTTTGTTTTGTTGTATTTGCATAGTGATTTAATGACAATTTTTGGTGCTCCTTTCTTTCATTTGTGATGTGTGCAAATTGTTGTAGTGTATGTGAGCATAATTTCAAGTTTGAATAAAAAAAGAATGATTTGCAAAAAAACATTGTTTTAATGTGCTCTCCAAGTCGCTTCATGGACGGCAGGCGCGTATGCAGGGGGGGAGGGGGGATGCCTCTTGCATTTTATAATTTTTTGGTCACCGACCCATCCCCCGCCCCAAAGAAGCAGAATTCGCAAAAAAAAATTCGCTTTTTTGAAAATTTTAACCAAAATGGAACAATGCACCCCTAAAAATCGAACATTTTTGGGGGAAATTGCTTAACAAAAATTCAATAAATAGGGAAAAATACCCCCCTAAGAACTGCCCCCCCTCCCGAAAATTTTTTCTGGATACGCGCCTGATGGACGGACACCAGGGATGTAACCGGATGCAACAACAAAAACTAGACCCTCAACTTAAATGAAATGCTTCAGTTAGCAAAAGCCTTTTCTTTAAGTTTTGAAGCCACCATGAGTTCATGGACCAAAGTTTTTGAGGCCGTCGGCACCCATCCCTTAAAAGAGGGCATTCTGATAGCCCTGGGTGGCTAAGATGGGACCAAAACGTAAACAAGAATAACGCCATTTATCATCGGAGGATAAAATTTGAATTATGGTTCAAACTAGAGTAGGCCGAGATCGGGATCCCGGTCGGGATCGGGTGGGATTATTCCCGGTTTTTGAAAATTCGTAATCCCGATCCCGGTAGGGTCGAGATTAACCGGGATAAAATGGACCCCACAGAATGGGATTTTTGAACAAAAAGAACATTTTTGTTTTAAGAGTAGCCATTGTCAACTTTCACTTTTTGGCCATTTTAAATCTTACGCCAATGATTAAAGGAGACAAAGACAACAAAATTTCGGCCATTTATATGGAGAATAAATACATATTAAAATAGATGAAGCCTTAAAATTCTTAAATTATTAATTTGAGAATAGACACTTATAAAATTTGTTTCGCCAATTTATTCCTATTCTATCAGAAATGCTGGGCTTGATAATTTAGCTGAATATGTGTACCTTTTTTGGAAGCTATTTTATTTGTAAAATAAAATGAACAATTTTTGGAGATGTAAAAATAAAAAATGTCAGAATTAGGAAAAGGTGATCAATGAATAAATTGACATCTTTATACTCGATGTCCTCCCTCATTTGTAAAATGAATTCCATTGATCAATTCCACGATTCCATAAAGTTGTAGGATAAAGTAGCGACACGACAACCCTAATTAGGTAATTGTCTTAATTGACGATGTCATCAATTTGTGTAAAAGGAATAATTGTCCAAAACAATGTGTTCAAGATTGGTAAATGCGAATTGTGCCATTAGCCTGTCGACGACACATTGGACAAATTGGAGCATCCTTCGCAATAATTTCAATCGAACATGGTTCACAAACACAAAAATGATAGCAAGGGATGAAGGCGTATTCTCGCTAAATTTTTAATTTAAATTAGAGTAGGCCGGGATGGGATCTCGGCCGGGATTATCCCCGGTTTTAGAAAGGTCGAAATCCCGATCCCGGTTTTAGAAAAGTCGAAATCTCGATCCCTGTTTTAGAAATCGTAATCCCGATCCCGGTTTTTAGAAAAATCTTTATCCCGATCACGGTTCGAGATGCTGGTCTGGTCCCGATCCCGGATTTCACGGTCTCGGTTCCGGTTTTTACCAAAAATCCCGGTCCCGGCCTACTCTAATTTAAATCTTCTAAAAATTGTAAAATATATTATTCAAAAAATGCAAATTTAAATATAATGTATTTGTATTCAAATTTCTGAATTTTTAAAGATTAAGTGAACAAATGCATTTAATCACTTCACCTGTTGGCAGAAGCAAATAACACAACGATTTATGCAACTCAATTCAATTGGAGTTTTATTGACGGCAAATTTAAGCACCTTCGAAGCGAAAAGAGCGATTGCCAACGTCGAAATAGCGAAGAATTGCCAAAAGTTGCGAGAATATTGCTCATTGACCATCAAAATTTTCAAAATATGCGTTTGCTGTTCAATTTGCTGACTCAAAAATTGGAATTGAATCTGAAAAAATGAATTTTTATTTTTAAAATTTGCTTCAAAATCAACAGGGTTGGAAGAAACTTCGGATCATCGGGATCGGTCGGGATTACCCCGGTTTTTGGAATCTCTATCCCGGTTTTCGAAAATCGTAATCCCGATTCCGGCTTCAACATGCTGGTCCCAATCCCGACCCCGGCGCTTTCACGATCCGGGTTTTATCAAAAATGCCAGGCCGACAACGCGTTTTGCTAATGTTACGTCATGCTTTTATTTAATTGCTCTATTCTTCAATTTTTTTAATCATATTTGGCATTCATAACTTTTCTACTGCTTTTACATTTTCAATTTCTAATAGCAGCGATTTTACTCAGGCCATCCCAGCGAATGTTGTTGCTGAACTTCGCCCAAATCTCCATGTTCGAAATAGGTAGATGATGCTCACTCTAGACTTGAAATTTACCGAGAACCGAAACTCGAGACCCAAAAAACCCGAGAAATTTCTTGACTCAAGACCGAGACTCTCGGGCATCCTTTTTGCTCACCGATTGTTGAGCATCCTCTATTTGTCGCAATTCCCCCCTTTCATCTTCCAATGAAAACTTCGTCTGCTGAGCAACTTTCAGTTCTTCACTCAAAATTTGATGCTGTCGTTCGAATGTTTCCTTTTGTTGTTTAATTTTGGTGTTCATTGTTTGGAATTGGAACTGAAAATTTTGTGTAATAATTGCAATTAGTTACTAATAGGGGGGGGGGGGGGGGTGGCAGATTTTTAACCATTAGACTGCCCGGGGCTATAAATGTACCAATTCAGACCAGGGTTGTCTAAGTACCATATTTATATCACATTTTTTACAAAAAAAAATCTTTGAAAATCTAACCTTTTTTTTGGAAAAAATTGGTCAACAAAAATGGGAGTACGGAAAATGCACCCCCTAAAAAAGGAAAAATAAAGTTTACTTAATTTGGAGCAATTAAAATCATGCCATATTTTTGGCCCTTTTGTGCCGTGTATTTTCCACTATTGGAATAGAGACAACCCCGGATTCAGAGACAATTCTAAAAACTATTCAAAATTAAGCTTAAACACTTTGCGATCGGACAAGAAGGCCATCATGATGACAACAAGCGTGATCAGAATGGGATATATCCAGAATTTGTGCATTGCCCATTTCAGCAACGACAGCACCAATGGACGCCAACGTTTTGCCTAAAAAACAACCGTACCTAAGATATTAAACTTTTTCAAAATGTTCATTTTTTGTGAAAATTCATTTGACAAAAAATTGACCTTAACTTTTAAATTTTTTTAAATGGATCGGCGGGCCGAGTAAATTTTGAACTTCAAATTGTATGAGCATTATTTTTTGGAATTTTCATTTTTCCCTTAAAAGGTGAATGTTTTCCACAGTAAAATATGGCAAATTTCGAAAGTTATGGCATTTGCCATAAATAAGGACATTTTGGCCTCCCTGTCCCCCTCACCTGGAATAGAAAGTCTCCCGGGGGCTCAGTTTTAGGTTAGGTATACGGTACAATACTGCCTTTAAATTCTCATAGAGAGTCCCCGGCTTTTCCTTTTTCTACAAATGAATTAAAATGTTTCAAATTTTTCTGATTTTTTTCCTCCCAAAAAAGCCAACTCAGTCAATGAAATAGCGGCAAATTTAAGCACCTTCGAAGCGAGCAGAGCGATTGCCAACGTCGAAATTGCGAAGAATTGCCAAAAGTTGTCGGAATATTGCTCATTCACCACCAAACTTTTCAATAAATGCGTTTGCTGTTCAATTTGCTGACTCAAAAATTGGAATTGAATTTGATTTTGTCGTTCCAATGGTTCCGCTTGCTGTTGTTCAATTTTGGTGCACATTTCTTGGAATTGGAACTGAAAATTGTTCAAATTATATTTTAACTTTATTTATTAAAAACAATTTCATTTAATTTAACAAAATGACCATTAAAAGTCCTCCAATTGCCAAAATTGCGATGATTAAGACGGCCCATTTGCAGCAAACTTTTTGACGCCAATCATTCAATAGTTCGCCAATAATAACGACTTAATGCACCAAATTTTAATACAATAAATAAATAAAAATATATTTTTATATATTTTTTTGTTACTTGTGTCGTTGAACAATTCGTCCAAATCGAAATCGAACGCTGCTTCATCACTTACATCGGCCATAATCAGCAGCTATTGATGGATGACTATTACTTGACTAATGTATAAAATTTTAAATGTTCGATATGAAAAGTAAACTCAAAAATGTATAAAAGTGAAAGATTTCATAACTTGAGCGTAAGGAAAACATTTTCCCTACCCCTAGAAACATATTTTATGAAAAAAAAAATTAAAAAAAAAAAATTTACGACCCCCTCTCCTAAAAACTGAACATTTTCCTTAACAAAAATCCAATAAAAGGAAAGAACAACCCTTAAAAATCGGTCTTTTCCCACAACGAAGAAATGTCGAATTTGCGGTTAGTTATTAAATGAGGAATTTTTAATGCTTCGATGCGGATTTTTAAAATTTTGAGATCGGAAGTTTTTTTATTTAAAGAATCGGGAATATGTAGACAATAAATAAAGTCAATTGTGGGCGGTAGGGGTCGTCTGAGTCTGGCCATCTGAGTTTGGGAAATTTTTAACACGTCTTCACTTTTTTTTTTCAGTGGACCAATCTTGACAATCATAAAAGAAAAAGTGTGTAAAAATCAGGTTTTGGCGTTAATGGGGGGGGGGGGGGGGGTCTTTCGGCTTTTACATTTCAATTTCATTAGGCTGTTTTTTATTGTTGCTTTTTTACATTTTATTTTTTGAAGGGATTTTTTTATTCTAGTTATTAACTTTGTTGACTTTCATTCAACCTTTTTCTTATGCATACAATTAGCTTTTTTATCACGAGCTTTCGAATCATTACAAAAAGTATGAGTTTAGTTCACTGTGCAAAGAGTATGAAGTGTTAAAAGGGGCCTAGACTCAAGATGGCCAGACTCAGTCGGGCCGCTCCCAGTTGTGGGGGAGGGGGTGGGGGATTGCTGAAATTGCACCGCTACACGAAAGTGGAGAATGAATGGGGGTGCAATTGTGATAACAATAATCAATATGTGTCTGACCTTGAAGGTGGGAGCAGACACATCAAATAGAAATGGAAAATCGAAGCCACGAAAGATGGAATCCGAAGGCATAAAACATGGAGGCCACGAAACACGGAAGCCGAAGCCAAAGCCCCACAAAACCCGAAGCCACGAATGCTACAATGTAGGGATGGCACCCCCGACGCAAAATTTCGGATCCGAAATTTCGGATTGCGGAAAATTTCGGGTTTTTGACCGTTTCGGATTTCGGAATTTGGGTTAAAGTTCGGATTTTACAGCCCTAAGGATAGGATTTTTGAAACAAGGGCAAGTTTGGTGATAGTGTCGTGGTGAGTGGTGAGGGTACTTGGTGCGTGGTGTGGTGGTTCAAATCCCCGAGAGTGTTTAACTAATTTTTCCTACTTTTGTCTGAGCATTTACTGTGGTTAAACAATTTTTATTTTAATTCCTGAAAATGACAATGGTCAAAGATAGGGTTGAGCCCCGACTAGGTGGTCATATGTTTAACAAATAAAATAAAAATCTGAAGAAATTCATGCTAATATAACCATTGATGCTGATCAAAAAAGTAATTGAACCAAGTTGATCAGACATCTCCTTCATGGAGATCCGGAAACCCCAAAATACACTGAAAATGGGGGTCATTTTAGAAAAAAATCCCTGAGGGCATGGAAAAATTTTTCTGCAAAAAACCATTTAGAGGGGATAAGTAGGCCACAAAATTCTATACAAAACACCTTTTGTAGCTAAATCATCCAAAAAGAATGAATTCGATACTATATTAATTTTTTAACAAATCATTTTATTGACGTTAAAGCAAAATTTTTTATTAACCACATTCCTTTAGATTACGGTAACTCATGGCATCTTATTAATTATCCGATGTCGTGTCGTTGAAAATGAATTGAAACAGAGCTGAATCGTACTATTAAACGATTTTTCGTCGTATTTACGATTTTCTCCTCATCGTATGCACGAAGAGCGTAAATACGATGCGATTTCGTGAAAACGATGAATTTTGGAACAGTTTTTTTACACGATATGACATCTTATTGGAGATAGGATACGACGGAAATTGAAATAGGCGCCAGGACTTTGATTTCAATTCGGCTCCTCCTTCTTCACTTTCTTCGCGCGGGGACTGTTTAGCACCACCGGCGGTTCACCAGAAGGCACATCCTGAAAAAAAACGCTTTTTTTTAATTTAAATATTAAAAATTCAACCAATTTTTGACGTTTTCTAATTTTTGGATATAACTTTAAAACCCAAAATCAATCAATCATATCAACAGTTGATTGACTATTTATTCTAGAGACCGGACCTAAAAACCAAAAATTTTTTTGGGTTTTTTGTACAAAAAATTGAACCAAAAGTTTTTTGGGTTTGGGTCCAAGTTTCCGGTCTCTAATTTATTCCCTACCTCCTCAATTCCAATCAGCTCAGCTTCGCCCAGCTCAGTTTTGACGGTGTTGTGTCCAATTGGGGGGACACATTTGTTCCGGATGACGTCATCTACGAAAATAATTTCCGGAGAATTGTGGGGCCCATCGTCGGCAGCTAAAATAATTTTTTCTTATTAAATTCACAAATCAAAACCGGATTTATTCCCTAGTTTTTATCCACAATTTTCGAGAATCTCTACCCCCCCCCCCCCTTGGTCATGTATGATCAGGGATTAGCCACTCTGTCTCTATCGTACAAATCACTGAATCTGATCAAAAGTATAGTTATCCGCGATAAAGGCAGCTGATTCCATCCAGAGCTCAGGAGGACATGACAGAATGGATCGAGATTTCGATTTAGATTTTGATCGAGAATCTCGATCGGCCTCCTTTCTCTACATTTCAGTCTGATCAAGCAAGTAAACACACCACTCACCTGATTGTTGTTGTACACGATGTGACGTCAATTTTTGTGACATCAAACTGGAGCCAGGCAGTGAGGCGGCTGAATGGGTGGAGCCGACACTGTCCGAGCTGAAATTTTAAAATTTAAAAAAATATTTTTCCTTTTATTTTACCGATTATTATGTCCAGTAATTGAACACGAAGCAAATGATGAAGAGGAGGGGCCAAGGCGATGGCACAGACGCGTTTGGCTGCTTGAAAAACGAGCGAAAGTTTTGAGAGTTTTTTTAATAGAAAAGTGACATCGGTTAAAGATTTTAAAAATATAAAATGATTTAAATGTTTACAAAAATAGAGAAAAAAGCACTGTGCCGATACTTTAAATTTTATAAAATTAAATTTAACGCATAAAAAGGTCGCAAATCTTTAATATAAAAATTTATTGCACCTGAGAAAACATTAGAAATTTTTTAAAAAAACTGAATCAAAAAACGCCTGTATTGGATCAACAATTTTCGAACATCAACCACCTGCTGGTGTGTTGTTGATGATGATGCTGATCAGGAGCCGCCAGATCGTCGTACACAGAACCGGCCAACGACGAAGTGCAAGAGCGTGCCGACTCCGAGTTGTGCAGCTGGCGATGCGCATGATGGTTGTGTTGCTGCTGCTGGTTGGATTGCTGTTGCTGCTGCTGGTTGTGTTGTCCGGAGCTACCGAACCCTCCGCCACCCGAAAAGTTGTTGCTTGGTAAACCGCCTCCTTCATTGTCCCGGTTCGGACGTCCAAAACCGCCTCCTCCTCGTCCACGTTCTCTGCCGTCATTCCACCGATTCCACCTGTCTCCTCCGCGACCTTCACCACCACCCCAACCGGAGTTGGAGAAGCCATCATTTCCGGAGCTTCCGGAGCCTCCTCCACCCGAAAAGTTGTTGCTCGGTAAGCCGCCTCCTTCATTGTCCCGGTTCAAACATCCAAACCTCCCACCGCCACCGCCTCGTCCACGTTCTCTGCCGTCATTCCACCGATTCCACCTGGCTCCTCCGCGACCTTCACCACCACCCCAACCGGAGTTGGAGAAGCCATCATTTCCGGAGCTTCCGGAGCCTCCTCCACCCGAAAAGTCGTTGCTCGGTAAGCCGCCTCCTTCATTGTGACGTCCAAAACCACCGCCTCCGCAAAATTTCTACATTTTTGAAAATCAGAACCTGACAAATCAGGTATTATGGTCACCCTGAAAGGGGGGGGGGACCCTATTGTGTTGCAAAATTAATAAATTTTGACCAATTTTCTTAACAAGTCCCATCAAAAAGTTTTTCCGGTGGCGCCTATCGGCACATCGCCTACCCCCCCCCCCACCCAGAAGTGAAGCAAAATTCGCAAAAAATATGCATTTATGAATAATTCTAAAATCGGCAAATTTTTAATTTTTACTACTTTTTTTAACAAAAAAAGTTAAAAATTCTTAAAAATTTACCGAAACTCAAAACTTTTTTTTTGAAAAATTGCTTAAGAAAAATGCAATAAAACCCAAAAATGCACTCCTAAGAATTTGAGACTGTAAGACCATGCAAGCATTTGAAAAACCCCAATTTTTTATTACATATACCTATTTAAGAATTTTTTAAAATGCAAAATGTTATAGTCGCGAAAATTTCGAAAATTTCACTGAAAACTCCCAAAATTTAAGGCATGTGTTGATTTGGTCGTCCCGACCCCGTCATGGCCAACCCCGACCCCGACTTTCCCGACCCCGAGGGGTCGGGGACCAACCCTACTTTCAAGTGGATGAGTAATTTGAAAAGGAAATTGGAAAATCGAATTAAAAAATTTGGGAATCGCAAAAAGCCACACTGAAAATTGGAAAATTTTAAGTAAAAACGGCATCTAAAAAAACTACAGACAGAGGGGCATATCAGCTTAATGGGTAACAAATGAAAAAAAAATCGGAAAAATTTTCAAAAGCCAATAACAATAAAACGGTAAAATCTAAAAAACAAAAACTCACGATGGGATTTGAGTAATCTCTGCTCTTGTCGTTGTTCTGTCTGAAACAAAAAGTTTGAATTGGGCACATTAAGAATTTTTGCAAAAAATTTTACCCGACTCTCAGCGTGCTCCACTTGGAATATTCAATGTGTAGCTTAAAAGGTGGCCATCAATATTTTGTTATAAATAATTAAATTCATTTAAATTAAAATTTCAATAAAATTAAAAAAGTTTATTTTTACCTTACAAAACCCGTTGTAAATGTTGCAACCGTCCAATGAATTTTCTGGAATATATTTCATAAATCAAATTCATTTTAAAATTTCGCAAAAAAAAGAAGAAACTCACTTGCATTCTGTGCAGAGTCTGCTTCACTAAGTTGTATTAGTGCTTGAAACGAATCTAAACAAATATAATACTTCCTTTAATTTTAAATAATATTGTAATTCCAATTTGAAAAATGTTGAAAATTAAAATTTGAAAATAATTATTTTTGAGTTTTTAAGAAAAAAGACAAAGCTTACTGCCTTTATTGAAGGTAATGATGCGTAGGACTTTTCCGTAGCGTGAAAAAATTCGATACAAAACGTCTAAGGCTCTTAAATAAATCAAAAAATATTTTACTAAATTTAATGAAAACATTAATTTGAAAGTAAATTTTAAGATTGTAGTAACTCACGGATAAGGCATGGTGTCAATAATTATGCGCTTAAATAATAAAGATTCTGTTTTTAATACACCAAAAAAACAAACAAACCAAGATCGAATTTGGCCGCGTTCCGGAAGCGTCGCTTCCGGAGCCTCCGCCACCCGAAAAGTTGTTGCTCGGTAAGCCGCCTCCTTCATTGTCTCGGTTCAAACATCCAAAACCACCGCCGCCGCCGCCTCCTCGTCCACCTTCTTGCTGTCGCTAAAATTCGGGTCCGACTTTCGGAATTGGTCAAAAGTCTGATTTGGATTCTACGCCATGCACATTATTTAGGGGGCGGGGGGGGGGGTACGAGGGGTCACCGCCGACCCCCGCCCCCAGCAGAAGTAAGGGAGAATTCTCAAAAAATTTTGCATTTTTGAAAATTGCTTAAATGCAATAAAAACGCGGATAATGCACACCTAAACTGCTAAAACAAAACAAGCCCTGCATTACTAAACTAGCTAAAAATAAATAAAAGAAGCCGGAGGCAGGTTTTCCGAATAAATTTGATTTCAAAGCCTAAAATTGATTTTTGGAAAAGATATTGACCAAAAAAAAGCAGGGTTTGCAACAACAAAGTGGACAAAAAATTCAAAAAACATGAAACCCCTGCTAACAAATAAGGTACTAAAGGTCAGTCACCCTGGACGTCCTGCTTTTCTAAAGGTAATGAATGCCGTGGTAAAGTCCGTCCCGTCCCCTGGTTACCATTGCCCATTGAATGCATTATGTTATTGATCAAATTCATTTTTCAAAGAATTCGAAAATTCCCACCTCGTCAATCTTTGCACGATGTTTCTTCTGTTGATCAGCTTTCTGTTTACGTTCCAACTCATCGATCTTTGCAAGCAGCTCGGCATTCAACTGCTTCTCCTCCTCCAACTTTTTGTTCGTTTCCGTCAACAGAATCTGAAATTTACAAAATATATATTAAATTGAAATTAAAATAAAATAATGGAATCGCTATTTCACCTTGATCAGAAATAAAACTCACTTCCAATTGATCGGCCTGCGTTTGTTCCACCTCCTTCTGCTGATCAGCCATGGCTTTTTTGTCATTGTTCGGCTCAATGTCGTCGTTTTGTAAGCACAAAGTGTCCGCCGCATCTGTCATTTATGAAAAATGACAAAACATTAAATAAAATAATTTATTTAAATTTGATTTTGTATTTAACCATTTTTTACCATTTGCATTTTGTGCATCAAAACTGACGCATGACGAAGTTGTTGAATTCATCATTTGTTGGCGTTCCAAAAGGGCAATTCTAGCACGCAAAAGTCGCAATTCTTCGGACGGGCCCAAATTTGTCAAAGGCGGCCACAAATGTTCTGAAAACATTGAAATTTAATAAAATATTAATAAATCATTAATTGCTTTACCCTGATCATGATCAGCTGTCATGTCCCCATCAATTGATTCGGTCGGAATTGACATGTTTTATTTAGTAAATAAAAATTCTAAATTTATTCTCCAAAAAAGGCAAGTTTTTAAATTTAAATGAATTAACCTATTGGGATGAAATTACATATTTATAGACTGAGATTGGGATTATCTGATCAATATTTGATGATGGACGTTACTTTGGGCAAATGTGACACCAAAAAAACGGGGGACAAAAATAAATAAATAATCTCAATTTTAATATAAATTCTTGAATCTTTTTTGCCTCGAGCATGTGTTTGACCGTACTTTTTTGCTGAAGGGGGCGGGGGCTTTGGGGATTGGACAAATGGAAAGGGAAGAGACACAGAGCTTGCCCGCAGGGCACAAGGTTAGAGATGCGCGATGAAGGAAGAAAGACCGCCTTTGAACTGAAAAGTGAAGAAAGATAGAAAAAAAAGAAAGAAAGAAGGAGAAGGAGAGAGAGAGAAAGAAGAAAGAGAAAGAGAGTGAAAGGGAGAAAGAGGAAAGAAAGAGTGTGGCGGAGAGCGAAGCTGAGAAAGTGAAGAGAGATAGAGAGTGAGAGAGTTAGAGAGAGAAAAACAGGACAAAAGCCAGCTCACAAACAATTATTACAAATATTTCAAAGCAGTTTATACAACTTGATTTAATTAAATAACAAAAAAGAACAAATAATATGCAGGCAAAAAACAATTACCTAGTAACCAAAAAGATAATAAAAATAATCTTTTTATTTTAAATTTCAAAATTATAAACAAATAAATCATCTGTACACACACCAGGGACCGGTTAAATCAAAGTTCCGGATCCGGAACCGGATTTTCAGTTTTGAAAATTTACCGGAGGGATTTTCCGAAAAAATCCGGAAGGTCGAAAAGCCGGATTCGGACCCGTCGTCAGACTTTTTCCTCCGCCCTCCGTCTCGCCCCACTACTTGCGGCCTTTCATTATTCTATCCGGCTTTTGTTACTGCTTAAAAGTCGTTTTTTCGGTTTTCCTTAATTTTCAAAATTTTAAACCGGTTCAAAAACCGCTTCTCAATTTTGATTTTCTATCAACTAATTTCTAATTTTGAAAGCCCTATATGAGTGATTTTTCCCATTTTTTAATCAGTGGACAACTGAGTCCCCAGTCAAAAGACCCTTCAGTCCCGGGTCTATAACTCTACGGGGAATGGTTGCCGCAAACATTTTTTTCCGGATTCTTATATTACAGCCCGAAAGGAGTCGATTGATATATATTCTCGGTATCGAGTATCGGATACTTGGTCTCGAAAATCGAGACTTTTTTACACCCCTAAAGATGGCATTTTTGGTGAGAATCCTTATATAAAAAGAAAAAGTTTGTGTGTAAACCTGTTGAATTTGGCAAAGACGATGAGCGATTATAAGTGAAGAAGGGTAGACACAAGGATGAAGAAAACAGTGTGGAAAGTGAAGAGACTTTTATTTGAATGAGAGAGAAAATGGGGTAGAGACATTGAGCAAATGGCTGCGCTGCCCGCTGTGGCGCGCGCGTCGCTGACGCGTACGCTGAATGGGGCAGAGATTGGGGGGTTTAAACTTTAAACTTTAAAGGCAAAATAATTTTTATTAACATTTTTTTAACAAAGTTTAAAGGGAAACCCAGTGCGAAATAAGAAATGAACGGGAGGGAATAAAAAAAGAAGGGGGGGGGGGAGAAAGGAAGAATGAGTGGACGGGAGGAAAGGAGTCGAGAGGGAGGTTGGGAGAAAATGCTGAAAGTTTCAAATGCTAAAAGGGAAAATGCCAAAGGAGAAAATTCCAAGGAAAAAAAAGCTTTGACCTATTTCAGTCAAATCTGTAAATATTTCGATTATTTTTTCAAAATCAAGATAAATATCGTTAGTTTTTGGCCAAAATATACTTTATTTTAGAAAATAATGACTTTTTCGAAGGGTTTAATGTTAGCCATTAAAAACGGGGGACAAAAATAAATAATTAATCTCAATTTTAATATAAATTTGAATGTTTTATTTGCTTCGAGCAAAATGTTGACCCAAAATTGTGTGAATGGGGAAGGCAATTGATGGGGAAAACTGTCACCCATTTTAAATGTTGGTTACATCCCCTCGGGTGATGGAAAAGAAAGAAAATGGAAAGGATAAAGAAAGGATCATCCGATAGGAAAGGGAATGGAAAGTGTTAAAGAAAAATGGCCGGACCCAAAATTCAGCAAAAATTTGTCCTTTAATCTATTAAACGTATTTTGCTGGAGGGGGGGGGCAAAATTTACCAATCGATCGAGATTATTTGAGATCACTGAAAAAAAATCCAAAAATTCCAAAAAAAAATTTCGGCCCGAGCTTTTGATCGGTCCGGCCAGAATATCTCACACTTTACTGATTAAAACGAACAATTCATTGATAAAATTATAGGAATTTTTTTAGGAGGAGTGCCCGCAGGACAGGAACACGACTTCGGTGACCGATGGCACACGCAGCACGCGTTCATGTCAAATTTTGATATTCCATTTGTTAATAGATTTTTCAATCGAATCGAAAACTTCAAATTGTATGAGCATTATTTTCGGGGATTCTCATATTTAAAAAATGAGAATTTTTCACAGTTCTAAAATATGGCAAAATTATGGCATGTGTGGAAATATGGCAAAAATTTCCAAAATTATGGCATGTGTGGAAATATGGCAAAAAAATTTGCCATAAAATAGGGCATTCTGGCTTTTCCTGTCCCGCCCCGCAATAGAGCCCCCCCCCCCCCCTTTTGGCATCAACATGCACAACTTTACGTTGGGACCGTTCGAAGGGGGTACTGTAGCGTAAAATGGAAAATTTGGTTTGACGTTACTATAAAGCAATTAACATTCTTAAAATAAGTTTATTTAAGCCTTTTTTAATAATTGGGTAAAAAAACTTGTGTTTTAAGTGTGAAATCGCGATTTATACATCCAAAAAATTATTGTACTTCAGTACCCTCTACGAACGGTCCCCAACGTAAGGTTGTGCATTTTGGTGCCACTCATCGGAGAAAAGAGATATCCTGGATCCAGATCCAGGACGGGCTATAATTACTCATGGGTAATTAAAAGAGTGGATACGGTACTTGATGCAAAAAATTTTATACAAATCAATAATTTAAGCTAAATCTTATTATCATATTCATGATCAGCACCCCCAAAACCCCAGGATGTAAATTTTTAGCGTAAATAAAAAAAAATTGGTACCTTTAAATGAATAATTACCGATAATACTAATCGATATAGAATTGGGACGGTGGTGGGCGGGGGAATTTGCCAAATGTGTGGAGAAAACAAAAAGTGTGTGGGACAGAGGTCATATGTTGGGGGAGGGGGGGGGGGGGGTGAGGGAATGAGATATAACTTTAGCACTAATGGGGGGGGGGAGTCAACTCCAGCGGCAGTAAACAATTAGGCAAAACGCCAAACTTACGCAATTTAACTAGAGTTGGCCCGGATCGGGATTTTTGTTAAAAACCTGGGTCGGGATTGACCGAAATCGTGAAAGCCGGAATCGGGATTGACCGGGATCGTGAAAGCCGGGATCAGCATGCTGATCGGAACCCGGGATCGGGATTACGACTTTTCAGAAACCGGGATCGGGATTCCACAAAACCGGGATAATCCCGCCCGATCCCGACCGGGATCCCGATCCCGGCCAACTCTAGAAATAACCATGACGCAGATAGGGTGCTGGCCTCAGAAAATTTTGATCGGAATTCCGAGGCCTAAAAAAATTTCGGAAATCGGAATTCCGGGGTCTCTCGGAAAAAATTTTTTGATACCTCCCTCTTCCCGCTCAACAAAATAAATTTTGTAAAATCGAGCGCAAAAAAAAAAGAAAAATTTCCAAATTGTCTTCAAAAGTTTTTTAATTGGGACAAATTTTAAAGTTTTAAAAATTGTTCCCTCACAAATCAGCATAGATGTTCACAGAAAATCGTGAAAATTTGCACATCGGAGATCTAAGAGATTTGCAACGAAAATTTAAAAAAAACTCATTTTTGAGGTTTCTAGGAGAATAGGGAGAGGTCCGGTGGCGCCGATAGGCGCCGCCGGGAAAATTTTATAACGATTTTAACGAAATTTGTTAACAAAATTGGTCCAAAAATTATCGATTTTTCCGAAAATTTCCGACTTTTTGCTCTAAATTTTGGAAATCGGAATTCCGGGGTAAAATTTTTCGGAAATTGGAATTCCGACCCCAAAAATGTCGGAAGTCGGAAAGTTCGGAATTCTGCCTCTGGGTATTTTACCACTATTTGGACATTTTTTCGTAGAATTTTCATTAAAAATGCAATAAAATTTGTATTTTCTCGCCAAGCTCCTTTGAAGAAAATTTTTTTCTTTTACCCACAAATCACCACATAAAATCGAACTTTTTTTTTTAACTCAATACACCTTTAAAGAGCGAAAGTTTTCAAGATTTTGGAGGTTGGCCTTTTTTTGATTCGTTTTTTTAAATATTTCTTTTGAGTTTCACGGGGCTTTTAAAAATAAGGGAGACTCTTGTTTTGTAAAATTTTGATTGCAAATCTCTTGCCAAACAAAATCATAAAGCATAAATCGGCGGCCCTTAGATATTCTGAATTTTTTACGGTTTTTGGTAATATTCTGGGGGGGGGGTAAGGGGGGAGGAACGGATTGCGCAATGCAATTATCAGGCATGCTCACGGTTACCAATTTCCTTAACCGTAACCGCCCGTCCTCAAACACTCATAACCGTTAACCGTCCGCGGTTATCCGCGGTTACCCGCATTATTTAAAAATCAATAAAGTTTTCCAGATTTCGAAAAATTAAAACTAATTTTTTCCGATCGTGATGTGGCGTCTTTCTAAAATTAATCAAAATTGATGTGTATTGAACTTAACATGTGATTTTTAGCAGAAAGTTTGTCAATGAATAAAATTTTAAATTTTCTTTCTAACACTTTCATGATTAAAATCTAACAAAGCGCGACCGATCAGAGTAATTTTTTATTGTTTTTTGCGCATTAGTTGCCTAAAATATTTTTAAGAAAGGGGGTGGGGGTTCGGCGGTGCCGATAGGCGCCGCCGAGGAAAAATCAAATATTTAACGCCTTATGCTGAGTAAAAGCGTCCGAATTTTAGGTAATTGAGTACGAAATGAACTAATTATTTATGTAAATACTTAGTTAATTTTTTATAGCTAAATTTTTTGCAAAAAATAGTAAGAAAACTAAAAAGGAGGGATATTAAAATATAAATAAAAAAATAAACAGCGGAAGGGGCTAGAACATAGACCAAATAAAATCAGTCTAAGAGTTTCACCAGTTAGCCATAGGACAGACCGTATTGAACTGTGAATAAAAAGTCAAAGAAATTATAAAGGCAAATCGTTCAACTCTCAGCAATCAATAAAACAACGGATGCTACGGTTAACCGCGGTTTTAGTGGTCATAACCGTTAACCGACCGTAACCGCCCGTCCTCAAAATTTCATAACCGTTAACCGCCCGTAACCGCGACCTTTTAAAATTCCATAACCGTTAACGGCGGTTAGCCGCGGGTATCCGCGGTTAACCGCGGTTACGGGTAACCGTGAGCATGCCTGGCAATTATTATATTGGTGAGTCAGGCAAGAAATTTGGGACGGGTGAGAAAGACCAATGTATATGATCAGAAGCACAATCTGATCACCATTTTTGGGTCAGAACCCGGCAATTTACCATCACGGGAGCCCCTCGTGGGTCTCCAATGGTCGCCACACCGGGACGAGGACCCGGGCAGTGACCATGGTCCATTGGACTACGGGTGCCTTAAGTCCACCATGTCAAAAAATGAGGACAGACGGTGTCATGTGTTGTACATGCCTCGTCCCACGATACCGTTTGCCCTCGACATGTTGAACACGGGACATACGGACGGTGAGAAGCAGCGGTTATCTTGATTAAACAATAATTATTGACGAGAAGCAGCAGAACACCCAAAAAATCTTGATTTAACTTTACATTATTGACGAGAAGCGAAGGATCATTCAACAAAAATATTTATTAAACTATACAGTATTGACATTACAGACATTAAAATGTAGTTAGTATGGACATTACAGAAAATAATATATACATTAGTATGAGATGTCGGCGACTTATTAACACCCAAGAAAATTTAAGGTAGCTACAAACTTCTAAACAAATAATTTAAACAATAAATAAATAATATACTTCACACACAATAAACAAAAAATAAATAAACAAAACAAAGACGTGCGAATGCAATTAAGTTTTTGTTCCCGGTTTCACCCCCATGAATGCCGCATCTCGAATAAAGAAACTACAAAAGAGGAAACAGAACGTGTATGAGAAGCCGCAGTAAGACACATTATAGAAACGTGCCCGGGGGTTGTTCCCGGTTTCACCGTCAAGCATACCGGGTAGTCCCAGGGAGACCCACGAGGGACCCCCGTGAGAGACAGTCCAGACACCTGACGGCTCCACCGGGGACCGCCTACCTATCAGCGGCAGCGTCACCCACGCACGCCAGTGTTCCACGGACCCAACACACCCTCTTACTTCCCCCTTCCTTCCATTTGCCGTTCAGAAGAATGCGTTGAGCTCACGAATCAGATCGATGAAAATGAAAGAATGTGTTTGAGTATGCCAAAAGGGTTCCTTATATACAAAGGTCGGGACAGTTCAAACTGTTTGAACCGATTGAGCAGCCTGAACTGCTTGAACAGTTCGAACTGCTAGCAGTAGTTTATTAGCTTGAACAGATTGAGCAATCTGGACTGCTTGAACAGTCTGAACTGCTTGAACAGACTGGGCAGATTGAGCATTCTGAACTGCTTGAACTGTGTGAGCTGTTCGACCAGATTGAGCATTATACGGATTATTCAACACCCAAAAAATATTGATTAACCTATACATTATTAAATTACAGAGATTAAAATATACATTAGTATGATATGTGGGCGGGTTATTGAACAACCAAAATAAATTATTAAGAATATATATATATATAGTAGTGCTGCACGAGAGTCTCGATATCGAGTATCGACTCGAGAAAAGTCTCGAGTTTTTTTGGGTCTCGGGCTCGAGTCTCGCGTATTTAGTCTCGATTTTCGAGACTTTTTTACGCTGGTAAAGATGGCATTTTTGGTGAAAATTCATTACAGAATTCTCACAGCTCTTTCCTGAGATCAACTGTAGCTTAGTGGTTAAACTCTGTTTCTTATTTTCCTTGTCAGATGTTCTATCCCCGAGTGGAAAGCCTACCAACCCTTAAGTCGCTTAAAAATGTATTTTTAGGGGTTTTACAAAGAATGCCCGATATTAGGCCATAAGGGTCATGATATAACTTCCGATTGCCAAAACAACGATAAACTGCCAATTTTTTGTTAAAATTTTATGACAATTTCCGGATTTTTTCTGTTAAATGTTCAAAATCCGGACCCAAAAATGTTCATTTCCTCCTTTTCGTTGCTCTCAGATACATAACAAAGCGAGAGTGAAAAATCAATCAATACTAAAGGGGGCAAGAGAAGCAGCTGAGGCAAATGTTGGAAGGGCCACTTCCCTTCCAACGATTGCCTTCGCCTACTAGAAATGGCTCTGCAAATTTCTTCGGTGAAACGTACAAAATGCACCCCCCCCGCCCCATTTCCCTGCAGGGAGCTCGAAATGCCCTATTTTTATGGCAAATGCCATAATTTTGGAAATTCTCTATATTTTACAATTGCCATAATTTTGCCATATTTTAGAACTTTTTGAGCCGGCGCTCTAGTAGGTACACTTCGTAGCTCTCAAAGGACTGTTTTCCCGGCTCCGGATCTTGATGGTTCCGCGGTTCCGGTCCCAAAGCGGTTTCGAATTTTCGCGGTTGGACCACGTCAAACATGACGAGAAATACAAACAAATAAAAAGGCATTAAATTCATATAATTGGGCGCTTAAAAAAATTCCGAGCCACCCTGCCCCCCCCCTTGTTCATCTATGAAGGGGGAAAAAGAACAAATGTCCTGGAATAAAGATTTTTTAAATCCAAGAAATCCTGGACTCTTTACACATCCCCCCTATTTTTTGTCCTAAAACTTCTGAACCAGATCAAGCTTCATGCTCCTCTGTGTTCATAAAGTTGACCAGCAGTCAATAAATAAGGACGACCGCATTTACCATTTGGACTACGCGTACAGCGACGACGATAGCGGGCCGCCCAGTTTTTGGTATTACGGCGTGCAGCGCGACTTCCGTAATTTACAAACAAAAAGAGCGCCTAAAGACGCGGTTGAGGTGATTGGGATCTTAAAGCCGTATATGGAGCCACTGATTTGTACAATAAAAATATTATAGCACTCGGGGCTTTTCTGGATCTCGACCCGAGGAAAAGCTTTTGAATAGTACTAAGATTTTAGAACTCGGTTTAGTGCCTCTTTGTCATAATAAATAGGGAACAATACCAAATTGAATTCTTGACCGCCCTATATTTTTTCTGGGAATGTTGACGACCAGCAGCAGAAATCCAAAATATATTTTGGGTTTGGCGCCTGCGCATTGGCCTCGACTTTTGTGAAGCTTCTGCTCCGCTGTGCCCGGAGAGAGTGGGCACTGTAGACTTGCGCGGCTTGTTGGGCACCCGATGCTGGATGTCGCCGGACGGATGCCACTTGTACGCCCTTTACCTACACAGAGGAGACAATTGCGCCTTAGGGCACGGGGAAGAAGAGTTGGGCTTCGACATGGAAATTCCGCCCCATTACCAAGTGGGGCTTATGCAAATCTCACTGGTCACTGACAAAATGAGGGGCCAGATGGCCGCCGCCCGCCTGCCGCGCAAAGACTTTGCACTCTCGGGTGGGTTTATTGAAGATCAGGGCTTGGCAACATTTTCAATACAAAATAAAAATCAACAATTCAATAATTTAATAAATACGGTAAGTATTCATTGGCAAGGGCGTAGTCAGAAAAATTTTCGGATAGTGCCCACTTTTATTGCTTCACAGCGGCTTAATTTTGGGGCTCCAGCTCAGAAAAGATTCAAAATTTGGCTTAGTGGTCTGTGTGCTTTTCAACAAAAAAAGGTTGAGGGTTCAATCTCCTCCACTCAAATTTGCGTGTTCATCCAAAAGACAATAGAAATATTCTATGGGTTGCGCACTACTGCAGGGATCATTCCAGTATTGCACGTTCTCTCTCTCGCTACTCTAGTGTGTCTAACCATCTCTCTCACTTTTGCACACGTTTCCGTCGATTTACCATTTCGTGCAGTTACGTGAGAAAGTTAGAGAAAGAAAAGAAATTTGTTTAATTCTCTCGCACTCTTATTTATTGGCACTCATCTCGTTTTTTTGAGCCGCTGTGTGCATATAACTTAGTTGGTAACCGCCCAACTGAGTCTGGGCGGGCGGCTGATCTGGGCCAACTGAGTCGCAAAAAATAAATTCTGCTTTACTTTTAGGTGGTGGGAGTCGGCGGTGCCGATAGGCGCCGCCGAAAAAATTTTTGAAATTTTGACTCAATTTTGTTAAAGAAATTTCATCAAAATTTTAGCAAAATTATGAATTTTGCTTCGGAATTTCAGAGAAAAAAAACTGGTTTACGTAAAAGTGGTGTAGGGTTTCTCTCCGACCCCTCAGGGGTGGAAAACTTCTCCAAAAATCTTGTTGTGGCCAATTTTTACTTTTCTGAGCGAATTTTGATCAGCGATTTTTCTAAAAAAATTTGAGGGTCGGGGATTGGCGCCAAAGAATTTTAGAAATTTTGTTGGAATTAAAAAGTTTAAAAAATGATGGCGTTTTTAGAAGCTTTTTAAGAATGGGAGGAGTCCGCCGAGAAAAATTTTTGAAATTTTGACTCAATTTTGTTAAGAAAGTTAATCAAAATTTTAGCAATTAAGCATTTTGGAATTTCGGGGTAAAACTGATTTACGTTAGAGTGGAGGATGTCCACAGGCGCCGCCGGAGAAATTTTTTGAACATTTTTAATGATATTTGTTAAGAAAATAGAAGCACAATTCAGGAAGATGTGATGAATTTATTTCAAAAATTTTTGATTTAGCTCGCAATTTAATTAAAAAATATTTAAAAATTATTAAAATATTTTTATTATTAGGGGAAGAAAATTATGTAAGTAGAGGAAAAAGGATAAATAAATGTTTGTACTCAAGCGGACTCGAACCAGACACAAACATTTGACTTGCCGGAAGAAAAACCACTAAGACACCGAGTCCTCTGGGGGAGTCCTTTGTAAAAATGGTTGAAATTGTCGCTCGGTGATGCCATCATTTGGGGTGTAAATTAGAGAAAGGACTTGAGGACCGATCGAGATTACGATCGAGAATCTCGAAAAATCTCGTATCTCGAAGATCTCGAAAAAATTTGTTCGATCGAGAATCTCGTAAAATCTCGAATCTCGAAAAATCTCACGAGATTTTTCGAGATTTTCAAAAATTTTTTGATTGTCAATTTCCAAAAGTGAATTTATTATTCATTATTGCAAATCTTATTGCCTGTGCTGGAAGGGGCAAATACCAAAAAGATTCCATAAAATCAAAGTTCAAAATCATGACCGATTAACGAATTTTTTTTTTTTTTTTTGCGCAAAGTTATCTAAAATAGTTTTTAGGGAGGGGGATGGGTCGCGGTGCCATAAGTGCCCGACCTTCTTCAAGAAATTTAATTTTTCGGGAAAGGAGAGCCCGAGAAAATTTTAAAGATTTTAACAATGTTTACTAAAAAAATTGCTCTAAAATTTTAGAAATTTAGATAAAAATGAGCAAATTTTGTTACACTTTGGACATGTTTAACGGCAAATTTAGGTAATAATAAAAAAAAGTTAATTTAAAAAAAAGTACATATCCGACCAGGGATGGGCGGAATTCCGTTGTCCGTTTTTTTAAAATAAATTTCCGCCCATCCCTGTATCCGACCCGACCCCTGGGATAGACTGACTTTTTGCCTTTTTGAACAATTTTAACAAGAAAAATTGAATTAAAATGTGAAATCTTGAGGTTTTTAAGCAATTTTCTTTAAAAATATATTGCCATGAATAAATTAAAAAACAACAAATTGCAATAAATTAATGCAAATCCAGCCGAAAATAATGCTTCGGTTCCGGCCGGGACCAGAAAAACCGGAGCCGAGACTTCATTAAAAAATACCGGGGCCTAAAAACCGGTAATCCGGTCCCATGCTTCCCTTATTTAACATACATGGGGAAGGGAACATTTTTTCCGATTTTTGGGACCTTTTGTCCGTTTTTTCTTATGTTTCACGTAAAATTCAAGTAAATTTAAACAGAAAATTGTAAATTTCGGTGCTTTTTCGATCGAGAATCTCGATCGAATCTCGAAACTTTTCGATCGAGATTATGATCGAGAATCTCGAAAAATCTCGGCCTGGCCAAATTTTTTCGATCGAGATTTCGATCGAGAATCTCGAAAAAATCTCGTCGAGATTTTCCGAGATTACGATCGAGAATCTCGATCGGTCCTTTCTCTAGTGTAAATTTAGTTCCGGTTGGTCCCGGTCCCGGCGGGACCAAAAAACCGGGACCGGGATTTTCAGATTTTAAAAAGTCCCGTCCCGACCGAACCGGGACCTGAAAAACCCGGGAAATCCCGTCCCGGTCCTGCTCAACCCTAGTCTTAAAATAAAAATACAAGCAACATATTCTAAAAAATTCAACTTTCTTAAACAAAATTAGCAAACCAACTTAGTATCATATTCAACAACAACAAAAACTAAGCAAAACAATCATAATTCAATTCTTCATGTGTAATTTTTGGAAGTTTCGTTGGGGGTTTTGATTTTGCATGGCAAATGCTGGGATTTGTACAGACGAATGAGCGCTGGAGACGACGGTGAAAGGCCTCGCAAAAATTATTGGTCCTGTCAGCTCCTTCCAGAGTGCGTAAATTGACACTCCATTCCTCTCCAGACTCACTCAAAAAATGGTAGACGTACAGCTTCCCATCGTTAAGAAGCTTATCTTTTTTACTTTGCGTTTTTATTGCCGGCTGCATTTGTATCGCTTAAAAATAATAGGGTTGGGGTTAAGAAAAACCAGTTTGGTGACATAAATTCAACAATTTTTTGCATTTTGCAAAGTTTTATAGAATTCAGCGACATTTCAGCGATTAAAACAAAACTTTTTCCCTTCTAACCAGACTCAGTTGGCCCAGACTCAGTTGGCCCAGACTCAGTCGTTAGTTCGCGTCTAACTTTAATTTGGTAAAAATTGGGATCGGGATTGACCGGAATAGTGAAAGATGGGATCGGGATCAGCATGAATGAGATCAGGATCGGGATTTTGACTTTTAAAAATCAGGACCGGGATCGGGATTGACAATAGCGAAAAAATTTTTTTGTAAAGGTCAATGGTGAGACAAATTTCTTTTTATTATTCAAAAATATCTCATTATTTTGTGGTAGAGGTCCGGCGGGAAACTTTTCTTGAAGATTCAACAAGATTGTTAAGAAAATTGGTCCAAAAATTAGGAATGTTGCAAAACAAAGCCCCACCTCGGTTTTTGATTTCGTCCAACAAAAAATAAAATTAGTAACTTTTGAATTGTCATCTAAAAATATTTTTTAAAGAATTGAAAAAGTTAAAAGAGCTTTTAGAATTGTTTACACCGCCGAAATAAAAACAATTTCAGCTCAGCCAACATTCGACGAGTGGCAAGAGATGTCGGCGGACGCCGAACCGACGACGGAGTGCGAACACTTTCACTTTGTCTCCGCCACCGAATTTGTTCTGGTCACGGGCACAAGCGAATGGGTGCATCCGCCAAGCAGCAGCAGCAGAGGGCCAAATCACTTGCCGATGCCCGTCAAAGTCAGCCACACGCAATTCCACCAGATGCGCATTGACGAAGTCATTCATTTTCTTGGCGCTAAGTCAATGGGGCAATGGGGAAGGGGGGGGGGAACGGTCAAAATGCCAAATTTACTAATCCATGATTTTTACATAACAATTTTGATGTTTGGTCTTGGCCCGACCGACCTAACATTTTCTCAACCCGCAGCATCCCTGCTTTCCAAACCACGATATATATGCGCCAAGGGCGTACCTAGAGCCTTTTTTCGGGGGGGGGGGCTAATTTGAAAAAAAGTCAATCTTTAGGGGTGCTTTTTTGGATTTTATTGCATTTTTGTTAAGCAATTTTTCCCAAAAAAATTTGTTGCCACATTGGAAAATGCAATTTTAGGGGTGACTTTTGTGGAAAATCTGTTAAAACTTTGGACCTTGACACAGGGCCGTAACCACCGAGTCTCGGTTTCGGGTCTTGGTAAATTTTAGGTCTCGATTTTATGAGTCCAATCAAAATTTAATGAGATAAAAATCTAATCAGGCAAGTATAAAATTTTGTAATTTATTTTAGCATCACAACTGCAGTTTTGTCTACCGTCGTTTTCCTTTGTATTCTCCCTACCGTACCTCGCTGACTTAGGCCAGCAACAAACTTTCTCGATGAATTTTGGTTATCGGCGCATGTTTTTAGGGAACCGCCCAACTGAGTGTGGCTGACTGAGTCTGGGCCAACTGCTGGTGCCAACTGAGTCTGGTTGGCAAGAAAAAATTTTTGAACTTAAATTTTGTAAAATAAAAAGTCAAGAAACATATCCTAAAAAAAATATCTTTCTTAAACAAAAAATGGTAATGGTGTCTTATATAGGTCCCCGAATTTGAAAAAAAAAAAATCAGTTTTATGTAATTCTGAGAAGTACTCCGGGGTTATCGAGAACGGCGATCACGAATATGACATCAGATTTATCATTTGACATCATCCAATCTGAAAAATTTCTATTTCTTATCCGTTTTTACATTAATAGGCTTAGGCCTAAGCCTAACAAACCCCAAGCCAGGGTAACTTAGGCCTAAGCCTAACGAACCCCAAGTACCATTTTTTGGGCGCCATCAATATGCCATGCAGAATCAAAACCCCCAAAGAATAATCGATTTTCTTGCCGGAGTTTTCCAACAATGAAGAATTGAATCAATGATTGTTTTATTTAGTTTTTGTTTTTGAATATGTTATGTTTGTTTGCTTTAATTTTTGTTTAAGAAAGTTTTATATTTTTAGAATAAGTTGCTTGACTTTTAATTTTTATGCCGCTCAAAAACTTTTCTCCTTCTAACCAGACTCAGTTGGCCACCAGACTCAGTTGGCACTCAGTTGGCTCAGACTCAGTCGGCCAGACTCAGTTGACGCCTACCGTGTTTTTTATGGGCCCAAGTGAAAGAAATAGACGCAACCCGGAAGGCTTTGAAAAATGGGGCATTACATTTACATGGATTACCCACTTGTCTCTTCCAATATATGTTCCGTCGCTTCCATGAAAACTAACTAAAATTTTTCAGCACTCCTTTGTAAACTGTTGATTGGAATTGTCAAATTTTTATTGGGCGCATGCAATTTTGATTGGACTCATAAAATGCACTAGAACCCCCTTTTGCGCTCTCCCATCCCGTAGTACTGCACAAGATCGAGTATCATCGATTCAAGAAAAGTCTCGAGTTTTCGGGTCTCGGGCTCGGCAAGTCTTCCTACTTTCGGGCTCGAGTCTTTAGTCACGGAAAATTTTAGCCCAGGTCTCGTGCAGAACATCCATCCCGTACAAGGGAATGAGAATTTCTCTCTCCTCTACAAATGAGAAAGACCGACCGCATCACAAAACATTTTTGTTTGTTCCAGGCAAACTCAATTGTTCACGTAAGCCGCATCGAGTTGCCGGAGCCTCCTCCAGCGTCCAACAAAGTGCTAAAAAAATTAGTGCAAATTTGTTATTTCCTTTTTAGAGTTTGGATCAGTTGTAATAAACTCAAAGACCGGGAGTCCCGCGAGACTTTTGCGGGATTCTCGGTTGCTTTAAGTTGGGCCGCCAGGATTTTTACGGGACCCAAACCAAACCCAAAAACGTGGCACACGACTTCGAACCGGTGGAAAAAAACTTTGTAAAATTTCTCAAAAACGTGGCGATTACATTATTAGAATATCTATCGCCACTTTTCATAATTTTGAGCAAATTTGGTTGAGAACGGAAGTAATTATGAGCATAGGAACAAGTAAAATCGGAGTTGAACTTGATAGAACAAAAAGGTGGCACTCAAGCCCAAACCAGGGCGAAACGTGGCAAACCCGTGGGAAAGAACCCCAAAACATGGTAAATCCCACGTCCGGGGCAAACTAGCAGCCCTGACGGGAAGCTTTTAAGGGACTCTTGGTGCATTATGTAAAGAGATTTGAACCGATTTATTATATTTACTCTCTATTCAGCACTTTGTTTACGACGACCGCCGAATTTACTTGCACATGCGGAAACAGGGCAACAGCTGCTCATCGTTTCACTTTTGCGCGCTCGACTGGACAAGACAAATGCGCGTGCTCAATGCGGAAACACGGCAATGGGAAGAATTTGAGCTGGACACGCGCAACAGCGACTTTGGCATCGTTGAAATAGTTTCGTGAATATTTGGAATCTGGGGTTGCCTCTGAAATTTTAAATCGGCAAAGGCTTTCTGAATATCGCATTTGGTGTAAAAATTCGCTACATTGTTGTCAATTGAGGACAATTTTTGTTAACAAAATTCATCCAAAATTTTAGATGTTTTTTTTTCAAAATTTATCATCATTTGCCTACCCGTCCCCGCGAGTGCGCAAATCAGTCCCCCCGGGACGGGGTTCCCCACCCGATGTTCTGTAAACGTTTGGTTCCCGTAAAAATCCCGTGAACCCAATTTAAGGGGGTCGGGAACTCCCTGACCCTCAGCCCCACCGGGCTCTAGGCTAGTTTAAAATTCATATATTTATACAATGTACTAAATCGACAGCAATCCAATCGCTTCCGCTCCGAATTCCCCCCGTCCGAATCTAGGCATAGGCTTAGGCTAGCTTAGGCCTAAGCCTAAGAAACCCCAAGCCCGGGTGGCTTAGGCCTTAGCTAAGCTTAATATTAGCTTCAGTACGGGAGGCAATCGTGGGAGGATTCAGACGGTAGCCCAATCCAATACGATCTGTTTGAGTACGATACCGAAATGGAAAGTGAGCAAGTTTTTATACAATTAACCGATCCTCTAACTAACATGCCTATGCACATGGAATGTTGCTCCAAATATAGGTGGATGATGGAACGGGTTGGGAATCGTGGAGCAGCAACGATGATTTCTGCTCAGTTCGATTCGACCATGGGGTGCTGTTGCGCATGACACTGGAGGAAAACGATCACAGTCTGTTCCGAATTATAAAGGAACCGGATAATTTCAGAATAAACTTTCTTCCTCAGCGTAGGCTACACAGGCCCCCCGGGGCCCAAAAGTCCCCGGGACCCAAACGTCCCCCTGACTCAGATGCGATTTTTAGGCATTTTCCCAAATGTTCCAAAACATGTTCATACTATAGGGTTAAATATAGTACATTTACAATTGTAAGAGGAAAATTAATAAAGATTTAGGAAAATGTTGATCATAGGTCCCAGAAAGGAAATGACCCAAAACCACTTTTATAGGGTTTCTTATGCGTTAAAAATGAATAGGTAAACTTGAAATTTTAGCGCGCTCGACCTTTAAACCGGTTTTTGAGCCGTTTAAAAATTGCCAAAAATGGGCATTTTTGACCAAAATTTTGTGTCTTCCTGTGGACCAATTGCAAAAAAATTTAGTATCATTCGACAGATCTCGACGAGACAAATCGATCTAGGTGTGAGAAAAGTTGAGCAGACGCCATTTGGATGCCGGCCGACTGAGTTTCAGTGTAAAAGGGACACTTCAGTACCGAGAAAAAATATTTGTTTATTACTACATAACAGGAACAAATTGTAAACATAAGACAACTGTGCACAGGACCTCGGCAAAGGTGCTTCTCCATGCGCCCATTAGGTACCATTCGGTCAATCACTTGAGTGTTTCTTAATGGTACTGAAGTGTCCATTTTACACTGGGACTAAGTCGGCCGGCATCCAAATGGTGTCTGCTCAACTTTTCTCACACCTAGATCGATTTGTCTCGTCGAGAGCTGTCGAATGATACTAAATTTGTTGCAATTGGTCCACAGGAAGATACAAAATTTTGGTCAAAAATGTCCATTTTTGGCAATTTTTAAACGGTTCAAAAACCGGTTTAAAGGTCGAGCTCGCTAAAATTTCAAGTTACCTATTCATTTTTAGCGCATAAGAAACCAATAAAAGTGGTTTTGGGTCATTTCCTTTTTGGGACCTATGATCAACATTTACCAAGGTGTACGAAGTTTAAAGGTTTTTACGCATAAATTAAGAAGAGTTGATCAGTTTTAGCAGATTTTTAATCAATATTTTGGCACTTCTTCGTGGTTTTTTTTTGGTCAATATTTCACGTTTTTTAGTAAATATAAATCCGGGACCTAAATATTAGTGATAACCTCGACTGGAGACCCGGGACTCTTGAGCACCACTACAGAATATCAATGAAAAAAGGCGGTTTTATCAACACAGCGGTCGCTGAGGTAAAAAATAATTCTGGAATGATAGGGTACCTTTACAATTTAAAAACAGACCGTATGTTAAGCGAAAGGCATTGTCTATATTCAGTTTTTGCCGGTGCAGCGCAGTTATATGTAAGCGCACAATTTATAGAAACAAAAATGGTTTCAAAACTTTTTGATAACTAGGTTGGCAATTTTTTGTATGGTTTACCGCAACAAAAACAAGAGACTCTGGTATTCAAATTAAACAAAATTTCAAAAAAGCCGTATTGATGGGATGAATAACAAAAAGTTATGACCATAACATTGAATAAGTTTAAAATCCCGATTTTTGGGGTTTTCTGGTATGGGCATTCTGGACACAACACTCAAATTTTCAGGCTTAGAAAGTGTAGTGCTTTTAAAGCTTTTACTACAATAGTTGTAAGTTTTTGAATGATAGCCAAAAATGTTTGATTTGGTGACTTTGAAAAAGTTATAACGAAAAACTTTAAAAAAGGGAACGAATTGATGGGGAATGAGTTGGTGGGGAACGAGTTTATATGTTACCAGTATCCAGACATTGCGCTCCGGAGTCGGTACCCGGCAATAACTTCCGATTTAGACATTCTTAAAGCCATTCGAACGCAGCGAGGTTGCTTTACGATTGAACAAATCTAAAAAGGTTATGACCAGAAAACCCCAAAAATCGGAATTTTAAACTTAGGTATACAATGTTATGGCCATAATTTTTTGATATTTATCTCATCGATAGGGCTTTTTTGAAATTTTGTTTACAAATTTTTTAATAAAAAAAGACATTTTAAGAATTGCCATCCTAGTTATCAAAAACTTTTGAAACCTTTTTTGTTTCTATAAATTATGCGCTTACATATAACTGCGCTGCACAGGCAAAAACTGAATATAGACAATGTCGTTCGCTTAATGTACGGCCGGTGCCAAAGGTACCCTATCATTTCAGAATAGTTTTTTTTTACCTCAGCAACCACTGTGTTGATACCCCGCAAATTGGGTTCACGGGATTTTTACGAGAACCGAACATCAGAATAAAGTTTCTTCCTCAACGTAGGCTACACAAGCCTCCGGGACCCAAAAGGCGGGCCCAAAAGTTCCCGGGGCCCAAACGTCTCCCCGTTAGTGATTCTTGAGACCTAAAATTAACCGTGCCTTAAGACTAGAGCACGGACCGATCGAGATTCTCGATCGTAATCTCGATCGGTCCTCAAGTCCGGGCTCTACTCAAGAGCCGGGACTCCCGAGAACCACCACGACAAAATATCAATGAAGAAGGCGTTTTATCAACACAGCGGTCGCTGAGGTAAAAAATAATTCTGAAATGATAGGGTACCTTTATAATTTTGGCACCGACCGTACATTAAGCGAACGGCATTGTCTATATTCAGTTTTTGCCTGTGCAGCGCAGTTATATGTAAGCGCATAATTTATAGAAACAAAAATGGTTTCAAAAGTGTTTGATAACTAGGTTGGCAATTTTTAAAATGTCTTTTTTTATTAAAAAATTTATAAACAAAATTCAAAAAAGCCCAATCGATGAGTTGTGTTTTTAAAAAATCGAAAATTAGCAAATTTTAGGAATTTTTGAGCAATCTCTTAACAAAAATGTTAAGATTTCTCCCGACGACGCTTATCGGCGCCGCCGGACTCTCCAATTGCATAGCAAAAATTTATTCCAAATTGCGCACCAAAAAAAACTCGAGAAATTCTTATTTTAAAAATTTTTTCCGTTCCTGCCGGGATTCCCGTTAAAAATTGAACGAGATTTTAACGGGAACGGGAAAAAACGGGAATCCCGGTCCCGTTCCCGTTAGATTGCAAATTCCCGTTCCCGGAATTTTTATTTTACCGGTCTCTAGTATTTTGTGCTTCGAAAAAATTGTGTAATTCTTGAACTATACACGGGTTTTTCCTGATGGACCAATCCGGGCAAATTTGATGAGACAAATCGTTCTAGGGGTGGAGGAAGTTGATATGACCTTTTTGAGTACTGGCCGAGTGAGTCCGATTGTAAAATTACCACAGCGATTGACCGAATGGTACCAGGCAGGGATGGGCGGAATTCCAAGTCCCTACTTCTGATTTCCGACATTTTTGGGGTCGGAATTCCTATTTCCGCGTTCCGAAAATTTTTGAGACCCCGGAATTCCGAGTTTCGATATCAAGAAATTTTGAGCAAAAAGCCGGAAAATTTTCAATTGATAATTTTTGCATCAATTATGTTTTTGTTAAAATCGTCATAAAATTTTCCCGCGGAGCCTATCAGCGCTATCAGCGCCACCGGACCTCTCCCATTCTCCTAAAAAAAATTCAAAAATTGCGTTTTTTTAAATCTTCGTTGCGAATCTCTTAACAAATTGAGCCGAAAAGTTAAAAATTTCTCCCGCAACTCACGTTTGGGGATGGAAAAGCGGGATCGATCGATTTGGCTTTATATAAAAATTTGGAATAGAAAAATAATAATGTTTTTTATTTGCTCTTATTTCAGAATGCGCCGCCTATTTAAGGGGCTGTCATTTGTGGAGGTGGACCCGCGCGGATCACTAATAGGCATTGATGATGGTCTGACTAGCCGCGTCCATATTTACGCGTCGCCACCATCTGTCGCGCCGCTGCGTTACTTGGCTTACTGGAAACTGCGTGAAATGAAACAAACAAAAGACGGGAAAAAGGTGGAAAAAGAAAAAGCACTGAAATGTGCCGGTTCAACGCCGCTATGTCCAATTCCATCGCCCTTCAAAATAATGGATTTGATGAAATATGCGCGGTCAAATAAATAGCCAACCAATTGCTTTAATTCATCTCTTTAATTTTACATAATAAAAATGACATTGATTGCAATCAGAAAAGCGTACAAAAAAGGGATATAACCGGACGCCAAAAAACTGGCCGGAATCCGAATTTCCGAGCCAAAAATGTCCGAAAATCCGGAAGTTTAGAATTCGCGAAATCAAAAACTTGTTGAAAGCCTGACATTTTGTAAATTTCCGAATTTATTTCCCGGAAACCGTAATTTTGAGCCAAAAGTTTCCGGAGTCCGGTTAAATCTCGGGAACCCATTTATTTGCATCATTTACATATAAACTAAACATTGGGTATTGTATTCCTGCTGATTCTCCACCATCTACTCTAATCCACGCAAACCCAAGATCTCCCCACAATACTTCGCTCCCTAACAAAGTCCACGAATTCATCGTCAAAATGTCCAGTTCCTTCGTGCGGATATTGATCCGATATCCGACAAATAAAAGACCATGTAGAGACTCCGTTTCGACTGGTGTTAAATCTTCCTCGCGGTCGTAAACATACTCTCGTGTTTTGCTCCACTTTCTGAAGCCGCTTTTGACGCTCAGAGCTGTGTGATAATTAAGCAATAGGTATGCATTTAGCCCTCTTTTCAAAACGTGTGCGGTAATTCCGAATTTCGACAATGGGTAAGTTCGATAGTAAAATTCGACAGTGGTTGATTTGGTAATTTTTGACAACAAACTATTTTTTTATTTTACAGTTTTTTTACCACTTCAATGCCAAAATTGCCCACTGTCGAATACTGTCGAACTTACCCACTGTCGAAATAACTTACTATCGGAATCATCTAGCACCTTTCAAAAGCTTCTAATACTTTTTATAATTTTTGCATATTTTTGTGCATTTGATCATAATATATGAAATTGAAATATCAAATCTTAATTTGTAAAGAATAATTTTTGGCTGTGTGAATATGTAACTGTACCCGCAAGAATTGGGCTGTAATGCAAAAGATGGACTAGATGGCCCTTCTCATTCCTGACATCACGAGGATAGTGGTCGATGATATTAAAACAGAGCGGGATCATCTTTTTGCTTCCACCGCTCGCTTCAACTACGCAAAGTTGTTGAAAGCCAGTGTAGTTTTGACGTAGTCAGCTGACTAGAAAAGGCCTTTCGTCCATGCGGTTCGCCTTTTTTTTGAACATTCGCTGCGCAGCTCTCTATTAAAGAAGCATAAACAGAGAAATGATACAAATCATAAATTTTAAGGTACATTTAATTTCAGTGCATACCAGGGATGTATCCGGATGCCAACCAAACTCTGGAATCCGGCATCCAAAATGTCGGCTCTCAAAAAATGCGAAATCCCGGTATGCCAGACCCAAAAATGTCCGGAATTCGGTAAATTAAAAATTTTAGAAATTGCCCTTATCTCATTTTTCTGGATCATTTTCGCCCTTCCGCGATTCAGTTTTTGGATCAATTTCTTAACAAAATCGGAAATTCAAAATTTTTTTTTGGACCGCTGGCTCTCTCCCCCCCCTCCCCCCGATTTTACGTAGTTTTTTGCCTAGAATGTCGGCTTCTGGGAAATTCTTCGGTTACCCGAACTGTAACCGAAAAACCAAACCGAAGCCTTTCGGTTACCCGAACTGTCCGAGGAATAAAAAGGGTTAAAAAGTTTAAACATTTTATTAGAAGGCGGGAATTTTTTGGATAAATTCCAGATTAAAAAGTTTTACTAGGCTGCCGGTTGATCTGGTGCGAAAAGTATGGCTTTGTGTCCCAGGTGCACGTGGTAATGTCGCCTATGGTGGATTTCTGAAAATAAAACAAAAAACAATATCATTTTTTTCCTCCACCCACATCGCACATCTCAGTGGCTGTCGCTGAGATAAATGCTGCAATAAGTAGAAGTAGCATGGCCAACAAATACAACGATATGGTAGAGGGCTGAATGAGAGAAATTTTGTATTTACAGTATCGCTTCTGATTGAAAGAGTAACGAATAGGCAAAATGGTAACCCCTGGTGGGACTTGAACCCACGTCCTGCACCCAATCCGTGGGCAGCTCTACCAACTGAGCTACCGGGGCGTCCATCTTTCTCCTTCTTTATAAGTAGGGTGTCCAAAAATATGCACATGCCTATTTTTTTCCTGGACTTGGAACGGTCTGAAACGCACGAAAAACGTGTTTTCAACTTGGTTTGAAGCTTCTAGAACGCATTTCCATGTGCATATTTTGCATATTTTTGCATATTTCGCGATTTATGTGCATATTTGCATATTTGTGCATATTTCGCTATTTATGTGCATATTTTTTTCATTTTATATGCATATTTTGGCATTTTGCAAAAAATTAGTGATCTTGGCAAGAGAAATTTGATTTTATTTCATTTTCTTAAGAAATTTTTTGAAAAAAGCGCAAAATAATCACAAAAGTTCAAAAAAGTCGTCAAAAATGCCAAAATGGTCACAAGTTCAAAAAATTCGTCAAAAATGCCAAAATCGTCACAAAATTTCAAAAAAGTCGCCAAAACACATCAAAAAAAATTGGAAATGTATCTCATCAGCAATTTTAAATGAATTTGAAGAATTTTGGGAAAATTTTATATTGAATTTGGAAAAATTTATGTGCATATTTTTTCATTTTATGTGCATATTTTGCAATTTTTGATGCATATTTTATGCGCATATTTCAAAATTTTATGTGCATATTTTTGAACACCCTATTTATAAGTGATCTTTTGCACCAGCCTTAGGCGTTTTAACCGCCTGCTTCCAACCAGCGGAAACTCTCATCCTTACAAAAGCAAACAGAAGACATCCTTATATCCTATTTTATTTCACAAGGTGAACCCCATCAAAAAAGGCGTTTATGCTAGCATTCTTTACACCCTTGGAGAGCAAAGGGCAACATTCCCCAATCCCCATTGGCCATTCGTGTGAGCTTACAAATTAGGAGATTAATCGCTGGGCAATAAATAAACTTGATTTTTATTCTTCCCCGCGATTAAATTACCAATCCGTTGCAAAAGTGAACCCAACGAAAATAAATTAAGATTGCAATTAATGGAATATATATTTGCTAAATCAAAACGGGCCCCATTTTGTTGGATTTTTTGTTATTTTATTTATTCTGACAATTTCAATGAATGTAGAATTTTATGTTGATAAGCAGAAATTTTGAGCGCCTATAGTTATTTATTGTGTAAAAAACTTATTGCAAAATAACATAATTCCAACAAATTTTGAAAAGATAAGATAAAATACAAACATTAACACTGAAAATGCGATCATCTGACAATAATAACAAATTCTGATTCAAAGTGAAATTTTGAACCTTTTCTGTAAATGCTCCATATATCCCAAGGCAAAGTGCCGTGTTACCTCTTTTAATTCCACATGTGGAATTATTTTTCAACCTCCAATTTTGGGGCTGAATTTTGCCCTTAAAAAAATGCCGGTCACGGAGCCCTATACAGAAAAAGGTAAATGGAATTTCTTACACGCGCTCAACGGCCGAAACAGCATCCCAATCGAAATAACCAACGGGTCGAGAAGAACGATGCCAAAGTTGAGGAGAAAATTGAAAAAATGGCAAATTTTTGAGAAGCATTGAAATTATCTCAGTACAATATAATCGGTAGGGGTCGACTGAGTCTGGTGGACAACTGAGTCACTGAGTCTGGTTAGAATGGGAAAAGTTTTTAATTGAGCATAAAAATTAAAGTCAAGCAACTTGTTATAAAAATATATAACTTTCTTAAACAAAAATTAAAGCAACATATTCAACAACAAAAACTAAACAAAACAATCATTAATTCAATTCTTCATGTGATAATTTTTGAAAATTCCGGCAAGAAAATCGATTATTCTTTGGAAGTTTTGTTGCATGGCATATTGATGGCGCCCAAAAAATGGTACTTGGGGTTCGTTAGGCTTAGGCCTAAGTTACCCTGGCTTGGGATTTGTTAGGCTTAGACGCCGGAATCGGCAAGCAAAAATTATCACATAAGAATTGAATTAATGCATTGTATAAATATATGAATTTTAAACTAGCCTAGAGCCCGGTGGGGAGAGGGAGTTCCCGACCCCCTTAAATTTGGTTCACGGGATTTTTACGGGAACCAAACGTTTACAGAACATCGGGTGGGGAACCCCGTCCCGGGGGGACTGATTTGCGCGCTCGCGGGGACGGGTAGGCAAATGATGATAAATTTTGAAAATTGATGGCAAATATTTTTAAAAAATATCTAAAATTTTGGATGTATCTCAGTTGGCCCAGACTCAGTTGTCCATCAGACTCAGTTGGACCAGACTCAGTTGGGCGGTTCCCCCCTAAACTCACGTCTTCTACAGTATTCCCCCTCCTTTCGTGACTGTGTCAGGGGGATTTTTTGAATTTTTTTCCGGAAATTAGGCTAAAAATAGGGTCGATCGCCCGTCAAAATTCCCCACCTTATAAAAGGAGGCGATCACTGTGCTTAAAATGGCAAGGCAAATGCCCAAATTGTTTAAGGCAAATTTGTTGTCTATTGCGACCACCACAACGCCGGCCATTGTAACAAAACAGCAACAAACTGCGCACAAAAATTTCATTAAAAAATTTTTTTGAAAATTTCTCGCCGAGTTTCAGTGCCGAAAATTGCTCTCTCAACAGAATCCAGCCCAAAATCCACACGAGCGCTTTGCTGGCGCTCATGATGGACGACGCGGCGCCGGCCGAGATCAGCCCCAACGCTTGCGCGTACGCATAATTGATGCTAGTCCACAGGGCGAGGAAAAGCAACGGTTTGAGCAGAGAGTGCCTTAACAAAAAACAGAGAAACATTTATTTATTTGATCAATCATTATTATTTATGTTTTACGGGACAAAACTGATTGATCGATTGATTGTCAACCGTACTATGAAAGTTGCCAAAATAGGGCTCTGGCCTCCCCGGATATTGTGATTAATATGTCTGCCCTTGATCAATGCAAGCGCCAGGTTCAGGCATATTTTTTCATTTAATAGATTATAAAAATTTTTGAAAAGTGCCAGGCCGCTCAAAAATGCCGTTGCCCAAAACAGGTGCGCGCGCGCGCGCGCACCAATGAGAACGGTGGGGTCGATCACCAACGTCGACTTGCGGAACTGTACAACCAACACCCAGGACACCGCGACACCAATGATAACAACAAAATTGACGGCAAACTGAATGAATGAAAGACACCAGTATATGTACTACACAATCAAATCAAATCAGCCGAACGGACTCGGCCCGATGGTCCAATGTTTTAAACATTTATCAGATCGCTTAGTATTAATTGCTTCTCTTCATCGAAAGCTTTCATTTGGTATACCACCACCACCACCCACCAGGGATGGGAGCCGACGACCTCAAAAAATTTCGGAAATCGGAATTCCGACCCCAAAAAAGTCAGAAATCGGAAGTCGGAATGGTAAAATTGCCTTATATATGAAAATCTATAATCGCTTAAAAACACCTTTATAGGTTTTCTTAGGTGCTGAAAACGATAGATCAATCAAAATTTTAGCGCGGAAAAGCATTTAAACCGGTTTTTGAACGGTTTAAAAATTGCCAAAAATGGAGATTTTTGACCAAAATTTTGTATCTTCCTGTGCACCAATCTGCACAAATTGGTATCAATCGTCAGCTCTCGGCGAGACAAATCGATCTAGTTGTGAAGCAAGTCGATCAGAGGCGATTTGGATGCCGCCGACTGAGTACCAGTGTAAAAGGGACATTTCAGTACCAAAAGTAAAAATGAACCCCCTTTCTCCGCAGACAACTGTAAACAGAAAACAATAGGCTTTAAAAATTACTGTCTGTCGATAAAAAATCAAAATTGAGAATTTAAAACGGGTTTTGAACCGGTTTAAATTTTTGAAAACTAAGCAAAAAAACGACTTTTGAGTAATAAAAGCCGGATAAAATAAAATGAAAGGCCGTGTAACGGCCCGCCAACAGCGAGCATGCGATGACGGAGCAAGTAGTGGGGCGAGACGGAGGGCGGAGGAAGAAGTCTGACGAGCGCCACTGGGGGGCGAGCGCGCGGGGACCCGCGGAGCGGGCGCGCGCAAGACCCCCAGCCGGGTACGCGCGGACTTCTTCCGGAGCCCGGAGTCTCGCCCCACCTACTGGCCGCCGTAGTTGAGTGTGCGGTACTTTGGCTGCTATTTTCCACCCTACTGTCTAACTTTTCCCCTAACGGTTTTTTAATGGTACTAAAATGTCCCTTTTATACTGGGACTCAGTCGGCCGGTATCCCGTGTCCCAACACATCTAGATCGATTTGTCTCCTTGAGAGCTGTCGAATGATACTAAATTTGTTGCAATTGGTCCACAAAAAGATACAAAATTTTGGTCAAAAATCTCCATTTTTGGCAATTTTTATACCAAAAACCGGTTTAAATGCTTTTCCGCGCCAAAATTTTGATTGATCTATCGTTTTCAGCACCTAAGAAACCCTATAAAGGTGTTTTTAAGCGATTTTAATTTTTCACATATAAGGCAATTTTTCCAAAACAAAACTATCCCCTCCGGGGCTCTCTCTGCGAAATTGGCAACAAAAAAGGGGGGGGGAAGTTGTGTTGAATTGGCACAATTTTTATGGCACAATTTTTTGTGGTTGGTGCCCGTTTGCTTCTTTGGAGGGATGATACAGTGATCCATTTTGCCAAAAATTGAATTTTTTGTTGGAACCAATTAATTGCTCCAACATTCAAAGACCAATTTCGGGACCATGATAAGCTGTTACTGTTATGTATTTAATAGGACAGAGGATTTAAATTCTCAATTTTTTAGTTTCTATTGACAAATTCGTAATCAGTGCATCAAATAGGTAACATATTTTCAAACATCAAAAATGGTGACCAAAAGGGTCCCAGATATGGGTTTTGGCCAACTTGAGGGGCCATAACTTTCTTCATAGTTGAGTCCGCGCAAAAATGTTTGCAGATTGGTGCTTTAGCCGTAGCGTGGAAGTGATTGGTACATGATTGGGGGCCATTTGTTTTTATGCGAGCTATGTGATCCAACATTTTCTTTTCCACAAATTGTTTAAAATATGATTAAAAATCCAAATCTGAAGCCCGCGTTGAATCTGGATTCCTGGATCCAGAGAAATCCAGGTCTGGATCCAGATCCAGGACGGGCTCTAATTACTCATGGGTAATTAAAAGAGAAACTTTACGGAATTTTACCAGTAATTCAAAGAAAGAATAATGACTTTGGGATCGGGGGGAGGGGAGGAACGGATTGCGCAATGCAATTAGGTTCAGTCAAGAAATTTGGGCTAGGACGGGTGAGGAAGACAATGTATATGATCAGAAGCACAATCTGATCAGCATTTTTGGGTCGGAAGGCCGTCAATTCCCCACACTTTGCATGCCCATCCTCCTCCAGCCAAATTTTGATGTTTAGTTTTTGGTGCCTTACGTTAAGAAAACCCAAAATTGTCCTATAAAATGTGTGTCGGTGTTAAATTTGAACGCAAAAACTTTCACAAAATCTAATCGTTTTTTTAATTTCATCGTTTCAATTCCGTTGGGATGCAAAAAAGCGTATAGGACACAAAATGAGATCCGTTCCAAATCAACAACAAAAAAAAAAGCATTCATCCGAAATCACTGCTCCTGCTGGACGAACACCTTGATGATCCGCTCCACCGGCTGCTGCCCGCATGCCGGGCATTCGTCCACACCAGACTGGACAGCCAACTCCGTGTACTGCTTGCAACCGACCACACAACAGCAGGGCAACAGCATGCAGTCCATGCGGCGGCAATCGAAACGCGCCGGACACGTCAAACAGCGAGGAGATGACAGCCGGTAAACATGCCGTTCAAAAACTTAACAAAAAGGAAGGCATTTTTAAGTGTTTTATTCGCTGTGACAGCCGAGCGCAGTGCGAAGTACTACTCGCCCTCGGGGTGACCCGAAGTGCGGTACTGCTCGCAGTCGGGGTGACCCGCAGCGCGGTACTGCTCGCAGTCGGGGTGACCCGCAGCGCGGTACTGCTCGCAGTCGGGGTGACCCGCAGCGCGGTACTGCTCGCAGTCGGGGTGACCCGCACCGTCGTACTGCTCGCACTAGAGGTAACCCGCAGCGCGGTACTGCTCACACTCAAGGATGACCCATGAAACAGAAACAACTTTCCCCCCCCCCCGCCCCAACAAATGAAACACGCACTGTTCAGGCGGCAGACGGGGCAGCGCGGGTCCTTGGCTGCCTTTTTGGAGCACTTGAGGCAAAATGAGGAGTGTCCGCAGGGCAGGAACACAACTTCGGTGACCGACTGGCACACGCAGCACGCGTTCACGTCGTCCGGCTGCTGATTACCACCGATGGCGGTAGACGAACGCATTCGCCCAATGAACTCCAGAAGAAAGTGCAGCGGAGACAACAGACTGAGATGGCCATCGCGCTGAAATGGGAGGGGGAAATTCTCAACAAAAAAAATTGCATGTGGCCTAGGCTTGTGTCCAAAAATCCAAGGGATAGGCTTTCGAAATTAGGAAAAAAATTTCCTGGGTTTGGACGGCGCGAAGATTAAAAAAAAACCAAAAAAATTGTTAAATGTTTTGCTTAATTTCGAGAATTAGTGTAGAGACCGGAAACTTGGACCCAAAACAAATTTGTACAAAGGTTTTGATTTTGTACAAAAAAACACAAAAAAATTTGGGGTTTGAGTCAAATGTTGACCGGCATGGCCCCCTCCACCGAAATTTTTTCTGAGTAAAAAACCGTAGGGGGTACCCCCCTTTTTGTTTTGCAAAATTATAATTTTTCTACCAGCTTCTTAACAAATTCCAGCAAAAAACTCGAAAAATTTTCTGACCCGCCTAAAAACGGAAAATGCACCCCTAAGAATCGACTTTTTTTTTTTGGCTTGACCCCCCCCCCCCGAAAATTTTTTCTGGGTACGCCCCTGGGAACCAGGCGCCTGTGTCCAAAAGCCAAAGGATGGGCCTCCAAAATGAAAAAAGAATTTTCCCGGGGAGGTTGGCATAAATTTTGGACGACGCGAAGATGAAAAAAACAGAAAAAAGTTACTAATGTTTTGCTTAATTTCGAGAATTAGGACAGGGGGGGAAGAAAGCTGTTTCGTCGCCCCAAATTTTACCCAAAAAAAAAAAATTTTTTTTTTGTTGTTGTTGTTGAGTTTTGATAGGTATAAAAAACTTGGGGGCCCACGAAATTGAGCCTAATTTAGCCAACCAAATTTTTGGGGGTTATTACAACCAGGGACGTAGCCAGGGGGGGGGCGGGGGGGGGGGAATTCCCCCCCCCCCCGAAATGAAATTTCAGAAAAAAAAACAAGAGGGGGGACCCTATTGTTTTACACTTTTACAACTTTTTGATCAATTTTCTTAACAAATTGCCATCAAAAATCAAAAAAATTTTCCCGGCGGCGCCTATCGGCACCGCCGGGCCGCTCCTGGCGCTCAAATGGGAATGCCATCTGAGCGCCGCGCTCAGATGGATCAATTCCCCCCTCCGAAATTTTTTTCTAGCTACGTCCCTGATTACAACAACAAAAAAAAACTTGCAAATTTCTGATAGGGCACAAAAAAGACGAGGTATGCGTCCTGCTTGAACGGGCAAAGGTTGAAGATGAAGGCCGAATGTTTGCTACCGCAGCTGAACATAATCTGAAAATTGTCATTTTTTTTGAAAATTTTAAGAAAAAAAAATTCTAAACCCTAGTTCATCCCTCTAAAAAATGGAAATCCAATTTTTCTGCAACTTCCCCTTAAATAACACTTTTAATAATACATTTGAATAAAAAACATAAATTGACAAAAACAAATTCCTATGAATTTTCTAAAAAAAAATTGCTGTTGGGTACCTTTCAGTTATATTACCCCCGACGAAATTTCATACGATTTTTGAACCGGATACTGTTTCAATTTGAGCAAAACCATTGGGGGGGGGGGACTTTACTTTTCTAAAAAAAACTATTCAACCGCTTCATTTTGCGAAAAATAAAGTGGTTTAAAACCCGTTTTAAACGCAAAATCGGATAAATTAAAGAGCATATTCGTGATTAACAGCCAGAATTACCCCCAAAAATGTATTTTAAGAATAAATTTGGGTGGGGGGCGGTCAAAAAAAAAACCAAAAAGTACTAAAAATTGGCAAATTAAAAAAAAAATACTTTGATTTGAGTCTCCTCCTCCGCGCACTCCAACGTGATCACCACCGGCTTGTCCATGTCGCACATTAACCCGGGCCAGAATTGGGCGTCCTCCGTGCCCGTCCATTGGTGGACCAAAACATTGTCACTGTGCCGTGCCGACACATTCCCTTCAATTTCGTGCCAAAACAGCTCCTTGGGCGACAGGGCGCACAGCCCAAACTCGGGCATTTCCATTTTGTGCTGAAATAGTAAAAAGAAAAAATTTTGGGAAATTTTTTTGGAGTAAATTCAAAAAAATCTGAACTTGACAACTTCAACCAATTCCGAAATATATGTGCCCAAAGTCGAAGAATTTATTGAAATTGTTGTTTTTGAAAATCAAAAATCGATTTAAACGCAGTGATTGTGGACTTTATAGACAGACAACGATCCCGAAAAATCGCCTTATTTCACATTTGTGTAAAAATATTTCATCAAATTGTTTGAAATTCGGATACAGAATCGCAACTGCTCGAAGTGGAAGTCATCTTCGGGTTTTACGAATTCGGAAAGCCCAAAAACAACCCTTTTCAGGACTCTCAAAAACCATTCAAATGGCACATATTTAGACGGGGGGGGGGGTCATTTTTTCAAAACCATATGGGAGATTAGTGAAATTTTAAGTAACAATTTTTTTTGTTCTAAAAATCGTCTAAGAATAGGTAATATGTTATTTAATGCAGGATTAGGTGTAATTAAGATTTTGAATCGCTTGAAATATTTGAAAAACAACTACCATTTTTAGAAAACTAAAGGGTTTCCCCTATGGGTTTTTGATTTGAAAAAACTCCCCCCCCCCCTTAAATAAGTGCCATTATCGAAGAATAAAATCTAAGGAACGGCACTGTTCTCCTACATAAAAGTTGAGGATGTAATATGTCGAGAAGTTGGGGGCCAACAGCTCCTTGATCGACTGTTTGCACATAGACCACTCCTTGACACCGACAATGTGCGGACTTGAGTCGTCGTTCATTTGGTTGGTGTTGGTGATCAAATGTCTCTTGGAAAGCTAAAATTATTACGATTACGATCATAATTAGCCGATCTCCTCCCCCGTAAATTAAATTTTTGGATTAAAAAATGTGAAATGTTTGAAAATGGCAGCATTTAGATAAAATTTGAAGGTGTAAAAGAACATTTTTAAGGGAGTTTTCGGTAGGGTGGGCGAAATCTGGTTTCAGATTCAACTCTCCAATTATAATATTAATATAGCTCAGGGCTTCCATATGTACTTGGATTCCAAGTACAGTACTTGGATTCCAAGTACAGCACTTGGAAACGGATCCTTAAAAGCGTACTATTTCCAAGCAGGGCCGTAGCCAGAAAAAAATTTTGGGAGGGGGAATTTGAACCATCTGAGCGCGGCGCTCAAATGGCTTTCCCATTTGAGCGCCAAGGGATTTTATTTGAAGGAATTTTCAAAAAAGTTTCAAAAATGCAAATTTTTTTGGTAATCCTGTAGTTTACAGGTCCCGAATTTTTTTTTTTTAAATGAGTTTTATGCAATTCTGAGAAGTCCTCGGGGGTTATCGAGGTCGCAGATCTCGAATATGACCTCAGATTTATCGTATGACATCATCTAATCTATGATTTCAACATCTAAGATTTTTTGAAAAAATTTTTTTTTTATTTGCTTGTGTTATTCAATACGGCATGATGTTTGAATTTGTTTTTACGCATGAAAATATGCAAAGTTGTAAACAATGGTGACGATAAGTTAGAATGGATGTTGATGGCCTGCGTACATGGGCGGTGCAATTGCTGGAATTGCGGTTGTCCCTCCGTATATCCATCAGTCCGTCAATCATGTACAAAATTTCGTTGATCCATTAACCGGCACACATACAAATCATGTGGAGAATTTCTGGAAGAATTTGAAGCAAAAGAACAAAGCGATGTCGGGAACGCAGCGTTATATGCTGCCTGGTTATATGGACGAACATATGTGGCGCCAATTTAATGGCAAAAAAACACTTGCGGCCTTTGAAAATATCTTTGACCAAATTGCTCAATTTTATGTTGTCAATGCTTGAATTGTTATGCATATTTTCATGCGTAAAAACAAATTCAAACATCATGCCGTATTGAATAACACAAGCAAATAAAAAAAAAATTTTTTCAAAAAATCTTAGATGTTGAAATCATAGATTAGATGATGTCATACGATAAATCTGAGGTCATATTCGAGATCTGCGACCTCGATAACCCCCGAGGACTTCTCAGAATTGCATAAAACTCATTTAAAAAAAAAAAATTCGGGACCTGTAAACTACAGGATTACCATTTTTTTTTTGATTTTTGATGGCAATTTGTTAAAAAAAGTTTAAAAAATTTGTCAAAAATTTGTAAAAGTGCAAAACAAAAGGGTCCCCCCTCTTGTTTTTTTTTCCTCAAATTTCATTTTGGGGGGGGGGGGGGAATTCCCCCCCCTTCCCCCCCCCCCCCCCTGGCTACGGCCCTGTTTCCAAGAATGTACTTGGAAAATGAGAATTTAGCCGTGAGTGTTGAAAACTTTGGAATTTAATGGAGAAAATCACGTTTTGGCATTGTGTAGTTCAAAATATTTTAAATGGCCATTTTATCCCAAAACATTGGATCTCTTGAATACTGTATTTCTTATTCTTATTTTTTTGTTATTTTTTCCAACAATTCTTAATAGCTATATTTTGAAGAAGTTTTTTGTTTTTTCTTATTTACTATTTCCAACATATTTTTGTTCGATTATTTAACAAAATTCATTAAAATTTTCAAAAAAATTTGCGGCGGCGCTTATGCAAATCTCTTCACAACTTGAGTCAAAAATTCAAAAAAATTTGCGGCGGCGCTTATGCAAATCTCTTCACAACTTGAGTCAAAAATTCAAAAAAATTTTCTTGTGCCTATCGGCACCAGGGTTGCCGCGGGTTACCCGAAACCCGAGAGCCAAAACCCGGTCTTTTTCTCAACCCGAAACCCGACCCGAGATCTGGGTTTTGAGAGGAGGGGGCGCCGCCACCGAGAAAATTTTGAATTTTTGACTCAATTTGTTACAGGAAATTAGTCCAGAAACCCCAGTATTTTTGCCCAATTTTTCGTTAAGGGGAGGACTGAATAAATATTAAGTAAAGAATTCGCTTCAAATTTCTCATTGAAATGTCAAAACTCAATAAAATAAAACCAATATATAGGTAAGAATGTTTAGCCAAAATCAGAACAACATTTTTAAGATTCGACCCCTCCAGGTCAGAGGGAAATTGCCCTAAAATTTTAGAACTTTTCCTTAAACTTTCGAATAAAACAAATAAAATCAAAACAAAAAAGTACCGTATTTTCAAAAATTTGGTTACAAATCTTTTAACGATTTGAGTCAAAAATTCAAAATTTTCTCGGCGGCGCCTATCGGCACCGCCGACCCCCTCTCCTAGAATAAAGCAAAAGTCTCAAAAAAAGGAGGCTGTTTTCGACGGCTGGTATAATACTCACAGATTTGGACGAATAGTTTTAGAGAAAAGTTTAATATTAAATCAAATCTTCAAATTCGGCTTTGAAAATTAAACATATTCTGTAAGGCTAATTATGTACATTGTACAGTGGCTACGGTTGGAACATGTACTGTGTGTGTACCGTACATGCACACGTTGGGCACTTGTTGTTGAGTGTGTACTTGTACTTTTTGAACATGTTAACGTGGGAATAAAAGGAAAATGTATTTGAGAAACATTATTGAAGAATTCGACGCAACATGTGGCACATATACAATGAGACAATCATGCAAATTTTTTTGACTCCACCCCCTATATAAATGGGTATCTCGGCGAAATCACAACAACCATACTGATCAATCATATTATCAAAATAATTATTAAACATTTTCAGTAAGAGTAGATGTGCACGTTGTATAGTATCAACATGTACTATGTACAGTACATGTGCGCGTTGGGACACTTGTTGCGCAACGTGTACTGCTTGAACATGTGCGCAACATCAGACAACAATTAGCGTGCTGATGAGAAATTATGGTGACGCTTCATACGATAATTGTACCCGCATTCAACATTTGCAATTGATTTGGAAATTTAATTTCCCCAAATACGGAACGACATTTCGTTAATCCAGAGACGAGTTCAATTCCGGAGCCGGACATTTGAGCACAAGTCATTTGGGCACGAGTCATTTGGGCACCGAGTCTTTAGGGCACCGAGTCATTTGGGCACCGAGTCTTTAGGGCACCGAGTCATTTGGGCACCAATTCCGGATTTTTTTAAAAATAATACATTACGAAATAGGGTAACACTGTGGTTTGTGGGCTCCCAGTCGATAAAAAAGTGTTTCTATGGGTATTCAGGAGGTGTAGAATCCGAATCTGAATTCTGTTTTGACCAAATGCGTCCGAACCCGAATTCGAACAAATTTGGAAAGTTTAGAGCTTTTGGGTTCGGGTTCGCATTTGGTCGAAACGGAAGTCAGATTCGGATTCTACACCATCTGATACCCATAGAAATCGGAATGCTGTGATTGATGATTCTTCCTTCCGTTTTCCAAAATGGATGGAAAATCTGTGCATTTGTCATCGGACTCCATCAACCGGCCTCCGATTGGTCCGTCCATTCAATCACTTCCCCCCCCCCATTCCATCGGATTCATCCAAAATTTGTCAATAATTTAATACAAATTCATTATTAAATAATTTATTGAATTAATTTAGCAAATGAAATTGCTCATAATAAACGTCTTTTTCCTTTTAATTGCCTTGAAGGCATTTGCTGTCCCCGGAGGGTAATTATTAAAATAATTATATTAAATAAATAAATGAAATATTTAGGCATTATTCGGAGAGTACCTCGTGGGGTGCATGCAAATTGGAGAAAAACGGACTGTTTAAGCTCGAAAAAGGATGCAAAACGTATTTTTTGGGGTTTTCAACAATTTTATAATTTTCAAATTAATGCTTTTAGCCTTCAAATTTGCTACAAAAGCAAATTGGCTACCGGAACTTCAAAGTTTGGGGGGCAATTTCGATTGGGAAAGCGTGTGAATGAAAGGCCTCTTTGTGATTGTGCCGGAGTTGTGGCACGTAAGGAATGGCATGCCCTGAACGTCTCCAAAATCAGTGACAGAATCTTTACGATTCAGTCGAGGCGAGCTGTTTTTTGGCATAAATTGTTGATCGGTTTATAATTTAAGCCTTGGACTTGATGGACAATTCACTTCCGTTTTCCACATCAAGCCGAACGACTTTATTGAGGCAATGAACATATCCAAAGGTTTTGGACAAAGTTTTTAATGCTTTTAATAAATTTTTTTACAGATTTTGGGCCGATTGAAACAGACTTTCTAAAGGCGCTGCATTTGGGGGCATTTATGAAAGATTTTGATGGAATGGCATTTCGCATTATGGCACTGGACCTTCTTTCATCCATCGGACAAAATGGCACCGGATTGTGCAAGAAAACGGTCCGAATTTGTAATTTAAAGATGCTTTAAAATTAATTGATTCTTTTTTAAGTGTGCCTTTGAACCGACCACATTGAAAGAAGACCATTTTGGCACAAATTGTACGGAAATTGTTTTCCCTGCGGAGGTTCCCAAATTTGTGCTCAACGTTTTGGCATCCCCATACCTTCTTGTTTGTGACGAACATGAATTTGATATAGACTCTGTTGAACAACTTCCGGCGGGTTATATCGAAAACCAATACCAAGACTACGTCAATGCCTGCATGCAAGTGCCAACTGAAAAATGCCAATTGTAAATCTTTTTGATAAATCTTTAGCAATTTCATTTTATTTTTAGTCACGTCGAGGTGTACGCATGCTACAAAAGTACAAATAAATGGCCCGGAAACAGTTCTATTGCCGAATTGTGCCGAGAACATCTCGGCGTGGATTCGACTTCGAATGTCGCGGGGTTCCGTGTTCGAATTTGTGTCCATCGTGAAGGACAGTTTCTTGTCGTTGAATCTTTCTTCAAGCTTTCCTTCTCCGACGAGACGTATTCTTTTAAATAATATTGTAACAAAATAAATTAACTAATATCTTTTAAAGCTTTGAAACAAAATGGAATTTTCCGATTACATTAGATGCAATTACGGGGTCCATGCAAACGTTTCCCATTTTTTTCATCGAATTTGGAAACGGGCCGCAACAAAGCGCAATTCGGCAGAAAAGCGGCGGAGAAACCATGAACGGCAGTAATTGGAATATCGATGTGAAATAAATAAAATTATTTTTAATTTTATTTTAATCTTTTAGAATGACGGCATCGGCTCCGTTCTCAATGAGATTGAACAGGAAAAGATCAATGGAACCTGGGCCAAAAAGCTCCATTTTGTGCCGCCGTCGACTGATCGGATGGAGATTTATTTTCAAATTGCCAATCCCGAATTCTCGAAGTTAATCACTCGAAGCTCGCATTTGAAGTCTTACGAAAACTACCCGAACAGGGTCAGTCAGGACAGTGGAAAAACATATTTATTCCATCTTTAGTCCACTCCTACGCCATGTGAAGTGTATGGGAACGATTGTGAAGAGATCCGTGAAATTCTAAAGAGGATTGAGGATTTGGAATCGTGCCATAAAAATAGACCCGCTCTCCCAGATGATGCCGTAAATTAGAAAAGATTAATAATGCCATAATAAACCAATCGATTTTAGTTTAAACTTCCGCCATGGAAAAACCCTCCAGCGGCCAGCCCGTTCAATTCATTTAAGAAGCGCAGCGAAAGTTTGAGGTGCCATGGCGGAGACGTTCCTTGTAACAAGGAAAGTCTGCACAAGGAATACATTGAAGCCCGAAAGAGTGTGTTTTGTTTTTGCATTGATTAAAATTGATTTTGTTATTTTAAATGATGCTAATAAAGTGAATGGAATTGTTTAAGCATGTAGACTTGTGCCAGAAGAAGGGAACCGCCGGAAAAAGCGTCAGTACCTGCCGGAAGAAAACAATACAAAATGGACTGAATTCCCGATCAAGATCGGCTTTCGCGAAAAAGATTGTATAATTTTGATTTGTAATAAATTAAACAAGCATTTTCAGTGCCTAAGCCCTACACAGCATGGAAAACTGCCATCAAAGAAGCATTCAATTTGATTATGTGCGTTTATTTTTACAAATTCGTTTATTCTACCCAATTTTTGTACAGGAAAGAAACATGCGTGCGATTTAAAATTATTGGAAAGGTCCCTGAACATGTTTTCGGTGTTTTTGGCCTTCATGGCATTGGCTTTAGCAACCGCACTCCTCCTCATTGTAATTCAACTTTTTCATACCGGACTAATTAAAGTTGAGAAAAAAATATTTAAAACCCTTATAAAAACATTTGTTTTCCCTGTTTCGTGTGCGGCGAATCTGCAATTGGCAGAATGGGCGGCTGGCAAGAACTTAAGCTTGGGATAAGAAACCCTCTCTGCCAGGTTTGTTTTTTGTTTATGTTTATCAAAATAATGGCAATTAAGCAATTGAATAAGTCCGTGGCCGCCGCCCATGAACTTTTGCATGCACTTGGCCTTTGGCATAAGTTTGAACGAAGCGACGCTCGCAATTTTACCATCATCAGAGGGGACAACGGCGTTATCTTTACAACAAAATTTATCGATTTTATAAAAATTTGCAGGGGTTGCAATTTGACGCCATTGGAACCCCGGCATTTGCCGAGATCGGCACCCCCGGTCTCGCTCGCTATTTATGCGGCGTGAAATGGCTTAACTTTACGGGGGCGGGGTACTAACCATAGATTTATTAAAATTATTCTAAGTAGCCGAGTTGTCCGTAGCCGAGTTGTCCCCGTAGCTGAGTTGTCCTGAGCCGAGTTGTCCGTACACGATTTATTCATAGTTTTAGAAAATTTGAATTGCGTGCCATTTTTTAAGGTTGGCATTCGCATCCCTGCAAAAAGTTTTAAGCTAAAACTATTGTTAAGCCAATAAATGATTTTTTTAAATGAATTGACTCGCTTGACTTTTTTTAAAATGATCCTTTTCATTTCGAGCTTTCAAATGGCATCTTGTTTGCTTGATCTGGTTGAATTTAAAAAAATTAACGACTTTCAAATGTTGCTAGCACTAAATTAACTGCGCCAACCGAGCTACAGGTCTTTTCGACACTGGACATTCCAACTATTATTTTTAGAAATTTTTTTAAATTCGAAAAAAAGTTCGAGTCCGTGGTGAAATTGTTTCGAAATTTAGGACAGAATTCGGATTCTACGGCCAAGAACTACCCTTTTGGCAAGTTTTAAAACTCAGTGTCGAAATGTCCTGCAACGCTCCAACCCAGGGTTGCAGCCAAACACTGATCAGAATTAATAAATTTTACAATACCAAATATTTTTTATTATGTCTATAACCAATCATCCGTAACAAAATACACAATATAAATTTAATTTTATTTAAGTGGTCAATATTAGTGTTAGGCAAATGGGGTTTTTCGGTAATCGGTAACGGTAAATCGGTAAATTACCGTTACCGAAAAATACCGAAATCTCAACATTTTTCTCGGTCGGTAATCGGTAACGGTAATTCGGTAAATTACCGTTACCGAAAAATACCGAAATCTCAACATTTTTCTCGGTAACGGTAAATCGGTAAATTACCGAAAAAATCCCGATACCGAAAATTACCGGCCAAAAAATTCGGTATACCGACCGGTAATCGGTAATTTTTGGAATTTTTAAATTCTATTTAAAATGAACCAACAATTTATTCAATACTTATAATTGATAATGGGCAATGTTTTGTTTAGAAAAATAAGCATCTCAGCTGTTGCTGGGTTTAATAAATTGCGGCGGTAATTAAAAACATCTCTTGCTACAGAGAAAATCCTTTCGCTTTCAACAGATGTCGCTTGCGCCGAAAGGTAGCGGCGAACAATGGGGGACAAAATAGGGAACATTTTTTCATTCTCTTTCCAATAATTGAAAGGATCACTGTCCAACGGCTCCAAATCCGCTTTCCTGTACAAATTCAATTCAAATTCAATGTCCTCAGCCGGTTGACTTGAGCCCTTTGTTGGCGTTTTTCGAGCAACAAATTTATTCGCGCGGGACGCAAAGAAATCACCGCACTTCTTTTTTGGAGATGGAGGCCTTTCTAAGAAATAATTTAATAGAAAAAGTCGAACAAATGAGAAAAGGCATTTTTTAATTTAAGATAGTAAGTACCCTCGTCAATATTAGCTACATCAATTAGAATTTCTCCGCTATTGGTTTGCAGAATGTCCGATTTGATCCATGAATGAATTTTAGAGACAAATTCCAAACGGTTTGGCACAAATTGGTCCTTGAATCTAGGGTCAAGATAGTGGGCGACGGCATAAATCCTATTAAAAATGAATTAAATTTCGAGTTTTTTTTGGCTGACCTTTTGACATTTTGTATAAAGACCAATATTCCAAATTAAACTCATATTCAATCTAAAAACACAGAGGGAGAATCGTCGGATAGCAATTTAGTCAATAAATTAGGGGGAATTCATCCAATTCAAGACATTATTCGCCAAAAAATTAGCATTTAAAAAAATTACCGATTACCGAAAATTACCGCGGTAAACAGAAATGGCTCGGTCGGTAATCGGTAACGGTAATTCGGTAAATTACCGTTACCGAAAAATACCGAAATCTCAACATTTTTCTCGGTCGGTATACCGAATCGGTAATACCGAAAAAATTACCGCGGTAATACCGAAAATTACCGCGGTAATACCGTACCGTGCCTAACACTAGTCAATATCATCTGATAACAATGCCACGCTTTTACCAAGAAACAATTGGCTATTGGGAAGGGCTTTCTTTCAAAGACACGGCGCTTATCAACCGCATTTATTGCAATGGCAATCTTTCAATAAAAATATTATGATTGTGAAGCATTATTTGTTTTAAATTTGTGAATTTGCGTTTTTAATTTCAGACACTTGCAAAGAAAAAGATTGGTGCGAAAACGGCGGCTACCTCAACCCAAATGACTGCTCGAAGTGCATTTGTCCGGACGGATTCACCGGACCGTACTGCCGCTTGCTTAAATTTAGTAGAAAATATAAAAACAATGAAATATTTAAACAAATAAATTAATATTTCAATATAAAAAATAGAAATATTTTACAAATAAATTAAGATTTAAAAAGAAATATTTAAACAAATAAATTAAGATTTGAATATAAAAAATAAAAATATTTTAACAAATAAATTAAGATTTAACTATAAAAAACAAAGAAATATTTAAAAAATAAATTAAGATTTGAATATAAAAAATAAAGAAATAATTTAACAAATAAATTAATTAACTATAAAAAACAAAGAAATATTTAAACAAATAAATTAAGATTTGAATATAAAAAATAAAGAAATAATTTAACAAATAAATTAATTAACTATAAAAAACAAAGAAATATTTTAACAAATAAATAGAATTAAAAATAAAAAAAGAAATATTTTAACAAATAAATAAGATAAATATAAAAAACAAAGAAATTTTTAACAAATAAATTAAGATAAATATAAAAAAGAAAAAAATATTTTAACAAATAAATAAGATTTAAACTGCGAGGACACAAGCGGCACGCCCCGAGAATTGGAAGCTGAACGAACGAACAAAGTCCTCAAGCCGAGGATTAAGTGCGGGGTCCTGGACCTGTATGCCACTGTTATTGGAGAATCAAGGCATTTTAATTTGGGTTTTGGCGTCCACCCCGACTTTGCCCTCCGCTTACTTTAAACTTATTTCAGGCCAATGGCAAAAAAGCGCGCATTCAACTGACATACTTGAATGAAATGTTTGAATGTGTCGATCCGTGCAAAAACTATGTCCTAATCAGTTACAGAAAAGACAAAAGGGCGCAAGGCATTTTCAATTTATTTTATTTATTTATTTTTAATTTGTCCTTTTTTAGGCGCAAGACTTTGCTGCCCTGCCGCACTCCGTGACAACGTAACAAATGCCTACAAGAACTGGATCGAATCCGAAGAGCCCAACGTGGACTTTATCATTTCCGCGCACATTTCCACTGATTTAACCAAACCAACGACGTTGTTTGACTTGAATTATGAGGCTGGTAAGAGTTTATGAAACAACGCCAAATTAATTTTTGCTTAGGCACCGTCAAACTTACCAATTCCGACGCTTGTGTTTCCCCTGAAAATCTTTATATTGAGAAACGAAATCCGGGAACAAATCTTGTATGTCTGAATGATTCTGGGCGTGTAGACCCAAAATGTCTGTGTAATGGAAAAGCCGAATGTCTTTCGCAACAAAAATGGTCCAACGCCACTTGGAGCTGTCCTGTATTTGTGGTGAGTTAGTTGAAAATAACACAATAACGTTCAAACGCATTCCCTTTTAAAGATTAATGGCCAAATTCGCAAAATAATGTCTGAAAAAGATTTTCATGCGCGCCGTGTAGTCGCCAGTGTTTTGCTGTTCCAGCTTGGCCTGTTCTGTTCCTGTTCTGTTCCTGTTCTGTTCTGTTCTAAGATTTCAGAACAGCACAGGAACAGGAACAGATTCAAAATCCCTGGAACAGGAACAGAACAGGAACAGAACAGGCCAAGCTGGAACAGGGTAAAAATTGAAGAATTGAACTTGATTGAGTAATATATTTGAAATTTTCCAATGATTCATTATGGTCTCACGTGGCGCAGTGGTTAAAGTGTGTGCCTTGGTTCAATTTTGTCTAAGGTTCAACTTTTCCTAGTGAAATTCTTTTTTATTCTTTTTATTTAATTTTTTTCGTATAATGGTGAGTGATGCCTGGGGCTGTGGGTTCGAAACTTCGAACCTCCGACTGTGTAGATGATTTTTTTTTCTCACATTATATGAACTTTGATGGTAATTTTAAAAATATTTTAGATTTTTATTTTTTGAAGGCATAGATATTATTTATTTTTCTTTAAATTGAGAAAAAATCATAAGGGGGGGGGAGGGGCTTTTTGTTTTCTAACTTTTAAAAATTAAGACCAATTATTTAAAAAACTCTCAAAAAATAGACAACCCGGCCCCTCCCATTCTAAAAAGCTTCAAAAAATGGTTGCAAATCCCTTAACAAATTAAGTCAAAAATTCAAAATTTTCTCGGCGGCGCCTATCGGCACCGCCGACCCCCCCCCCCTCCCCCCTGATGTAAAGCAGAAGCAGAATTCTCAAAAAATTTTGAATTAGGGCTGCTCCCCATTCTCAAAATTGGGTCGCCCCCGACTCTCGACATGACCAACCCCGACCTCCCCGATTTTCCTGCCCCCAAGGGGTCGGGATCAAACCTATTTTGAACCTAACTTAAAATATTTTCGTAAAAGTCTCGGATTTTTGGGAGCAAATTCTCGAGTCTCGGGGTCAACTCTTGGTAAGGTTAGGTCTCGAGCATCACTAGCAAGTGATGAGCACTCTGTTCAATGAATCATCGATTAAAATTTCAGTCTGAATTTCACTCGGAAAATTTTTAATTTGGAACAGTCTAAGAACAGTTTACTCTGTTCTGTTCCTGTTCTGTTCCTGTTCCTGTTCTGTTCTCGAGGTCGGAACAGAACAGGAACAGAACAGACAGGCTGTTCTAAAATTTGAGAACAGAACAGGAACAGGAACAGGTTCAAAATTGTTGGAACAGCAAAACACTGGTAGTCGCAACACTATATTGCTTTGTGAGTGTTTTTATTTTTGTTTGTCTCTTTTATCATTTATTATCATTTAAAATTCAAATTACAGAGGCCCGAAGGCACGCCACAAAGCTTCTGGGGCTATCGCGAAAATGCGACAATAGACCTGATTCGGGTGGACGAAGTCCAATGTTTGCACTATAAAGCAACTGGTGTGAAGCCAGAATTCAAAAGTTTGGATGTTGAACACAAGCAGTTCAATCAAAGTGCGCAAACCATCAATGTCTTTATGTGGGGAAGAACAAAAAACGGATAAATCAGAGATGAGAAAGTTTGATCGTACAAATCAAATTCAGAAAATCATTATGTATAATTGAAATTAATTTTCAATACTAAGGATTCGGTTCTGGTTATGATACTTCCCAAGGACAGAGCTGTTGATTCTAAGGATATAACGGAAAATTTGGTAAAATCCAAGGATGTCAAAAAAATGTCTCCAACCCCAATTTTTGGAATCAAAAGTGCGCAAAATAAGGGATTTGCAAGCAAAATTTTAGAAATACGGGTTTATTTTTGAGTCCGGTGGTGCTAATAGGCGCAGCCGGGGGAATTTTTTGAAGATTTTAGCAATGTTTGTTATGAAAATTACACCAAAATTAACGTAAAAATGATCAAGAGATCCAATGTTTTGAGCTTGGTATCCATGGACGAATCCGAGCCCTGCTTTAACTTGCCTCAAATTATTGGATAAATATATTTTAAAGAGTGAAGAAAAACTCAAATTATTAATGAACAGAGGGATGCTATTTTTAGGTTTTTACCTATTTTTCCTGCGGCATAGTTTTGGTAAGTTTAAGTCAAGTCCCGCGCCCTGTGATGATTATGGTGACGATTGTGAAGAGATTCGTGAGATTTTGAAGGCGATTGATGATTTGGAAACGTGCCATGGAAATAGATAGACCCCTTCTCCCAGATGATGCCGTAAATTAGAAAAGACTCTAATGCCATAATAAACAAATCGATTTTAGTATCTTCATCTTTGTCTTTAACTTCAATTTTATCACATCATTTTTTGAGATTCTGCTTTACTTTTAGGGTGATCGGCGGTGCCGATAAGCGCCGCCGAGAAAAATTTTGAAATTTTGACTCAATTTTGTTAAAGAAATTTCATCAAAATTTTAGCGTAATTAAGCATTTTGCTTCGGAATTTCGGGGAAAACTGGTTTACGTAAGAGTTGAGGATGTCCGGCGGCGCCGACAGGCACCGTCGGGGAAATTTTTTGAACATTTTAATGATATTTGTTAAGAAAATTGAAGCAAAAATTCAGGAAGATGTTATGAATTGATTTCAAAAATTAGGGTTCAGCCCCGACCCCTCGGGGGCGGGAAAGTCGGAGATGCCGGGGTTTGCCATGCGGGAATCGGGGACGACCCGATATAAGCACGATTTGATCGCAATATCCGCAGGCTTCGTCCTCGTTGATAAATATGCTAAAAAGTTAATTTTATAAATGGTCAAAAGCACTCAGAATTCAAATGCACCATCAATTTTGAGTTACAAAAAATTTCTTTACTGTCGCAGGTTATGAAATCTTTCAATTTTATACGTTTTGAGTTTACTTTTCATATCCAACATTTAAAATATAAATTACTCAATTAAGTAATCCATCAATTGCTTATTATGGCCGATGCAAGTTAAGAATCAACGTTCGATTTGGACCAATTGTTCAACGACACAAGTAACAAAAAAAATATATATTTTTATTTATTTATTTGTATTGTTGCATTAAGTCGTTATTATTGGCGAACAATTGAAAGATTGGTGCCGAAAAGTTTGCTGCAAATGGACCGTCTTAATCATCGCAATTTTGGCAATTGGCGGTCTTTTAATGGTCATTTTGTTAAATTAAATGAAATTGTTTTTAATAAATAAAGTTAAAATATAATTTGAACAATTTTCAGTTCCAATTCCAAGAAATGAGCACCAAAATTGAACAACAGCAAGCGGAACCATTGGAACGACAAAATCAAATTCAATTCCAATTTTTGAGTCAGCAAACGCATTTATTGAAAAGTTTGGTGGTGAATGAGCAATATTCCAACAATTTTTGGCAATTCTTCACAATTTCGACGTTGGCAATCGCTCTTTTCGCTTCGAAGGTGCTTAAATTTGCCGCTATTTCATTGACTGAGTTTTTTATTTAGTTTTATATATTCGGCTACAGGTCTTTTCGACACTGGACGTTTCGACACTGGACATTTCGACACTGGACGTTTCGACACTGAGTTTTAAAAGTTGCCAAAAGGGTCCTTCATAGAGTTTGTAGGCCGTAGAATCCGAGTCTGAGGTCCATTTCGACCCGATTTAGAACCCCAAACCCGAATTCGAACAATTTTTCGAAATTTTCAAAAAAACCAATTTCGCCTCAAAATCTTCAAGAAGCAAAAAATTACAACAAAAAGGCAAGCAGAGATCAAATTCATGCTTTTTAAAAGATTTTGAGACGAAATTGGTTTTTTTAAAAATTTTTGAATTTTCGAAAAATTGTTCGAATTCGGGTTTGGGGTTCTAAATCGGGTCGAAATGGACCTCAGACTCGGATTCTACGGCCTAGAAACTCTATAAAGGACCCCTTTGGCAACTTTTAAAACTCAGTGTCGAAACGTCCAGTGTCGAAATGTCCTGACGATATATTGGATCGAATTAAAAAAATAGAGGCTCCATTTAAATAATATTTTTTAAAACCGAATTTTAAATTTGTACTTTTTACTTTGCAAAAATCTGATTCGTTATAAAGATGAAAAAAATCTCTTTTTTTTCTAAAAATTTCAAAAATCTACACCTTTAGAAAGGAAGGAAGAAGCACATTTTTAAAATTAAAAAAACTAGCTGGCACTTTTGGGAGGAAGAAAATCAGAAAAAATTTGACATTTTAATTCATTTGTAGAAAAAGGAAAAGCCGAGGACTCTCTATGAGAATTTAAAGGCAGTATTGTACCATATAACGGCTCCATTTTTCAGGCTAATTTTTTTCAGAAAATATTAACAAAATTTGCAATTTTAAGACAATTTTGGCTATTTTTCTGGCAAAACCAATGGCAGAATAGAAAATGTTATAAAAACAAAATTATTCGATTTATCTATGAGTTAGCCAACCATTTTTCTGGTAATTTTTTGCTCACCAAAATCGGATGAATTTAAAAAAATGCAGAACTCAGCTTAAAGTTTGAGATTTCAAATGAAATGAAAGATAAAGATGCAGCAAATTAGGGCATTTTTTACTTATTGAGAAGTTTTCTCCATTTAAAAAAATTAAAAGTTAATGTCAATTTTTTGTAAAATTATTTTCAATAAACGTTGTTGCTGTCGTTACTGAAATGGGTTATGGATATATCCCATTCTGATCACGCTTGTTGTCTTCATGATGGCCTACGTGTCCGATCGCAAAGTGTTTAAGCTTAATTTTGAATAGTTTTTAGAATTGTCTGAATCGGCGTTGTCTGTCTATTCCAATAGTGGAAAATTCACGGCACCTTTGGCATGATTTTAATTGCTCCAACTTGAGTATTCTTCATATTTCTGCTTTTTTACGGGTGCATTTTATTTCATTTTTGTAGACCAATTTTTTCCACAAAAAAAGGATAGATTTTCGGTAAATTTTTAGAATTTTCAAGATTTAAAAAAAATGTGATATAAATATGGTACTTAGACAACCCTAGTCTGAATTGGTACAGTTCATAAACCCCCGGGCGGTCTGGGTTCGGGTTTGGTAGCCCTCGCATCTTAGTATGTGCACAAAAAAAAAAAATTTTTGAGGTCTCGGAATTCCGATTTCCGCAAAATTTTAAGGCCTCGAAATTCCGATTTCCGAAATTTTTTGAGGTCGTCGGCTCCCATCCCTGATATGTACATGTAATTCTAATTTCAACTACAATTTTTAGTTCCAATTCCAAAAAATGAACACCAAAATTAAAGAGCAAAAGGAAACATTCGAACGACAAAACATCAAATTTTGGGTGAAGAACTGAAAGTTGCTCAGACGAAGTTTTCATTGGAAGATGAAAGGGGGGAATTGCGACAAATGGAGGATGCTCAACAATCGGTGAGCAAGAAGGCATGTCCGAGAGTCTCGGTCTCGAGTCGATAAATTTCTTGTTTTTTTGGGTTTCGGTTCTTGATAAATTTCAAGTCTCGAACATCCCTAGTGAGCATCATCTACCTCCGATTACCCGAAGTTTCGTCCATCCCTGTTGATTTTGAAGCAAATTTAAAATTATAAATTTTTGTTCAGATTCAATTCCAATTTTTGAGTCAACAAATTGAACAGCAAACGCATATTTTGAAAAATTTGATGGTGAATGAGCAATATTCCGACAATTTTTGGCAATTCTTCGTAATTTCGACGTTGGCAATCGCTCTTTTTGCTTCGAAGGTGCTTAAATTTGCCGTCTATAAAACTCCTGCAGAATTGAATTGCACAAATCGTTGTGTTATTTGCTTCTGCCAACAGATGAAGTGATTGAATGCGTTTGTTCATTTTAATCGTTAAAATTCAGAAATTTGTATACAAATACATACATACCTATATTTTAAATTTGCATTTTTTGAATAATATATTTTACAATTTTTAATAATGATTTAAATTAGAGTAGGCCGTGACCGTGATTTTTGGTAAAGCCGGGATTAAGCGAAATCGTGAACAGTTCTGATAGAATAGGAATATATTTGGCGAAACAAATTTTATAAGCATCTAATTTGGGAATTTTTAACACTTTATATATTTTATATGTACTCCATATTAATGGGAGCAATTTTTAAAAATTGCTCACTCCACTATATGTAGATAGATACTCCCCAAAAATCCGATTACCCGAATTCAGGACAGGATTGCTATATTTTTGTTTGATCAGCTCGGTGTTCAAGCCAAAATAAGGACGATTTTTTAGCGTGAAAACTGTAACCGGAACCGTTAACCGGGGGTCAAACCCGGGCGATTAAAGCACCCTTATTCAATTTTGAAAATTTACCGGTGGGATTTTCGGGATAAATGCGAATTCGGAAGGGTCAAAAAATCCGGATTCCGGACCAGGGCAAAATCCGGCCGGCACCGGTCCCTAGTAAATACAGTATGGTATTTGGGTTACCCTGGTTAAAATGGGGAAGAACTCTTTTTGTAATGCATTTTTGTATCTTTTTCTTACTCCGCCGGTCCCTTTCACTCTTCCGTTCTTCTCCCACTCTCTGCAAAACCCAATGAACGTGAAACTGCTAATGAAGAGTGAACACACGCAAGGAGCAACAATTAAGGCAGACATAATAGTGTGAATGATAGTGTGCACACAAAATCTGACCCCGAATTTGATTGTTGCTTTACTTCTATTTTCCCTTCAACGGATGGGGGAAAGTTTTTCAGCAAAAGATTATTGACCTTTTACGTAGTGCGGGGCATCAACCTCCATCATATGTTGAAAGAATATTTTTCATGCCAAAAATAAACATTTTGCTGCATTTTGAACATTTTGTAAAATGCCCTTATTTCGGAACCCAAAAAATCTTATTGTTTGCCCTTGATGTCCTTATTTTTGAAAATTTTCGATACGACCACTGGTTTAAAAGCTTGCCGGGGGTTTTCGAGGTATATTAAAAGGGTTCCCCCTATAGTTTTTTCCTCAAACAAAAATTTTCAGGGGGGGGGGGGGCTGCAAGCACTCATTTTCGAAATGCCATCAGAATGGGAGTCCCGATTTTTTTCGAATATTGTGAAGTATAGCGGCTTTTTTGTTCCTGAACCAATTCCGAAAAATGATATGTCGTTGAATAGGTCTCGATGAGACAAATCGATCTAGGCATTGCTCCGTCATCGCATGCTCGCTGTTGGCGGGCCATTACACGGTCCTTCATTATTATATCCGGCTTTTGTTACTTAATAGTCGTTATTCCTTAATTTTCTCGGGTTTTCCTTAATTTTCAAATTTTTAACCGGTTCAAAACAGCTTTAATTCGCAATTTTGATTTTCTTTCAACTAATTCCTAATTTTGAAATCCAGTATGAGTGATTTTTCCCTTTTTTTAATCAGTGGGCAACTGAGTCCCCAGTCAAAAGACACTTCAGTCCCGGGTCTGTAACTCGACTCCTAAAAATCGGGTCAACTTCTCTCATGTCTAAATCGCTTTGTCTTATCGAGACCTATTCAACAACATATCATTTGTCGAAATTGGTTGAGAAACAAAAAAGCCGCTATACTTCACAATAACTCGGTTGACCGCTATGCGCGCCCACTCCCGCGCGTCCATCGTGCGGCGCCCCGCTCTGTTTTGCATTTTTGTATAGCTTCTTTTTCTTACTATACGATCCCTTTCTCTCTTCCTATCTTCTCCCACTCTCTACAAAACTCATTGGATATTTTCAACAAAAGATTATTGACTTTAACGCAGTGCGGGATTGCTGTCTCCCTCCATTCATCATCATCATCCATTTTTTCTATTTCCAGCATTACTCACCAGGGATGTCGATATCGTCTCCTCAAAAAACGATACATGTTATACGATATTTACGATTACGATACTATACGAAACAATATTTTTCCTGACGTGTTCAAAAACCAAATAAATATTTTTTAGGTAGAATTTCCAGTTTTTTTCATTTTAATTTTTAAAAAATTCCCAATGAAAATGCAAATTTTTTTCTGAATTTGGGGTCGGCGGTGCCGATAGGCGCCGTCGAGAAATTTTGAATTTTTGACTCAATTATTCGCATTTTTGGACAAGCAAAATCTTCAGATAGGTTTTTCTACGATGGCAATCTTTCGATAAAATTTAAATGGTTTAAGAGGGGATTACAACACTGGAACCGGGACTATTTTTTAAAATTATTTTATAGAACAAACTTTGCTCCCTGTTTTTCATACGCTCCTGCTTTTCTGAGCTGGATTATTAGTCCTGTTTTGGGCTTTCCCACAATCCGCCATCGTCAGCAGTATACCTCTATACCGCGTTTCACAGCGAAACCGGCTCAAATTTGTCATTTCGTTGCTAATAGAAATTTTTTTAGGCATTTTCCATTTCAATTTTTAGCATTTTGGTCGCTGGGTGGAAGTGGTGATCGACGATCGCCTTCCATGTAAAATGGATGGGCAACTACTGTACAGTCGCTTTTCCCACCAGTAATGTTTTTCGGCAAAAATTGGGGTTTTAACGTTGTCCTCAATTAAGAAGTTTTTTTGGCGATTCTGCTCGAAAAAGCATATGCCAAATTATGTGGTGGGTCGTACAAGGCCATCAACATAGGAAGCATCCGGGAAGCATTAGCCGACTTCACCGATGGCATCACGGAATCGGCGGGGCTTGAACCAAAAAATAAATATGTAGTAAAAAAGGTTGTGTTAAAGTTTGGCTATTTATTTATAAATTTAAACAAAGTGTGATCGCCCTTGTTGTAGGTGCTGATATATGGCGCAGCAAGAAGGATGACAACAATTTATGCTGCTTTTGATTCGCAACCCCTGGGGTCAACAAAATTGGCGTGGCGGGCCAATTCCCATTCATGGAGCAATTTGCCTTATGAACTGGGCCAACCAATGCAGGCGGAAATTGTAAACGGACAATTTTGGTAATTTTTTTGTTTGTCTGCTTACCAAAATCTTAAATTATGGCTTAGAGTGGAGTCGTTTGGTATATGAATTGTTCGGTTTCGTTCCAGTACCATATATTATATTTGTTCTGGGGTTGATTGGAATCCCGGCCGAGTCTATTTTTTGTTCGGCATTGGTCAAAACCCGATCGAGGCTCTTCTTTATTTGTTCGGAATTGATTGGAATCCTGTTTTCAATTCATTTGGGAGGATTCACCTGAAAGGATTGAAATCTCTTGTCAAAAAGCACGTCTTGACCAAAATACAAACAGAAAATCAAAATATCATTCAAATCTCTGATCTGATGCCCATTTTTAGGGGTGCATTTTCATCCTCGTACCCGACGGGGATGAGTTCGGGATCCCCGGTTCCGGGGATGGGCTCGAGGACCGGGGTCGGGGATGGGAATAGTCGGGGATCCCCGTCCCCGGCCGGGACCATTATTATCCCGGCAACCTACGAATTTGGCATAAATGTAGATTTAATGCTAAGAATTTTTACAACTGGGGAAATAAATTCATAGTACGAACTAAATTATTATTTACCAAAAAACGATTTTCAGTCATGTAAGCCGATCTTGCTGTGAAACGCTATAGATTTACCGCTGGCGACGTAATTCTTATGTGTAAATTTTTGCTCGCGCAAATTAATGCACGAAACCGAGGAGCGCTTCGCTGAGCCTCCCTTTTGGGAGCAATTCAAACAAAGTGTGGAATTCAAAACGTCGGCAAATTCGCTTGAATTCCAGTAATTTTTTTTTAAATTAACTTAGCATTTAGTCCCGGTTCCGGTGTTATAACTAAGGCCACAAATTATATGGACAAAAAATATCGAAATATGGCCATAAAATATGGATTTATTAAGGAATTTTTGAAAAAGGGCGAAATATGGGGAAAATATGGATATGGATAAAATCGCGAGGTATGGAAGCTAAAACATACTTTATGCTATTTTGGATTTACATTAATTTGTGGCCCTAGTAATAATGCCCTTCTTAGATCATTTAAATTTTGATTAAAATATATCAAAAATTACAGCTTTCGCCGAATCATGAAACCCAATTTTGTAAATGCCGATTGCCAAAAGAAGAACTATTTTCCTGCTGAGATTTTTCCGCTTTCAGCTGAATGATACCCAGGCTTATCAATAAGAATTTTTTAGAATGAAAAAAATATTTTAAATTAATTACAGACTCGGCTCAATGCTTGATTGCAATGTCATGCGCACCGACAATAACATCTTCTATCATGCCGTTAGCAATCCAAGTAAAAATTTTAGTTTTCAATTTTTTATGTTTATCTTCTTAAGAATATGGGTGTCTCACCTTTTGGCTTAATGAAGAAGAGGATTTTCTGGCTACATTTCAATAATTCAAAAATTGATTGAAAACTATTTGATGTTAAGTATGTCCCAATTTTTAATCAGTTATGTTCTTCATTTCGGAAATTTTTGATCCTGTTTTAAACTAAAAAAGCTTTATTTTAAAAAGGCGAGCGCAAAAAAATGACCGCTTTTTTGGTTACAGATTTTTTTTTAATAAAAAGGTATTAAAACATTTTCTCGATGGTTCACTAAAATGTGTGTATGGGTCGGTTAATGAGAGCTTTGGCAGAAAGGCTTTTTTTCATCCGGAAAAAGCCCTTCCTGTAAAAACAACCAGTATACCATTGACTACATACAAGTGAGACAAAAACAAATTTTCCCATTTCTTTAGGAAGGGAGGGACCAAAAACTTTTGCTGATCTCTGTCAACGTTAAGGATGGCTGGGAAAGGTGAAAGTGAAATTTCCAGCGGCTAAAGTTTGATGATTGACAGGGTTCCCCAAATCGGGGCCAAAAACTCGTTTCAATTCCCCACGCTAATCGTAATATAAAATTAGAAAATGCTTAATTTTATTCCAAAATTCGAACTATTATTAATTAGAAACAATTCCAACCACCCAAATTGCCGCCTGTCCACGCATGAACATTGTTGTGATTCAGCTCCAATATTTGTTCATCATCCGAATTGGCGGAGTGCAATTGCTGGTTGATGTCTTAAAATGTTTTTCCTGTCAGCAAATGGTTACAGTAATCCAATTGGCCAAAAATCCGTTGACAATTTGACCGTCGTCATTGTTCGATGTTCTAAATGCGAGGCAAAAATTGACCATTTTGAATTCAATTTTTTTGTTGTTGCATTTTGGATTACAAAATTGACCGGTTGCCACCCTCCCCAAAAGGAGGCGTTTATTATTTGGCATAAAATTGGAAAAAATTATCTATTTTTTTAAATGCGAAGCAAAAATTGAACATTTTGAATTCAATTTTTTTTGTTGTTGCATTTTGGATTACAAAATTGACCGGTTGCCTGGGCGGAATCCGATGAAACATTTTGTATGTCATGGAGTTTGTGGCATCTTAAACACGGTTTCCAAATTTTTCTCTTTCCTGCAATTAATTTGGCCACTGCTGGGCTGAATTCCGATTTATGAGAAATTGTGGCCCCGGGGGCTTTAATATTAAAAATTAAATAAAATTTACATAAATTTATTTTTGTTCCCGGTTGAAATCTTGGTCTCAGTCCCGGTTGAAAATCTTGGCGCCGCGTTCTAATTGAATGACGGGCAAACTTTGCCAAACAACAATACCGGGAGGGGGGGGGGGGGGATCAAATTTTTTTTCAAAATCAATTCTGTGCCGACAGTTATAACTTTTTCCAAATCAGATGATCAAGATATTCTTTGAAGGCGCGAATGTTCTAGAATCTTTCACCAAGCAAAAACTAAGCGATTTGGAACGTGAGAAGCACTAAAAAAATAATTTTTTAAATTGGCTTATGGCCTCATAACTTTTTTCAGAAGCATCATATAGTTTAGCTTATGCTTACAAATAAGGTCTACTCATAGCTTTCGATTGATACCGTCTTTGTTTGGATTGGGTGGGTATGAAGCAATTACGGAATTTGACTCTTCCCAATTAAATTAAAATTGATTAAATTCAGCGAAAATTAGCAATTAAATGGAGGGGATTCGAACCCTTACCCCTTTTTTGTTGAAAATCTCACAGACCACTAGGCCAAAATTTAAATCTTTTTTGAACGGGGACCCCAAAATCGAATCGCTGTAAAAATTTATACTAAAATTTAGAGAGAAAATTTTGTTGAATTAATTGCATAGCATTTCATTTTTCAAAACCCAACAAATTCAACAACAGCATTTTTTGGCCATATGCTAGTGCTTCGGAAAATCAACTTGGACACGTCAAAAAACATACACACCAAAAAAGCACTTTTGGGTAAAAGCCTTCATATAATCCGTGTAATTGAATTGAAAAGTCCAATCATAATATGTGAGATAGGTATGCATACCCGAAGTCATGTCAAGCCCGTAGTGACCACAGGGGTTGGGGATTTACCTAAGCAGTTTTGGACATTTTTGCTTCTAAAAGATTGAAATGAGCCTAAAAAAGGTAGCTGAAGCACAATAGGGGCTTGGTAGAAATTGATCGGTTTTTTTCTATGCTTAATGACAAAAAAACAAATTTTATGCCAAAATCAATCATTTTTTAATTCATTTTTCTGCTGTCCACCCCTCTCCCCTTTTTTTGTATGAGCCGACGTGCCCGCTCTCTGTTTTGTGTCAGCCGTCGACGAATGTCCGCCGCTTCGGCCGCCGTGCTCGGCTCCTCCGTTGGCGGAGCGACGCGCGCAAAGCGCGAGGCGAGCCTTGTGCACGCGTTGGTCGTCATTTTCCTCGAGTATTTATTTGGGTTTTGTTGCGTTTAATTTAAAATTACGAAAAAATTGGGCATTTTTTGTTGTTGGTGTTGGGTAGGCATTTGCGTAAAAAAATGTTTCTTTTTGCATTTATGTAAAAAACAAAAATTTTTGTTTTTAGATTTTTCTCGTGGGGCCTGCTGACCGTTCCGGTGATTAATGTGCTGGCCGAAACGTTTCCGGCCAACAAATTCCTTATGAACGGTCTCATCTTGGGCCTCAAGGTTCGCTTATTGATTTAACATTTTCTTCTGCTGCATTTTCAGAGTCATGCATTGCAATTAAACTCCCCCCCCCCCCGACCCCGACCCTGCGGGGATGGGAAAGTCGGGGTCGAAAAACCCCGAGAAAAAATGTCGGGGACAAAAAGCCCCGTCCAAATATTTCGGGGGCGAGAAACCCGACCAAAAATGTGGTGTGAGGCTCAAGGCATAGGGGAGCACCCCCTAATGATTAAAAATGATTTCAGACCCTTGGGGTCAAAAAAATTTTTTTTTGAATATAGTATATTTAGTCAAGTTTTTGTAAAAGATTGATCCAAAATTAAAATGTGAAAATTTCTCATTTTTATAGGCGTGGGTGTTACTATCAAAAAAACGAATTGTTTTGTTTTTCAGGGCATTCTCTCCTTCCTCAGCTCGCCGCTAATCGGCGCTCTGTCGGATGTTTGTGGACGGAAACCGTTCCTTTTGCTCACCGTTTTCTTCACTTGTGTGCCCATTCCGTGCCTCAAAATTTCAGCCTGGTTAGGTTTTGTTTTTGAAAATTTGTGTCTTTTTTTTTTGGAAACATACTTACACCCTCTAATCGACAAAAAAATTTTTTTGCCAATTTTTAGGTGGTATTTCACGCTGTTCACCCTGAGCGGGCTGTTTTCCGTCACGTTCAGCGTCGTGTTGGCCTACGTGGCGGACATAACGGAACGGCACGAGCGGACAACCGCGTGCGGGCTGGTCTCCGCCACGTTTGCCGCCTCGCTGGTCACATCGCCTGTAAATTCCTTACAAATACATTTTTTTTTAATTTTGTTCTGTGTCCCCGTAGGCGTTACCGGCAAATAGCTAATTTTCAATCCAATTATAAACGTATTAGCGGATTTTCAAAACATTTTTGTGCGCATTTTCAATCAAATTTTAAACCTTTTCGCGCGTTTTCAATCAAATTTTAAACATTTTTGTGCGCATTTTCAATCAAATTTTAAACCTTTTCGCGCGTTTTCAATCAAATTTTAAACATTTTATCGAATTTCAATCAAATTTTAAACATTTTAGCGATATTCAATCAAAAACATTTTTGCGCATTTTTCTCAAAAATTGGTCCAAGAGTCAATCGAATTTTTGGGTGGCGGGGAAATTTGTTGAACATTTTTTCTGAACAAAAATAGGACTAAAACAAAATTCTACTAGTATGTCTGTTTTCATAGGCGCTGGGAGCCTACCTGAGCAGTGTGTATTCCGACAACGCGGTTGTACTGCTAGCAACCGGCATCGCTGCGCTGGACTTGCTGTTCATTGCGCTGTGCGTGCCCGAGTCATTGAAGCCGGTCGCCGGCGGGGAAGGCGGCGGCGGTGGTGCTGGCGGCGCTGCAGGGCATTCCCCCGATTCCGCCTCCGGCAGAGGTTTTGGAGCCGTTCGGGCAAAAATTGTTGTTGATGTACACCCAAATTGTGTGTTCAGTTTCGCTGCTGAAAATTGAAGGCACAGACCCGCTGTTTGTGCTGCGCTTTTTGCGCGATGATCCGACCGTGTTGCGCCTGTGTGCCATCGTGTTCCTCAGCTATTTGCCCGAGGCGGGCCAGTTCAGCTGCTTCTTTGTCTACCTACGCTTGGTTGGTTGGTGTGGGATGGGAGCAAAAAGTTTTTCGAATTTTGTGCCAGAATTTTTTGGGGGACTGGAATTCCTGAATTTTATAAACGACAACAAAAAAGGGTTTTTCATTTTTTCAGCATTTTGTGCCGGAATTATATTGGGGATGGCATTCCTGCAAAAAAATTTGCATTTTCTTTAATATATTTTGCAATTTTGCCCTTAGGTTGTCGGCTTTTCGCCCGAGGCAGTCGCACTGTTTATTGCCTATGTGGGCGTGCTGTCCGTGTTCAGTCAGACCGGCTTTCTGCTGTTGATCACGCAACGATATGGGCCTAAAGTTTGTTTGTTTAATTGAATGTTTGCCCCATTTTTAAACAAAATCAGTTTTAAAAACAACATTTTAGTCTCCAATTACGCTTGGTCTGCTCTTCCAGTTCATCCAGTTGGGTAGAAGAAAAAAAAGCAACAAAAAAAACCTTAATTTTTTTTCCCAATTTTCAGTCTGGTATGGCCTTGGCTCTGCGCATTGGATGTAAGGCTTAAATTAAAAAAAAATTTTAAATCAAAAAATGCATTTATTTTTTAGGATGTGGGGCGCCGGACTGTTCGCCGCCCTTTCCCAAACGTCGTATCCGGCCATCTCCGCATTTGTTTCACTGCAGACGGACAAGGAACTGCAGGGCACTGTCCAAGGCATTTTGAGCGGTAGCGTTTTTAAAAGTTGTGGAATTTTATTAAAAAAATATAGAAAAGATCAAACATTAAAAATTGTCGAAAATCTAAAATCGCAATCACTTGTCGATTAAGTCTTGAGTTTTTGTTTTAAAATTAAAGTTTTGTGTGAACGGCGGAAAAATAAAAAGTTTGCTATTACCGCCTCCACATTTTTTACTTTTTAAAAAAAATTAAATTTTGGATTGAAATCTGACGTGAAAAAAGGGTTGACCGTACAAGTTCTAATGGAATTTGTGAAAAATTTTGTAGAACAATCAATGAAAAACTTTTTTTAAAGGCATCCGTGGTCTGTGCCAGGGCATGGGCCCCGCCTTTTTCGGCCTGATCTTCTACGCGTTCAACATGGACTTGTCGTCGGATGAGGAGAGTGCCGGGCACATTGGTGTTGGCCCACAATTTCCGGTGCCGAACATTCGGCTGCCGCCCTTCAAGCAAATCATTGCGCCGAACAAAAGCAGTGCACAGCAGGAGCGGTTGAAGCCGTTCAACGACGAGGCGATGGTTTTTATTTTTTAATATTTTTTTTTGAAAAAAATAATATGAATTTTTAATTCAATGACGGTTTTGAAATCCGGAAATTGTAAGGAAGTGCAAGACGGTTTCAAAATTGTAAGAAAGAAGTCTATATTCCGGAAATTTTCAATTTTTCCAGACGGGGGCTAGGCGCTTTTCTAAATTTTGGATAATTTTTTTAAAGAAAATTCATTTTTCTCCCCTCCCCGCAGGGTCTGGTCCCGGGCCCGCCCTTCCTTTGCGCTGCACTGCTCGTGTTCATGGCCATCCTGTTGAATTGGTCGTTGGTGCCTGCCCGGAAGCGCCTGTTGTTGCTGAGGCGTGGCGCCGGCGGCGGTGGTGGCACATCGCGGCACCATCAAACGGACGCGGCCACGTTGTTAATTGACGACAACGGCGAGAAGGCGGCCAACGAGTAGAGCGTGTACAGCCAACAACAACAACCACCGAAACGGACACAATTTGTCGTCGGCGGGAAACAAAAAATGTGTAAATTTGTGTAAATGTTTTTTTTGTTGTTGTTGTTGTCGTCACCCACCCTCTTCCATTTTACCCCCCATTCAATTTGCATTTTTTTTGTAAATTTTTCTTGTCGGAAATGTTACATTTTTTAAAACATCGGAAATTAAAAGTGCGAATTGTGTTGATGTGGCGGTGTAAAATGTGTTCCCGGATTTGTGCATAATAATAATGTTTTTGGTGATTTAAATTTTTGAAATTTTGTTCGAATTCGGGGGACTCCAAAATGCCGTTTTTTGTTGTTGTTGTTGTTGTGTTGCGTGTTAAAGTGCCAGGCATTCATTATATCCAATTTGTGTTCTGATTTTTCACCTTTTGTTTTCTCACGCTTCTTTTTTTGCAATTTTTTTCCATTTATACTTTTTTTGTTAAGTTATACTCTGGCATATGCATATTTATTAAAGCACAACATTTGTTGTCATTTCGAAGGCATTGAAATTGCGCGAAAATTTTCAAATATAAATTTTAAAAAATGAAAAACAAAACGATTTTGGGACTAATCACTCCTCCAGATCCGGGGATTTGTTACAAAATTTAAGGGTAATAATATTAAAATTCACACCTTTGTGATTGATCCCCGTGTGTTCATCGATCAATGTTCGCATATCCATCACTAATTTTGTTGATTTTTTGCTCCAAAGAATATCATCACAATTTGTTTCATACAAAAAAATGCATAAATTTGGGGGATATTGCCTTTTTCAAATTGTACCATTTGAACAGGACAGACACCACACACTCCCATTTGCTGTGATTTCAGATCATTTTCACACGCTGTATCAGTAAATTGCAATAAATCGTAATTTGTATGAATTGTGAGCGCCTGTGAACCGATCACAAGAGACCTCTGATCAAAGTGATCAATGAATGAAAGGCCTGATCAGAGTCAGATCAAAAGAGCCGAGTCCGGCATTTTGAAAATTTGGGATCCGGATTTTGATGTGCAACCTTGCACTATCTTTTTTTTAAATGTTAGATTTTTTTTTGCAAAAAAGATTCTCCAGTCTAAATGCTGTCAAATGGCTTTCCTTGGTGCCCAATTTTCCGTACTCCCTACAAACAACCACCCGATCCAGTCAGGGCTGTGAAGCATATTAGCGATTGGATTTTTGGAAAAATTAACGAATAAAATATTTTAAACCATTCAAAATTTTTTATTCATCTTATGCCACAGGACAGGAAAGTGGAAAAAAAAACATTGTAAAATTATAGTATTGTGCTATACATAAATGATGGAAATAGGAGGAATGTGTGTAGTATAAAATTGGATTATGTGTGTCTTATTGATCAAGGATTATTGGAGATTTTTGAAAAAGCAAAAAATTTGGACTAAAAGTAAAAGTCTTGTAGAGGACGCGTAATAGTGGGATTTTTGCCAATAATTTAAAGCAATTTGGCCATAACGGGTCTTTTGCAATTTAAAACAGCAACCAAAAATTGAAATTGCGCGCCATACCGACTATCACCGGCGGACCATTCTCAATTAAATAAAAGCATAAAAAATGCCACAAAAATTGAAGTCGTTTTGGGGGGAGTGCCAATGCCATCGGTGGGTTGGTTGAAGTATCAATTTCCGAGAATCAAATTTCAATTTTTTAGAATTTAATTCCCCTACCGCGTGGCAGGCGTTTGTGTAAAAAAAATCGGGGAATTTTTTTTTGTATTCAAATTGATGAGATTTTCTTTTCCCATTTTCACTTTACGAATCATTTCCCAAACGGCAAAAAGTTCTTCACAGTGTCCAGTGCCGAGTTCACTGCCGTTTTGGCCTTCTGCAACAACAAAAGTTTTAAATTATTTCTTGTAGATTTATTTTTTTATTTTTTAAGGGATTTTTGTTAATATTTTTGAGTAAATTGAAGAAATAAATATTTGGTATTTTTTGGACGTGCAATTTGTTTTCTTAAATTGGTGGATTTGGAGCCAAAAATTTGTCCAGTCCAAATGGATAATCAGATTTGAATCCAATGGCCATGAACAATAACAAAGCTGGAGACCAGGAATTTTGGTCAATCCCAGATTAACCAAAAACGTCCCCATTCTCTGATGTTGCTGGTGGTTTTTTTGTTGTTGAAATTTTAAACTCTCTCTCTCTCTACCCCAGAGTACACAGAAATTTGATTTGGTTGAATCTAGGGTTGGGGCCCCGACCCCGGACCACGACTTTTTTGTCGGGGTTTTCGTCCCCCGACCCCGAATTTCTAAATCTTCGAGGTTTTAGTGCAAAAACCCCGACTTTTTTGTCGGAATTTTTTGTCCCCGAACCCCGCAATTTGTCAACCCCGACGTCGGGGTCCCAACCCTAGTTGAATCTCAATTAAATTGTTTGGATTTCAAACAAAAAAAAACAGAACAGGGTCGTCACCCCCCACCTCCACTTGTTCAGTGAGGCCAAGTTGGCCAATGATGGAGTCCTCCTCCGCCGCCAATTCGGCTGCCAACTCTTCTGGGGACTTCTTTCGCGCGGCACCCACACGGCCATCGTCAAAACCGGAGCCCATTGAGCTGCTTTCGTCCTAAACAAAAAAATTACCAAATTTTTATCAAATTTTGGACCAATTTTCGCCAAAATGTCCGTTTTTAAACAAAAAATTTTTTTTTTGGAATTTTTCACCAACTTTCTTGTGCAGACTGTATTTGTTGCGGATTTGGTCGCGCATTTTCTCCCGTTCCACTTCCATTTTACGATGCTTTTCCTTCCGACGCTCCTCCAGCTCCTGACGAGCCGCGATCACCTGAATAAAACAATGGCGGGGGGATGTTCACACTTTTAATTAGAAACTCTTAAACAGTTTTTTGGGTATAAAATTTGATCAATCTTACGTAAAAATTTGTTTTTTAAATGTCAAAATTCGATGATTTGTCGCAATATTTTTTGGTGCACACCTCCGGGTCCTCGCCCTCCACCACTTTTGGCTCATCATCGCCGCCCAATTTGTTTGTCACTTCGTCAAATTTGTTGCCCACCATTTGTTTCATCAGAAAGCCGGCCATTTTTGCACAAAAATTTTTTCAGTCTGACCGTCTTTTTGTGGACAATTTAAACAACAAAAATTTAATTCTAAAATGATTAAAAATAATATTTAAATGTATGCAAATTTATTGAAAGAAGGCCGAACGTTTATCTAAGCTTTTTATGCACCGCCAATCAGTCGGTTGAAATGAATGTTTGCGTTTGGTCTTCGCATTCGGAGATTTAATTTCCGGTAAAGTTCGCCAAATTCTCGGCATTTTTGTTCTGTGATTGAGCACTAAAAAACTATAAGGATTTTAAAGATTTACGTTAAAGCTCAGGGTCGTTTTTATTAGAGCTCGGAATTTTGAAAAAGCCGGCCTGGGTACCCGGTTTTTTTCCAGCATCCCGGACCGGGCAGGGTTTTACCAAATCACCCGGATCGTAACTGCCGGGCCCCGGGCCGGTGTGAGCTCTAATCAGAACACAAAAGTGGACGCGACCTCAAAATCCTGACTACTAAAAGCCTAGGGGGGTTCGAGAAATTGTATTCGACTGATTATGTGTGGCATAACAATTAAAATGCCATCCCAACAAATATGTATGCCAATCATTCTCACCAAACGCCCACTTCGTTCTCTTGGGACTTTGGGTGGGGGCAAATGAACGTATATTTCTCGGAGGAAATAGAGTCCTCGCAAAAACGAGCTCCGACGGGCGGCTGCGAACAATTTTCTCCAAGCTTGGACAAGCTTTTTGGGCCTATTTTTGCATCGATTTTGGCATAGTAAGTAAATGGATGCCGCCAAGTACATTTGAAAAGCGAAAAGAAATGAGGCCAAAGACGGAAAGAAAAGAGAGCGAACAGAGAGAGAGAGAGAGAAAAAAGGGAGGCGGGGAGGGTAGAGTAGGAAATAAGCAAGACAGAAGAAAGAGTAAGAGGCAAAGAAAAAGAAAAGAGAGACAAAGAAAGAAAAGAGAGAAGTTAAAGAAAGAAGGAAAAAGGACGAAAAGCGATAGTGTGAAAAGAAAAAAAGAACAAAAAAAGAGAGAATACAGACAAAAGAGAGAGGAGGAAAGGCAGAGGGAAGTACAACGGTGTAGTCTCCAAACAACCCTTCGGGGAGGAGATGACGTCATTCCGTTCAATTTCCCCCTCTCGAGATTCTTGTATGAAGAGAGTTACATGTCTGCACAATCCAACTCAGAATATTTCAACAGAAAGGACTCGGAATTTCATACAATTTGAATATTATGATTAATTCTCTAGCATAAGATGTCATTTTGAGCTTATGCTGTTGTCCAAAAGGATTTATTAACGACAATTTTCTCAGAATATTTCAACAGAAAGGACTCGGAATTTCATACAATTTGAATTATTATGATTAATTCTCTAGCATAAGATGTCATTTTGAGCTTATGCTGTTGTCCAAAAGGATTTATTAACGACAATTTTCTCAGAATATTTCAACAGAAAGGACTCGAAATTTCATACCAATTTTTTCCGTAGTGTAAATTATTTGATTTTATGGGGTGCGTTTTTGGTCAAGAAAAAAAATTTCTTTAAAGGATCTTAACAAGAAAAAGCGAATTTTATTGCATTTTTCTTAAGAAATTTTTTGCAAAAAATGGCGAAATAGGCACAAAAAATCTTCAGATGGCCTAAAATAGGTTCAAGCCCCCATAAAAGGGTTACTAGGTCTGAGTAGCATAGTTAAATCAGGGCTCGGGTCTCAAAATTTTTAAAATTTGAGACAGGGAATTGCTCAAATCAATTGTTGGTAACTCAGGGGGGGGGCCGGCCACACAAGGTCAGGGGGCCGGCCACACAAAGTCAGGGGGGGGGGCCGGCCACACAAAGTCAGGGGGGGGGGCCGGCCACACAAGGTCAGGGGGGCCGGCCACACAAAGTCAGGGGGGGGGGCGGCCACACAAGGTCAGGGGGCCGGCCACACAAAGTCAGGGGGGGGGCCGGCCACACAAGGTCAGGGGGCCGGCCACACAAAGTCAGGGGGGGGGCCGGCCACACAAGGTCAGGGGGCCGGCCACACAAGGTCAGGGGGGGGGGGGCCGGCCACACAAAGTCAGGGGGGGGGCCGGCCACACAAGGTCAGGGGCTGGCACACAAAGTCAGGGGGGGGGGGGGCCGGCCACGCAAAGTCGGGGGGCCGGCCACACAAAGTCAGCGGGGGGGGGGGGGGGGCCGGCCACACAAGGTCAGGGGGCCGGCCCACAAAGTCAGGGGTGGTGGGCCGGCCACAACAAGGGGGGCGGCACGCAAAAGTCGGGGGGGCGGCCACACAAAAGTAAGGGGGGGGGGGGCCGTCCACACAAGGTCAGGGGGCGGCCACACAAAGTTCAGGGGTGGGGCCGGCCACACAAAGTTCAGCCGAGGGGGGAGGGGGGGGGCGGCCACACAGGTGCGAGGCCGGCCACCCAAGGTCAGGGGGGCCGGCCACACCAAAGTCAGGGGGGGGCGCACAACAAAGTCAGGGGGGGGGGCTCCGGCCAGGAGACATAAGTCAGGGGGGGGGTGCCGGCCACACAAGGTAGGGGGACGGCCCCACACAAGGCAGGGGGCCGGCCACACAAGGTCCAGGGGGCCGCCAAACAAAGTCCGGGGGGGGGGCCGGCCCACACAATAGGGGGGGGGGGCCGGCCACACAAGGTCAGTGGGGGCCGGGCCACACAAGGGTCAGGGGGCCGGCCACAACAAGGTCAGGGGGCCGGCCACCCAACGGTCAGGGGCGGCCACACAAAGTACGGGGGGGGGGCCGGCCACACAAGGTCAGGGGAGGCCGGCCCCCACACAAGGTGTCAGGGGGCCGGCCACACAAAGGTCCAGGGGGGGGGCCGGCCACACAAGGTCAGGGGGGGCCGGCCAACACAAGGTCAGGGGGCCGCCACACAAGGTCAGGGGGGCCGGCCCACACAAAGTCACGGGGGGGGGCCGGCCACACAAGGGTCAGGGGCCCGGCCCACACAAGGTCAGGGGGCCGGGGCCACACAAGTCAGGGGGGGGGGGGCCGGCCACAACAAAGGTCCATGGGGGGGGGGGCCGGCCACACAAGGTCAGGGGTGCCGGCCACACAAAGGTCAGGGGGGCCGGCCACACAAAGTCAGGGGTGGGGCCGGCCACACAATTAAGTCAGGGGGGGCCGGCCACCACAAGGTCAGGGGGCCGGCCACACAAGAGTCAGGGGGGGCCGGCCACACAAAGTTCAGGGGGGGGGGGGGCCGGCCACACCACGGTCAGGGGGGGCCGGCCCACACAAGGTCAGGGGGCCGGCCAACACACAAGTCAGGGGGGGGGCCGGCCACCACAAGTCAGGGGGGGGGGCCGGCCACACAAGGTCAGGGCGGCCGGGCCACACAAGGTCAGGGGGCCGGCCACACAAAGTCAGGGGGGGGGGCCGGCCCACACAAGCGTCAGGGGCCGGCCCACAAGGGTTCAGGGGGCCGGCCACACAAAGTCAGGGGGGGGGTCGGCCCACACAAGTCAGGGGGGGGCCGGCCACACAAGGTCAGGGGGCCGGCGCCCCACAAGAGTCAGGGGGCCGGCCACACAAAGTCAGGGGGGGGGGCCGGCCACACAAGGTCAGGGGGCCGGCCACACAATGTCAGGGGGGGGGGGCCGGCCACGCAAGTCGTGGGGACGGCCACACAAAGTCAGGGGGGGGCCGGCCACCACAAGGTCAGGGGGGGGGGGCCGGCCACACAAAAGTCAGGGGGGGGGGCGGCCACACAAGGTCAGGGGGGGGGCCGGCCACGCAAAGTCGGGGGGCCGGCCACACAAAGTCAGGGGGGGGGGGGCCGGCCACACAAGGTTCAGGGGGGGGGGCGGCCACACAAAGTCAGGGGGGGGGCCGGCCACACAAAGTCAGGGGGGGGGGCCGGCCACACAAGGTCAGGGGGGGGGCCGGCCACGCAAAGTCGGGGGGCCGGCCACACAAAGTCAGGGGGGGGGGCCGGCCACCAAAGTCAGGGGGGGGGCCGGCCACACAAAGTCAGGGGGGGGGGGCCGGCCACGCAAAGTCGGGGGCCGGCCACACAAAGTCAGGGGGGGGGCCGGCCACACAAGGTCAGGGGGGGGGCCGGCCACGCAAAGTCGGGGGGCCGGCCACACAAAGTCAGGGGGGGGGCCGGCCACACAAGGTCAGGGGGCTGGCACACAAAGTCAGGGGGGGGGCCGGCCACGCAAAGTCGGGGGGCCGGCCACACAAAGTCAGGGGGGGGGGCCGGCCACACAAGGTCAGGGGGCCGGCCACACAAGGTCAGGGGGCCGGCCACACAAAGTCAGGGGGGGGGGCCGGCCACACAAGGTCAGGGGGCCGGCCACACAAAGTCAGGGGGGGGGGCGGCCACACAAAGTCAGGGGGGGGGGCCGGCCACACAAGGTCAGGGGGCCGGCCACACAAGGTCGGGGGGCCGGCCACACAAAGTCAGGGGGGGGGGCCGGCCACACAAGGTCAGGGGGGGGGCCGGCCACACAAAGTCAGGGGGGGGGGGGCCGGCCACACAAGGTCAGGGGGGGGGCCGGCCACGCAAAGTCGGGGGGCCGGCCACACAAAGTCAGGGGGGGGGGGCCGGCCACACAAGGTCAGGGGGGGGGGCGGCCACACAAAGTCAGGGGGGGGGGCCGGCCACACAAAGTCAGGGGGGGGCCGGCCACACAAGGTCAGGGGGGGGGCCGGCCACGCAAAGTCGGGGGGCCGGCCACACAAAGTCAGGGGGGGGGCCGGCCACACAAAGTCAGGGGGGGGGGGCCGGCCACACAAAGTCAGGGGGGGGGCCGGCCACGCAAAGTCGGGGGCCGGCCACACAAAGTCAGGGGGGGGGGCCGGCCACACAAGGTCAGGGGGCCGGCCACACAAAGTCAGGGGGGGGGGCCGGCCACACAAGGTCAGGGGGGGGCCGGCCACACAAGGTCAGGGGGGGGGGCCGGCCACACAAGGTCAGGGGGGGGGGCCGGCCACACAAAGTCAGGGGGGGGGGCGGCCACACAAAGTCAGGGGGGGGGGCCGGCCACACAAGGTCAGGGGGGGGGGCGGCCACGCAAAGTCGGGGGGGCCGGCCACACAAAGTCAGGGGGGGGGGCCGGCCACACAAGGTCAGGGGGGGGCGGCCACGCAAAGTCGGGGGGCCGGCCACACAAAGTCAGGGGGGGGGGGCCGGCCACACAAGGTCAGGGGGCCGGCCACACAAAGTCAGGGGGGGGGCCGGCCACACAAGGTCAGGGGGGGGCGGCCACGCAAAGTCGGGGGGCCGGCCACACAAAGTCAGGGGGGGGGGGGCCGGCCACACAAGGTCAGGGGGCCGGCCACACAAAGTCAGGGGGGGGGCCGGCCACACAAGGTCAGGGGGCCGGCCACACAAAGTCAGGGGGGGGGGCCGGCCACACAAGGTCAGGGGGGGGCCGGCCACACAAGGTCAGGGGGGGGGGCCGGCCACACAAGGTCAGGGGGGGGGGCCGGCCACACAAAGTCAGGGGGGGGGGCGGCCACACAAAGTCAGGGGGGGGGGGCCGGCCACACAAGGTCAGGGGGGGGGCGGCCACGCAAAGTCGGGGGGGCCGGCCACACAAAGTCAGGGGGGGGGCCGGCCACACAAGGTCAGGGGGGGGCGGCCACGCAAAGTCGGGGGGCCGGCCACACAAAGTCAGGGGGGGGGGCCGGCCACACAAGGTCAGGGGGGGGCGGCCACACAAAGTCAGGGGGGGGGGGCCGGCCACACAAGGTCAGGGGGCCGGCCACACAAGGTCAGGGGGCCGGCCACACAAAGTCAGGGGGGGGGGCGGCCACACAAGGTCAGGGGGGGGCCGGCCACGCAAAGTCGGGGGGCCGGCCACACAAAGTCAGGGGGGGGGCCGGCCACACAAAGTCAGGGGGGGGCCGGCCACACAAAGTCAGGGGGGGGGGCCGGCCACACAAGGTCAGGGGGGGGGGGCCGGCCACGCAAAGTCGGGGGGCCGGCCACACAAAGTCAGGGGGGGGGCCGGCCACACAAAGTCAGGGGGGGGGGCCGGCCACACAAAGTCAGGGGGGGGGGCCGGCCACACAAGGTCAGGGGGGGGCCGGCCACGCAAAGTCGGGGGGCCGGCCACACAAAGTCAGGGGGGGGCCGGCCACACAAAGTCAGGGGGGGGAGGCCGGCCACACAAGGTCAGGGGGCCGGCCACACAAAGTCAGGGGGCCGGCCACGCAAAGTCGGGGGGGCCGGCCACACAAAGTCAGGGGGGGGGGGCCGGCCACACAAAGTCAGGGGGGGGGCCGGCCACACAAGGTCAGGGGGCCGGCCACACAAGGTCAGGGGGCCGGCCACACAAGGTCAGGGGGCCGGCCACACAAAGTCAGGGGGGGGGGGCCGGCCACACAAAGTCAGGGGGGGGGGCCGGCCACGCAAAGTCGGGGGGCCGGCCACACAAAGTCAGGGGGGGGGGCCGGCCACACAAGGTCAGGGGGCCGGCCACGCAAAGTCGGGGGGCCGGCCACACAAAGTCAGGGGGGGGGGCGGCCACACAAGGTCAGGGGGCCGGCCACGCAAAGTCGGGGGGGCCGGCCACACAAAGTCAGGGGGGGGGGCCGGCCACACAAAGTCAGGGGGGGGGGCCGGCCACACAAGGTCAGGGGGCCGGCCACACAAGGTCAGGGGGCCGGCCACACAAGGTCAGGGGGCCGGCCACACAAAGTCAGGGGGGGGGGGCCGGCCACACAAAGTCAGGGGGGGGGGCCGGCCACACAAGGTCAGGGGGCCGGCCACGCAAAGTCGGGGGGCCGGCCACACAAAGTCAGGGGGGGGGCGGCCACACAAGGTCAGGGGGCCGGCCACACAAAGTCAGGGGGGGGGCGGCCACACAAGGTCAGGGGGCCGGCCACACAAAGTCAGGGGGTGTCGCGGACAGCGACGTTCACAGACGCGAGCAGACCGATCATTGAACCTTTCGCCAATCCCCCATTCATTTTGTCCCCCCCCCCCCGTGCCCAGCACCCATTTCTTCTGTTGTGAACCCCCTCCATTTTCACCCTCTTTCTCTGGCACCCGCTCTCTCACCCCCAGGCTTTGTTCCGGCTGTCAACAACCCCCCCTCTCTTGGGGCGGAGTCTGAACTTTTCTTCCCCCTGCTCTGGGGTTAAAATCACTTTTCTGTTTTCGGAGAATTTGGAGAGACGCTCAAAACCCAATCAATATTTGTTCCCCCTCATCCCAATAAATAATATTTATTCTGGTGATCGTCCACCGGGGGGGACTCAGCAATTCAAAGTCGAACACCGGCATCTCCGATCAGCAAAGTCGAACGGGACTCAGAGACGATCTGAGTGCCCATCCCGGAATTCGAACCCACACCCCGAATTCCCCCATTTTGTGACAACCCCCGAACCCGTTGCAAACTCGCCGGGGTCCGCCACAAAATTTGGTGCAACGGCCGGGAATTGACCCGCTCTGAAGCCAGCGTCAACTCCCTGGGCCACTCATCACTGAACTTGGAAGCGCCAACTGCTGCGTCCAAACAAGTTCAAGCAGCACCCCACCAGCGGTGTTCAGCTAAATTCGTCGAAGTACCTGCCCAAGTGCGAGGAGGACTTTGAACGCGTGGACTCGACCTGTCAACGCCTCATCACCGAATTGGAAGCGCCATCTGCTGCGCTCATCCAAAAAGTTCAAGCAACACCCCACCAGCGGTGTTCAGCTACATTCTGCGAAGTGCCTGCTCGAACGCGAGGAGGACTTTGAGTGTTGTCGACTCAATTCGTCGACCGCCACTTGTCGACTCAATTCGTCGACCGCCACTTGTCGACTCAATTCGTCGACCGCCACTTGTCGACTCAATTCGTCGACCGCCACTTGTTGACTCAATTCGTCGACCGCCACTCTCGTCGACTCACTCGTCGACCGCCACTTGTCGACTCAATTCGTCGACCGCCACTCTCGTCGACTCACTCGTCGACCGCCACTTTCGCCGACTAAACTCGTCAACCGTCACTGAACGACAGTGTCAGTCAAGCAGAGACCCAACCACAAACCGTTGGTGCATCTCCACAATCACTGAACGACAGTGCCAGTCCAACCAAAAGCATTGGCCCGGCAACCAGACAGACGAGCCCGTCGAGACGTACACCGACCGCAAGCCGTCAAATACGTCCACCAATGTCCGGACGACTCCGTTCAAAGCTCGGGCCGGACTCAAAACCCTTCGCACGCATGTCAGCGAAGCGGCGCAACTCCTGCAGAGGGAGACGGACGAGGGACTGCTAGCCAAGCTCCGTACGGAGCAAGCCCAACTCCAAGCAGCAATTGCCCGAGTGCAGGAGCAGGACGAAAAGTGGCATGATCTCATCGATGGCCTCGAAGGAGAAGCCCAAGAGGCGGAGGAAGCAGTCTATGCAAACTTTCCTCCACGTGCGCGAGCAGCTCAAACAGCAGACGGGGAAGTGCCCCTGGCCGACCGATCGATTCTGGAACAGCTCGAAGTGGCACACGAGACTCTGATCATGGTGCTGGTGGCTCTGGAGGAACAGGCACGTTCGAGACCGGACTCTCGACAATCCAATGCCCGACAAACCGGGATAAACGCAGACCAGGAGGACGCCGACGGAGACGATGATCCATCGATCGAGGGACTCAACAATGCAGCGCCCCAAGCAAATCGCTTCCGCGCGACGTATGGCGACTCGGGCGCGCGCCACTCCTTCCAGAACGTCTCACAACCGCGGGTGAAGCTGCCGCCTCTCCGCCTGCCGCATTTTTCGGGAGATCCAAAGGACTGTCCTACGTTTTGGCAAATGTTCTCATCGACGGTGGACGCAGAGCAGAGTTACGACAACGTGCTGAAGATGAGCCATCTTCTGTCACTACTCGAAAAGCCTGTGCAAAGCGTTGTGGCTGGTTACCTCCCAACCAACGAAAATTATCCGCGCGTTGTCCAATTGTTGAAACGCCGTTACGGTGATCCGAGGGCACTGAAAGAGTCGCTGCAATCTGAGCTCTGCCACCTCCCAGCAGCGGGAGAATCCGTCTCGAGCCTGCGCAAGTTTTACGATGTGGTCGAACGCGTTTGCCGCCAGCTCGCGGACCACGGGATCAAGGACGACACATGGGTCGTCTTCGCCATCAAAGAGCGATTGCCGCGTGTACTGCTCGCCAAACTGATCGAGAAGGAACGCGAATCCGGCCGGGATTGGAACAGCGAAGCCTGGAGAAAGGAGTTGGACCAAATCATCTCGATCAAAGAAGAAGTCCACCGATGCCGAGGAGGACGGGAAGATGATCAACCTTCACAGCCGAGACGTGAGAAACGCCTACCGTTCCGGCCAAATCCCGAACCAACACGCTCGTTCCCGACAACGAATCATCGGGACCGTCCGAGCGGATTCGGTTGCTCATTGTGCAGCGGTCGGCACAAACCAAGCGGATGTGTGAAGTACAGCAACCCGCAGGCGCGAAGCGATCGCCTCAAGGAACAAGATCGGTGCACCTATTGCCTCTACAAGGGGCATCGAGCCAATGAGTGCTCGTCAAGCCGTCGATGCAGCAAATGCAACGGAAAGCATCATTTCTTGGTCTGCTTCTCGCGGGACGTCAGACCGACGGCGCACACGCGCCAACCGCCGGTTAAATCGCAGTTCAAACCGAGACCAGCCGGTACCAGACCTCCGCCGGCCCGTGGCCCAACGCAGGTGCATGCCGTGACTGGCCATCCCGAGCCGAGCCGCGACGAAACTCCCGAGCGAGCCGGGACTGAAACGGAGAGACCAGTCAACTCATTGACAGCCGCAGCGGTCGGCGTGCCAAGGAAAAAGCCACACGCCTACCTGATGACAAAGAAGTTGTTGGTCACCGCCCGAGGGCGAAAGGCCAAAATCCCGGTGATGGTGTTCTTCGACACCGGAAGCCAGACGAGCTTCATCTCCAGCCACCTGGTTGAGAAATTGCAGCCACCGAGGGGGCACGAGACTGACCAGCTCGAAGTCTATGGGTTCGGAGGATCGCAGAACGACCCGCTGAGGATCCGATCACCGACCTACGCGGTCAAAATCCAAAGAGAGGACGGCGATTGGGAGGAAGTACTCCTCAACCGGGCAATGGAGATCGCCATGCCATTCGAGATGGTTGAATTGAAGGACGACGAGGAAATGGACCTACCTTCCTCGGGCGAAGACGCTCTCGAATTCATTAAAGAGCGGCCGGACATAATGATCGGAATCCGACAATTTTGGCGTTTCTTCACCTCAAGGGAAGGGGAGATCGCGCCGGGATTGTTCCTCATCCGCACCATTTTCGGAACGATGGTCGGAGGGGAGACTGAGCTCGGACGACCAACGGAACAAACTTCACTCTCACTGATGGCAATCAATCAAACCAACGAGGAACAAATGCCAAGCTCAAACGCAGTCGAAGACTTTTGGAGCCTGGAATCGCTGGGAATTCGAGAAGACCCGGCGCAGGACGACGACGTTACGGCAATGAACATGATCGAGAAATCGATCCGGCAGGCCAAGGATGGCCGCTACTCGATCGGATGGCCGTGGAAAGCGCCCAATCCGCCATTGGAACCGAATTTCCGGATGGCCTTCTCCCGCTTGTCATCGGTGCTCGATAAGCTTCGCGGGAGCGAAACATTGCAGAAATACGACGACAAAATCCGTGAACAGCTCCAAGATGAGGTCATTGAAGAGGCGGCACGGAACACGACGGAAATGGAGCATTACCTGCCTCACCACGGAGTTGTGACGCACAAACTACGCATCGTCTACGACGCCAGCGCTCACCGAAAAGGCAGCCCGTCGCTGAACGACTGCCTCTACCGCGGCCCGGTACTGTTGCCAGACTTGGCCGGATTGTTACTCCGTTTCCGCTGCCCAAAACTGCCGGTTCTCGCGGATATCCAAGCAGCCTTTCTCACAATCGGAGTGGCAACCGAGGACCGAGAAGTGTGCAAATTCCTTTGGGTGCGAGACGTTTCAAAGCCACCCACGGGCAGCAATCTCGTCGTTTACCGGTTTTGCCGAGTTGCCTTCGGCATCATCTGCAGCCCCGCCGTGTTAGCCGTCGTCATACGGCACCATTTGTCCAAATATGGAAAGAAAATCGCGGACATGTTCAACAACCTCTACGTGGACAACTTACTTCTGGAATGCGAAACGGCAGACGAAGCCAAGCAGAAGTACAGCGAAGCAAAACGCGTGTTCTCCGACGCCAAAATGAACCTGAGAGAATTCGTCTCGAACTCCGCGGAGTTCATCAACAGCATACCACAGGAGGACCGATTGGAAGTGAAAGACGTAGCCAAAGTGCTGGGAATTCAATGGCACATCCAACCGGACGTCATCCGGTTCACCTTTCCGGAAGCAGAGCCAAATCGGGCAATTACGCGAAGGAAGGTGCTGAGCGCCGTGGCAAGCCTTTTTGACCCGACGGGGCTGGTGGCGCCATGCCTACTCAGCGCCAAGCTGCTGTTTCAAAGTCTGTGGGACGAAGCGCGCGGGTGGGATGACGAACTGTGCGAGGAGGCAGCGGTCACATGGAAATCCATTCTCGCCAACTGGAGAAAACAACACATCGACATACCGCGGAGGGCCATACCCAGCGCTGACTCGAAGTTGGAGCTGCACACATTCGTTGACGCATCGAATTACTGCTTTGCCGCCGCGGTTTACGTGCGATGTCAATCACCCACTCAGACCTCGGCTCATCTGATGTTCTCCAAAAGCAGGCTCAAGCCAAAGAAGGCCGCAAAAGCACTCACAATCCCGCGAATGGAAATGCTGGCCATTCTGATCGGAGTCAGGGCAATGGCATTCGTGGCCAAGGAACTGAAAAAACCGATCACCGCCTGCCATCTATGGAGCGACAGCCAAATTGCTTTGGCATGGGTCAACTCATCGGACCCCCAGCCGGTCTTCGTGGAAAGACGACTTCACGAAATACGCCAACACGCTCACGTGTCATTCCACTACGTCAGGACCGATCAAAATCCGGCGGACATTGCGACCAGAGGAGCTAATCCAAACGAACTACGGGCGAAAAAGCTTTGACACAAAGTCAGGGGGGGGGGGCCGGCCACACAAGGTCAGGGGGCCGGCCACACAAAGTCAGGGGGGGGGCCGGCCACACAAGGTCAGGGGGCCGGCCACACAAGGTCAGGGGGGGGGGCCGGCCACACAAAGTCAGGGGGGGGGGCCGGCCACACAAGGTCAGGGGGCTGGCACACAAAGTCAGGGGGGGGGGCCGGCCACGCAAAGTCGGGGGGCCGGCCACACAAAGTCAGGGGGGGGGCCGGCCACACAAGGTCAGGGGCCGGCCACAACAAGGTCAGGGGGCCGGCCACACAAAGTCAGGGGGGGGGGCCGGCCACACAAAGTCAGGGGGGGGCGGCCACACAAGGTCAGGGGGCCGGCCACACAAGGTCAGGGGGCCGGCCACACAAGGTCAGGGGGGGCCGGCCACACAAAGTCAGGGGGGGGGGCCGGCCACACAAAGTCAGGGGGGGGGGGCCGGCCACACAAGGGTCAGGGGGCCGGCCACACAAGGTCAGGGGGCCGGCCACACAAAGTCAGGGGGGGGGCCCGGCCACACAAAGTCAGGGGGGGGGGGGGCCGGCCACACAAAGTCAGGGGGGGGGGGCCGGCCACACAAGGTCAGGGGGCCGGCCACACAAGGTCAGGGGGCCGGCCACACAAGGTCAGGGGGCCGGCCACACAAAGTCAGGGGGGGGGGCCGGCCACACAAAGTCAGGGGGGGGGGGGCCGGCCACACAAGGTCAGGGGGCCGGCCACACAGGTCAGGGGCCGGCCACACAAGGTCAGGGGGCCGGCCACACAAGTCAGGGGGGGGGGGCGGCCACACAAAGGTCAGGGGGGGGGGCCGGCCACACAAGGTCAGGGGGCCGGCCACACAAGGTCAGGGGGGCCGGCCCACACAAAGTCAGGGGGGGGGGCCGGACCACACAAGTCCGGGGGGGGGGGGCCGGCCACACAAGGTCAGGGGGCGGCCCACAAGGTCAGGGGGCCGGCCACACAAGTCAGGGGGGGGGCGGCCACCAAGGTCAGGGGGCCGTCCACACAAAGTCGGGGGGCGGCCACACAAAGTCAGGGGGGGGGCGGCCACACAAGGTCAGGGGCCGGCCCACAAGGTCAGGGGCGGCCAAACAAAGTCAGGTGGGGGCCGGCCACACAAAGTCAGGGGGGGGGGCCGGCCACACAACGGTCAGGGGGCCGGCCACACAAGGTCAGGGGGCCGGCTACACAAAGTCAGGGGGGGGGCCCGGCCACACAAAGTCAGGGGGGGGGGGCCGGCCAACACCAAGGTCAGGGGGACGGCCCACACAAGGTCAGGGGGCCGGACACACCACCAAGTCAGGGGGGGCGGCCGGCCACACAAGGTCAAGGGGGCCGGCCCACACCAAGGTCAGCGGGGCCGGCCACCACCAACGTCAGGGGGGGGGGGCGGCCCACCACAAAGTCAGGGGGGGGCCGGCCACACCAAGGTCAGGGGGCCGGCCACACAAGGTCAGGGGGCCGGCCACACAAAGTCAGGGGGGGGGGCCGGCCACACAAGGTCAGGGGGCCGGCCACACAATGTCAGGGGGGGGGGCCGGCCACGCAAAGTCGTGGGGCCGGCCACACAAAGTCAGGGTGGGGCCGGCCACACAAGGTCAGGGGGGGGGCCGGCCACACAAAGTCAGGGGGGGGGGCCGGCCACACAAGGTCAGGGGGGGGGGGGCCGGCCACACAAGGTCAGGGGGGGGGCGGCCACACAAAGTCAGGGGGGGGGGGGCCGGCCACACAAAGTCAGGGGGGGGGGCCGGCCACACAAGGTCAGGGGGGGGGGCCGGCCACGCAAAGTCGGGGGGCCGGCCACACAAAGTCAGGGGGGGGGGCCGGCCACCAAAGTCAGGGGGGGGGCCGGCCACACAAAGTCAGGGGGGGGGGGGCCGGCCACGCAAAGTCGGGGGCCGGCCACACAAAGTCAGGGGGGGGGCCGGCCACACAAGGTCAGGGGGGGGGCCGGCCACGCAAAGTCGGGGGGCCGGCCACACAAAGTCAGGGGGGGGGCCGGCCACACAAGGTCAGGGGGCTGGCACACAAAGTCAGGGGGGGGGCCGGCCACGCAAAGTCGGGGGGCCGGCCACACAAAGTCAGGGGGGGGGGGCCGGCCACACAAGGTCAGGGGGCCGGCCACACAAGGTCAGGGGGCCGGCCACACAAAGTCAGGGGGGGGGCCGGCCACACAAGGTCAGGGGGCCGGCCACACAAAGTCAGGGGGGGGGGCGGCCACACAAAGTCAGGGGGGGGGCCGGCCACACAAGGTCAGGGGGCCGGCCACACAAGGTCGGGGGGCCGGCCACACAAAGTCAGGGGGGGGGGCCGGCCACACAAGGTCAGGGGGGGGGCCGGCCACACAAAGTCAGGGGGGGGGGGGCCGGCCACACAAGGTCAGGGGGGGGGCCGGCCACGCAAAGTCGGGGGGCCGGCCACACAAAGTCAGGGGGGGGGGGCCGGCCACACAAGGTCAGGGGGGGGGGCGGCCACACAAAGTCAGGGGGGGGGGCCGGCCACACAAAGTCAGGGGGGGGCCGGCCACACAAGGTCAGGGGGGGGGCCGGCCACGCAAAGTCGGGGGGCCGGCCACACAAAGTCAGGGGGGGGGCCGGCCACACAAAGTCAGGGGGGGGGGCCGGCCACACAAAGTCAGGGGGGGGGGCCGGCCACGCAAAGTCGGGGGCCGGCCACACAAAGTCAGGGGGGGGGCCGGCCACACAAGGTCAGGGGGCCGGCCACACAAAGTCAGGGGGGGGGGGCCGGCCACACAAGGTCAGGGGGGGGCCGGCCACACAAGGTCAGGGGGGGGGGGCCGGCCACACAAGGTCAGGGGGGGGGGCCGGCCACACAAAGTCAGGGGGGGGGGCGGCCACACAAAGTCAGGGGGGGGGGCCGGCCACACAAGGTCAGGGGGGGGGGCGGCCACGCAAAGTCGGGGGGGCCGGCCACACAAAGTCAGGGGGGGGGGCCGGCCACACAAGGTCAGGGGGGGGCGGCCACGCAAAGTCGGGGGGCCGGCCACACAAAGTCAGGGGGGGGGGGCCGGCCACACAAGGTCAGGGGGCCGGCCACACAAAGTCAGGGGGGGGGCCGGCCACACAAGGTCAGGGGGGGGCGGCCACGCAAAGTCGGGGGGCCGGCCACACAAAGTCAGGGGGGGGGGGCCGGCCACACAAGGTCAGGGGGCCGGCCACACAAAGTCAGGGGGGGGGGCCGGCCACACAAGGTCAGGGGGCCGGCCACACAAAGTCAGGGGGGGGGGCCGGCCACACAAGGTCAGGGGGGGGCCGGCCACACAAGGTCAGGGGGGGGGGCCGGCCACACAAGGTCAGGGGGGGGGGCCGGCCACACAAAGTCAGGGGGGGGGGCGGCCACACAAAGTCAGGGGGGGGGGCCGGCCACACAAGGTCAGGGGGGGGGCGGCCACGCATAGTCGGGGGGGCCGGCCACACAAAGTCAGGGGGGGGGCCGGCCACACAAGGTCAGGGGGGGGCGGCCACGCAAAGTCGGGGGGCCGGCCACACAAAGTCAGGGGGGGGGGCCGGCCACACAAGGTCAGGGGGGGGCGGCCACACAAAGTCAGGGGGGGGGGCCGGCCACACAAGGTCAGGGGGCCGGCCACACAAGGTCAGGGGGCCGGCCACACAAAGTCAGGGGGGGGGGCGGCCACACAAGGTCAGGGGGGGGCCGGCCACGCAAAGTCGGGGGGCCGGCCACACAAAGTCAGGGGGGGGGCCGGCCACACAAAGTCAGGGGGGGGCCGGCCACACAAAGTCAGGGGGGGGGGCCGGCCACACAAGGTCAGGGGGGGGGGGCCGGCCACGCAAAGTCGGGGGGCCGGCCACACAAAGTCAGGGGGGGGGGCCGGCCACACAAAGTCAGGGGGGGGGGCCGGCCACACAAAGTCAGGGGGGGGGGCCGGCCACACAAGGTCAGGGGGGGGCCGGCCACGCAAAGTCGGGGGGCCGGCCACACAAAGTCAGGGGGGGGCCGGCCACACAAAGTCAGGGGGGGGAGGCCGGCCACACAAGGTCAGGGGGCCGGCCACACAAAGTCAGGGGGCCGGCCACGCAAAGTCGGGGGGGCCGGCCACACAAAGTCAGGGGGGGGGGCCGGCCACACAAAGTCAGGGGGGGGGCCGGCCACACAAGGTCAGGGGGCCGGCCACACAAGGTCAGGGGGCCGGCCACACAAGGTCAGGGGGCCGGCCACACAAAGTCAGGGGGGGGGGCCGGCCACACAAAGTCAGGGGGGGGGGGCCGGCCACGCAAAGTCGGGGGGCCGGCCACACAAAGTCAGGGGGGGGGGCCGGCCACACAAGGTCAGGGGGCCGGCCACGCAAAGTCAGGGGGCCGGCCACGCAAAGTCGGGGGGGCCGGCCACACAAAGTCAGGGGGGGGGGCCGGCCACACAAAGTCAGGGGGGGGGGCCGGCCACACAAGGTCAGGGGGCCGGCCACACAAGGTCAGGGGGCCGGCCACACAAGGTCAGGGGGCCGGCCACACAAAGTCAGGGGGGGGGGGCCGGCCACACAAAGTCAGGGGGGGGGGGCCGGCCACACAAGGTCAGGGGGCCGGCCACGCAAAGTCGGGGGGCCGGCCACACAAAGTCAGGGGGGGGGGCGGCCACACAAGGTCAGGGGGCCGGCCACACAAAGTCAGGGGGGGGGCGGCCACACAAGGTCAGGGGGCCGGCCACACAAAGTCAGGGGGTGTCGCGGACAGCGACGTTCACAGACGCGAGCAGACCGATCATTGAACCTTTCGCCAATCCCCCATTCATTTTGTCCCCCCCCCCCCGTGCCCAGCACCCATTTCTTCTGTTGTGAACCCCCTCCATTTTCACCCTCTTTCTCTGGCACCCGCTCTCTCACCCCCAGGCTTTGTTCCGGCTGTCAACAACCCCCCCTCTCTTGGGGCGGAGTCTGAACTTTTCTTCCCCCTGCTCTGGGGTTAAAATCACTTTTCTGTTTTCGGAGAATTTGGAGAGACGCTCAAAACCCAATCAATATTTGTTCCCCCTCATCCCAATAAATAATATTTATTCTGGTGATCGTCCACCGGGGGGGACTCAGCAATTCAAAGTCGAACACCGGCATCTCCGATCAGCAAAGTCGAACGGGACTCAGAGACGATCTGAGTGCCCATCCCGGAATTCGAACCCACACCCCGAATTCCCCCATTTTGTGACAACCCCCGAACCCGTTGCAAACTCGCCGGGGTCCGCCACAAAATTTGGTGCAACGGCCGGGAATTGACCCGCTCTGAAGCCAGCGTCAACTCCCTGGGCCACTCATCACTGAACTTGGAAGCGCCAACTGCTGCGTCCAAACAAGTTCAAGCAGCACCCCACCAGCGGTGTTCAGCTAAATTCGTCGAAGTACCTGCCCAAGTGCGAGGAGGACTTTGAACGCGTGGACTCGACCTGTCAACGCCTCATCACCGAATTGGAAGCGCCATCTGCTGCGCTCATCCAAAAAGTTCAAGCAACACCCCACCAGCGGTGTTCAGCTACATTCTGCGAAGTGCCTGCTCGAACGCGAGGAGGACTTTGAGTGTTGTCGACTCAATTCGTCGACCGCCACTTGTCGACTCAATTCGTCGACCGCCACTTGTCGACTCAATTCGTCGACCGCCACTTGTCGACTCAATTCGTCGACCGCCACTTGTTGACTCAATTCGTCGACCGCCACTCTCGTCGACTCACTCGTCGACCGCCACTTGTCGACTCAATTCGTCGACCGCCACTCTCGTCGACTCACTCGTCGACCGCCACTTTCGCCGACTAAACTCGTCAACCGTCACTGAACGACAGTGTCAGTCAAGCAGAGACCCAACCACAAACCGTTGGTGCATCTCCACAATCACTGAACGACAGTGCCAGTCCAACCAAAAGCATTGGCCCGGCAACCAGACAGACGAGCCCGTCGAGACGTACACCGACCGCAAGCCGTCAAATACGTCCACCAATGTCCGGACGACTCCGTTCAAAGCTCGGGCCGGACTCAAAACCCTTCGCACGCATGTCAGCGAAGCGGCGCAACTCCTGCAGAGGGAGACGGACGAGGGACTGCTAGCCAAGCTCCGTACGGAGCAAGCCCAACTCCAAGCAGCAATTGCCCGAGTGCAGGAGCAGGACGAAAAGTGGCATGATCTCATCGATGGCCTCGAAGGAGAAGCCCAAGAGGCGGAGGAAGCAGTCTATGCAAACTTTCCTCCACGTGCGCGAGCAGCTCAAACAGCAGACGGGGAAGTGCCCCTGGCCGACCGATCGATTCTGGAACAGCTCGAAGTGGCACACGAGACTCTGATCATGGTGCTGGTGGCTCTGGAGGAACAGGCACGTTCGAGACCGGACTCTCGACAATCCAATGCCCGACAAACCGGGATAAACGCAGACCAGGAGGACGCCGACGGAGACGATGATCCATCGATCGAGGGACTCAACAATGCAGCGCCCCAAGCAAATCGCTTCCGCGCGACGTATGGCGACTCGGGCGCGCGCCACTCCTTCCAGAACGTCTCACAACCGCGGGTGAAGCTGCCGCCTCTCCGCCTGCCGCATTTTTCGGGAGATCCAAAGGACTGTCCTACGTTTTGGCAAATGTTCTCATCGACGGTGGACGCAGAGCAGAGTTACGACAACGTGCTGAAGATGAGCCATCTTCTGTCACTACTCGAAAAGCCTGTGCAAAGCGTTGTGGCTGGTTACCTCCCAACCAACGAAAATTATCCGCGCGTTGTCCAATTGTTGAAACGCCGTTACGGTGATCCGAGGGCACTGAAAGAGTCGCTGCAATCTGAGCTCTGCCACCTCCCAGCAGCGGGAGAATCCGTCTCGAGCCTGCGCAAGTTTTACGATGTGGTCGAACGCGTTTGCCGCCAGCTCGCGGACCACGGGATCAAGGACGACACATGGGTCGTCTTCGCCATCAAAGAGCGATTGCCGCGTGTACTGCTCGCCAAACTGATCGAGAAGGAACGCGAATCCGGCCGGGATTGGAACAGCGAAGCCTGGAGAAAGGAGTTGGACCAAATCATCTCGATCAAAGAAGAAGTCCACCGATGCCGAGGAGGACGGGAAGATGATCAACCTTCACAGCCGAGACGTGAGAAACGCCTACCGTTCCGGCCAAATCCCGAACCAACACGCTCGTTCCCGACAACGAATCATCGGGACCGTCCGAGCGGATTCGGTTGCTCATTGTGCAGCGGTCGGCACAAACCAAGCGGATGTGTGAAGTACAGCAACCCGCAGGCGCGAAGCGATCGCCTCAAGGAACAAGATCGGTGCACCTATTGCCTCTACAAGGGGCATCGAGCCAATGAGTGCTCGTCAAGCCGTCGATGCAGCAAATGCAACGGAAAGCATCATTTCTTGGTCTGCTTCTCGCGGGACGTCAGACCGACGGCGCACACGCGCCAACCGCCGGTTAAATCGCAGTTCAAACCGAGACCAGCCGGTACCAGACCTCCGCCGGCCCGTGGCCCAACGCAGGTGCATGCCGTGACTGGCCATCCCGAGCCGAGCCGCGACGAAACTCCCGAGCGAGCCGGGACTGAAACGGAGAGACCAGTCAACTCATTGACAGCCGCAGCGGTCGGCGTGCCAAGGAAAAAGCCACACGCATACCTGATGACAAAGAAGTTGTTGGTCACCGCCCGAGGGCGAAAGGCCAAAATCCCGGTGATGGTGTTCTTCGACACCGGAAGCCAGACGAGCTTCATCTCCAGCCACCTGGTTGAGAAATTGCAGCCACCGAGGGGGCACGAGACTGACCAGCTCGAAGTCTATGGGTTCGGAGGATCGCAGAACGACCCGCTGAGGATCCGATCACCGACCTACGCGGTCAAAATCCAAAGAGAGGACGGCGATTGGGAGGAAGTACTCCTCAACCGGGCAATGGAGATCGCCATGCCATTCGAGATGGTTGAATTGAAGGACGACGAGGAAATGGACCTACCTTCCTCGGGCGAAGACGCTCTCGAATTCATTAAAGAGCGGCCGGACATAATGATCGGAATCCGACAATTTTGGCGTTTCTTCACCTCAAGGGAAGGGGAGATCGCGCCGGGATTGTTCCTCATCCGCACCATTTTCGGAACGATGGTCGGAGGGGAGACTGAGCTCGGACGACCAACGGAACAAACTTCCTCTCACTGATGGCAATCAATCAAACCAACGAGGAACAAATGCCAAGCTCAAACGCAGTCGAAGACTTTTGGAGCCTGGAATCGCTGGGAATTCGAGAAGACCCGGCGCAGGACGACGACGTTACGGCAATGAACATGATCGAGAAATCGATCCGGCAGGCCAAGGATGGCCGCTACTCGATCGGATGGCCGTGGAAAGCGCCCAATCCGCCATTGGAACCGAATTTCCGGATGGCCTTCTCCCGCTTGTCATCGGTGCTCGATAAGCTTCGCGGGAGCGAAACATTGCAGAAATACGACGACAAAATCCGTGAACAGCTCCAAGATGAGGTCATTGAAGAGGCGGCACGGAACACGACGGAAATGGAGCATTACCTGCCTCACCACGGAGTTGTGACGCACAAACTACGCATCGTCTACGACGCCAGCGCTCACCGAAAAGGCAGCCCGTCGCTGAACGACTGCCTCTACCGCGGCCCGGTACTGTTGCCAGACTTGGCCGGATTGTTACTCCGTTTCCGCTGCCCAAAACTGCCGGTTCTCGCGGATATCCAAGCAGCCTTTCTCACAATCGGAGTGGCAACCGAGGACCGAGAAGTGTGCAAATTCCTTTGGGTGCGAGACGTTTCAAAGCCACCCACGGGCAGCAATCTCGTCGTTTACCGGTTTTGCCGAGTTGCCTTCGGCATCATCTGCAGCCCCGCCGTGTTAGCCGTCGTCATACGGCACCATTTGTCCAAATATGGAAAGAAAATCGCGGACATGTTCAACAACCTCTACGTGGACAACTTACTTCTGGAATGCGAAACGGCAGACGAAGCCAAGCAGAAGTACAGCGAAGCAAAACGCGTGTTCTCCGACGCCAAAATGAACCTGAGAGAATTCGTCTCGAACTCCGCGGAGTTCATCAACAGCATACCACAGGAGGACCGATTGGAAGTGAAAGACGTAGCCAAAGTGCTGGGAATTCAATGGCACATCCAACCGGACGTCATCCGGTTCACCTTTCCGGAAGCAGAGCCAAATCGGGCAATTACGCGAAGGAAGGTGCTGAGCGCCGTGGCAAGCCTTTTTGACCCGACGGGGCTGGTGGCGCCATGCCTACTCAGCGCCAAGCTGCTGTTTCAAAGTCTGTGGGACGAAGCGCGCGGGTGGGATGACGAACTGTGCGAGGAGGCAGCGGTCACATGGAAATCCATTCTCGCCAACTGGAGGAAAACAACACATCGACATACCGCGGAGGGCCATACCCAGCGCTGACTCGAAGTTGGAGCTGCACACATTCGTTGACGCATCGAATTACTGCTTTGCCGCCGCGGTTTACGTGCGATGTCAATCACCCACTCAGACCTCGGCTCATCTGATGTTCTCCAAAAGCAGGCTCAAGCCAAAGAAGGCCGCAAAAGCACTCACAATCCCGCGAATGGAAATGCTGGCCATTCTGATCGGAGTCAGGGCAATGGCATTCGTGGCCAAGGAACTGAAAAAACCGATCACCGCCTGCCATCTATGGAGCGACAGCCAAATTGCTTTGGCATGGGTCAACTCATCGGACCCCCAGCCGGTCTTCGTGGAAAGACGACTTCACGAAATACGCCAACACGCTCACGTGTCATTCCACTACGTCAGGACCGATCAAAATCCGGCGGACATTGCGACCAGAGGAGCTAATCCAAACGAACTACGGGCGAAAAAGCTTTGGTGGGAAGGACCGAACTGGCTGGGTCGGCCGAGCCGGGACTGGCCAGACGAGATGAGCTTCAGCCCGCGCGAACAGGACACTGCCAGTCCCGGACTCCACATCCCCACGAGCGACGAATTGGAGACGGGAGTCTTCTCGGCCACTGCCGTGAACAAGAGGCCGAGGAATATGCACGATTCGACAGCGCAGTCGATACCCGAAGGACCCATCGACGTCAAGCAGTACGGGAGTTGGAACCGACTCCTCCGAGTGACAATACTCGTCCTGCGGTTCATTCGTCGCCTCAAGCCCGACCATTCCGCCATCCCGATGGGCAAACCGCTCACCTCATACACAGCGGAAGACTACAAATGTGCCGAAAACTTCCTTATCCGGCAGGAACAAGAGCGGTTCAACGAGAAACTGGCGTGCCACCCGTCCCGCCTCGACGAGAATGGTTTACGTCGACTCCGAACACGCCTCGCCGCGGCAGGCAAACCAGCACCGGAAATGGCACAACCAATCCTGTTGTCGGAAGAATCAGCACTCACGGAACGGATCATCGAAAGGATCCACGCCTCCATGCATCACGGAGGCGTCGACTGGACACTCACGGAGTTCCTCCGGTCATATTGGTGCCCAAAGGCGCGGCGAACGGTTCGGAAGGTGCTCGGCAGATGCTTGCAGTGCCGCAAAATGTCCAGCCCTCCATTCGCACGGCCAGACATGCCCCCATTGCCGGCAGACCGTGTCGTCCGGCGCGCACCGTTCGAATCCACCGGCGTGGATTACATGGGACCGACGACAGCCCGAATGGCCGGATCACTGACTAAAGTTTGGATTGTCTTACTGACCTGCTTGACAACCCGCGCAGTGTACCTCGAGCCAACCACAGACCTCTCAGCCAATTCGTTCAGCAACGTTTTGCGCCGATTCATAAGCAGGAGAGGTCGTCCCAAGCGAATGCTGAGTGACAACGGCGGACAATTTGTACTCACCGACAAAACGATGAAGGAACTCCTACCAAATACGGCAACAGGCACTGTCCAAAGCCAGATGGCGTGCCAAGGGATCGAATGGAAATTTTTGCCCTCACTCAGCCCATGGGCAGGCGGCCTATACGAAAGGCTCGTCGGATTGACCAAAATGTGTTTCAAGCGGACGCTGGGCCGGCGGATCCTCGAGTACGACCAATTCGCCACGTTCACCGCCGAAGTGGAGGCGGTATTGAATCAAAGGCCGATTTCGGCAGTGTCGGCCGAAACCGACGCCCCGGTGCCTCTCCGGCCCGTGGACTTCATTCAGCCCCACGCACTAATCTCATTCGAAATTGATGCAAGCGACAATTGGACCGACAAGACTCGCCTGCCACCCCAGGAGAAATTGGCGCTCCTTTGGAAAAGCACTCTCGAGACTCTCGACAACTTTTGGACGCAGTGGTCCTCGGAATATTTGATTCTTCTTCGGGAACGATCGGGATGGAAGCACAAAGGGCCCAGACTACAAACTCGAGCAGTACCTCGAGTTGGAGACGTTGTGCTGGTTGAAGAGGACTATCGATCACGCAACTTATGGCCGATGGGCAGAGTGACGGAACTCAATGGGTTTCCGCCAAACATTCGCAGTGTCCAACTCAAAATGGTCAACGGACGAGTGATCACCCGGCCAGTGAACCGGTTGTACCCGCTGGAAGTCCGGAGTCCGGAACCGGAGCCAGTACCGACACCGGAAAAGCCAACCGAACCAGGGGATGTACCCGAAATCGGAAAACCGGAACCGGAAAAGAGAAGGGACCGAAACGAACGCCTCGTCACCCGATGATCACCCGCGGACGAGCAAAGGGAGAGGCTGTCACCAACACTCTGATGGCGCTCTGCCTGATCTCGCTGATCGGCAACGCAATTGCCAACTCGACCTGCCCAGAATGCCTCCTGCACTGCTCGATGTCAGGAGTGACCATCTACGGACCGAGCGGAAACCAAAAACTGGACGTTTGCTGCGGAGACGTGTGCATCGTCCGCAACCAAGTCCGGCAACTGGCGTACGAACTGCCGCCCGAAACGCTTTTGGCGGACTATACCTGTGTGGCGCGTTTCTGGACAAGTCCAAAGACTATGTTCGTCAGCAGTGTTACGTGCCCAGCTTTAAATGAATGCACTTTGCTGAGCTGCACTTTTTGCATCGAACTGCTCGCCAACCCTTCGTGCAGCCCAGAAGTTGCTGCCAGCCTGTGGGCGATCATTTTGGTCGGAATGCTCGTCGGACTGTGCGGATTACTGTCTTTGTGCCGTTCGTGCCGCGAGAATTTCCGACTGATGATGGCACTGCTCAAACCGATCGGCGCTTGCCTGCGAATTTGCCGACGGAAGGCAACCCGAGCGCACACACGAGCGAGGAGCTCACTGCCGAAGAGGTCCGACCGGAATCCATTGCACGGTCAGCAAAGCCACCACGCTCACATTGCTCCCGGCGGGACAATCCACAACCCTAATGGTTCGAGACGAGCACGGAGTTGTGCTAGGAACGCTCAATTTGGTGCTGAACGCTTTGACGATGGAGTGCGTGACCAGATCGGAGGGATGGTACCGCTCATACGCCGTGGAGAGCAAATCAAATTTCCGCTGCCCGAGAGCAGCAAACAGCAGTTGTTTTGGCAACACGTGCGGGGCGGTAAGACCGGAAGACAAACTATGGGAATTGAAAGACGTAAACGATTGGCCCGGCCACTCGCACTGCCTGGACAGCCTCGGGAGCTGGGCAAAGGGATGCGCGCTTTGGCCTTCGAACGGCTGTCTATTTTACCGCACGTACGCACGACCCACGGGCCAAGCAATCTTCGAAAAAATCGGATGCCCGACGTGGAAGCTGAAAATTGTCACGAAAATGAAGCTCGAGATGAACAGCGACTCGGAGAGCAACCACGAGACGGAGGCAATCCTCTACCCCGGCATGCACTTTCATTGGCACAACATAACATTGACGCCGTTGGCCATATCTCTCCCTCCGGCACCCATTCTGAGTTCGAAATTCATAACGTCCGAAGACGCGGTGGCACTGGTTGAACAGCTCGGAGATGATTTACACTGCTCGGACGAGGCCAGCGCGCGTGACTTCAATTGCACGCTAGCCCCCACAGCATGCAGTGGCTGTTCGGCAGATCACGAAACCGGAGTGGTCGGATGCAGTTGCCGGGATCTGAACCTGGAGGAGCGAATTGATGACCCTCAGCAGCGCTTGCCGCTCACAATTGGCCAATTTCACCTCAGGAACGAAGAATCCCGAATTTTGGCGGACACCGGATACAGTCCGGTTCAGCTGCACGTCGAGATGAGAGACGTCGAGATGATCCTTCAGCTGCGCGACTCTAAGTGTTGGATCGAAGCCCTGAACATCAGCGGGTGTTACCGATCCCTAACGGGAGCCCAATTTTGGTATCAATGCCGGACGGACTGGGGCCGAGCGTTGGCCAAAGTGGAGTGTGCCGACGGCACAATCTTTGCCGCAAGCTGCAGCACCAACCAATCAGCGCAGAGAGAGGTGCGATTGTCCACTGTCCAATTGTCCACTGTCGGATTGTCCACTGTCCAATTGTCCGGACCCCATTTCAATACTTTGTCAAAAAGTGATTTTTATATTTTGAAAAAAAAGTAATTTTTATCATTGAAGTTTTTCGGTACCAATATTAGCGAGACAATTTTTAAAGCGCAACATTAGCCGAACTATCACACCATTATTATACGTTTAATTCGAAACAAAAAAGTGAGGGCGCGCACGGCACCGCCCGCTCACATTGCATAGCAACATATTTTACAACATAAACATTGATATATGTAGGTATATGCGGAATACATTAGTACTATATGATACGATATATGGATGGGGCTATCAAACAAATCTCTCTATTTTTGTACGCGCTGACATCGATCGATCGTCGACGCACTAAAAAAGAGGCGGAGTTCAAACAATTAATCAAATTTATTTTTAAAAAAACTAATTGAATAATAAATTATGCTATTTTAAATGAGTTTCGAAGTGTGTGGAAAATTTCTTCATCCAAAAAAAAGTAGGCAAAATTTGTTTAGGGATTTCCCCGGAGCCGGAGAATTGGAATCAAAACACCAATTTACACCCAAATTTTGGGTAAATTTCATTAGACTATTAACATTTTAGTAGAATTGGGACGGCATGTTAGTAGTACCAGTTGCCGGACCTTTCGAGGGTGTGAAAATTCACACCTTTGATGTTGCCGCCTTTGGGGGTAATTAATTAGGGACGGGGTCCGTGGGGGAGGGTCGGTGGGTGTAGGGGGGTTGTGGGGGGAGGGTCTGGAGGGTGTAGGGGGTTTGTGGGGTAGGGGTCCGAGGGGGCTAATTAGGGGAGGGGTCCGTGGGTGTAGGGGGGTTGTGGGGGAGGGTCCGAGGGTTGTGGGGGAGGGGTTCGGAGAAGGAAGAGAGAAGATCAGCAAAGAAGCAAAGGAAAACAAGTGATGGGCCAAGGAAGAGGCATCTTCCGCCTACCCTATTGTGCCTTCCAGTCACAACTTACCCCCCCAGCCATTCCCCAAATCATTCCGGACCAGAAGTTGTCAACACCTAACCTGCCAGCTGCGAAGATGGAGCCTTCCCCAATCAAACCCGCCGGCACCGGAAGAACTCTGATCGAGATCAAGACGGACGCCCCCAAAGCAGAAGCATCAGCGCGGAAGCCAAACACTTGCAGTAAGTGCCTTTCACTTACTCCCGAAATGGCGACTGGCCACCGCGCGTGCGACCGGAAGTGCCCAAACTTCGAGTCCAGCGCGAAAAGGGCAAGGCCGAAGGCCGAGCCCGGCGAGAGGAAGGAAGGCGCACCAAAAGAGGAGCCGCCAAAGCCGGAGAAGAAGCCGGAGAGGCATGTGGTAATTTCGAGCGATGAAGAACCGGAAGAAGACGGAGAGATCCGTGAACCGGAAGGCCCAACAGAGCTCCCACCGGAAGTGAGCGTCCCGCACTTGCCGGCGGTCATCCTGCTGGAAAGCGTAGGGAGGGTGAAAGACCCGCGCCCGAGCGAAGGGAAGGGGCCGCTCCCGGTGGACTTTCCGCGCCCGGCGTTTGCCGCGGATCCGCAAGTGCTGCAGCAGATGCTGAGCACGACGTTTGCCGGCATTCAAACCATGAAGAACGAGATGGCGCGGATGCGTGAGGCACAGGCGCAGGCGGAGAGAGCCAAGGAGTTGGCGGAAAAGGAAGTGGAGGCGGCGGTCCACGAAGAAAGGGACAAAGAGGAGGAAGAGACGAAGCCGAAGCCTGCAGAGAAGCAGAGGAAGAGGAATCGAAGTCGGGAGCGGGAGAAGGACGCTCCCCGAAGTGGAAGGAAGAGGCGCCGGACGGCCAGTCGCGGGCCGGGCGAAGACCAGCGGGCGGATCCAGAGGAATGGACGAAGGAAGAAAGTGAAAGAAGACGGAAGAAAAGGGCAGCCCGTCGTCGGGCGCGGAAAGAAGGAAGCGCGAACCAGCGCATGCCCATATCGCCAATCCGGGGGCCGACGACGGACCGGAAAAGCGAAGGGAAAACCGGCGATAAGCTGGCAGGGTTGAAATCCCCTCCCGAACTGACGGACGGAGCGCGTCGAACGGCTCGACACTTCGCCCAAGGGGCGGTGAACGACGTCACCAAAAAGAAGAGCACTGAAATCCCCCCGGGGGGCCGCCGACATCACATTGATTCGGCATGGGCAGCCGAAATTGTCCGCGACGCAATGGACGAGAAGAGAGCGGAAGATTCCCTCATCGGAATTGATCCGCGAGGCAAACAGCCCGAGGGGGTGAGCGCAGAGGAGTCCCGACTGAAAGAGGACGAATTGCGCCGGCAGACGAAGGAAGCCAGGGACATGGCGTTCAAGGAGTTCGTGGCAACGGACACGACGCTGGACAAGGCGAAGAGGAGGAAGAAGGCGTTGCTGGACGAGGCGAAGAGGTTGGAAGAAGAACCGTCGCCAGCACGGGGAGGTGGCCCCGAGGACGACACCGCAGACCGTCCGAACCCGTTGGGACCGAGCCCTGGAGTTGGCCGACCAGTCGGGGCCGCCATCGGACAGCCGCCGACCACGTCGACGACGACCGACACAGCAGCATCGACTTCCGAAGTGCCTTCGCCCCTCCAGCGGTTTATGGCGCTGATGGTTTTGGAAAATCGCCAACATGCACAAAATGTGACGGACGAATGCCGCCGGCATGAACAGGAGATGGAGCGGTTGCTGGTGCAGTACGGGCAGGAGACGGCGAGGAAGAAGTGAGGACAACGAGCTGGGGCAGTCTCGCGGGCCGCCGGGAGTGTCGCGAAACTCGCGACGATCGTCGTCCCCTCCGCGATTGTCGACATTTCCCCACCCGCCCAATCATTCCTCCTCCCATCCTGTCCTCTCCGTCTTTTTCCTCTCTCACATTTGCCCACTCTCTCCCCCACATGTTTTTTCCCTTTGTTCAGGGTTTGGTGCCAGCCGGGGTGAACGCTCCGCCCCCTTTCCCCCACCGATCTGTTCCCCCCACAACCTTCGCATTCATTCTCCACATTTCTTTTCTTCCGAATTGTCGGAATTCCCCCCCGGACTCCCACCCCTCCGATTTTCCACATTTCTGTTGGGGGGGAAAACTGGTTTAATTACCCAAGTTTGAGCTTCATAATAAAACTTTATTTGTTGTTCGAATTCGGGTTCCGGGGGTCTTCGGTTCTGCATTCGTCTGAGCTCCGAGCCTGGTGCATCCCCCCGAAACTTTGTGAAGTTTCGATCCCCCCGACTTCCGCCCGTGGACGTACTGCTCGAGCCCGTGGACAAATCTCCCCTCCGCAGACGAGCCCCGGAAGCATTCAGGGAAAGCGAGCCACAGGAGGGCACAACTCCTCAGACGTGCCGAACACCCCCACACGAAATCTGTCCCTTCCCCCACCCGTTGCAAATCATCGGGGAAGTGCCGCCACAGTGCCAACAAAACAAAAAAAAAATTATGTAGACAGCAAAAATCCTCGACCTCCTTTTCAATCTATATCGAACCCCGGACATGAATCGAACAATTTTTATAAATTTTTTTTTTCGCATTTTGCTATTAAATAGGGTATTTCTACACTATATGGGAGTGGTTCGGATCTGAACAATTCATATACCAATCGACTCCTCTCATCGAGCTGAGCACGAATCTGCAAAAATTTTTCCGCGGAAACCACTTTGAAGAAAGTTATGGCCCCTCAAACTTGGCCAAAAACCATAGGGGGGACCCTTTTGGTCAAAATTTTTGGGAAATATTTTTATTCTAAATAGCGTCTCAAATATGTTATTAATGCCCTGGTTACGAATTCGTCAATAAAAATTGAAAATTGAGCATTTAAAACAGTTTTTGAACCGGTTTAAATTTTTGAAATTTATGGTGAAAATGACTTATTTAAATTAAAACAAAAGCCCGATAAGGGAAAATTTAAACAGTAAGGTGGAAGATAGCAGCCAAAATAAAGCAAAAACAAGTTAACAGGCATAAAATGTTTTAAAAATTTTCGTTTTTTGGTGGCTGAATTTTTAGTCGCGAAAAAGTCAATTTTTATGGGTGCATTTTTTGAAAATTTTGAAAAAGTCGATCCTTAGGGGGTGTATTTTTTGAAAATTTTGATAAAGTCGATCCTTAGGGGTGTATTTTTTGTTTTTATTGCATTTTTGTTAAGGAATTTTTGAAAAATGGCGAAATATGGATAAAAAGTCGCGAAATATGGAAAAATATGGAAAATATGGATTATAAAATGGGCTCTAGAAGCTCCAACCAAAGCTAAAAACACTATTTCTGGCATTTATACGCTGTTCCGAGTGCGCAAAAAAAATATGGATTTCCATATAAATCGCCGCCCTATTCATGACACCAAACTGCTCTATTCTTTAGTCTGAACAATGCAAAAAATGCGAAAAAAAATTTTCGAATCGTATTCGTGTTCAAGGTTCAAAATTTGCTGAAATGGAAGGTTCTTGTGGGTTATGTGACACCAATTCGAACAATTTTTCGAAACGTTTTTTTCTTATTTACCTAAAAAAAATTTTTGATTTGCATTGTGCAGAATAAAGAATATCACTTTGGTGGCATAAATTTAACGATGTTTTGCAAAGTCACATTGAAAAAATTGATCGACATTTCGACGATTTTAATGGGAAATGCGGAAAAAAATTTTGTTGGAAATTGTTCGAATTCGGGTTTGGGGTTCGAATTCGATCAAAATGGAAGTCATATTCGGATTCTACGACCCTAAAACCCCCGAAAAGTGTGTTTCAACAGTTGTACAAAAAAAAATTTCCTGTTGCCTCATAACGGAAAAGTACCAACAAAAACTAATCGACAAACAAATTTTCTATGGCATCACCGCCTACTTCACCACGAACATTTTAAATGTTTCTGAATTGCTTAAAAACTACAAACATTTGCCAATTTTGCCGACTCAGCCATTCCAGAATAACGGACCAAATAAATAAACAAAAAAAGCCTAGCGGCAAAAATAAAAGCGTAAATAAAGAACAAAAAAAATAATAACACAAAGGACATTAATTAGTGTGAATAAAACGGTAAAAAGACGATTCGTTCCCGGCCGAATCGTTCACCTTTTCAGAAGTTTTTTCGTTATAACTTCTTTCAAGTCTAACCAAATCAAACATTTTCATTATCATTCGAAAGCTTACAACTAAGTAGAAGCTTAAAAAAGCAAAAGCTAAGCGATTGGCCGAATAAAAGAAGTTATGGCCTGCTTCAATGCCAACGTTTCCTTTCTTCCCCGGGGGGATGTATCGTACTCGGATTCGTGTTCTACGCTTATCTTTACCCTAGAAAACATGCATTCTGAATTTTTAACATTTTTTTCGTCACCGCAATTAGTTACCATTGCCATTTTTACTGCATCATTATTGTTAAAGAATTTCCAAAAAAGCAATTACTAATTTGTTAAGATAAATGTTATTTTTTCGCTACATTTACTGAAAATCAAAAAAAAATTTGTGGGACCCTTTTGGTCAAAATATTGGAAAATATTTTTTCTTCGAAACAAAATTGACTGAAAATATGTTATTTAAAATACACTTTACGAATTTCAATAGCAAATAGAAATTGAGAATTTAAAAAGGGGTTTGAAGAAGCCACCCTGGCTTGGGGTTCGTTAAGCTTAGGCCTAAGCCACCCTGGCTTTTCCCCCCAGGCGTTGAATAGTTTTTACATTTGCTGCTAAAAAGTCAAAATGTAACCTACGCACGAAAAACACAAATGGCGATGAAAAGATGTAAATGTTTAAGTGATGAAATGGGAGCGGAGGAATTGCCAAAATTTTATTTGACAAGTCAAAGGAGGGAAAGGAAATGACCAATAAACAATTGTGGGGGGGGAGGGATATTTGACGGTCATTTTTTTTGTTTGTTTGTTATTTACTTTTTGCACAAATTCCCTGAGGCCCCTCCCCCATAATTCATTCATTCATTCGTCCCAAATATTTTTGTTTGTGCCGGCGGTGTTCTCACCGGACACGCCTTGCACCCCTTCACTTTTTTGTTTTTCTTGCTGTTCTTTCAGTCCAACTGACAGCGATTGAATTTTCTAATTTTGTGAAGGAATAACTCAATCGCCGTCGCCCGACACATATTTAGGCATTTTTGGCATATTTGGCTTTTTTTGGAGCATATAAATCCCAGCTCTACTTATATTATTTAAAATTTCTTCCTTCCCGGGAGGAAGTTTCAAATATCAGCTTTTCCTTTCTTCCCCCGGGGGATGTTTCAAATATCAGCTTTTCCTTTCTTCCCCGGGGGGACGTTTCATATCAGCAGATCAAATCCCGACTGATCTTTTCTCTTTATTCAAAATGAGTGCATCGTCTTCCCAACCAAACGACCAACCAACGTCATCGCATGCTGACCAGAAACAGCTCGTTGTTGCGTCTGGAACTTCTGTTGAGGCGGCAAATCGTTCAGTTGTGTTGTGCGAGATGGAAGTACAGCTTGAGAAGCTTGAACTGGACACACAACGTGATCAGTGTGCCGATGAGGGCGAAGAGGTGTTTCGTTTTCGCATTTTATTCTGTCAGGCGGTAGCCGATAAAATATGGAGCTTTAAACTTTAAAGTGTGAAAAAATCACACAAATTCAGGTCAAAAGGTTCTTCAAACTTGCCGAACTCGGCGGCGTCGCGGGGATGCGAGCAATGCTCAAAGGACCCAATGCCGACGTTTTGTTGAGTGCCAAAGTGAACGGTGTCACTGCGCTTTCAATTGCTGTCCAAGAGGGAAATGCGAAAGTGGTCGAACTTTTGGTGAAAGAAATCAATATTTAGGGTAATTATTGTAATCGTTTACACGGGTTTCAGAAAGAGAAAGGCGCAATGGACGAAAAGGGCCCAGCAGTGACATTCGGTGGGGGAAACGATACTACCGTATTGCCTTTATTAGTAGCCCATGGGCTTCTATTTTCAACCATCCCTTGAGGGGGGGGGGGCTACAATTAGAAGGGGGCTTCAAATAGAGGGTGGGCTACTAATAGAGGAAATACGGTATCTTTTATGCTTTATTCCGATGCATAATACCATTCGACTCTCCTCGTCGAGCTGATTACGAATCTGCAAAAATTTTGAGTCGTCTCGCGACTCTGAGCAAAGTTATAGCCCCTCAAAGAAAATCGGAACCCGGATTCGAATAATTTCCAAATCGATGGTATTTCACTGAGAATTATCAAGCTGATATTCTTTATCTCTCACAATGCAAATTGAAAAATAAAATTTTTGTAAAATGCCATTTTCTGAAAATTGTTCGAGTTTCGAAATCTGGTCAAATTTGAAGTCAAGTCAAACAGCATAAATTTACAATTGAAAAAGCAAAAATAATCGAATTCATGTTTTTTAAATGATTTTGAGGCCAAAATTGATTTTTGAAAGTCGAATTCGGGTCCGGGGTTCGATATTTGTCGGAATGGATGTCAGACTCGGATTCGCCCTCTTTTTTTGGTTGTTACGAGCTTATTACGATATTTGCAAAAAATTCGTAATTTTGTCAGTTTTTCTGTATTTCACAAATTTTGACCAAAAGATTCGTAATCAGTTCGACGAGGGGAACCGAATGGTACACAATTTGCATGTACAGGGTGCGTAAAAAGTTCCCGCACTTTTTAAATAAATTTTTGTTTTATGAATAAAAGAAAAAAAAAACATAAATATTACACATAAAATGTTCAGGGCTAAAACTTAATCACAACACATGTTCGAAATGAGTTCCCTCGGCTGCGATACAGGCGTCCAAACGCTTCCAAAAATTATTGCGTTGGTCGCGCCTCTTTTTCGGCCTTGGGGCCACTACAAAATCCAGCTCTGCTTCTGTATAAAGCATTCAAACACTTTAAATCGGCTTCTTTTACTCAAATAACGACCCCTTGCAGCTAATCTTGAGATTTTTATCAATTTTCGCGCTCATAGCTCAAAAATAAAATTAGCATTTTTTACGATTTGGTTTGACGGATTTTAATATAATGACATTTGGCCAAGTCACTTGAAGGGTATGAATTCTATGGATGTCTATTGTGGTTATTTTAAGAGTAAAGGCTTCAAACTACCAGATTTAGACCAATTGGGGCACTGAAACCACCGCTTGAGTATGTAGTGAACAAAATGAACAAAAAAAAGTCGCGACTAAATGCTAATAATTTTTGGGGATTTTTGAGGGCTTGTAATTTGTTAAATGGCTCTTTTTCTGGGAGAAACTAACTTTTTCTATTTGTTTTCTAACCCAAAAACTCTGAAGAATCCAATTCTGAACTCAGCTTTTTGAAATAAATATGTTTAGACCCTAAAATTAAAATGAAAAAAAGTGCGGGAACTTTTTACGCACCCTGTATTTGGAGTGAAGCGATAAAATTTATAAAATTTCTTGGACGTCTCAAACATTTGATACTCTTGACAAAATTTTGAAAGATTTTCTCTTGATTTCGAAAGAAATCGCTAGAAAAATCTCGAAATTATCGAAATCTAAAGGTTTCGACCCCCCCCCCCCCCCCTCCGGTTGTTGGAGAGGGGGTGTTTTACGGGTCTGCCCCCCCCCCTCCCGAAATCCAAGGCTTGGTCGGCTTTGCTGTCTTTTGAAGCCCAATTCACAAAACTAATTGGGTGCTTTTTAAAATGTCAGTGTTGGCTACATGTGGCCATGGTGGTTATCAGTGCCGGTTTTGCCCCAACCTGGGGCATTGTTGTCGTTGTTGCCGCGAACCTCCTCCAGGATGCTCCCGTCGTCCACCAGGACATAGTTGTGCAGAGGAACAGGGACGTGTGGTGAGTGAGGGTGCAAAATAAAGAATCTAACCAATTAATGTGAATTTTTAAATTTAATTTTATCCGAATTCTACAAGAAATTAATCTGATTCTTGGTCATTGACCCCCGGACCATGGATGTTTAGAACAATTCATTAAGCAAAAGCTAGGCGATTGGAACTTTATTGAAAAAGTTATAACTGCGGCACTGAACTGTGCCCTAAAACCTCTACATTTTTGTTGGTAAGCTCGGATTGCTTAGTTATGCTTATTTTTGAGAACAATGTTCGAATCCAGGTTCGGGATTCAGAATTGGTCGAAATGGAGGTCAGAATGGCTTCTACGCCCTGAATACCCCTAGACACACCTTTTTAACAACTTTGTATTTTTTTCAAAAAATCTTAGATTTTGATCGGGGGAACAATATTCTTACTATTTACATATTTCCCAAACTTTACGATCTGTAATGTACTTTTTTTGGACCCCAAAATCTTTTTTTTGTAGAAATTCTTTCTTATTTCAGGCCACGCCGATTGAATGGGCGGAGGGTAATTTGATGGATGGAATTTAAACAGAAAAAGTCGATTAAACGACACAATAATTGTTGGCTTCTTTTGTTGTCGAAGCCTTTGTTTTTCATTTATGTCCGAGTTTTTTTTGGATGTTTCCGAATTCGTCAATAAAAAATAAAAATTGAGAAAATGACATTTTGCACCGAAATAAATCAAAAGTTACCAAAATCTATAGAATAACGCAGGGCTTGTATCTGGTTAGCATTAGGGCCAAGTACAAACATGTCGATTTCCATGTACATAACACAAAATTTAGCATAACACTCAAAAAATTTTCTCTAATACCAATTTTGAGGTCAAATTTTTGTCTTAACCTAGACCGGAGCCGTATTTAGCCTTAGATTTCGTTGTAGGTGGATCGCGTCGGGGAATTATACTAATTTTTAACTTTTTTGTTAAGAAAATTGCAAAAAATTTCGTAAAATGCGTAATTTTTCAGCAATTTTTTTTAAATAAATTCTCACGATCAATAAATGGAGCGGGCACGACTCCATGACAATAACAAAAAAATGACGCTGAAGAAGCAGACAAAATTGGGTAAAGAAAAGAATTGGGCAGAATAGAGAAAAGTAGGGTGGCACGGTACCGGAACTTTTGGAAAAATCGGGACCGGGACTGAATTTGGTCCCGGTCAAAAAAACCGGGACTGCTGGACAAAAACAAGAAAAAAAATCATTTTGTAAAAACCGGCACTTTTATAGTGGGATTTTAAAGGAATTTTGAAAAACCAGGACCAAAATTTCAGTACCAAAATTTGAAAAATTGAATATTTCAGTACTGGTCCCGGTCCCGTGCCACCCTAGAGAAAAGCATAGAGAAAAGACCGATAAATATCGGTCATAGCGGCCAGAGCCAAAATTGAACAAAACATATATCAATCGACTCCTCTCGGTCTGCAATGTAAGAATCCGAAAAAAAAAAAATTGTTCGGCAACCATTCCCTAAAGAGTTACAGACCCGGGACTGAAGTGTCTTTTGACTGGGGACTCAGTTGTCCACTGATTAAAAAAATGGGAAAATCACTCATATTGCTTCAAAATTAGGAATTAGTTGATAGAAAATAAAATTGAGAATTTAAAGCGGTTTTTGAACCGGTTTAAAAACTTGAAAATTAAGGAAAACGACTTTTAAATAACAAAAGGCGGATATTGACGAAATTCAACTCGACGAAATGTCGGATTTTGGCTTATTCGACGAAATGTCGTATTTTTGCTTTTTGACGAAATTCCATTCGACGAAATGTCGGCGCCCCGGAAAGAAACCCTTTCAGAATTAATTTAACCCTATATGTATAAAATCGGCTTGTCATGACTCGTTTTTTTCTAACCATTTTGATTAAAGTTCGGCCTTGAGGACCGGTCAACAATCTCGATTGTAATTTACAGAGATTTTGGTCGGTCCGATCTCTAATTGTGATTGCGTTTATTCCCCCATCACCACTCTATCGTTTATCCCGAATTTGCCCTCTATAAAATGCCGAAAATAATTTCTGATTCTTTACATTCATTTTTTATGTGCATCAAAAGTTTTTTTTTGTTTAATTTACAGATTCTTTTCTCACATTTAACTTCAACAACAACAACAACAATGGCGTATCAGCAAGCTAACTATCCTAACGTTTGGATGAATTCGTCGCGACCTAACTATCCTAACGCATGGATGAATCCACGAAAAGAAGGCGAATTTGTGACGGAGCAACGCTGTTCATGCCCAACCTCGCAGCTTTATGCCATCAAATTCAACAAGGTCAATTCAAGTCGAGTGCGACGCCTTCAAACAGTCATTTTTTGGGGTTTTTAGGTCAAATGCAAATTAATGAATGAGACCAATCAAGGTTGCGAGATTTGCTGCATTGGGATGATCTTGTGTATGGTGAGTTTTTTGATGGGGAAAAAAGGAATAATTTTTCATTTTAGCTTTTCGCCATATTACTCATGCTTTTTACCGCACTCGCCGCAATACGTTACGATAGTGGTGCCATCATTGGCTGCATCATCGTGTCTGTTCTCATCATCGTTGTGCTCATACTCTACACAGTTTTTTCTGGTAGCAAAAAAACTTATTAAAAAAATGTTAATAAAACCATAATAACACAAATTGACCCTATTTTGATTGCAGAATTCACGCACACCGCACTGGAGGCGCTGTACAAATGCCGCTCGTGTGGGCACGAAGTGCACAAAACTTACGAACTCTTACGTATGGCTTTCACTAAATGAACGATTTGCGGTGTTTTATTATCGCAATTTTAGCCCAACCCTTTGGTTGTGCCGGTGGGGACATTTTCAACGATTGTGGACGTTACACCCGGACGTGCCAGGAACCGGAGCCGCTCAAACTGAGCGTCACGGCCTACGCGGCCATTGAACGCGCCTACCACGACATGAGTGCATGCTACAACCAGTGCTGCTGCAACAGCGATAATTGGACCGAACAATTTATTGACCGCCTCCGTTGAGCGATGTGAGGAAAAGGCTCTCATTTTATTTTATAATTTTGTATATTTTTTCCATCAATTTTAGCAAATGCAATGCACTTCGAGGATGCCATGCCAATGCCATTATCGAATAGGACTTTGGATATGCCATATATATATATATTATAAATGAATGTACATATATTTATGTGTAATACGATAACCGATGATCATAACATATGTATGTAAATTAACTGCACCATAAATAAAAGCCAGAAAAGGCAAAAAAATAGGCTTTTTGTCACTCCTCGCTTTATCTAATTTTGGATGCATAAATGGCACGACCGTATTCCTTTTCATCCGCTCGCATTCATTTCGGCACAAAAAGCGCAGCCAATCTGCTGCCATTGGCCTCCCGCCCCACGGGCACAATTTTCTATTCAAATTGTGTCAAATTCATTCCCTCTTCGCCCCACTCCCCGCGGCCAATTTTGCCGCCGCCACCACCAATAATCTCTCCGCCCGAAATGACCAACCGGTGTGTGGTGGATGCCAACCACTTCTTAGGGATGCATTTGTTAAGAAATTTTTCCACAAAAAGCTCGATTTCTGGGCGTGCATTTTCCGTTTTACTCCATTTTGAGGGGGGGGAGGTCGGCGGTGCAGGCGCCGCCGGCCGGGAAAATTTTTTGATTTTCGACTCAATTTGGTAACAGATTTGGTCCAAAAATACGATCCTAAAATCAGTAAAAACAGAATTTTGATAAAAATCAGCAAAATACTTTTACATTTTGGACATTTTTTTAAGCGAGAATTCAAAAAAGAGAAAAATGCTTGAAAATTAACAAATTTGGCCATCTGTCTAAAGATTATTCAAAATTTAAACAAAAATTCTTCAAAACGCTCCAGAAATCTCAAATAAAGGACAAAAAAGGACGTGTACCCCAAATAAAGTACAAACCTTTAAAAAAAGGACAGATACGATCCGGATTTCGTTGTAGATGGATCGCGTCGGGGAATTTTACAAATTTTTAACATTTTTGTTAAGAAAATTGCAAAAAATTTCGTAAAATTTGCGATTTTCTAATTTTTCTTTTGGGTGAACTTTTTGTTAAGAGATTTTCAAGCAAATTCAAAAATATATTTTTGACTCAATTTGTTAACCAACCAAATTTTAAAAATACGGCAATTTTTTTGAAGCTTGTTATGAATAGGAAGGAGAGGTCCGGCGGTGCCGACATGCGCCACCGGGGAAAAAATGAAAGTTTTAGTGAATTCAATCAGGAAAATGTGCCGAAAATTTGCAAAAATATCATTTTATTTGGTTTTATGGGTGATTTTTTTTTTGTTTCCGACTAAGAATCAGTAAAAAGAGTAATTATTAAATTAAAGAAAAAATGGGTTTTACTCGGGGAGTAGAACTTCGATAACTAACAAAAGATACGACACAGAATTTAACCACTGAGCCATATGAACAATGAGTCAGAACGTTGTACAAAATGTCATTTAACCCCCCGCCAATGATGCCATTCTTCAATTATTCAATTTTATGTATTCAAATCAAGCATATGAATGAGCACACATTTTGTTGATTTCCAATTGATCATTCCTCAATCATTTCTTGCCGTGGTAGTATCCTCCATGGGGGACGCCTGAAGCCGAAGAAAGCATTTATTACCCTCAAATTAAGTTCTTCAGTTATTTTTGAACTAATAAAGATCACATTTGTATTCCTATTGAAAGCCATTGCTGAAATAAAATGCAAAATTTAATTAATAAATTTTTAAAGATCACAAAAAGTAAAGACTCGAAATCCCGGACGGACCCCCAAAAACCGGCTTACCCGAAGAATTTACTTCAAGAACCTTTTTAGAATTTCTTAAAAACCATACGGCGAAAACGAAGCACAGCGGCCTCATCAGCGGGTCTTCCGCCATCAGCCCCATGGTGATGAGCTAAGGCCATTTGGTTCATGCCGAACATGGCACAGACCAGCAACAGGACAGCGAGCAAACGCAGAGGATTCATTTTTATTCAAAATCGAATAATATAAAATAATAATAATAAAATAATTTGGTGAAAGTCGGTCATTTGATGACCTTTTATAGCCGAACCTCAGACAGTTTTAGTTTTCGCGCATTCGCATTTCTTTCAATTTGTCAAAACAAAACATTTTGTCCCAGACAAAAAGTTTTCGGCCGGATACCCCAAACTCGGTAGTCATAAACCTGTTCTTGTTAGTTGGATAGCATTTGATCAGCCATTTTTTTTGTTGATATTTTCCCAATAATAAAACCTCATGATTCAATATGATCTTTTATTTTACACCAAAACATTTGAAGTCTTTTAATTCACATACCAATTTTACTTTTGTTTAATGATTCAATGAAAATTTGTGATATTTCATTGAAAAAATTATATTAAAATTTTGTTTTCTTTGGGGCAAAGCTTAACAAACGAACAACATTGGCGAGATGTACAATTTTTTGGGGCAAATCACAACACAACAAAAGCGGATTAAAGTTTTTTTTAAGCGTTATTTGTAGGGTAGATGGCGGTCGGTTAACCGAACCGAAACCGAAAACCGGGTGTCGGCCAAAACCGAAAACCGGGTGTCGGCCAAAACCGAAAACCGGCTTTTTTGATCCCAAAAACCGAAATCCAAACCAGGCGTCGTAAAACCGGTCTAACCGAAAACCGGTACCCCCGGTTTTCCGGTTTCGATTTAAAAATTCAAAATTTTTTTGAAGCGCCTATCGGCAGACAAACATTCACTCAGAAAAACAATTTCTAAAAGTTTTTAATTTGTTTTCCAAAAATTAATTTTAAACCATTTAAAAATATTTTTCAATTTGTAAAAGCAAAATTTCGGATTTAACACCCCCCCCCCCCCCCTAAGAATGGGATTTTTGAGTAATTGAGCAGTTTGGTGTTGGTATAGTTGGCAGTTAAACTTTGGGTGTGAGTTCAGGCCCCCGACTGTGTTAATGATTTTTTCCGACTTTCTCTGAACATTTCCGGTGGTGTAAACAATTCCAAATTTTTTTAAAATTTCTCTTTTTTACAAAAAATTTTAGATGACAATTCACAAGTTTTCATTCCATTTTTGATTGTACAAAATTAGCCGAATATTTAAAAAATTTATAACTTTGTTTCAAAGTTGAGTGATCAATTTTGGTTGCAAATCTTTTAACAAAATGAGTCAAAATTTTCTCGGCGGCGCCTATCGGCACCGCCGACCCCCTCCTCCAAGATTTAAAGCAAAGTTCTTAAAAACCTTAAAAATTCCTTAACAAAAATGTAATAAAAACGAAAAATACACCCCTAAGAATCGACTTTCTCAAAATTTTAGCGGTTTTTTGGGTTTTGTAGAGAATTTTGTGCGCTATTCATCCCTCAAAATGAATTTTTGCACAAAATTTTTCCAAGCCTCGAGGATTTTTTTTCCAAAATTTACCCCGATTTTCAGTGTATTTTGTGGTCTTTGCGCGAATTGTTTCGCAAAAGGAGGGAAAAAGGACCACACTTGGGAGGGAAATCAGTCACATTTTTTACTCGAGTCCCGGAAAATTGGTCACCAGGACATTTAGAGTTTTTCGTTCTAACTTTTAAATATTTATTTTTTCAATAAAATATTTTTAACCATTTTTTGAATTTCTTCTTCAACAACTCTAAAAGCTTAGCTTTCTTCTGCTATGTTTCTCTACTCAAAGAGATCTTTTGATTGATAACTAATTTCATTAGGCTTAAACCAAAGTTAGCGTAGAGGGGTGCGAGTTTTCTTGGAAGCGAACCACTTTTCAGCTTACAACATTTTTAAAAGTCTACAGAATACGAAGATTTATTACCATTTGACAACAATTAGTCTGAAAATGCTTTTTGCAAAAGAAAGTTAAGCTTTTAGAATTGTTTGAAATAAGTTAGAACGAAAAACTCGCAATGTCCTGCTGACCAATTTGCCGAAAATGCTCGGTGACCAATTTTCCGGTGACCGATTTTCCGTTCCCCTTTCACTCGACGGCTAACGATTGGGGATTTGCTCAGTTCATGGCGTTTGAGGTCTCTGTCCGTCCATATGATCAAAAACAGGGACGTAGGGCTCTCAGATCACCTTCGAGAAAAAATGGCAAACGGTTCTAAGAAATTGCAACAAGGGGTTTTTTTGGCTCAATTTTGTTAGAAATGGAAAGGTCCAAATTTTTTGGAAGCTTTAACGATATTGTTTAGAAAATTGATCGGTTTCCCCAAAGTTCGAAGAAATGGCAAAATAATGGCAAGTGTGGAGAAATGGCAAATGTAATGGAAAATTTTCAAAATAACGGCATTTGCCATTAAAAGAGGGCATTTTGAGAGCCCTCCTGCATCACGGGGACGCACGCCCCAAACCAGGGATGATCGGAATTCCGAGTTGCGAACATTTTTAAGGCCCATAATTTCGGGTCCCAGTTTTTTGAGGTCGTTGGTTCCCATCCCTGTACCGAAAATCGAACTTTTTTTTTGAAAAAATTGGCAATGATCTCTTCCCTTCTCGTCTATACTTGCTCAAAAAGGTGAAAAACATGCAGAAATATGACGAATATGCCGTATTTTTGACTATTGGATTCGGAAACCATGGCAGGAATCCCGTTCCCGCCGATCTCTAATTCGGAACAACAAAAATTCAATAAATCAGTGAATTGAATAATTGCTAACGTAAATATTCATTTTTTTACTTTGGGTTTTAAAATTTAAATTGTTTGTTCGACGCAAAAACAATAAATTATTCAATCATCCAGAGTGCCATTTTCGTTCATTATTCGGCGCCGCCCCGTTGTTGTGCTTGAACGGTGTGGGTAAGCGATCTGAAACTCAAAAAACATTCAAATAAATGCAAAAAGCGCAAGAAAAGCTACAGACAAAACTCACTTTGATGATCGATTTGGTGTGCTTTTAATTGGAGCAGTTTTGATGGCCAACATCATTTTCTCACGACGCGCAGGGTCCGCAACGTTCAGCATTTTCAGCACAACTTTGTTGCCGATTGGATACTTCATCATTTCCAACAAGGGCGGGTTGCCAGAGCCGTTGCTGAACAGAAAATTGTAAAAATTTCTTTGAGTTCCGGAAAAACTCACTCCGCGCAAACTCGGTCGATCAGCGCATTTCTCTGCTTCGTCGTCCCAAAAACCATACACTTCTCGATTACGCTGCAGAAGGAGTGGAGATATGTGTTCTTCAGAATGTCCCCCTGCAGACTGCGCACAATGCGCTCCCGGTCTTCGGGCAGTCCATGCTCAATCAGATGTTGGATCACGAAGCTACCATACTTATCCGTGACCAAAGTAAGCACATTCTGTTGCAGACTGCGCACAATGCGCTCCCGGTCTTCGGGCCGTCCATGCTCAAGCACATGTTTGATCACGAAGCTACCATACTGATCCATGACCAAAGAGAGCACATTGCCATGCAATTGTTCCAGCACGGGACGCTTTTGCTGCTCCATGCAATGATCGAGCAGACTTTGGATCACACAAGTACCGTATTCATGGAGGGACAAGGGAAGCACTTGTGCCAATATCTCGTTGGTTATCTTAAATAACATTTTTTTAACACAAAGTCAAAAAAATGTGTCCCCAGGTCAGGCACGTATTTAGGGTTTAGGGGGGGGGGTACGAGGAGTCACGTACCCCCCCCCCCCCCAAAAGGAAAATTTGAGGGAAAAAACCATAGGGGGTACCCTTTTGATTTACAAAATTCGTAATTTTTGTTCCAATTTTTTTAACAAAATTGTAAGCGAACAATATTCGAAAAATTGCTATAAAAAAAATACAATAAAAAGGGAAAACCAAAAACGATTTTTTGAAAAAAAAAAAAATTGCTTAAGAAAAATGCTATAAAAAGGGAAAAATACACCCCTAAAAATCGACTTTTTTGTTGTACCCCCCCACCCCAAAGCAAAATCCTAAATACTAGAGCTGTTCGAGACTTGAAATTTACCGAGAATCGAGATCGAGACCCAAAAAAAAAACGGAGAAATTTCTCGACTCGGGAACCGAGAAATTTTAAAATTTTTTTTGAAATTTACTAAAAAAAATTGATTTTAAGCTCCACAAATTTTCAATAAATAATTTTACACTCAGGGGTGCCAACTGTCCTTGGTACTGATTTCGGCGTGCTGATTCTATACTGATTTTCAGGATAATTCGTTATTTTTGGACTATTTTCTTTAGCCGCATTCATAAAATTTTGGTTGCAAATCTTTTGCCAGCAAATCTTACCAACCAATTTTGCAAATTTTTTGCAAGGGGGGGGGGGGTTGGAGTTGCCGATATAGGCGCCGTCGAGAAAATTTTGAATTTTGACTTAATTTGTTAACAGATTTGCAACGAAAATTTTTAAAATGCGGAAATATTTTTAAAGCTTTTTAGGAATAGGAAGGAGGGGACGGGTGGCTTCGATAGGTGCGCCGGGAAAAATTAGGAAAATGTGCTTAAAATTGCAAAAAACATCATTTTTATAAAGTTTTTGTAAGAATCAATAAAAAAGAGTAATTAATTATTAAATTAAAAGAATAAAATGGATTTATGTCGGGGAGTAGAAACTCCGATAGATATAAGTTAGAGTCAAAACTTAACCACTGAGCCACACGGGCATTGGGTGACGATTTTGTGCAAAGATATTAAATTTAGGATTTCTAAATTTGTCATTGTGTATTTTTCACCTTTCAAGCCCATAATTCTTTAATGATTTCTCACAAAAAAGGCCATCTTTACCAGTGCAAAAAGGTCTCGTTTTCCGAGAAAAACCCGAGACCGAGACCCAAAAAAACCGAGAAATTCTCGACTAAAGAACGAATCTCGAACAGCTCTACTAAATACGTGCCTGCCCCAGGCATTTCAAGCAAAAAAGACCCTATTTTTGCTTATGAACCCGGTTTTTAGTACCTATTTTGGCACTTTTTTCCACCTATTTAGGTGCCTATGTCTACATTTTTCGAACCTAAAAATGCAAGGCCTACTAATGAGTCCCCAGGTAAACACTTCAGTACCAAGGTCTAAACCCACCGGATTAAAAATCGAAGAAAATGGGGGGAGGGGGGGGGGGAAGGTCCAATCGTTAAAATTATAAAATTAAATGATTTTGCCTCAATTTGTGACGCTTTGTCCACCGATTTCAACGCCGTTCGGATCACGTGAGAGCCGGACTTGTGCAGGGCCAATGTCACCACGTGGCCGCGCAATGCGTCCACCAGCTGAGCCTTCTGTTCGTCCGTGCCGTATTCGAAAAATTTCTGAATTTTTTTTTTTGTCTATTTAAATTCAATAAATTTTGAATAAATCATATTCGGTCGGAAAGGAGGTCAGATTTGGATTCTACGACCTCTAAACCTCCAGAAATATTTCAACAAAAAAGGGGAACGAATCGAGTTCCGTTCCTCTCGTTTTTAATTCACAATATAGCGAATAACGATACGAATTTTGATAAATTAACGCGATTTATCGAGTCTATACGAAACCCTAATGAATATTAGGAGGACCTGAATCACAAAAGTGCCAAATTCGTCAGCCATCAATTGTCGAGCATTTTGAAGCGTCTTCGGCCCTCTGTGAAAAATAAAACGTCCCTTAAACATTTGAAGGCAAAAAGCAACTGACCCCCCACAGACGTTGTCGAACAGCGCTTTTTTCTGCTCCGGCGTCCCGCAGATCAAACACTTCCTTATGACGAGGCTGCCAAACTTGTCCTGTGCGTATTTCATAATGCCCCCCTGCAGACTGCGCACAATGCGCTCCCGGTCTTCGGGCCGTCCATGTTCGATCAGATGTTGGATCACGAAGCTACCATAGTGATCCGTGACCAAAGTAAGCACATTCTCTTGCAGACTGCGCACAATGGGCTCCCGGTCTTCGGGCCGTCCATGTTCGATCAGATGTTGGATCACGTGGTTGCCATATTGATCCATGGCCAAAGAGAGCACATTGCCATGCAGTTGTTCCATCACGTGACGCTTTTGCTGCTCCGTGCAATGATCGAGCAGACTTTGGATCACCCAAGCACCGTATTTATGGAGGGACAGAAGAAGGACTTGCGCCGATAGCTCATTGATTATCTACCAAAGAAATGGAGGTGGAGGGTCCAATCATTACACAAAATAAGCTAATTAATAAAATTAAATGCTTTTGCCTCAATTAGTGACGCTTTGTCCACCGATTCCAACGCCGCTCGGATCACGTGAGTGGCGGACTTGTGCAGGGCCAATGTTAACACTTGGCCGCGCAAAGCGTCCACCAGATGAGCTGTCTCCGTCGGACTGGCACACTCCAACTTTTGCTTGATGAACCTGGCAAAATGTTAATATGCAAATTCTACAATATAATTAATCAATAGCTTTGTTTTTTTGTTTTGTATAAAAAGTACAATTTGATAAAAATGATTGACAGTTTTTGAATTGATGGGTTTCTTGGGGAGTGAGCAATTTGTTGTTTCGAATGCGAAAGGGAGGGGGGCGTCGGCTTGAGCGCTGCGAGGTGCAATGTTGGGGGGGGGGGGGTGCCGAGATTTCGCGTGCGCCCCTGGCTACGTCCCTGAGTAGAAATACCCATTTTTCGTTTAACCAAACCAAAATTTGAAACCTACAGCCTTACTCTAAACACGAGTGATGCACGAGAGTCTCGGTCGCGAGTCTGACTCGAGAAAAGTCTCGGTTGCAGGGGCGTATCTAGAAAAAATTTCGGAAGGGGGAATTGGTCCATCTGAGCGCCAGGAGCGGCCCGGCGGTGCCGATAGGCGCCGTGGGGAAAATTTTTTTGATTTTTGATGGCAATTTTGTTAAGAAAATTGGTCAAAAAGTTGTAAAAATGCACCTCTTGTTTCCCCCCCCCCCCTAAATACGCGCCTGGTTTTTTGGTTTCGGTCTCGAGTCTCGACTACTTGGTCTCGAGTCTCGACTACTTGGTCTCGAAAATCGAGACTTTTTACACCCTTAAAGATGTATCATAGTTATCGGAGTTCTACTACCCGAGTAAAAATCAATTTTATTCTTAATTTTACAATGACTCTTTTTTTTCCGGCGGTGCCGTCGGACCCGGACCATTCCTCTTCCTAAAAGCTTCAAAAAAATTACCACATTTTTAAAATTTGGTTGCAAATCTATTAACAAATTGAGTAAAAAAATTCAAAAATTTTTAGAGTTTCTTAAAGCCACCGATAACAAGAAAAAAAAAAAAACGAGGCCTTTTCACACTTTTCATGCTCTGACTATTTAGTGTTTTGTTCAATCGCTTATGACAGTTCATCGAGCTTTCGAGTGATATTAAATTTTTTTTTTTTGAATGCTTCAATCGCATAGCTTCTCCAGCCCGGGCTGTTCAAATCGTTCACCGAAAGTTGCTCTCCCCTCCCCCAGCAATTCCCACCTTGAACCGCGCGGGTCCAGCGCAAACTCCAGGACGTGATTGCCCAAATCGTTGAGTTGAAGATTGGCTGCACGTTTGTTGTGGTAATCGTTCAACAGCTTGGAACGGTGGCTGGGCCGGTCTGAAATTGCAAAAATCGAAGAAAAAAAACTCCAACCGGTTCAAGAAAAAATTATTATTTGTGGATTAGTCTTGTTGCGGGCTCAAAATGTCCAAAATTTACTGGACGACGACGACGAGGACTCCGCGCGAGCGCCCAATGAAAGAACGGCGGCCGGCGGGCACTCATTTTTAATGCATTGATGCAAAAACGTCCGGCGAACAGTTTGAACTTGTCGAATCTAAAAAAAATTTTGGAACTAAAATATTTGCGAACGAATGAAGAGGCTAAGCCTAAGCCTAAAAGCATCACTTTTTTTCGAAAAAAAGGGTTTAATCAATGAAAATTCGACGATTAATCCATCGCTTTTTTAAAAATTCTGAACCCCTCTAACTCTTTGAGCATTTCCGTGTGCGTTTTTACTAATATTGTGCAAAAAAGTGCGCAAAAATAAGACAAAGAAAAGCTTTTGTCCAGACAATTTATCAAAAACAAAACAAAATCCAACTCAAATAATTACAAAAAAAAAGATTTGCAAACCTTGTGAATAATGTGCTGGCCGTTCAGAAAATTGCGAATGAATCGATTGATCATTTTAAGCGATTTCGTTAATTTCTAAATGCTAAAAAACGCCATTTGAAAAAAATTAAATAAAACTATGGTCGATAAAGGTGACAAACCCATTGGGGGGACCAGGGCCGTAGCCAGAAAAAATTTTGGGTGGGTGGGGGCCAAGCCAAAAAAAAAAAAGTCAATTCTTAGGGGTGAATTTTCCTGAATTTTGTTAAAGAATTTCCCCCAAAAATTGAATTTTAGGGGGTGCATTTTTGGGTTTTACTGCAGCCTTCCTTAAGCAATTTGAAAAAATGTTCGATTCTCGGTAAATTTTTTAGGGGGTTTAACGGTCACACTACGTTTCGCCAATTTTTATCAACCCAGCAAAAATGTTAGGTTCTGCCAACGTTATTTGGATGATTTTGAGCACGTTTTTTGAGGCCAAAAGATCTCGAAAGAATTTTGAAATCAAAAAACTCTCGAATTCAGGTCCGGGATTCGAAATTGATTGAAATTTAAGTTTTTGTTGGCAAACTAACATCCTTAGTCTACCACCCGAAAAAAACCAACAAATAACGGTGTCATTAGATCTCTTTTTGCCTGTAATGCTTATAAAAAATATTCCCTGAGTGCGGAAACCGCAAAAAACCGGTTTTTGAACAGATTAAAATCACGAAATATTTCTTGCCGGAAACTATTATGAAGAAAGTTATGGCCCCTCAAAGTTGGCCAAAAACCATAGGGGGACCCTTTTGGTCAACATTTTTAGAAAAAAATTTTATTCTGAAAACGGTCTGAAAATATGTTATTTGATGCGCTGAATACGAATTCGTCAATAATAAAATTGGTTTTTAAACCGGTTTAAAATTTTGAAATTTATGGGGAAAATGACTTATTTAAAATACAAACAAAAGCCCGATAAGGGAAAATTTAAACAGTAAGGTGGAAAATAGCAGCCAAAATAAAGCAAAAACAAAACAGGCATAATGAAATCTAAAAATCATACAATTTAGGCATCCACTTACGCGGGCTTAGGCTAGGCCTCAGCCTAACGCGGGCTTAGGCTTAGGCCTCAGCCTAACGCGGGCTTAGGCTTAGGCCTCAGCCTAACGCGGTTGACCAAAAGGGTCCCCCTATGGTTTTTGGCCAACTTTGAGGGGCCATAACTTTCTTCATAATTTTTTCCGGCAAGAAATTTTTGCGGATTCGTACTCAGCTCGACGAGAGGAATCGATTGGTAGTATTTTTATTCGGGTCCGAGCCAGTCCCTGATAAGATACATATTCCCCATTTTTAACCATCTTTTACGATTTTTTACTAAATATTTAACCTGTTCAAAACCGTTTTTTTGCGGTTTCCGCACTCAGGGAATATTTTTTATAAGCATTACAGGCAAAAAGAGATCTAATGACACCGTTATTTGTTGGTTTTTTTGCGGGTGGTAGACTAAAGTAACTCCTTTTTTTTGCTGGGTTGGCAAATCCCGGACCTGAATTCGAACAATTTTTCAAAGATTCAAAATTTTCCAAAAATCAATGTTGGCCTCAAAATCATTCAAAAACCATAAATTCGATCATTACTTGCCTTTCCGTCGCGATTGGCCAAGTCTCAAAAAAGTTATGGCCAAAAAACTCGGTTAGGTTTGAAGTCAGTTATTGCCCCCGGTCTGCATTCGAGCGGTCTGCATTCGGATATGTAGTCTCTCATTCCCTTCCTCCATTAAAAGAAATCGGGCTCCCCTTCCCAGAAAAAATTCAGGTGGTCTTTGGAAAAGTTTCTCTCAGAAATGTTGCACATTTGTCTCTTAGCCTTAAAATTTTTCAAATTTTTAAAATGCGGGAATTGCGTATTTTTAAAATTTTGGTTGCAAATCTGTTAACAAATTGAGTTAAAAATTCCAAATTTTCTCGGCGGCGCTTATCGGCACCGCCGACCCCATCTCCATCAATGCAGAACATATTTTCAGACAATTTTTAGATATAAAATAATTTCAAAATTTTAACTAAAGGGGTCCCTCCTATGGGTTTGTCAACTTGAGGGGCTATAACTTGCTTGAGAGTCAAGAGCGACGCAAAATTTTTGCAGATTCGTAATTCGCTCGACGAGAGGAGTTGAATGGTAATAATTAGGGTGTCCAAAAATATGCACATGCATGTTTTTTTCCTGGACTGGGAACGGTCTGAAACGCACGAAAAACGTGTTTTCAACTTGGTTTGAAGCGTTTAGAACGCATTTCCATGTGCATATTTGTGCATATTTCGCTATTTATGTGCATATTTTATGTGCATATTTTGGCATTTTTCAAAAATTCCTTAACAAAAGATCGACTTTTTCAAAATTTTCAAAAAATACACCCTAAAACTTGACTTTTTCAAAATTTTCAAAAATGCACCCCTAAAATTGACTTTTCGTGATTTGGGGAAATTTTATATTGAATATGGAAAAATTTATATGCATATATTTTCATTTTATGTGCATATTTTGCAATTTTTGGGGCATATTTTATGCGCATATTTCAAGATTTTATGTGCATATTTTTGGACACCCTAGTAATAATTATTGCATATCGGAGTGAAGCACAAATAAGATAGAAAAACTTTTTTTTAATCAGAAAGCAAAAATTTCCTTGAAAAAATTTTGGGTTCGGGTTTCGGAAATTTCGGGATTGCGTTTTCGGATTTTAATCGTTTCGGATTTTTGGGATTTCGGAAATTCGGGTTTCGGACAGGGATTCGGAGAAAAAATTAATGAATATTTTAAAAATAAAATCTATCATTTATTCAGAAAAAAAGCCTTTTAATACAGGGGAAGGGCGGGGGGGGGGTGAATTTGTGTTTTCTCAACGGGTACATGTCAACTCGCCGACGCCGACTCGCCGATGGTCAACTCGCCGACGCCGACGGTTGACTCGCCGATAATAGTTAATTTTGTTTTATCTATCAACTTAACTTTTTTAAATATAAAAAGTCAGACTTCTAACATTCTCAATTTAGTTCTTGAAAAAAAATATGGCGGAATTAAAAAATGAGTCAAACCAAAAAAAAAGTTATATTTGAAACCTTGAAAAATGTTCGAATTCGCGTTCGGGGCTCGACATTCGCAAAACCCGACTCTGATTCGTGCCCTACGTTTATATGTACCCTAGAAAAACATGCATTTAAACTTATAACTATTATCGGCGAGTCAACCGTCGGCGAGTCGGCGTCGGAGAGTTGACCATCGGCGAGTCGGCGTCAGCGAGTTGAACTGCTCCCTTCTCAACCGCCAGAACAAAAATTTGCGCTGTTGATGAAAATGCAGAATTTGAAAGACGAAATGAACCATATTTTATTACGCAAATTTTTTTACTTTGGTGATTAATTCTGATTGTGCTTATAAACGAGCAAAAGTAGCGAGTTGGGTAAATACCGTTCTTTCTTTGTTCATCCATCAACAGCAGCGCGTTCCCTGTCAGTCAGGGCGCGCAGTAGTGACTTCGATAGTTTGAACAAAAAATGGCGCTAAATTCAAATTCAAATTTTCGTGGTGAAACTCGAGTTTGAATTTTGGCGTCATTTTTTCGGTGGGTGTGGGATGGTTTTTTCGAATTGCGTTAAATTTGAATTCAAATTTTTGTTGAATAAAATGGTGTGATCTGGTTAGCCTATGTGATCCGTGCCTTTGGGGTGTCTTTTTTCGCGCACGAAGCCGTTTTAAATTTAGCAAATATTGAAAGTTTTCCCTTAACATTTTTTATAATTAAACCCTTTCAAATTCTTTTTCAGGTTGTCACAACATGGCTAGAATCGTCTTATTATTATGTGTCTTGGTTGGACTCTTCCATATTGCTGTGGTGTGGTCGTCTGAACAATTGCCGAAAATTGTGGAAGAAGAAAACGCTTTGAAAAAGGTTTGCATTTAAATTTTGGGGTTTTTAAAAATATGGAAATGAGGGTGTGTGTGTGTGTGTAGCATTTGTTTAATAAATTTTTCAATTTAATGCAATGGTGATGACTCAGCCCGGACGTGTTTCGGTGGTGGAGTCACTGAAATTGTGCAAGGTGGACGCGGCAGTCCATCCGGAATTGGCTTCCAACTTCGAAGTGCGCGCATATGCGGTGTGGTCGTCTGAACAACTGCCGAAAATTGTGAAAGAAGAAAACGCTGTGAAAAAGGTTTGCATTTAAATTTTGGGGTTTTTAAAAATATGGAAATGAGGGTGTGGGTGTGGGGGGTTCGCTAGTTTAATAAAATTTTCCAATGTAACGCAAAGGTGGTGATTCAGGTCGGGCATTCACAGAAATTGAGCAATGTGGACGTGGCAGTCCATCCGGAATTGGCTTCCAACTTCGAAGTGCGCGCATACCCGACGCTGAAACTCTTCAAAAACGGTTTGAAATACTGTTTAACGTGCATAGTTTTTTTTTTGCGCTAATTGTATGTTGTCTTTTAAAAATATTTCTTGGTTTAGGAAAGCCAGCCGAACATCGAGGCGGACGAGTCGCCGCATCAAGTCTGGAGAGTGCGGACAGCCGCGATGATTTGGAGGAGGTTGTTTACCGGTTTTATTTTTGTTTTTATAGAAATTTTTGACTGAAAATTAGGTGATTTTCCTATAGGTTTTTAGGGGAGTAGAATCCGAATCTGATATTAGTTTAAACCCCGGACTCAAATTGCAAATATGGGTTTTCAGGGGAGTAGAATCCGAATCTGACATTCCCCGGGCCCAAATTCGAACAATTTTTCAAAAATTTGCAGGCGAACTCTTGGAAGTGCAACGCAGTTCTTCTAGCATTGATTTGGGGGGCGCTGTTCATCACCAGTCCCTCTTCTGTCGTGCAATGCGGACGAAGCGGAGGAGGAGGAGGAAGAGGCAAGGGCAGTGGCAGTTCGAGCACCAGCGGCGGCCGAGGAGGAGGTGGAAGCAGTGGAGGAGGCAGTCGCCAGCGCGGTGGCGGTTCTGGGCGCGGAGGGAGGGGTGGAGCGGGGCGCGGAGGGCGGGGTGGAGGGCGCCGGGTGAACAATGCCAATGAGGAGGAGGAGGAGGAGGTAGATCAATTTTTGTTCTTATGGAGTCGGACGGTGGAGGGAGGGGGTCTTTTGTTTTTAAATTGTACATGTGCGATTTTACTGTTATGGGTTCGGGGTTAATTTTTATTTGAAATCGTAAAAATAAATAAAGGATCGTGTTGACACCTGGCTCAGATCCAATTTTAAACTAGTTAAGGGGTTGGATTAAATTTTTGTTTACAATTCATTGCTCGAGGCTTACATGGCCATTATTTTTTGAACTCTTCAACAAATTTAAATTTGCACAACTTTTGCTTTTGGTCTTTATAAGGTGTGAAAAGTAAAAGTCCCTACCGCACAGGCCATTCATTAGTCGTTCCCCGATCCCCGTCCACCTTCAAAATCGCTGTACAGCGGTCAAATAACACCCCTCCCCCGACACATAACACAAATTCGCATTATTGCGGCCAAAATTCCGCGGGGAGCGGCTTTGAATGACCAAGTACGGTAGGGATTTTTGCTTTTCACACCTTATAACGACCAATCCAAAAAAGATGTGCAAATTTAAGATTGTTGGAAAAAGCGTGTAATAGTCGCAGATAAATTGGCGTTTTCTTTAATTCGGACTCGTATGTTTTTTTAAAATTTTATAATTATTCTGAATACGTTTTTATTGATTGTGCGAAAGGTCAGAAACCCATACTTATATTTTTTTGTTGATTTTTAATTTTTTAAATTTTATTTTCAGAAATATTTTTGTGTTTTATTTTTATGTACAATATGTAGTATAACACTCCCCGTCCAAACAAGTTTTACCCGATCCGTCAAACACGGACACTCGCGCTTTCTTACACTCTATATTAAAGTGTATTCGAGTAATTACATCTTTGTGCAAACTATCCGTACCCCTTTCCCCCAAAGACACCTATTGCAGAAATCTTTGTAATAGTTTAACGTTCTATAATAAAACCCAAGTTTAAAATCTGTGCTATTAATGCAAAGCCATCATACGATTGAAAACCAATTAATAAATAAAGTGTTGCACGGAAGTAAATGATGATAAAAAAATGCACGAAAAGAAAAAAAGTAGGAATAAAACAGAAAGAGTAAGTGGTGAATGATGCACTTTGATATTAAAATTATAAGTAAAGATGAAAAATATAAAATTAATGAACAATATACATAAAATTAACGCAAAAAAATAAGAAAAATAAATGTTAAATAAATGAATGAATTATTGTTGATTGAAAAATAAATTACAAAAAAACATCTGGTCGCTTAGCTTCGGCGGCAGATTGAACATTGACGCTCAGAGCGTACGCGTTGAGTCCTCCTGGGGCGGGTCACTGGAAACAGGAAGTCCACCCGTTGCGCATGGCAGCGCAAGCACCGCGGGCGTACATCATGCGCCTCGACCTAAATATAAACTTCCCATGAAAAAATGAATAAGCCAAAAAATTTGTTACCCAGTTTCGGTAGGACTCCGGATCTTCGTTCGGAAGACCCGTGTACGGGTCTAAGTTTGCCTCAATGGCAAGCGCAGCAGTCTGCGCACTACTTGCAACATATTGTTGCCACCATCCATTGGTGACACACGCCTCGCAGATCATTACACAGAGGCAGTTGTTTCCTCTGTGTACGACCTGGCTACCGCCGTTGTTGCCGGAGGAGTCGTGATCGCTCCTGCACAGCAGACACTGATCTGAGAAGATCAGTGTCCCTTCGACGACCGTTGGCGCAACAGCCGAAGGCTGAGCGTGCATTAGTGCATGCACAAAAGGCGCTCCATTCGAAGGGCTGGGCGTTCGCTGCGGCACCGGTCTTTCGAAAGCCTGTGCGAATTCTAGAACATTGTCGCCCGCATTCTGTTGCGGCTGTTGCTGCTGCTGCTGCTGCTGCTGACGATGATGACGCGGCACACGGTGGCTTCGTGGCGTCAGCCAAACAGTTTCAACTGGATAGAGTTGCCACGGTTGTTGATGTTGTTGTTGCTGCTGCTGTTCCGGCTCCTCCTCCTCATGAAGCAGCACACCTGTTATAAAAAATTACAATAAAATATTTAAAAAACAAACGCCTATGGTAGTCAGTGGGCTGTGAGCGCCGCACCAGCCGCTCATACACTAATAAAATTAAAAAGATTTCCCGACCCTTTCCCCTTCTAACTTAGATCGTGACGAAGACCGTCCACTTCCTGATGAATTAGAATGGCCTGATAGCCCGGAGGGCTAGATGGCGACCACGGCGTGTTGAAAAACATTCCTACAATATATCCCCTATTACAATTTAACACAAAATTGATCGCTAACCGTTGGCCTGATAGCCCGGAGGGCTAGATGGCGACCACGGCGTGTTGAAAAACATTCCTACAATATATCCCCAATTACAATTTAACACAAAATTGATCGCTAACCGTTATCGGCGCCGGCATCCAAAGCATCCAAGTCGTTCTCCCACTGCTCCTGCTGCTGCTGCTGTTGCAGATGGTCCAGAATTGGCCGTTCATCATTGGTTGCGGCGACATCAAAGCCGTCCTCCCACTGCTGCTGCTGCTCCTGCTGCTGCATGTGGTCTAGAATTGGCCACTCATCGTTGAATGCGGCTACATCGATGCCGTTCATGTCGTTTTCCCAATGCTGCTGCTGCTGCTGTTGCGGCATTTGGTCAAGATTGACCAGCACCGGTGCGATCTGTAAAACACAAAATTGTGCTTCTACCCTTTGGTACACAGAACATGTTAAACTCACATCCTCTTGAGCATCCTCGTAGTTGTAGTTGTTGTTGTTGTTGTCGTTCGCAATTTGATCCTGGTTCGCTAGAAGTTCGGCGACAACCATGTCGATCTCGTCCACTAACAAATTTAACTGCCGCCTTAGGGCCTCCCGGGTGCGCTGTCGCTCCTCGTTGTTCATGGTTGTTGAAGAGGTTGCTGTTGGCAGGGCGAAATGGGTGTGAAAAAAAAAATGTCCACTTTTTACCCCCGTTATATACGATGGCATTTTGGGTGGCACACATCTGCTGATGGCTCGCCCACCGCGCACGAAGTGCCATATGCGCAAGACGCGAGGTCGAGAGTTGACCAACCGAAAGGTCAACGAATACAATAGAGGGTGCGGCGGCACCCTTAATGCGCAAAGATGTGCGTTTCCCCTCCCACTAATCCGTCAAATGAGACTGTCACATTTATTACCGGTGAATTTAAATAAAAATTTGATCAATGATTCGACCCGATAAATATAGCGCCATATGCCTAGGACTCGAGACCTGGGAGGAAAAACTGTAAACCGATCAAATACAATCTGATTAAGAATTTTATCATCAAAATATTAAAAATGGGAAAATGAAGCATTGAAAAGGTGTGGAAAACACAAATAATCTAAATATATATTATCATCAATTATTCATCCATCCGTTGTTGAAGTTGCTGTTGACGTTCTCGTCTCCGGTTTTGTAGTTGTCGTTACTATTGTTATTGTTGCTGGTGCTACAGCTGTTGTTGGTGTTGTAATTATTGTTAAATCCCTGATTTTGGTTCTTATAATTCTTATAAAAGCCACTGTTATTACTGTAATTGTTGTTGTTGTTGTTGATGTTGTTGTTGTTATTCTTAGGCACAGCGTAAAAATCGCTAAGGGTTAGGTTGAGCAACGTACAGCCTTTGCACAGACGAAATTGCACCCTGACTCCCCCGTATCCGTCCTCTTCAAAAGCGCGGTTGTTGCTGTTGTTGTTGTTGTTGCACTCGTTGCTCTTTGTTGAGTTAAACAAAGTTTGTGAGCAATCACGACAAAGTTTAAATGTTAAAACGTATTTTTGACGGAAAAGTTTCCAAAGTTGGGCATCGTCCGATTTAACTGGTGCAATTGTTTGATTTTGATAATTCATTAATTGTTTTTAACAATATTATTATAAAGTGAAAAGAATGGCTTTCGCGCACCTTTTTATATGGACAGATAAGGAAGGATATCGCGACGATTGCCCAAACAAGCGCGTTAAAATTGAATTAGATTTTTTTTCATACTGTACTCAGCTCCTAATATATAATGCTTAAATTAAAAATATTTTTCATTCGTTCTTCATCTTGTGCGCGCGATTACAGCGCCCAAAAAAAAAATGCTTTCGGAACTTTCACAGTTCCTGAGCTGCCCTCCGCATTGTATTGGCGACCGCTTGGCTCGCGACCGGGGCGAGCGCGAAAGTGTGCTGAAAGAATTAATACACAAAAAGATGAGAACACTCTACACGGATCGAAATGGGTTTCAGCAGACATTTTTCTGCGCCGGGCTTACAGAGGAGGGAGCGGATACTCTGCTTGCCTACGGCCGCCTTCGAAAGCCCTTTAATGTTTGTGTTGCAGCTTACTTCTTTTGTCGGCACAAAATCGTGTTAAAGTATCCGCACTTGCCATGCGTAATCAAAAAAAATTTTTTTGATGCCAGCAGAGATTCGTCTAAATTTTATCCGATTGAACTTTTAACACTGGTTAACGAACCAGAACGTGTCGATATTATGCAACCAATGTTCTGTCCAAACAGCGAGGACGATCCTATCCCTGTGCTGTTACCTCGTTGCACACCACCACCACCACCACCTGGAATGCCACCAGAAGCATGGATCAATTCTTCGGAATTGCGATTTGTAGACACGTCTACACCACCACCACCAACCGACGGTGGTCAAATCCTCCACTGTTCCTCGCCCACTTGTTTGCCTAAAAGCGAAGATGATGATGATGATGATGAATGCGGTCTCTGGTTTGTGTCATCAAGATGCAAACATTTTTAATTAATTGTCACTTTGTTTGTCAAATATTGTCTATTTACCCCATAAAAAGCATACTCCTTAGCGAATATTTTAATAGTTTTACATCTTCCATTGACTAGCAATCTGTTAAAATAAATGTTTATGGTATATATCCAAAATCCTGAACAATCATACCCCTTCCAACAACAACAATACCCTTGGTTACTATGGGTCTATATCTTTTGGTAAGTTTTACAGACATAACGGTGCCATCCCTTATGCTGGGCCTTAGGAAATTGGGGTACTCGATCGCTATTGTGTCATCATCATCATCGTCATCACAATCTACGTCGTCCTCGGCATCGGCGTAGCGTAAGACGCTTCTCTTGAACGTTTCAAAATGTAGGAGACGGCAAGCGTCTGCGCAAAGTGTGATACCCCGGACTTTCAAGACCGTTTTTTCCTCCCCGGTTTGACAATGGCGCATTCGCAGTGCGTACTGCTTGCATCCGCCCGACACAAATTCAAGCAGCTCATGTTCTGGCCATTCGTCGGACAGATCGCCAAGATGGGGGCCGGTTGTCAGCGGGCACCCATCGGCCTCGCGGTACGCAAAGCACACGCTGTCCGTATCCGTGTAGATGAGCACGGAGTTTGGAGCGCGCACCACCGCCTGCATAAGACGCAAAAGGTGAAGGCGCGCAGCCGATGTTGTCCAGAGAGACAGCATAATGTTGGAACATTCATGCTCTTCCACCCATTCATTGATAGATGTATAGGTGATCAACAAACATTCATCGTTAAGTTGATCAATGGCACTCACCTCAATGGCTGAGTTGTCCAGCAGCGCGCGGAGTTCCGCAGGAGAGTCAGTGACGACGGTCTTGGACAGACCGTTGCGCAGAGAAAAGCGCCCCCAAAGGGAATTGTTGCACAGTTTAGCGATGGTCCTCTTTGCTTTGTTGTGCTCCATCTTGTCCGGATCGATGCGTATGCCGAACATTTCTTCGCACTCATCCATAAATTGTTGTTGCTGCTCCTCCGTCTGCACATCATCGGGAAAACCGCTCGCGTGCGTTTTCATCGCCATGAACTCGGCGACATAGCCCCGAAACACCCGATCATCCCACTGCACTTCCTCCCATTCGATGGAGCGGTAATACGCTGTGCAACGGTAACCGTTACGCAGCGCCTCGGCCAGTTCAATTGACGTCACTGTTGACACCCATCCGCGCTCCTCATCCGATGTGTGCGAGCAGCGATAGTCTGCTCGAACTCCTCCCTCCGGGTATTGGATTGCACACCGACGGCACAAAGGAAAGAGAAGACGTTGATCAAACTTTACGGGCAGCACAGGGACATCGATGCGCAGAGGTGGCACCACGAACACCTTGAGAATACCGCGCACTGGAATGTCGTCAGGATGACGCCAATCCACAGCAGAGTCTGCGTCGTTAATGACATTCACGCGCACCGGATGCCCGGTGGGGTAGGCGGTTACCGCGTTTGTGAAGGGGTACAGCGACCGCACGTCGTAGTATTTCATTGTCCATCCGCTCGACACTTGGTAGTGTAGTCGTTGTGGTCCAACCCGTCCGCCATGGTAGGCGTCCTTCAAGCTTATGGGCCCTTTGTCCCGATACGCAGCGAACGATTGCTGCATTCCTGCATCTTGTCGTTTCGCATCGCCGATCTCGCACTCCCAGAAAACAAGGACCTCGCGGACCTGAGTACGGATAAACGCCAGTCGACGTGCATCGGCTTCTCGAATTTTGGCTGCCGTCTTTCCGCTCGCCATGACAGTTTGCGGAAAGAAGCGATGTCGGGGATGGTCGTGCGCGTGCCAGTGACAGCCGTTCACTTCAATTACGGTGTCCGTGTCGGATATGTAGCCGTCCACTGTGTAGGACGGACCAATTTTCTTCTCTCCTCCGGGAGAGTGCGCCGTTTGTATGCGGACCCCGTGCGCCTCCGCGTACCAGTTGAGGAATTTGAGCGCCAGCAAGCTTTGCGTGTTTGCCGTGTCATAGCCACGCTCAGGCACGATCGCTAGCTGATCACGCTTCAGGTGGTTGAGGCGGAAGTGCTTCATTGAAGCACTTGCGATCGTCATCGGCTCCCACGCAATGTCAATGCCACCATCCGCAACCTCAAACGCTGCTCCATTTTCCATATCTTCTTCTTCTTCTTCTTCGTCGTTTATAGTGTGTCGTTCCAATGGGTCGCTGACCTGAAGGAATTCGGTGCGGAAGGCAATCAGTGCCTCGATGAGTATCCGCGTGTCGTTTGTGCAATATGCCGCGAGTTGTTCGCATAAATCAAATTCCTCATGCTGGTGCACCGCATACCATTCGTCAAACCGGCGCTGACGGTCAGGAATCATTCCACCGTATAGGTAGTCCGATTTCGGCGGAAGTTGTGGCAGCACACGTCCGTAGTTTGTCTCCACATTTGCCAGATGAGGGAAAAATTCCTTGTCCCTCACGTTGAGCCCGAATGCCCCGGGTAGCAAGCCGAGCGCCACGGGCATCAGATTCCAGCTGTCGCGAATGATTATTTCCGGGTTTTGTGGGCCTTTTGAAATTTTCATTTCGTATAGTTTGTTTCCTCGGCGAATCATTTGCGGGCATATGCCTCTAAGGAAGAATTGACGGAAGAGCATAATGTTGTCAAAACGACCACCAAAATGAGCAAACAGCACTGTCGGATGTCGCCGGTCGAACCCGGTGAGGAGCCAGCGGACAAAATCTTCAATAGGGTCCTGCGCGACGTGCTGCGCATCTGTCTCTGTCCGTTCATATGGGCACTGAGAGAATGTCACCGTTCGAAATTGTCCGCAAACTTGACAAGGGGGATGCTGGCGCAAAGAATTGCGCCAGATATTGTCTCTAATGCACTTGGTGCATACAACGTGTGCAGAAATGAAGTTTGCAGAATGCAAACGGCGATCCGGTGCTCCGGCCACGCGGGTGTTCTGCGTCGTCTCGCAATCGTAAGCGATCAATCTGTATTTTTTGGGCTGTCGGGGCTTCAGCTTTTGAATAAAGCAGCCGCGCTTGGTGTCGTGATAAGATTTGCAGGTATGGCAAAACTTCTCTCCACAAACATGTCCTTGTCGCCCTCTCTGTGTGTTGTTTTTAACTTTCCATATAACTCCACATTTTTCACATTTTTTGTACTGGTGACAAACGTTGCCGACCAGATGATGATGGAAGCAGTTAACATTCACAAAAGTTTTTCCACATAGATCACATTTTCGAGAATAGTTGTTGTTGTTGTTGTCAGGTTTGCAGGGGTGTCCCACACCCACGCGGCAACAATTTATACAGCGTGCAGTGCATCGTGCAGTATGTTCTTTTGAATTATTGTATGGGCACTCACACGAAAAACAATAATAGTCGCGACCGAATATCGCCCTGCCAACTCCGCAACGAATGCCGTCAAAATGTCCATCGGCGTGGTAAAGCGACAGTGCTACATTGAAATTGTCCGGCCCATATTGAAATTTCGGTTTGTATTGTCCAACGGAGCCGAATATGAACACTTTGAACTTTTGCCCGGAGATTGCATATATTTCATTCCAAAAATCGACAATTTGCGGGACAAACACGATCGCATCATATTCAGGCAGATCCATGGGGATTTCTGCTCCCTCCATCAAATGCACAACGTCCTGTCGTTGTCTTTCATGTAGGTGATTGATGTAATAGCTGAAATTCTGTTGTCGCATTTCACCCGTGTGATAGATCCGGCTGAGTTCAAGTGCATAAAAAAGGCAATAGGAATTGTTGTCGTTGCACACGCGGAGAAGTGCACTTTCCTTCACTACATGGCGTACAGATTTTAGCGTTTTCCCTCGACCACGAATTTCACGTTGTCTGGGCAGATGGACCACATCCAGAGTGGTGATCGCGACCGTAAACGGTGCCCCCCAAATAGACCCCTCCCGCGACTTTGACTGGGCAACCTCAAGGAAACGATTCAGAATAGAGTCTGCTGTATTCTGTGTGAGGCGTCGAATTGGAATCCATATGTTAGGATCGAGCAGCTCGGATGAAATCACGGCCCCTAGCTGGTCCGGTGTAATTCCATTGTGTTCTGCCTCTCGCAAGGCAGACAGTACACAGTGAACAAAAAGGGAGCGTAACATCGCTTCCGGGTTTGAGGGCAAATTTTCGATCATGAAGGATGTTTTTACGCTTTGAAGTTTAAATTTCCGATTAAATTGGGTGTCTGAGTCGAGTGCACGAATATAAGTTTGAGTAGGGTTGGGTGAGGGACGGGCATAGTTGTGGTCGTCGTCGTCGTTGTCGTCGTCGTTTCGCCTTCGTCGACGTTTCGCAGTGCTACCACCTGCAGACGGAATCGTAGCATATGTGTGGTCGTGAAAGGACATTTTTTGTGAAATAAATGAATTTTTCTCATTCCTCCCTCCATTTATATAGGCGCTAAAGCGTGCCAGGTGGTACCTGGCCGTATAACCTATCTATCCCGCGCATAATTGTAAATCTCTCAAAAAGGCGTGCGCGAGAATCAAATGTTATAAACAATGGCGCGCTCGCGCGCGGTTCTATTTGGCGTCGACCCAAATCGTAAATCAATCAAATTTGAATATATTCGCGGTCATATTCAAATATTAGACGAAGCGGCGCCAAAAGGGCCATAAATCAATCGCGCATAAAGCAGGCGCGCGCTTCCAGACGTCAACTAATATTAGCCACCCCTCCCAACATACAATTAATTTAAAACATTTGTATTCACAAATTTTCGTACAATCATGTCACAATCGCTATTATTAATCGTACAATGCAATTCTAGTTTACGTAAAAACTCATCATAATTATGACCAATTGAAATGAAATATATGAAATAAATACAGTAGTGACCGCAAACATCTGAGCTAACTGATTGAATGGGGGTGGGGTTCTTTTTGCAATGGGAAAAATTTGAAAAAAACAAATTTATTTGAGTTGGGGGAGGGAGGGCATAACTGTCAAAGTACCACACAGTATTCGGTCTTGGTATGTAGAATGCCACCCAGTGCGAGCCTTCCGCTCCCGCCACATCAAGATTGACCACCAGAGATGCTGGGATAGGGCCTGAACGAAACAAGTTCTGCGCCAATGGAATCCTGTCCACTGGGAAGCACCCGAGAAAGGCGTTGCGCGTCGCTCGGCAACTGCTCAAGACTCTTTCGATTTGTAGACTGTTCATAGGCCGGTTCCGACGACGACTCGATGTTTTGGTTCTTTTGACGTCTTATGACCGCCTTGAGCGCGTAGATTGAGCGGATGGCGTACAGTATAGCACACAAAATGGCCAGGAGAATGGCAACGTAGCAAAACACTCGGGTCCAAACCCACACTGTCCCTTCACTGCCCAGATTTTTGCACAGCGATGTGATCACGTCTCCGATTCCACTGTTTGCCTGGCGTGTGTCATCGTAAAGCACCTGTATAAGAGGTCTTGATGTAGTGCTTCTTGCTACAGCAGAAGTCAACGCCTTGCTTATTTTAGTAGTGGTAGTAGTTGCTGCGGCTGTTGACGTTGTTGTCGATGACAGCAATCTCTTTGCGTGGTGGAGATTTCTCTTATACTCCTGCCACTCTGTGAGACCTGTGGTCAAAATAGCAACTGGGGAGACTGAATGCATATTTTTTTTATTAGCAAAAAAATTTTCGTACAAAAATGAAAAATGAATGAACAATTTGTGGGAAAACGGCGTATTTATACGTGAACATCACTGGCTACAGTACGATTCTTGTCCAGCATCAGCAAAGCGTCTATTTCAGCCATGCCTATCAGAACGATTCCTCGCGCAGGGACTGGCGCGTTAAAAGAGATTCGAATTGCCGTTGTTCCCTTACGGATCAAATCGAATGTGTCTGCCGCGTTCTCGGCAGATGGTGCAAGGTTGAAGACAAAAAAACACTGGCCGCCCTGCGAATACCTTTTCATCGATATGCCGTTGCTGTCCAGCGTGCCGGCATACCCTACGGCCTCTTGTGTGTCGTGATAGATTCGCGCAAAGCGTCCATTGGGGAAATCAAGGGAGTACTGCGCTTGAGGATGTGTGCGACCGCTGGCGCAGATGCTTATGTCGCGCACATCGAAGGGGCGAAAGTCAAAAGGACTGGTGGCTGCAGAGCCCACATAGCTCGCATTTGAGACAAGACCGAGCACTATGCGCTTTGGGACTTGATCGGACCAAAGATTGGCGGTGAACTCCGTACGGTTTTCGCTGATGAACAGCGCCTTCATCGACGTTTTCCGCAGTGGGTATCGTGCAGGGCGGAGCTCCAACTTTTTGCTGATGTCCAATGCCAGACTGTCCATCACCTCTGCCTTCTTCACATATAGTTTACAGCTGATCACCTCAAGGTGGTATTGACGAACATCTTCCGCGGGCGATGTTGGTGCGTTCGGTGCGAGAATCACGAACTGGGAGGAGTGCGGAAGAAGCTCGATGTCCACTTCGCATTGATTGACAATGTATCTCGGCTGATTGCACGGGTCAACATCCAGTCGTGCGATGAATTGTGCAGTTTTGCTTTGCGCAAAAAGTGCGCGCCGAGCGGTGTAGCCGGCACCGGTCACCTGCGAATCCTCCGCATCCATGTAGTAGCCGGCTATGTTCAGGTACGAGCGTTTCACGCTTTCCGGGTACGTCAGCTCATAGTCCATCACGCTCTTGTAGGCCATCAGATCGTTCCCCTCGAAAACTTGTGTGCCGTTTATGGACATTCTGCAATTTTTCCATAGTGTGTGCCCTATCATTTGGCACATGCTGACGTCATCCGCGGCAACCAGATTTTTCATTTCGCCTCCTTGTTCCTTACGAATTCGTAGTTCGGTGAATATATAACATTTGCTGAGGTCAATATAGTCGGAGCTTGCATGAATTTTAAAGTGATACGGAGTTATGTTCACAGGATTCAGTGTCAGATACTCGACGTTCGACGAGTGTGAAAGGCTTACATCCGTGTCTGGGATGTCGAAGAAAGCGAGTGCAGAGGAAACTGCATTGCCCGAGTCTCGGTCAATTTTGTGGAAAGGAGCAGATTGCATTTTTAGTCGTTTATTATCAGAATTTTATTGTAAATGATTTAGTAAAATCCAAAGGTGTCAGATTTTTTGCGTCTATTGTGTTGTTTGGCTTTCTTTGGCGACGTCGCTCGGCCGATAAGCGTCTGATGCGTTTCCAGTGGCGATAACGTAGAAGATTTTGTTGTTGTTGTTGGATGAAAATGGACGCGTTTATGTCCCCTTTTTATACTGCCTACACCACCACCAAATTGTTTGGGTAGTCCAGACTGCTCAAGCAGAGTATCTATTGATTTTTTCCCCTCGCTGATCGTAGCCTTCTTCAAATTCTCTCCTTGTTGCACCTTGTCAAGTATTCGTCCTCCGGTCTCCAAAGCTTCGCGCCCCACTGCGGTGCCTGCACGCTTCACCACGGGCAAAAGTATGCGCCAAAGTCCACGCAGCACATCTCCAATGCCCGCGCCGCGCTGAATTCTTAGGGCGCCGCCGCCGCCGCCATATCCACGTTGATAGGGTGGTGCGCCTCGAAAGTAGTTTATCTGATTTTTGCGATGATGATGGAGATGATCTTCCGTTCTATCCGTGAATTCGTCGTCCACCACTCCTCCACCGTATTGGGGGATATGGTCATCATATCCGACCGTACGTGTGTCAAATGGTACATGCACCATTAAGAAATTTATTCACAAACAGTAATGAATGTATGTAAATGACCAAGGGAAGGGATCAAAAATTTATGACCTTTTTAAATACTAAAGTGATCAGTACAGTCCCGTAATCGAAGGGAACCAGTTTTCCGTCCATCATCCTCAGCTCAATTTGAAGCTCGTTGATCTCCCGTGGATGAACAGGAATGAACATCGGATTGTCGTAAATTCGCTCTATCACTTGTCCGTATTCACCATCCGTTGACACAATTCGAAGCAGTGAGCTCAGTGAATTGCCTAAAATGACACTCCGTGTCAGCCCTGTGGCGTAGACCGCAAAGCTGGTGAAACCGCCGCGCAAATCCACTCCATACTTGGCGATTTCGCCACGCTCCACCAACTCCTTGTTGGGAAAGCCGAGCACATAGGCAATTTGCTGAGACATGCTCAGATGGCTAATGTCCGGATCGTCAAGGAGCACCACCTGGAAGCGGTCAATGTCCGTACGGTAGCTGAAATGATTGTCGTCCTCCGCTTTTTCCTCCTTTCGCCTTTCTAAAAGCTGTTTCAACGCTTCCCCGCGTGTCTTTGCTGGCGCCAATTCCTTGCGGCGGCCTTTTTCCACAAATCCCTTCAGCGCCTCTTCATTTGTTTTCGCGGTCTCCAACTCCTTGCCCTCCTTTTCCCCCTTTCCTTTGTGGGCTGTGTCCAACAATCCTTTTAACACCTCTCCACGCGTTGTTGTTGTTGTTGACGGACTCGGCTCTTTATTCTTTTTTTCCTCTTTTTCTTGCTGACTTTTTTCCATCAGCGCTTTTAGCACCTCTCCACGTGTTGTTGTTGTTGTTGTTGGACTCGAATCTTTATCTTTACCACTTGTTTCCAATATCCCTTTCAGCGCCTCACCGCGTGTTGTTGCCGTTGTCAGCTTGTTTTCCTCTTTTTCTTTCTGACTTTTTTCCACCAACCCTTTCAGCGCCTCTCCTCGCGTTTGTGCCGCAATTTTGACCGGGCTGGGGCTACTACTAACAGTGGGTGTAGGAGGCGTCGTCAATGGTTTTTCTTTAAAAATCTCCTTCTCCTGAGATTTACTTGACGTCTTTTCTTTCTCTTCTTCCTCCTTATCTGTCGGCAATCTTTTAGTTGACTTCTTTTCTTCCTCTTCTTCCTCCTTATCTGTCGGCAATCTTTTAGGGTTAGCAGTATCAGTCTCTTTCGCTTTCTCGAACTCTTCATTACGCTGCTGCGAATTGAGTTTTTCTTTCATCTTCTCCCCTAGTTTTTCAACCTGCGAAAAAGGTCGGGCTTGGTCCGGAACCTCTTTTGTTGTCGTTGTTGTTTGGGCAGTCGTTGGTGTTGTTACTGCCGTTTTTACCACATCCTCATCATCAGATGGTACTACAGGTTTTATTCTCCTGCAGACAGTTCTCCTGCCAGTCTTTGTGCACACTACGCTTCCGCCCTCATCCGCCGAGCTTCCATCATGCTGCTGTTGCCGCCGTAACTCGTCAGCTGTTTCTTCCGCATTTCTTTTGCTGCGCCGGTATCGTCTGTTAACCGTCAAAGTCGCCGTTATTGTACGATTCAAATATTCTTTGAGTCCTTGCGCGCTTTGCTGTGAAGTTTTCGGTAGGTCCACGCGCACCGTTTCACCGTCCTGACGGTGGATATCGAGCCATTGCTGCTCAACGGTGCCTACAGTCGACGCCCACGAGTGGGGGTATTGTATGGAGTATAGTCCGCACACCCAAGCACCGCGAAACTGTATCGGCTTCGGCAGGTGCACGCGGTACCGTGACGTCATATTGTCCGTATAATCCGTCACGTTGCTAGGCAGGACCACAAAGAAATAGTTGCTACCCTCGTCAGACATTTTTATCCAATAAAATCGATAAATGAGCAAATGCGGGGATTAAGCAATATTTATACAAATTGGGATTCATCGATCCATCGAGGCCTCTGTGGATCATCTAAATAGCGCACAAAAAATTTTTTTGAGCCGTCCTTGCTTGTTTTGGTGCGCAAAACTTTCACGCGATAGCTTGTTTCCTCATCCTTGTACACACGAGCCAAATCCGGCTCATAGAACCATCCTTCAAACATTTCTCCTCTCTCATCCCTCACTCGGTATCGTACGGGTGATGCGTGGCGCTTCACCTTCGCTATTTGTAATATTTCATCCGACCACGAGGGCATGTATCCGCGTGCAAACGTCCCCTTATTTTTGCTCATCCGTACAAAATCTCCCTCTTTGAAGCGCGTTCGTCCTTTCACATAGCTATCCGGGTGAACAAAACGGTCAACGGGTCCATAAAGACGGTCCCACACCTCCTGCGCATTGTCAAATCCAATATCGACAGGACGCATTCCGTGAGTGCGACTACGCGATGAGTTGATTCCCGCAACAATGTGGGGAAGAGTATCGATCCAGTTGAGTGTGTGTTTTTCGGAAAAATAACGGTAGATGCGCTGCTTCAGCGTGCGAATTGCGCGTTCGCACACACTTGCTTTCACTGTTGATGAGGCGGGTCGATGCTTTTCCACCTCTTCTCCGGTAAAAAAATTCTTGACCTCTCGCGCCTCAAATTCCTTCCCTTTATCACTGAACACGCGATGCGGCTTCATTTCCATTTGAGAAAAGAGCTGTCGGAGAGCGTTTAACATATCGCGTGCGGATTTACTACGCGTCGGCGTTGCAAACACCATTCGACTGAGCACGTCGACAGCCACGAGCGCATATTTTGCGCCTCCGTTGTGCCGTGAAAGTTTTTGGAAATCGGCCAGGTCCATCTGGACGTCGGTCATGTAGCCGGCGGGTATTGTACGCGATCGGGGAAAGCGCACTCGGCGTGGGCGATGTAGTGTGTAAGTGCGTTGATGTTGTAACCATTGCCGGACTTGTGTTCGTGTGATTTTGGGTATTGCCTTACGCGCCTCTCTCCAAAGAACATCAACGCCGGCAAAAGCGGCCGACGATTTTTCCGGATCGTTGTACAGCTGACTCAGTCGTTGCTCGATTATTTCCATAGTTTAGGGACAAATTTGGTAGTTTCCGCGGTCTGTTTTGTACTGCTACTGCTAGCGCCTTCAGAAGATGGTAAATATGTACGTAGTAGGGGCTCGCGATCAAAAATTTGTTCAATAAAGGCTGTTCCGGGCGGTCGCTTTCCGGCTTTATGTGTTTTTGGGTTTCTCTTCATTTCAAACAACCACTCCAGAGATTTATTTAAATTGCTGTGCATTATCCGTTTTCCATGCTCATTTCTAATCTCTCCAGCTTGCGTAACTCCATATTTGTCCGGGTTTGATGATAGTAGCGTTGTCAGATCGCTGATCCACTGCTTCTGCTCAACCTGTTGTTGTTGCGGTTGCGGTTGTTCAGGAGTTGTAGGCGTTTCCGTTTCGGCCCTCAGGGTACCGGTAGTGCTAGTGCTGCGTGCACTTCTAAACGAGCTGTCTGCCGTCTTATTTCCTTCTTCCTCTTCTTCTTGCTCTGCACCGGCATCACCTCGCGATGATGCGACTGACAAATTTCTTTTTCGCTTCTTTTTTTGTTTGGGTGTTTTTCTCCAAACAGGTGGTGCGGGTGCCGCAGTCGGCTGTTGCTCGCCTGCTGCAATAATCCCGCGGCGGCTGTTGTTGTCAATTGTCACTCTAACCGGTCTCTCATCATGCTCTTTTTTTAGGTGTAGATATCGGCGAAGCTCCTGGTTGTAATGAACATTTTTTGTTGTCGGATCCGCATTTTCGCGCTTCACATTTTCAAGTGCGCGACGTGTAAAGTCGAGATTAGGGTCCCCGGTATCTCTAACGGATGTCAGACCGCGGTAAATATCTTCTGGCACCAACACAAAACGATTTGCAGCCATTTTTAATCAGATTTACTCTTTGATGAAAATAAAATGCGGGACAATTCCAAAATGATCGGGGTCAAAAGTGCGGGGAACAAATGTGGACTAAACCCTGCCCCCTTTTGTACTAAAAGCTGTCTGGCCCCTCTTTCCGATCGCGAGCGGCTCAACCGACGAATAAAGTCCGCATAGGGCATCATTCTGCGCTTCTGACGAGTGGTGAGCGCAAACCGCGCCTTGACAATGTTCAAACATATTTCCGCTAAAGCAAGCAGCTGTTGAGTTGAAGCTGCCTTGAGCAGTCGTCGTCGCTTCCCAACCGATTTGGTTTTTGACAGAGCACATAGATAGGGATAGGCGTCGCAAACCGTCTGCCCGATTTGAACTTTTGATGAAGACATTAAGCAAGCAGCGTTAAAATCCTGATTTTGGGAGAAAAATGATTTTAAAATCCTGATTTTGGGAGAAAAATGATTTGGGGCGTGTCGTCGTCGCCTTTAAATATGTTTGTCCGCAATCTCAGCGACGGGTCCGATGTCGGGTGAAGATCGATGAACAGATAGGAATACTTCTCTCGCGTCGCTTGACGATACGCGTCCATAAAAAAGTCCAACTGCCTAGGAAACAGTTGAACTCCCAAATTTCGTATGGCCAGCGCGCTGTTAGGCGCCCGTAGTAGCACTATGTACATGGAATTTTGCCGCACAACCTTCAGCTTTCGATGAAACAAATCCTGGCTGACAAATATGACCCCGAAATTTTGATGGTGTGACTTTTTGGTGAACAGCTCGGCCAAATATTGCTCCTCTATAGTATACAATAGGTCATCCAAAATAATCAGCGCCGGCTTTTGTAGTGCTTTAATAACTTCGTCCGCCGGAACTCCCGGGTGAACTTGCACGCCTGCTCGTTGTAGTTCACTGACCGCCTCGTTATACTCCCCGAAACAAAATAAGATTGATTTTGGTGACGGTGCAATGAGCTGCTGCGCTTGCGATATCAATTTATAAATAAAGGTACTCTTTGTTCAGGGTTTGGTGCCAGCCGGGGTGAACGCTCCGCCCCCTTTCCCCCACCGATCTGTTCCCCCCACAACCTTCGCATTCATTCTCCACATTTCATTTCTTCAGAATTGTCGGAATTCCCCCCCCGGACTCCCACCCCTCCGATTTTCCACATTTCTGTTGGGGGGGGGGAAAACTGGTTTAATTACCCAAGTTTGAGCTTCATAATAAAACTTTATTTGTTGTTCGAATTCGGGTTCCGGGGGTCTTCGGTTCTGCATTCGTCTGAGCTCCGAGCCTTGTGCATCCCCCCGAAACTTTGTGAAGTTTCGATCCCCCCGACTTCCGCCCGTGGACGTACTGCTCGAGCCCGTGGACAAATCTCCCCTCCGCAGACGAGCCCCGGAAGCATTCAGGGAAAGCGAGCCACAGGAGGGCACAACTCCTCAGACGTGCCGAACACCCCCACACGAAATCTGTCCCTTCCCCCACCCGTTGCGAATCATCGGGAAGTGCCGCCACAGTGCCAACAAAACAAAAAAAAATTATGTAGACAGCAAAAATCCTCGACCTCCTTTTCAATCTATATCGAACCCCGGACATGAATCGAACAATTTTTATAAATTTTTTTTTTCGCATTTTGCTATTAAATAGGGTATTTCTACACTATATGGGAGTGGTTCGGATCTGAACAATTCATATACCAATCGACTCCTCTCATCGAGCTGAGCACGAATCTGCAAAAATTTTTCCGCGGAAACCACTTTGAAGAAAGTTATGGCCCCTCAAACTTGGCCAAAAACCATAGGGGGGACCCTTTTGGTCAAAATTTTTGGGAAATATTTTTATTCTAAATAGCGTCTCAAATATGTTATTAATGCCCTGGTTACGAATTCGTCAAAAAAATTGAAAATTGAGCATTTAAAACAGTTTTTGAACCGGTTTAAATTTTTGAAATTTATGGTGAAAATGACTTATTTAAATTAAAACAAAAGCCCGATAAGGGAAAATTTAAACAGTAAGGTGGAAGATAGCAGCCAAAATAAAGCAAAAACAAGTTAACAGGCATAAAATGTTTTAAAAATTTTCGTTTTTTGGTGGCTGAATTTTTAGTCGCGAAAAAGTCAATTTTATG